>OZ022592.1:4748645-5032213 GCA_963669155.1 Arbacia lixula
TCAAAAGAAAAGGTCATAACAAGGCGTGTCACGATGTACAGAGGTTCAAGGGAGGGGGTGTCAAAATAACCCCCTTCTCTGTCAGAGAAGGGTTATAAGAAACGATGCGCCCGCAAGTTATATATTACACTTCACACAAATGTTCCAAGAATCTACAAACTTAGTTCAACTTTCACGCCAAAAGTCTTTACATGGGGCATTTCCCATTGCTACTACTGTTCATATAGGCCTGCTACGCCTACTTAACGTATTACTGCTGCTACTGCTACTGCTATTACTACAACTACTACTTCAACTTCTACTACTACTGCTACTATACTGCCACCAACACTACTACTACAACTACTACCACCATTACTACTACTTCAGCTGTTTTTTCATTATTTTTTACAAAGACTACCCGACCATCTTCTAATCTTTTAATGTAACTGTAGTATATACGGATGATAATAATAACAAACAACTACACATGCATAGTCACGGACTCGTGGAAGAACAAAGGTCTGAGCACTGGGTCGAGAAAGCCGTGATTACCCGACCATCTTCACCACCCCCAAAACAACAATTTCATTACTTGCAGTGAAGTTTATGGTTTTATATTGGTATATCGTTTTTTTAATGTAACTGTATATACGGATGATAATAATAACAAACAATTACACATGCATACTCACGGACTCGTGGAAGAACAAAGGTCTGCTGGGTCGAGAAAGCCGTGATAAAATGAAAAATTGACTAAAAAGAAAACTAAATTATGTACTGCAACTGTTTCGTCCCTTTTTTTGTACGCTGTCGCATGCTGTTATTCCCGACTGAAAGTGACTTGCTCTGTTTTATACAGTTATACAGCGCTGCTGTCTTAGCAACTAACAAGGGCCACACCATAGAGTTATATAACTCTATTTAACTCTATTTAACTCTATGGGCCACACCGAAAGGTGACGTCACAGTGACCTACGCTTAACACCTACGCGTCACGTTGCGCACAATCATAATACGCATTTTTTTTTTTATTTGTAGTGTAATTAACGTTGCGCACATACCTTTGCAGAGTGATTAACTTTGCGCACATACCACTATTTTTCATTGGCTCCACAAATTTCTACCCAATTGTGACGTCAGAGGGGCCTTCGCGCAGCCCGATGTCCTTTATTCGCTATAATGTGTAAATTACTCATCTATTTTCTCCTAATTTATATTTAAATATTACGTAATCGTGTCGTCTACCATATTTTAAAATTCTCATGCAAAAACTTATCGAATATTGAAACAGTCTTAACATTTTGAGAAATACTTTGTTTATCTTCCGAAAAAAGAGAGAACATCTTTATGTAGGTTTAGATGTTTCAAACACCACTTACTGATTGTCTCTGGAAGATATCCCAATGCTCCACCGAATATGAGGTTATGTGTTACGGGTAGCTTTGAGTTCTTTACCTTTTCAACGCTAGACCAGCAGAATTTCCATACATGTCGAATTAAGTCGTGCCTTCTTTAATCAACTCCATGTTGTGACTCGGCGGATCACATCCGCGAACATATATACATACGCAAAACATGTAGTTCTTACAAATGTAAGATCATCATCTTCTGGAATCCGAAAAAAACAAAGGCCGAAACAAACTGGTTCGCAGGCTCCCGGATGATGGTGACATACGTCGCGTTGTGCACAACCTTATCCATTTTCGGCCGGTTATATCGTGCGTGATCCGTGATAGCGTTGAAGCCGACGTCCCGCATCAAAGCTAGGCCTTTCGTCGTAAATTCGGCTATCATATGTGGCTAGAACAGCTCCGTCAGGTTCATGGAAAAGCCCTTCGCCGGCACGGCCTCGGTCAGTTTGTGAGAGTGCGCGTACCGCCTGAATACCGAAGTTGCCGTGGTACCGCCTGTTTTATGCGTCTTGAGGAACACGTAGTTGTCTCGTTTCTGACACGGTTCCCGGTTTTCTGATACGAATTTCTTGTCACCCTCCAAGTCATGATCCGTCGGTCTATGTGGTTGGATATGTAAAAAGAGTAAACACAACATTACTCCCAATCAACCTCAACATAATTTTCGGTAAATTTTAATGACTGCTTATGAAGCCACGATGGACGTGTGAGGATAGGAAACAGAAAAAAGTATTACTTTCGTAATTCAAAAGTTGGTTACAATTTCAGACCCACAGCCGAATAATGCCAAACTAGTTTGTCAATGACGTTCACTATGAACGACAGGTAGTGCGCACAGCGGGACCTTCCCGCCAAAAGTACCAAACTATTGGTGTGTTGAGATAGTTTGTTGTTTGATGATGCAGTCAGAGAATTCATATATTGAATTCATTCTCATCATGTAATGTGTGCACGGTATTTGTAGATTGAAGTCTGGAATTTACTCCGGCCTCTTCCAACATCTAACACCATCTCCCCTTTACTTCTAAGTTTTCCCCCCTACTATAGCCATTATGACAATCAACTGGCTTCGGAGGTTTGGTCTAAGTTATTAGTGGTAGCATATACATTTAGGATATGGGAGAAGCTATGGGTGTGGCCTCTGCCTGGTGGCTTAACAGAGTTCGGCAGATATATTGCATTTGCCGACATAGTTATAATTCCTAAACTTACAGGGCTACGCCAGTAAAACTCTATTTGTATGATTGGGCATTATGCATTTGCGATATTGTGTCCATCATGCCATTTTATCTGCGTTAAAAACTTCTCGTTTCATATTTGTGTCTAATCCTGGAATCTTTTTACTGCATAGAGTGTAGTTCGTCAAGCAAATGAAATGTAAAAAATCACTCAAGTGAGGCTTATTCATTGGCATTCAATTTGTTTGCTCTACTATTATGTTAAATATTTGATTTCATATAAACCGTCTTTGTCATGTTTCTCATGGTACAGACAGGGTGGCGGCTGTCAAGGTTTTCTTTTTAGATAGCTGAACAATAAATCGATGTAAGGTCATTTTGAAAACAGATTTTGCAGCAGGAATTGTATACTGTACTGAATTTATCTACCTCTCCCCCTGTCCCAAGTTATAGATCAGCGAGCTCCTCATGTTTTTGATATTGTCTCCTCTTTGTTTTCAGGTTTCTCCCACTGGTAACACCCCCCTTCTCACTCTACGTTTTCAACGGACACGTGCACATTAACCTCCGCGAGAGGAACGAACGCACTAGCAGTGCTTGTCAAGGCGGTACAAAAGTGGAGCGTGGTATTGCTCTCTCATGGGGAAAAAATGACATTCTTTGATTTTATTGAAAAGGGAGGGGGTGCTGGGGGATAGGGTGGTTGCTAAGGAGGCTGGGGTACGGTGAGGTAAAGGCACGCTGAGTCCTACAGCTCTCGCAACATACTAGGGCACTCACGCAGACTTCTACAAACAAGTCCTCACACCAGAATTTCCAGTCACGGTGACAACGCTGCAGGGTGAAGCAGAGAAGTCTTTTATTAGATTAAAAATCATCATCAGAGATCAATAAAAACAGATGAATATAAAAGAGAAGAAAGAATGAGTAATTTGATATGATATGATACAGTCATCGTTTCCGAACCACTTTTAATTTAAGTTCACAAACAATCAATAGGTTTACATCAGTGAAATAACTACAACGCTGGTTGCCATAATAACAAACAATGGAAAATCACATTGTTCCTTTCAAACTTAAACATGGAAGCAACATTATGTTAATGCTAATACATGACATCATTCTTAATCGATTATAATATGGGATAACAAGTACTACATTGAACCGGTTTCATTCATATTTCAGCAACCGCACTAAAAGTGTGTCTATCAAGGGCACTGTATCTGATCCATGTGTTTTAAGTGAGGGGATTCCTCAGGGATAGTTATGGGGCCATCATGTTCTTCTATGTACACAGCTCCATTGTAAAATGTAAGAGAGAAGTGTGGCATCGGCAAAATGATATATGCTGGTGATACCCAAATTTATCTCTCAATACCAAAATGTACTAGTCGTGCCACAGTAAAAACTCAAACTGAATCTTGTTTGTGTGAAATACAGGAGTGGTCACTGCGAAAAAAGAAAAATCTAGGAAAAACAGAAATTGTGCAGATAAAACCTCGTGATAAATTACAACCATCGCTGTCAGTAACGAGAAGAGAAGTTTGGCATCGGCAAAATGATATATGCTGGTGATACCCAAATTTATGTCTCCATACCAAAATGTACTAGTCGTGCCACAGTAAAAACTCAAATTGAATCTTGTGTGTGTGAAATACAGGAGTGGTCACTGCAAAAAAAAAGACAAATCTAGGAAAAACAGAAATTGTGCATATAAAACCTCATGATAAATGACAACCATCGCTGTCAGTAACGGTCTCTGATATTTCCATTTTGTCAGTTTCAAAAGCAGGTGACCTTGGAGTTATTGTTCAGGAGGATCTGAATATGATCACTCACATTGATAATATTTGTAAATCGGCTGCCAATGGACTCAATAGGATTGGGAAGATTAGGCATTTTATAGATAAAGCGACCACAGAGAGGCTCGTACATGCATTTAATTTAGTTACGTAGATTTCAATAATGGTCTGTTTCTGCGAATATCCAAGATTCAACTCACTAAACTCCAACGTGTACAAAATTCAGCGACAAGGCTTGTGACGCGAAAAGAGAAATTTGAAAGCATAACTTCGATCCTACGTAGTCTCCACTGCCTTCCGATAAGGGCTCGTATTCAGTTTAAAATCCTCACTCTTGTATTCAAATGCGTATGTGGAAATGCTCCTGTCTATCTTACTGAAGTCATCAAACGATACCAGCCTGGTTGTAATCTCCGTTCTCAATCAAAAAATGTCTCTGAAATTCGTGTAAAATCTAAGACATTTGGTGATACAGCTTTTGCAAATACGGCACCCAAATTGTGGATTAACCTCCCCCAAACCATTAGATTATTGACAGACTTCGATCAATTGAAATCAACACTATAGACGCATCTGTTTGAAAATTATTAGTTATTTTCGAATTTTCACATAATAAATTTTTACTTTCATACGCATGGAGACTATTTGAAAGGTATTATGCGTCTCTAAGAATTGAGTACAATTATTCTCATTCTTCTTCTTCTTCTTCTTCTTCTTTTTCTTCTTCTTTTTCTTCTTCTTCGTCTTCTTCTTCTTCTTCTTTTTCTTCTTCTTCTTCTTCTTCTTCTTCTTCTTCTTCTTCTTTTTCTTCTTCTTCTTCTTCTTTTTCTTCTTCTTCTTTTTCTTTTTCTTTTTCTTCTTCTTCTTCTTCTTCTTCTTCTTCTTCTTCTTCTTCTTCTTCTTCTTCTTATTTATTTATTTTATTTTTTATTTATTTCACGTTTTATTTAGACAGGGTAGTCCTTTCAGTCTCGAGGACTGCTTTCCAAAGGAGCCCTGTGATACAAATCACGTAAACATAACAAAATATGTAACATTCAAATACAATTAATTCAAAGATCAAAGATAACAATAACAAAGACTAACACAAAAACACACTTGAAGAAGGAAAAGAAAAAAAAGTCACACAAATGTGTAAGTGAGTGAGTGACCCCCCCCCGGCCTAACGCAGTGCCCAGGTGTAGCTTATACGACGCACATCTGATTTAAATTTTGTGAGAGTATTACAACAGTGAACAGTGATTGGGAGGCTGTTAAAGAGTTTACTACCACAATAGCAGATTGATCTTCTTCTTCGTCTTATCATTATTATTATTAACGAGAACCTTATAACATGTAAAATAACAAACCAAAATATCACTGAACGTGATCACTGCTCGTGCAGAGCTGTGTGTGGACAACGCATCCAATCTAACTCCCATTCCATATCTCCTATCAATCACTGAACGCCTTATCAAGGCGAAACAGTTAATTGAATAAAAACAAACCGAAAATTATGCGGTTACTACCCAGGCGCACACTAAGAAATATAGGTACAGGAAAGGTTCAGGTTTGCGGGAAAAAGGTGCAGAGCTATTCCTACACGCTACTTGCACCTTTCACTCACCATCGCGCCTGCGCGGGCCCGCGGCGGGTGGCAGGGGTACAAGTTTGCACCTCGTATAGTCTCGGTTGCTAACCTTTCTTCCTTTACCCATATCAAGATGCTCACAAGATTGTGGCCAAATTCATGAATTAAGTGTGTTATTCAGATAAGTAGAAGCTTTTGAAGTATTCAATTCTGAAATAACTTTTTGAAAAGTAAGTACAAGTGGAATGAAGCATGTTTTTGTTAATAGTTAGCTTTGATATGATTTGTAGCGTTGGTCTTTTTGTATCTAACCAAAAGATAACTCAGTGTTTTTCCATAACTAAGACAATTTTGCCCCATTACATTCTAATGAGGATTACAAATGATATACTTATAAAACTTTTTTATATTTCAGATTTTACTTTTTCTAATATTTTTTTTGTCGATGAAATATTGTTTTTACTTAGATTTTTTAGATAAAAATATACACATTAAGCAACGTATGTAATATCTGGTCCATGTATCACAAAAAAATGAGCTGCTATGTATAGCAACTTTGCAATAAAACATTTTCGCTTTGTATGCAAATTTTATTCACGTCGTTCAAACACTACGTTACTAGCGGTAACCCTAAAGAATGTCCGTGGTTCGTCCGAGTAGCAAAAACTAATATATTCAGAGTGTCTTGCATTCATTACTGAATCACGAAGTACAGGTGGATGTAATAACGCGTCACCAGGCAGTTTGAGTGAAAGTTGTGAATACATTACGAATATATATAGTCTATTGATTCTATGCTATATGGCCATTAATAGACCGGTTTACTGAAGTAGTCAAAATTATGGATGTTTCTTCCCTCTGGGCCTAGTAATGAGTTATTCCATTAACCTGTATCTAACATTGGCATTTCAGTACTTGGAATCAATTAGTTGTTGATATGTCGGGCAAATCTAGGGCAAGCTTTCCGTTTGTCAGAGGCAACCTTTGTTACACTGGTATGCATAACATTGGAATATGTTAGTAAACCGGTCTATTCATTTTTTTTTCATAATGTTTTCATTGGGGATTTCATTCAAAATAAGCATCAATACATCCATATAAATCAATATAAGCAAAATAATATAATACAAGTCTTCATTTTGTTTCTACAGCAAAATTTTCTTTGATAAAACATCAGTTAATGAGCAAAACAAGGAAGAATGAAACCCCTTATATACACATATATATGAAAAAACAACAAAAAAGAAGACATGCATGCACACATAAACCTTTATCACCCCGACCCGACCCCCCCCCCAAAAAAAAAAAATCATGTACTGATGCGCAAGACTAGGGCTGTTGTTGTTGTTGTTGTTCTTGCTCCTGCATGTGCCTTGAGGGCCATTCTCATTACAAAAAATCGCGAAGTTAAAAATCGTAAAATTTTACAATCGTGTTCACATTACACCAAAAAATCGAGAAGTTACGCGAAGTTACGCGAAGTTAGAAAAATCGAGCACGCTCGATCGACCATTCCCGGCATGCAATTCGTTTCGCGCGAAGTTTGTTGTAAACATATACAAAATTGATTCGCTCGGTCAAGCTAGCTTCGAATGCACGTACGCGTATACGCACAATCGCCGGGTACAAAACAGCAATCTGACGTAGTATTTTCGGCCCGAAGGAGCAGGGAAATCCCGTGGTGTAAACATCTTTAACAGTTCAACATCTTCCGTGACTAGGCTAGTCTAACATCTCGATTAGTTGTTAGACTCATCCCAAATAAGGTTAGTCCAAAGTTCATCTGTGACTACGATTAGATCTAACGTTAGGTTACCGGCACGTTTATTAATTTTCCGTGGCTAGTACTAGCAGCAGCTACCCAGTGCTAGTGCTACATGTAGTGCATAACAACGTTAAGCGCGTCAAGATGAAAACGCAGCGCGACTCTTCACTACAGACCAACTTTTTAAGACCATATTTATCAGTTTCTCTTAGTTGTAGAGTATGTAGCGCAGTGCGGTCATCACCGAATTGATCTAGTTTAGTGAGTGCAGCTGCCGTCCATACAGTTTTGCTTTGACGTTCATAGATAAATAAACAATACACGGTAGGAACATGCAGTACTAGTACGACACTCCGCATCCGATATGACAGTAGCCTAGCCTGTAATGTACGTAGTACTGGAGCGCACATATCAGCTGGCTACTCGATCGCGCGCTACTGCATAGCAGACGCTGGAAGTCACGTGGATAACTTCGCGATTTTTTGCTGTGTGTGTTCTCATTGCAAAAAATCGAAAAGTTACGGTGCGAAGTTAGAAAAATCGCACTCTGACTTGCGAAGTTTCGTGCGAAGTTTCGGACGGCTGTTGGCACGGTTGCTAGGCAACTTTCACCCTAACTTCTCGATTTTTCTAACTTCGCGATTTCTAAAGTGCAATGAGAATGCGCCTATAGTGAAGTGAAGCATGGTCAATAACAGGGAGGTGTTAGGAAGGAGTAGAAACTCGAGCATAATACATTCAAACATCTGTATGGGTTCTAAAGCTTGCTCATGAATGTCAAAAGAATCCATAATCATGACAATGCTTTGATGTTCCATGTGCCGAGCCGACATTTAGCTGATGTCAACTTGAAAAGAAATTTCTTTAATTTCCCATTTTTCTGTAGACGTTTTGTTCTTGACAAATTCGTTTGCAAACTATAAGGAAGTTAACGGCGGATAATGACAGATCCTAATACTCTGCTTTTGTTTCAAAAAGTATTGAGGAATCATTAAAAATCGGACATGTCAGCTATTCGTATTACTTACACAATTGACCAATTTCTTCACTTTCCGACATCTTGTGCATTTGGGGGATTCAACCACTCTCAAAATGGTATATTAAGCTGTGTATTATCATTAACGGCGTTTGTGTGTGTTTGCGTGCTGCAGAGATATTTTACTTTAAAAACTTGTGTTTTTTTTGTGTTTGCTGATACCTGTTCTGCTCGTGAAAGTATTAATGCCATTAACAGAACGACACAAGCGAAATGAGACTGTACATTTCTTTTGTTCTCTCTGAGAAGCCGTTGCCACACAATCATGTTCATAATTGTTCAAACACCTGAACAGCACCTGTTGAGAACACCATAACTTTTCAGCGGCTTGGCACATGGGTTCAAAGAAAGAAAGTTGCTTCATATCCTTCCATAACACATCCCGGGTCAATAACATCAGATTATGAGAAAACGTTTGGAGAGTTGTGAAATGCGGTTCCTTCGACGCATGATGAGAGTTTCATGGACTGACAGATTAACCAATAAAGAGGTCCTAAGGAGAGATGGTGTGGAGAGAAAGCTGATTATAGAGATAAGAACCAGGCAAATGAGTTTTGTAGGACATATAAGGCACCACAGAGAAATTCCCTTTGCGAGATATGCTCGTCGCGACGATCCATCACAAAAGATCATCGGTCATCGTCCCAGCGAACCGAATTTTTGCTCATTGATTTCATCTTCTCTCCTCATTAAATCAATGATCATTGTTGTGGAATGGATGGTTTCGAAATATCTTCCAGATCAATTAAATATTTTGTTGTTCAGTGAGGCGTCGTGTTCATTGTGTAATCCTCGCGCGTCGTCTCGACGAGTGCCTTTTCAAATTGAATATCCGTTCGGTAATGATATTTGTTCATTGTTTAAACGTCGCACATCGTTCCAACGATCGCTCTTGATAATCCCAAAATTTGACTTACTTTTCAGTGCCAAATTGTTTCCTTTTCTTACATCGCACATATACAGTACGAGCGTCCGACGGAATTCCGGTAGAATTTCGTTGTGAAAGTAACATGCGAACGAGACTTGACCCAACAATGCTTTCAATGCAATTCCTAATTGTTTTTATTTGTATGAATTGAATGAATTTACAAGATTTACCCGATGCATCACGACCGTGTGTACGAGTAAGTACGGAGCCGCATTTATGTTGGGTAGAGGGGAGAGAGGGGATTGTTTGAAGAACGTGAATAAAATTTGCATACAGGTACATGAAGTATTAATAAGCAACCTTTCAGTGGCGAAGCACTGGGTTTTGTGTTGTGCTCTTAGAAACTATCCATGCATGTATTTAACAAGATTTAAACGGTTACTAAAATTTAAAATATAACTTCCCACTAATCTAAGTAAAATTATTCACTTAAAACTAATTTCACGTTCGTTTGCCGCAATAAGGTCTAATTTTGACGAAAATTTGAATAAAATTGAAAAAAACACGCACGCTTCCAGTAATGGCAGAGAATGTCAGAGAATGTCAGAGAAGCAAAAATGCCAACAATAGACCATTTCCGTAATGCATCCACAACCTCCCCCCTTACTGCGTAGTAATGCGTTATTGCATTAACCTGTATCTTGTCATTCAGATTCAATGGATGGAATGCACTTTAAATCTATTAGTTGTTGCTATTCGACAAACCTCGGGCAACCTCTGGGGCCCCCATAGCTAACGTATTGTTTGAACGGCGTGAATAGAATGGTTTATTCAGGCCGTTGGCATTCATGTCATTTTGACTTCTTTGACGTCAGTGAAGGCGTGCGTTTAGTGGGAACATATTTTTAACCCTTTTACAACCGTTTCAACATTATTGCTAGTACTGTGCAATGCTCTGCTTCTTAAAGGGACCTCGGGAGGTTTTCTCCCTCCTGTATTTTCTGTATTATATACATTTTTGTTGTTCCAATACATTGTTGTGTTTGTTTTGTGTGTTTTGTTTTTGTACTTTTCTGTCATTCTTCTGTATCTTCTTGCCAGTGGAGGCCAATTTTCTGTATTTTCATATAGACAATAAAATTGAATCTTGAATTTTGAGATCTTGGGTTAGGGTTAGAGAAAAAAGGATGTCTTTACCTTAACCCAATAAGCCACTTCGTAATTGCAATCTGTGCATGGGCAGATTATTGCTGATAGAAAATGACCTCGGGTCAATAGCACTACCCATAGAGAAAAAAAAGGAAAATAATTAGATAGTCGACCACATTTCGCCTAATCATCATGCAGATATGGCAAAAGCTACTCAGCGCTGAGAAGGTAGTGGAAGAACATTTCACCACGTACACCTGTTACTAGTTTGGTTCCGGACACAAAATGTTTTTACATTCATCATCCAACACAGCTTTATGAAAATTCTCAGTCAGCAATCTAGTAGTAGGCCTATTTAAATAGTGGATTGTCCAACCATGCATGGTGTAATTACGAACTGGTATATTCCTTTGGCCTAACCTGAAGTTGGTTATCTAAGATAATTTATTGTTTTAGAGCAAACCACTCACGTACACTCGGTTTGATTGAATTGATTGTATTTATACAAGTATAAATTTATTTTATACAAGTATTTATATAAGTTATATAGTTATGTTGTACTGGTACTTAACTGTATGATTTATTCGTAATATGTCCTTAGTAATACCATGCTTAATTATAGTTCCTGTAGTACATAATTTTTCTTGTATTAATATTTTTTATGATGTATTCCCATGTAAAGTGCATAGAGATGTCACTCTACATATAATGCGCTATATAAGCACAATCTATTATCATTACATGATTATTTAATGTAAAATGTTAAAAAAGGCTTCATTCATATGGTATCTTTATTCATTTAACCAAGGCGTTTAACCTGATTGATCATAAAATTCTTCTATATTTTCTGACTTACTTTGGTGTGCGTGGCATCTCACATAAATAGTGTACTGAATATTTGTATACTCGTTCATATAATTCTTTTAGATCAAGAAATACAAAAATAACTTGAGGTGTGCCCCAAGGCTCTATTCTGGGACCATTATTGGTTTTGTTAATCTTGAACATTCCCCCATTTTACTCTGTTTGCCGATGATGCTACAATCATAGCATCTCATGAAAATATTGATAAACCGTCTGAAATAATACTACTATAAATAATAAACTAATAATGAATTGTCAAAAGTCATTGAGTGGTTAAAAGCAAATAGATTGACTATACTAAAATATTGAATACTGAAAAAAAAGCTTGTGTACTTTGGAAATAGTAAACCATGTAATGTTTCCAATATTGAAATCTTTATAGATCACATCAAATTGTCATTCTCACCTTCGGTAAGATTCTTGGGTATACTTTTCGACAACAAATGAAGTTTTGATGATTATAGAAGTAAAGTTAGTAACAAGATATCCAAGAATGATGGACTTTTATTCAAACTGCAATCGGTGTTACCTGAAACTTATCATTTTATGCTGTACAATTTATTGGTTTTGTCTTATATTCACTATTGCAATGTTGTTTCGGCTAGTACAGGACCTACTAAGTTAGATGTCATACATATGTTACAGAAAGAATCTCTATGAATTTGCACGTCATCCTCTTCTATCCTATCCTATCATCCTATTTCTCCAAGGCCGCTTCTTCTTCGCTTAATGACTTTAATTTTTGTTTTTCCTCATCAAGTTTAAAATAATACAGCTAATGTTCCATTTTAAAAATAACTTACTTCCTGTTAATACAGCAAATTTTTTTTTCGTATAATACCCAATATCATAATCACAATATACGTTCTACTTCAAAACTACATTACCATCAGCATGATCAGGATAACAGAAGTAAAATATCTCAATTATTTTGACATCAAGGTCCTATAATTTCTTCCATTACTATAATTTTTTTTAAAGCTCAACTTAATACTTTTTCCTAGCTAGAGATAACAGTTTATGACAAAATATAAACGAAACGTCCTTCTTTCTCTGAATTTATAATGAGATGTCATATGGGACTTTCACCATTTTATTTACTAAAAAATACCTAGAGAGTCACATAATTTGGGTTACGTTTTTAGGGCCGCCTTTTAGCCCAGTTCCCCAGTTTATCCCGCTTGCTTGCCAGCAGTTGTCGAAATTGTTGTAATTCTTGGTCAAACGAGGGTCCATATTCGGTTATGCGTCGCCAAAGCGTCCGATTGAAGTGCTCGTAGAGAAGGACGTCTGCAGCGTTCCATTCGCGGATTTTCCGCTTCGTCTCGAGGTTGATGCGATCGCTTTTAGTTGGACGGCGAACCTTATATGATTTGTAGAGTATGTCGTTGGTAGTCCAACACATGATGTCACGCAGAAGGATGAGGGAATGGTCCATGTACTCCGTGATCATAACGAGGTCGAACTCCTTGTCGAGGCGATCGATGTGATCGTTAATGGCGGCTATGTCGTGGCCCTTCTCGATGTCAAATCCCAAATCGAATATCTGGGCGTTATGGAGCGCAACTACGTGTGTGTTCGAGTTGAACAGACGGAGATTTTCATCCGGGTGTTGCATAAACTCCTCCGCGCTGTTAGTCGTCTTTGGCCGTCCTTCTTTCCGAAGCTTCTCTTCCATCATCCTGTGGAATCTGAAATAAACAAAGGCCGAAACGAACTGCTTCGCAGGCTCCCGGATGATGGTGACGTACGTCGC
The DNA here is from genome assembly GCA_963669155.1 of Arbacia lixula. Taxonomy (NCBI): domain Eukaryota; kingdom Metazoa; phylum Echinodermata; class Echinoidea; order Arbacioida; family Arbaciidae; genus Arbacia; species Arbacia lixula. Next base: position 4,762,028 of record OZ022592.1, read on the forward strand.
GTTGTGCACAACCTCGTCCATTTTCGGCCGGTTGTATCGTGCGTGATCCGTGACAGCGTTGAAGCCGACGCCTCGCATCAAAGCTCGGCCTTTCGTCGTAAATTCGGCTATCATGTGTGGCTGGAACAGCTCCGTCAGGTTCATGGTAGGGCCCTTCGCCGGCACGGCCTCGGTCAGGTTGTTAAAGTACGCGTACCGCTTGAATACCGAAGCTGCCGTGGTACCGCCTGTTTTATGCGTCTTGAGGAACACGTAGTTGTCTCGTTTCTGACACGGTTCCCGGTTTTCTGATACGAATTTCTTGACACCTTCCACGTCATGATTTGTTGGCCTATGTTGTGGGATATGTAAAAAGAGTAAACACAACATTATATTCAATCAACCTCAACATAATTTTCGGTACATTTTAATGATTGCTTTTGGTGCCTCTATGAACGTGTGAGGATAGAAAATAGACAAAATAGTATTTTTTCGTAATCCAAACTTTAGTTACAATTTCAGACCCACAGCCGAATAATGCCAAACTACATGTAGTTTGTCATTGACGTTCAATGGATGGCAGGTCGTGCACACAGCGGGGCCTTCCCGCCAAATATACCAAACTATTGGCGTGGCGGGATCGTTTGTATATAGCCATTATGACAAACAACTGGCTTCGGGGGTTTGGTCTAAGTTATTAGTGGTAGCATATACATTTAGGATATGGGAAAAGCTATGGGTGTGGCTTCTGCCTGGTGGCTTGACATAGTTCCTGGAAGTACATGTTAAAATGGAGATACGTGGTCCATTAAGTGGTTTATGTGGTTTGGGTGAAAGGATGCTTAAAAGACTTATGATGTGGTCTGAGTACGAAGGACGAAATAGAGATTCGTATAAATCAAACAGTGAATGAGGCAATGGTAATGACTTTTACGGCACAAATGGAGGGAGCGGGATAATGACAAATGACTACTCTACATTATTTCATATACCAAACCTCGCTTCCGGAAGCCCTATTTCAGCCTTTAGTGTAAATTGGTACATGTACATAGTGACGTCATACATGTCAAATTACATCATTTCTTGAGATTAGTTGGTCTGACTCTGCCACGTCAGTTGCCTAGTGTGTGGGGGCAACTACCCATGTTTGCTGGCGATGTTTAGGGTGATATCGACGATGAATACATTAAATTTCGACATATGCAAAATGCAGTGGATTACATGATATCCTGTTGGGTTTGGGGTCGACTTTGACAAGTACTCGTCTGACAGATTTCTTTCACAAACTCATTAAGCGTGTTCGCTGTGAACCTCTAGCAGATATATTGCATTTGCGAGCATAATTATAATTGCCAAACTTACAGGGCTACGCCAGTAAAGCTCTATTTGCGTGATTCGGCATCATGCGTTTGCGATATTGTGTCCGTCATGTCATTTATCTGCGTTGAATAGAGTGTAGTTCATCAAGGAAATGAAATGTAAAAAATCAGTCAAGTGATTGCTTATTCATTGGAATTCAATTTACTTGCTAAACTATTATGTTGAATATTTGATTCCATATAAACCGTCTTTGTCATGTTTCTCATGGTACAGACAGGGTGGCGGCTGTCAAGGTTTTCTTTTTAGATAGCTGAACAATAAATCGATGTAAGGTCATTTTGAAAACACATTTTGCAGCAGGAATCGCATACTGTACTAAAGTTATCTACCTCTCCCCCTGTCCCAAGTTATAGGTCAAGGAGCTCCTCATGTTTTTAATATCGTCGTCTCTCTGTTTTCAGTTCTCTCCCACTGCTAACAAACACCTCACCCTATCTCTCTCCGTTCTCAACGGGCAACCTTCTTCAACCTCCGCGAGAGGAACAAACGCACTAGCAGTGCTTGTCATGACTGTACAAAAGCGGAGGGTGGTATAGCTCTCTCATTGGGGAATATTTTGTTCTGCTACAAAAGTCACACCACATCAGTTGTCAAATTTTACATCGCAGACAGTTGATAGTCCGCCTATGTGGGAGGCTTTTCAAGTTGCTGGGTATCACATGTATTAAGGTACAGGTCTACGCCAATGAAGCTCTAATTGTATGAGTAGGCATCAGGAATTTGCGATATTGTGTCCGTCATGCCATGCTATATGCGTTGCATTAGATTTCAATTGTTTGTTCGTCTGTTTGTTTGTTCGTACAAAGAGTTAAGTAAAATATAAAAATCTTTGCCATGTATATCAGGGTACAGCAGGGTGGTGCCTGTCAAGGCTTATTTAGGCAACGTGAATAAGTAACACGCATTCAAAACATTCATACCTCTCTGGTATTTTCTAGCATTTTACGCACATTCTAAACCAAACGTTATGTCCTATTACTGGTGAGAAGATGGTCAGAAGCATGGCAAAATGTTTCATTGATATATATGTTTAGAAAAGCTGTAGAAATGCCAAGCACAACTAACTAAGTTTACAATAAATTGTTGGATCGGTTTTTGAGCTATAAGAATAAAAAAGCAGCACAAAAAGTGTTGCACTTTGCCGACGTCGGCGCGACATGCCGTCGTCGCCGCTGTTGCGCACATAGCCGCCATGTCCTAACAAACTCAGTGATAGTGTTGTCCATGTACCAGACCATCAAGTGAACCGTACCAAGCAAGATTTTTAATTGAGTATAAAGAAAATGTGTTTTAACACTATTGTTATATTGATACCGTATTATGTTCCTACCATTTTGAAAAAGGGGCTTTCCGGTAGGGAGGTTAGACTTGTCATAACTTCGAGAATCACCTCAGACCTAACTATCGAGTTTAGAACTCAAGTTAGAGTTGTCATCGTGTCGAGAAACGCGCCCTGTGTCGACAAACGCGCCCATTATTACTACATCATCGAATTAGCAACGCGGTAGAAAGTTGGAATCATGCCTTTTTCACTTCATATCTGCACAACAATTGCTCTTTATATATATTTGTACACTGGTTCATTTACAATATCTGTCGTTTGCGCTCCATGTTTTTAATGCAAATCTCATGTTTTGAAAGCCATTCAGGCTGTCTCTAAAAAGTAAACCCAAGTTTAACGGCACTTTTTCAGAAAACTAAAAAAAAATATTTGCACATTATGTTTTCATGGTTAAAAAAAATCCAATAAGTCATCATCACTGCGGCACGTTATTTCTTGCTATTGTCATGCATTCAGGGTCTATTTCAAGTGAAATGTTTGTCACATGTTAGGCCTCTGATTAAATCATTAAATCAGTGATGATTTAATCACAGGCCTAACATGTGACAAACATTTAACTCCAAATAGGCCCTGAATGCATGACAACAGCAAGAAATAGGTTGTCACAGTGATGATTTCACACCAATTTAATAAGTTGAATCATGCTCAGTTATGCCTGAGAGTTAGATAACCTTAGTAATAATACTGGACAGAAGACTTAGTGGACTATCTAACGGTGGGAAAATAATGTATAAACATTCCATAGTTTTCTGAAAAATTGCCGTTGAAGTTGGGTTTACTTTTTTTCAAGACACCCTGTATAACGATTATTTTTTACCTAAAACAATTCTTCGGTCCCGAATAAAAATCGCATGCTACCTTTCTTTCATCGTCCTCTGGCGGTGCTTGGGAGGTACAAAGATAGTTGCCGGGCTTGGATGAAAGCTGGAGCTCGTGGAGAGAGCCAAGAAGACTATAAGAAGCAGGCCAAGTCCCGCTCCTACCCTCTTCCAACCCGTAGAAAACTGCTCAATTGCCATAGCGAGTACTGCACCATGAGGAACTTGATCAACCTGAAGCAGCACTCCGAAGAAAGAAGAGACATCGAAGTTCCTCCCGGGATAATCCGACCTGCCAGTGACTGGGAACAGCGTAAAGAAGCCGTTTTCGTCTCGACAAGCACTCGAAGTCAGACCGTTTGCAACTCACTATGTAGCTTCTCATACATTACAGGCGTTCCGTCCGCCGTTTCGCATATGGAGTAGCGAATTCTCTTTGCATTTTAGAATAAAGAACCATAGGTCAAATACACATTTGTGTGCATAGAGATTGTGTATAACTTATCGTTCACAAAGCCCGCACGAACACGCTTTTTACCTGAGCAGTCACGCTTCGTTGTACCATTATTACTTGAAAAAAGAACATCAATAGCATTGTCTGCACTTTACGTTTGTCAGGGGAAACCTTTGTTAATAAACTGGCATGCATAACATTTGAAATGCTAGTAAACCGGTCTATTCATGTACATATTTTCATTTTTTTTTTCGAAATCTGCAAAGGATAATTTTTTATGTTATTTGTTTTCAAAAACAGGCCTCATTTTTTTTAATATGTAAGCTCTCAGACCTTGGTAGATCCAGGGAAGTGTTAAAGGAAGGAGTAGAAACTCGAGCATAATACATTCAAATATCTGTATGGGTTCTAAAGCGTGCTCATGAATGTCAAAAGAATTCCATAATCATGACAATGCTTTGATGTTCCATTTGCCGAGCCGACATTTAGCTGATGTCAACTTGAAAATAAATTTCTTTAATTTCCCATTTTTCTGTAGACGTTTTGTTTTTGACAAATTCGTTTGCAAGCTATAAGGAAGTTAACGGCAGATAATGACAGATCCTAATACTCTGCTTTTGTTTCGAAAAGTATTGAAGAATCATTAAAAATCGGACATATAAGCTATTTGTATTAATTACAAAATTGACCAATTTCTTCACTTTCCGACAACTTGTGCATTTGGGAGATTCAACCACCCTCAAAATGATATATTAAGCTGTGTGTTATCATTAGCGGCGTTTGTGTGTGTTTGCGTGAAGCAGAGATATTTTACTTGAAAAACTTGTTTATTTGTGTTTGCTGATACCTGTTGTGCTCACGGAAGTATTAATGTCATTAACAGAACGGTACAAGCGAAATGAGACTGTACATTTCTTTAGTTCTCTCTGAGAAACCGTTGCCACACAATCATGTTCATAATTGTTCAAACACCTGAACAGCACCTGTTGAGAACACCATAACTTTTCAGCGGCTTGGCACATGGGTTCAACGAAAGGAAGTTGCTTCCTATCCTTCCATAACACATCCCTGGTAGATCCTAACCATTCTATGGAACTCTATCTAACTCTAATTCTAATTATATAACTTGCTTGGTACGTTTCGCTTCCCTAGTACATGGGCAACACCATCACTGACTTTATTAGGAAATGGCAGCTATGTGGGCGACATCCACGACGACGGCATATCGCGACGACGTCGGCTAAATGCGACACTTTTGTTTACTTTTTGTGCTGCTATTTGATTGAAACTTTGTCGATTCTTGTAGTTTAAAAACAGTTCCAACAATTCATTTTAAACTTAGTTAGTTGTGCTTGGCATCTCTTCAGCTTTTCAAAACACATATGGATGAGACATATTGCCATGCATGCTTCTGATTATCTTCTCACCAATAATAGAACGTAACGTTTTGGTTAGAATGCGCGAAAATTTCATAGAAGCGTACTATTTTAAAAACGTCACAATCAATGGACGTAAAAAAGGATTGAACTTTCAATCTCGTTTTTCTCAGAACATGATATTTCGGGCGACGGTCTTTTGCCTTATTACAACCGAGTCATGAGTGGAGTGGTGACGATAGAGGTGACAACAACGACGAATGCGTGCAGTGGCCACCTCTGTTTGGGGGGGGGGGGGGGTAAAGTTTTCATTTACATGTATACTTCTATTATCATCGGTTTTACATACTCCGTTCCCACTACGTCTAGACCACTAGTGATGGGTTCCATGGTAGAAGTGGTACATGAGATAAAATGAGAATGATAACTGCTCAATAAACTTTCTGTGAATCTCGATACGAAATAGGTTAGATAAATATTGTAGTCAAAGCTAGATTTATTTGTCTGTATATGCTGGACGCTGTCTTGCAATGAATAAATGAAATGGATCCTTTCTTCTTTATTGCATAATATGAATACATTATGGTTCAAGAATCCATATATGAGATGAGAAGTTCAGCCGTCATACATATTATGATACTTGAATAAATTCACAACACTTATAAAGAAGAATGTAAGAGCAACTTTTCGGAAAATGTCCGAAATATAATCATTATCATGCTGCTATAATTTGTTTACAAAATGATCTGACACAGATTTATTCACGTTGCCTAAATAAACCTTGACGGGCACCACCCTGCTGTACCTTGAAAAACATGGCAACGATTTCTATATTTTACTAAATAGACGATCAAGCAATTGAAAGCTGTAGTGACTCTTCACTCTTTATTTTCATGTTCAGTATTTTTCCATGTACGTTTGCCATGTGTTCTACCAGTTATTTTCCACGTTACGTAATTCTATTGTTTATTGTTAATGTATTCTGGCCACGTGCGTTGTTTCAACCTATCGCGTATCATGGCCTACGTGCACTTCAACGCACGTGGTCCTAGCTCGCATCCAATATCCTCGCATCGCTCAGCGAATCTGATCACTCCCACATCATCTTGGTTTGAGTCAGCATCTCCCGGAACTTCGCTCCGGTACGAGACAACACGCCTCCGGACAGGAGACTCTTTTCCTGCCGTCTCCAGCGGGCTGGCAGTCTTCCAGTCGTACGATATAATCTACACCGACACGGCTGGATTCACCGCTGGGAGCTGCCAGTCCCGCCTTTCGCTTCGACAGTCTGCATCACCTCACACCGAGCTCGATCCACTGGCGCTCGCCTGAACATTGATCTCGAAGCACGGCTCATCATTGGCGTCTAGCGCTTCACTACGCCGGCATCGCCGCTTCGTTCGTCTTTTCTTTCACGGCCCCCGACTGACATCAAGCGACCCACTGCTTTGTCCCGAGCGCCGCACATTCACTTCTCTGGCCTCCGGCAACCATGCACAAGCGACCCACTGCTTGCATTCACCGAGCGCCATTTTCTCTTCAAGTCTTCTCTCTCCTCTCTTCGTCCGCGATCGTCACCCGCGTGCAGCGTCGCGGCCTTCACGGCTCTTCAGCCACGTTCCTGAAGTCGCGACTCAACAAGTCTCCGCATCATCATCCATAGCGTGAGCCCCTTCTTTCGTTGACATCATCAAACATCATCATTGGACTCTCTATTTATTTCTTACGTAAGCTTTATTTATTGCACTTCATTCATTCATGTTCGTTATTGCCCATTCGTATGCCAAATTCATATCTCAGTGCAATATTTATGTGACCGCACTTGCACGTGCGTGGTCTATAATTTCTATCATTCAATAAACAAAACGAAAAGGGAATATTATTTCTCATGACTTTTATTATCGTACAAACCTGCTTCCTTGTAAGTTAAAAATTGAGTTTAATGGCGTGTGATCAGTGTCAGTGTATCACATAACATCACAACACAACACACCACACAACACCACACCACACACTTTACACCCCTAAATTCTACATTGGTGACCCCGACGTGATCGTCACCCTTAACTTTTACAAAGCGAACGCAACGCATATAGCATGGCATGACGGACACAATATCGCAAATCCCTTATCCCTTATCCGAAGTTAGAGCTTCATTGGCGTAAACCGCTCGCACTGGCCCGAGAGGGCACCTGGAAAAAAGCGATTTGCAAACTTCACCGAAGGAAATGTTCAGAACGTAAAACGTTCGAAACAGTGAGACAGCTAAACAAACTGCATCGACCGAAAATGAAACTCGGAGATGAAATATTAAAGTAGAAAATTTACGAATTTCTGACTGGTTTGAGAAGTTTCCTTCTCAGTTCAAGCATGCGAAGAAGTGTTGACTGACTCACGAAATAAAACCGCAATCTTTCGTTCTGAATTTTTGACTAGATGCCTATAACCAACTGCCGATAACTCATGAGCACCACGTTGGGTCAGTTTTGTGATAATTCAGGTCTGTGGTTTAATTGGCCTCACTTATCTCCACGGCAGCATCCAACAGCGCCTTGTAGTCTATGATGCGGCCAGGCTCAATGCCAACAGAAGCTGAGACGATCACCTTGGGCAGGGTGTGGCAGGACAAAAATATAAAATAGGCACTAGTTTGGAGTCGTAACATTTATTTGCAGGCAAGGAAAACATTAAACAATTCTGTGAATCATATTTAAAGGGAGAGTTGGCTTTGATATTTAGTTGGGTTGCAGAAGGAGACGCATGAAAAAAAACCCATACATTCCAGTCAAACTATGTATGCCAGGGAAACTGCTACTCAATCATTGTCAATGGGATTTGTGTGTATTAATGGTAACATAATTCACAAGTGGTAAGGGTAAGTAAAGGTTCGATGAAAATCTGTCAAGGGATAAGAATAAGATAAGAATTGCCCATATACACATCATTCACTCACTCTGGCGACATCTGTCGGACATTAACGATGGCTCTTCAGACACGTCGATCCTCCATTCAGTTCCTCATTTCAAAAGGTGTCAATCCTGTGTTCTATCATAGTACATCCACATATGTTATACTTTGTCTTCCAATGCTTCTCTTTCCTTGCACAGGTATCCATAGCAGGTTTTCCATACTTTCTGCTGTAGCTTGGAAGAGCTTTTAAGTTTAGATGCTCTGGGAATATTTGTCTCCCATATATTGGTGAGCATATTGCCTGCCTTCCATATCATAGCTCTTCTTTTGCCAATGTCTTTAATACTGCTTTCCATCCAGAATCCCAGATATTTGAAATCCAGTACAACTTCAAGACTTGTGCCTTCAGATATGTTTATAGTAACATTATCCTGTTGATTGCATACCATGCACTTTGTCTTTTTGGCATTCATATGAAGACCAACTAGTAAGGCAGCTTGTTCAACTCTTTTAAATAGCTCCTGGTCCTGAGAGGCAGTGTCTGATACTGGTGCTATATCGTCTGCGAAGTCTAGGTCAGTAACCATTAAGGGGTCTAACTCTGTGGCTCCGCTTGGGAATAATTGCCAGCCAAGTTGCTTCTCTGTACCATCTGTTTCTAACCTCATACACGAGTCAAGCACTGCAATGAATAAGTAGGGAGCCAGTGTATCACCCTGAAGCACACCCCCAACGATGTCAAAGTTCTGTATCTCCATCAGAGTAGTCACTTTTGCTTTTATGTTTCGGTAAGTATCTTCACAGGCTTGGACAATAGTGTGTGGAATTCCATATGCCCTGAGGATTTTGATTACTGTACCTCTATATGTCTGGTATCAGAAGCCATTTTGAAGTCAATAAAAGTCATCACTGCAGTGAGTTTTTTGTTATCATGTATGCCTTCACTAATCCTTTGTAGTGAAATCATCTGGATCAGTGTAGATCTATTCACCCTAAAACCGCACTGGTTTGGTCTGAGTTTGTTGTGAAGGTGCGGCCGAATCCTATTAAGTAACATTCGATTGTAGGTTTTTGCAACTGTGGAACTCAGACTTATGCCTCTGTAATTGGCAGTGTTGCTGAGGTTCCCACTTTTGGGTACTGGGTTCAAGTTTAGTATGAACCACTGATCGGGTTTCTGGTTATGCTGGAGTACAGAAGTGAAGGATGCTCTCATCAATGTCGCATTTTTTTTTAATACTTCTGGAGGAATTCCATCCTCGCCGAAACTTTTTCCTTCTTTCAATGCCTTCTTAGCTTTTTGATATTCCCCGATATCATAAGGATCAGTTCGTACAGGTAGCTCGTAAAAAACTTGAGGTATATCCTCATCTTCATCTGTTATAACTGGAGGATTTCCCAGTAGCTGTTGAAAGTGGTCTTGCCAGTTCTTAACTCTTTTTGGCTTGGTGGCACCCTTTAGTCTCCCACTTCTTGACATCTTTCTGCCACTTATATCATTGACGAGACCCCAAGCTAATTTATCCTGATGATGCTGATTTCCCTTTTCTAAATCTTTTAACTTCTTTTCAAGATATTGTCTATTTGTAACTTCATACGCATCATCAGGATTCCTCTTCCTTGTCTCTAATTCAAGGCCACTATCTTTGCTGTTTTCAATGACATGTTTGTCATGTGCAGTTCTCAGTTGGTGTCTTGCCAACTCAACATTTGCATCATAGCATAGTGCTTTCTGACTCTTCTTCTGGACTGAGACGAAGTTTGGCTGTGAACATTCTTTGATCAGAACCAGTACTGGCAAATGAGTTATACGCTACTGAATCCATCACGCTGTTTCTCCATTTTCCTCTGACTATTACGGAGTCTAGTTGGGCTCTGTAGCCACTTGGTAATTCACAAGTCCACAGTCTGGATTTCTTCTTTTGGAAAGTATATTGTTGTTAATAACCATGTTGTTTTCAAGAACATATTCCACCAGTTGCTCACCATTTCAATTGGTATTATCATGGTATGTGCAAATCGCTGAGTTACTTCCAATTCTGGCAATGAAGTCACCAAGCATCACTAAAAAGTTGTTTGCTGGTACTTCCTTAGTGGCATCATTCAGTGAGTTGTAGTATTATATAACCTCCTGACCATCAGTGACATTTAGTTGGTACATAAGTCTTAGGGTTTCCTTTCAATAATACTTTCATGATCCTTGATGAAAGATAGCCTACAGATGCTAGTGCTTTTCTTGCAAATGGGCTGAGAAGAACACCAACTCCATCTACTGCAGCACCACTAGTATAATTATGTCCATACTGAGAGGGTAATAAGTTGATATCCATCAGTCAAGTTTTCGTATTAAACTTCACTGTTGTCATCATGAACATAACATACCTTATATTAAAGCCCTAGAACTTTTGTTCATAGCTGCCATTTTGGGAATTCAATAATGACGTCATGTTCAAGTCATGTTCAAGTATTGCCATTTAATACCACGGTCCTCACAATGTGGTTTTAGACTTCAAAAATTATGAACTGGGTGGCTTATATTGGGAAATAAAGACAAAAAAAGGGTTGATTATGGCGGTTAATTTGAAACTGATCGACACCTTGATTTTGAAATGACCCGGAAATCTATGCGAAGCGGGCCACTTTCAGGTCATGAATTTGCGTAGCGCTAGCGCCCTCTATGCCTTCCTATTCATTCTGTCACAGCAGATACAAGTTTTTGATGTTTTGCTTTGGAAATTGGTCGTAAAACCGACATTATGTTCGAATGTACAACGAATGTTGCGCCATAAGGAGGCAAGAAGGTGCGTAAATGTAATGTGTGAAACGAAATTTAATATAAACGCAATATAGACGTAGTTTTATGCCATGAGCTAATGTACTTTGCACAGCTGATAATGTTAATTTGCTATACGGTGTGTAATGCACCTAGCGGGGTGTACGAGAACGTACACGTAGTAAAGAGGCCGTCGTGCCACGTTTGACGTAAACAATTGTTGATGTTCTAAAATACATTGTAAAGTACAAGCTACATTGCTGATATAGACACTGATGATTTAGTTTTGATAATATGAATGCACACTACTTACTAGGTGCACATTGCAGTTCAGAAATTTGACTTAATTGCATGTCAATTGACGTATGATGGTGCACACATGAAATGGCTTGAAACCTAGCTTATCGTAGCCCGAGCTAAAGCATTAAGATGAATTACACAGATATTTCATTGTGATATACATTGCATTGGTGAGTGATTATAATTGCCTTTAAATTCAGAGCACCTTTGATATGGGAATCTTAATTGTGAAGAAATTGACATTTCAAGCTTAGCAGTAAAATAACTTCAATTTAAATCTAAATCGACTGCCCAGTCGTACATTACAAAAACGGATTAAGCTTAAAAAGAAGCTTTGTCTATGAAAGCTATTGAGTGAAAAAAAAACACAAGGCTGAATTATAAAGATATTTATGATTTGAGCTACATAGTGAATTACATGTATGCTTGCATAGACTACAGTTGTACTCGTACTTTCAGAGATGTTAGGCGGGTATTGATCATGTGACTTAATATTAATCGTATAAATAAACAGATGCTTTGCACGCATACTCAAAGGATAAAGACAGTGACAAGTGATCCATCTGATTCAACTCGTATTTGTTTGACAACTGATGAAATTGTCAGTATGCATGCACATGTATTGAATTATGTCGGCATGAACAATTGCTTATGATCGGTTCAATTTATTTGTTTCATTTAGTTTTCACGGAGCAATCCGACGATGCAAGTTAGCGAAGACAAGTCGGCTGGTTGACTTGAAATAAAGAGAGTCAAACCTATTATTGTACGATGCTTCGACTGTTTCTTTATATACATTACTCTTTCCAAAAATGTGTACACAAGCCAATCACCTGAAAATTTGAACGAAATCATTAATGTAGACATAGTGAACTTGACTCCAACGCCAATGAATGGACCGTTCCTCACTCCAGAACTTGCTGATCCGTGAGCGAGTGATTTCTTTTATTTTTCCAACGAACGATACGGAACGCTTATCATCATGAAGAGTTACGTACAGAAAATGAGGTTCAAACAGTCTAAGTTCGTGTGCTTGTCGAGGCAAAAACGGCTTCTTTACGCTGTTCACAGTCACTGGCAGGTCGGCTTATATAGGGAGGACCTTGGATGTCTCTTCTTCAAGTTACTCATGGTGCAATACTCCTATGGCAATTCATCGGTTTTCTACGAGTTGGAAGAGGGTGGGAGCGGGACTTGGCCTGCTTGTTATAGTCTTCCTGGCTTTCTCCACGCTCTCCAGCTTTCATCGTAGCCCGCCAACCATCTTTATGCCACCCAAGCACCGTCAGCAGACGATCAGAGAAAGGTAACATGCGATATCTATTCGGGACCGAAGACTTGTTTAAAGAAAAAATTGTATTATAAAATGTAGCGTAAACGAAAGATGTAGTGAATGAAACAGTGTAAAATTACATATATTAAGAGCAAAAGTAGTGCAGATATGGAGTGAAAAGGCATGATTTCAACATTTTTGCGTTCCTAATTCGGGGATTTAGTGATCATGGGCGTGTTTGTCGACACGAGGCGCGTTTGTCGACACGATGACTACTCTAACATGAGTTCTAAGTTCGATAGTTAGCTCTGAGGTGATTCTCGGAGCTATTACAAGTCTAACCCCATAGGCCGGGAACCCAGAAGATTTATTCATGTGAAAAGGGCTGGAACAAATGACCCCATAGGTCGAAAAGGTGAACACTGGACATCACAAAATGTTTTGCTGGCAAGGTATATCCGATATTTTTCCGCCAAAATTACCACATATGTGACGTCACTACCGGAAAGCCTTTTTTTCAAAAATGGTAGGAACATAATACACGGTACCATCATAACAATTTTGTTAAAACACAAAACCATACAACATAATTCTTTTGGACATGTTCTGAAGTTTAGGTTTTTCTTTCGCGTTTGAAAACAAATGTTAAAGTTTCATAATGTCTTTGCTATGGTAATCTCCAGACATATAACATAACGTAACGTTTGAGAAGAATGAAGATAAAATCGGACAAAATACTGCCCACGTTCTATATGAGTGTATGTTGTGGATGCGTGGTTACTTTCTGTTTGAAACTGTGTAGATCCCTGTAGTTCAAGGACAATTCTTTCAGACACGTTGATACGTTCTGGTGCTTTTGGTTCCTCTTCCGCTTTTCAAAACATATATGAAGGTTCCACATCCACTGTTCAAAAATGTAACGTAACATTTTGCAAGAATGCGCGTTAAATCGAACAAAATACTGAGCAGTTTCTAAATGCGTGTATCAAGCCTGTGTTACGTTTTGCTTCAAACGTTTCAGCTTCAACTTATTACATACAGTAAGTGAAATCCAGATTCAGTGGTGATGGCAGAATAGTTCAGCCATTTTTTGCGTAATGATAAACCATTACTATCATCAATTTACACAGAAACTCAGTTGCCTGGTATATGGTAGTCCAGATACTGGCCGTATTTTATCGTCCGCCTCTTCTCCCACACACATTACGCCACTGATACGCAGAGTACGCACACCGCGCCAGACCACTGATTCCGCGACTCCACGAATCTGTCCGCTCGAAAGTGATGCGTCACCATGGTCACCATGCAACGTCCGTTGTCGGCGGATTTCTAAATACAGTCCAGGGGGTGGACTAGGTATGTGGGGGCAAACATCTTTGTCTTTCGGGCGATTGTGACGATCGCGGTGACAACAATGACGAATGCGTGCAGTGGCCACCTCTGTTTTGGGGGTCAAGTTTGCATTTACATGTATACTTCTATTATCACCGGTTTGACATACTCCGTTCCCACTACGTCTACACCACTGGTGATGGGTTCCATGGTAGAAGTGGTACATGAGATAAAATGAGAATTATAACTGTTCAATAAACTTTCTGTGAATTTCGATACGAAATAGGTAAGATAGTTGTTGTAGTCAAAATTATATTTATTTGTCTGTATATGCTGGACTCTGTCTTGCAATGAATAAAGAAAATGGATCCTTTCTTCTTTATTGCATAATATGAATACATCATGGTTAAAGAATCCATATATGAGGTGAGAAGTTCAGCCGTCATATATATTATCATACTTGGATGAATTCACAACACTTGTAAAGAAGAATGTAAGAGTAACTTTTCGGAAAATGTCCGAAATATGATCATTATCATGTTGCTAAATCTGTTTGCAAAATGATCTGACACAGATTTATTCACGTTGCCTAAATAAACCTTGACAGGCACCACCCTGCTGTACCTTGAAAAACATAGCAAAGATGTTTATATTTTACTTAATAGACGATCAAACAATTAAAAGCTATGCAACGCATATAGCATGGCATGACAGACACACTATCGCAAATTCCTGATGCCTACTCATACAATTAGAGCTTCATTGGCGTAGACCTGTACCTTAATACATGTGATACCCAGCAACTTGAAAAGCCTCCCACATAGGCGGACTATCAACTGTCTGCGGTGCAAAATTTGATAACTGATGTGGCGTGACGTTTGTAACAGAACAAAATATTCCCCAATGAGAGAGCTATACCACCCTCCGCTTTTGTACAGTCATGACAAGCACTGCTAGTGCGTTTGTTCCTCTCGCGGAGGTTGATGTGCACGTGCCCGTTGAGAACGGAGAGAAAGAGAGAGAGAGAGAGAGAGAGAGAGAGAGAGAAGGGGAGGTGTTTGTTAGCAGTGGGAAAGAACTGAGAACAAAGAGAAGACAATATTAAAAACACGAGACATACTTGTTGACAAGTATAAGGTGGTCTGTATGGCAAATTTTTACACAGACATTGGATGGTAAATGCACGGTGACACCATGGACCTTCCATGGTGACATCATCAATTCATTAGAAATCAAAGGCAGCACACACGAAAGAGACTTGCCCAGATGGGCACATGTAGGCCTATGTTCTAACAACGTGTAATTAATAGTCATTTAAGATAAAGGGACGAGAAGAAAAAATTCGGAAAGAAAATCTCAAAGAAAATGACGATGTGAGGGATTTAACAGAAGAAAGTCGCAAAATAAACATTGCAAAAGGAATGAAAAACTGACCCTACCCCCACCAGGATTCGAACCGGGAGCCCCACGTTCTTAAAACATCGCCTTACCCATTGAGCCACAAATATTCGCATTCACTTAACACGTAATGCCAGGCAGGGGCTAGAATGATTTAGAAATCGATATTCAAGCTGAAATTTTGCAACGATCCCGATATCTAATGACAAAATGGAGACCACGTCGCCGAAAGCTAGTAGATTCAGCTACAAAATACTAAAAGTTCAGAGTAAAAGATCGTAACATATAGGAATAGATACAGCTCCTAAAAGATTGCCATGTCATTTCGTGATTTCAAATGAATGACCCTCCCATTGACATTACACGTGCAAACGTCCGATTTTGACATTAATGCCTATAATCATATTTACACCTTGAAAACGTGATCAAAATAAAAAAATTATGGCAGCCCTGCCATAGAGCAATGTCTTAGACATAACATACTGAAATGAATAATCTCAAACTCACTATTCCACGTAAAGTCTTGTTAATGATGTACAATGCATTCATATTGCCTCACATCGTTTATTGCAATGTGTTATGGGGTTCATTGTATCGTTCTAAATTACTCAGAATTCATCGTCTACAGAAAAGAATTCTCCGTATATGTTCCAATTCTCATTTACCTCGAACCTTCTTTACCCTTGTTCGTCCGTTTTCAGATGCTTGATGTTTTTATATAAATACGATGCAAATTGTCTGCTTAATGCGTAGATTCTTTTCAAACTCGCTACCTTCTTATCTTATGCACATGTTCTCACTGAATGCAGAAATTCATCAATACAATACCCGTCAGTCTGTTCAATTCCACATGTGGAAAGTTCATACAAATACTTTTTCCAAATCAGTCCGTTGCTTAGGTTCAGTAACTTGGAACTCATTACCAGCCCACATTCAGAATGCTCAGTTTACTAGTTCTTTTAAAAATCAACTTAAATAATTCCTCCTCTCTAAATATTCTTCACATGGCGCAACATAGAATAAAGTAAGTTAACAGCTTTAGCTCCCTGTTCTAACTATTTTAATTTTCTCTTCACATTCTTTTACACGGGTGTACCCAATTTATCAAGCCATTGAGGCTTTTACGGGTAAACCTTTTTCTTCATTGTCTATACTTACATATGAATTTACTCTATATACTCATGCTGTGCCGATTTTTATTGACCGTCACTTTTGCCGATCAGTCACTATTAATTGATATTTTCCTATGTTAATTCATATGCTGATGTAATACATGTTTAAATGTTGGATATATATTTTAATTGTACATATCAAATGAATGAAATGAATAAGTGAATGAATGAATGAATACATTAGAGCCACTCGTCATGTTTGTACACATTCATCAAGCGTTGTTTAAAGATTGTCGGTCCCTTTTGCACGCTTAAAATTTGAAATCGTCTATCACTATCGTAAATTGAAGAAAGTGTGATTCAAGACAATTTCTAAGAATATAGCATGTTGAAGCTTTCTGTATATGTAAAATATTTCAGCCGTTAAATTTCAAACCGACTTTTTTCGTACTACGAAAAAAGTATTAGTCTTTGTTGCAGTATCTATGTGGTTATTATGCATGTGTGAAATCCTAATTTTAAGAGTAATTACCAAACTTTGGAGATGATTCCTTCTATGGAACAATTTTTTTTCATAATGCGTTTTATAATTTAATAAACAGATTAATCAATAAAGCAGATATTTCAACACAAACTGCTAAGAGCCTGAAGTAAAGACTATTAATCAGACGTTGTTTATGTGCATTATTTGAATTTTACACTACGTATCAGTTTCAAATTGTGAATATAGAGCTTGCTAACACTTCTCTATATGTTTTGCCAATGTTTCGATGGTTTTGTGGTGATATGCAAAAGGGACGGGCTGTCTTTAAGTATGAATAATGGTCTGCACCCTATTTCATTATGAATACATCAATGTACATTAAAGGGTTCTCAATATTACACGCAAATATTTCTCTAAAATAACTGTTTTGCAAGTCCTAACGAGATCTGAAGTGAGCGTAGGCCATTTGCAGTATTTATTTTGTCATCCTGCAATTGACCAATCACGTTCCTAGAATACTCATGAATATTCATAGAAGGGATATAATCTCGGATAAACATATACATACATTTATAAAACATGGGTTTTTGTTTATTCGATATGTGTATGTGTGTGTGCGTGTATGTGTGCGTGCGTGTATGTGCTTATGTATGTGTCTGTGTGTGTCTGTGTGTGTCTGTGTTTGGGTGTTGGTATATGTGGGTACATGGCTTTACATGTATGCTGGATGTGTGTGTCTCTCTGATCGTGTGATTGTGTGTGTGTGTGTGTGTGTGTGTGTGTGTATGTGTGCCTGTGTATGTGGAGGAATGGATGGATATGGAGGGTGCGTTTGAGGGATAGGCGCACTTGTAAGCACCCACTTCCAGGGACATTTCATAGGTAATAATAGCGCAATATGGAATTATAGGGCTTGTGTCACACACATGCACATGGTGTGGTAGAGGGGAGTATAAGCCCCCGATTTCGAAATTGGAATGTCAAAAGGGGAAGTTTGCAATCGAGTATGGAGATCGCAGATTCCGTCTGCCTTGTACAAGGTATACCATCGTGGGAAATCTGACAGCAATAATAGACGCCACGCAGTACGTAGTACCAAGACTAGCTATTTTAAGAGTCCCACTGAGCATGAAGAATGCAATGAATACATTAGAGCCACTCGTCATGTTTGTACATATTCATCAAGATTTATTTCATTATTTACCTCAAGGGCGAACTCCGAGCGTTTGCGCGTGACCTCCTGACCTACAATTCCCACCATTGTTTTTCGGTCGGTGAACAATTTTTAGAATGTACTTGTATTAATTGTAGAGTTCGCATATTGAATGGGCTGGACTGAACGGGGTCGAGTGGTGGAGCGATTTTTTGGTTTACTGTATGTTGTTGGTGCGGTGTACTTAGAAGTGATAAAAAAATGTAATGCCTCGGAGAAGGGGGGGGGGGGAGGGGTTGTAAAGGGAAAGTGCGAGAGAGAGAGAGAGAGAGAGACAGTGGGGGGGGGGGGGGTGCCTGGGTGTTGGCGGTGGAAGGCAAGTTGTGCTTTTACATGAATCACCCTGCCGTTCGACTTTGTTTATTCCGGCCATAGCTGCGCGTTGTTTACCTGTTTTTTGTAGGTCTTCGATGTCAGTGAAATAGTGACTTCCTGGAGGTTTGTAAACTAAGGTCTGTATCACTGGCCCTCCGTTTCTGTCTCGGAACTTCGCTTTTGATCAATGCATCATTTTGCTGTTATTCTGCCTTATTGATTTTGTTTTCTAATCATGTAAAAAATGTTTGTATATATTGTGATCCTCGATAATTCTTCAATAAAAAGATAATTAAAAAAAAGATTAATTATTAATAATGGGCCGCTGCACCGTATTTCCTTATGAATACATCAATGTACACTAAAGAGCTCACAATATTACATGCAAATATTCCTCTAAAATGACTGTTTTGCAAGTCCTAACGAGATATGACTGAGCGTAGGCCATTTGCAGTGTATTTATTTTGTCATCCTGCAAACTCCCCCCCCCCTCTTTATTCTGCAAAGGGTACATGATACAAATATATTTTCAGATAAACATATACAAACATTTATAAAACATGGGATAGTTCTTTGTTTATTCGATATGTGTATGTGTGTGCGTGTATGTGTGTGTTTGTGAGTTTGTTTGTGTGTGTGTGTCTGTGTGTGTCTCTGTTTGTGTGTTGGTACATGTGGGTACATGGGTTTACATGTATGCGGGGTGTGTGTGTCTCTTTGATCGTGTGATTGTCTGTGTGTTTGTTTGTATGTGTGTGTGTGTGTGTCTGTGTGTGTGACTTTGTGTCTGTTTGTGTCATGAGTGTGTTTGTCTTTGCACACGCATATGCAACTACGGTGGGTCTCGATCTGCATACACATATAGACATATAGACACTGAGATAAATACATAGACACATACAGGCACACACGCACACAGGCACACTTTATAGCCCATATTTATATAGACACCAACAGACACAAACTGAGACACATGCATACAAAGATATACTGGCAGACACGCGGACATAAAAAAGACACATAATCACATAAAAGCACGCAGATACTTCATACAGAGACACATACACATACAAACACACAGAAAAATACGCAAACAAAAACAGACACACATCAAGACAGACACATAGACAAACACACACAGACATAAGCACGTACACGCACTCACAGACACACACACGGACACACACACACAAACACACACACACACACACACACACACACACCTTACATACACATCACAGGCACATCCGCACTGTTTTGATTTATACTAATCTCTATCCCTGTCTATTTCGTCCTCCCTACTCAGATAACATCATAAGTCTTTTAAGCATCCTATTACCCAAACCACATACATGACATAAGCCTCTTATTGACCACGCATCATGTAAATAATGTACTTCCAGGAACTATGTCAAGCCACCAGGCAGAGGCCACACCCAGAGCTTTCCCATATCCTAAATCTATATGCTACCCCCAATAACTTAGACCAAACCCCCGAAGCCAGTTGGTTGTCATAATCGCTATAGTAGAGGGGAAAACTTAGAAGTAAAGGGTAAGAAGTAAAGGAGTGAATTCCAGACTACACTCTACAAATATCTTGCACATATTATATGCTGAGAATAAATGCAACGATGCCGCTTCAATATATAAACTCTGCGACTGCATCATCAAACAACAAACGATCCCAACACACCAATAGTTTAGTACTTTTGGCGGGAAAGCCCCCGCCGTGTGCGCGGGACCTGCCATTCATAGTGAACGTCATGACAAACTAGATCGGCATTATTCGGCCGTAGGTCTGAAATTGTTATCAACTTTTGGATTACGAAAGCAATGCTTTTTTTCTATTTCCTATCCTCACACGTTCATAGAGGCACCAAAAGCAATCATTAAAATGTACTGAAAATTATGTTGAGGTTGATTGAATATAATGTTGTGTATACTCTTTTTTTACATATCCAACCACATAGACCGACGGATCATGACGTGGAGGGTGACAAGAAAGTCGACTCAGAAAACCGGGAACCGTGTCAGAAACGAAACCACTACGTGTTCCTCAAGACGCATAAAACAGGCAGTACCACGGCAGCTTCGGTATTCAGGCAGTACGCGCACTCTCACAAACTGACCGAGGCCTTGATAAAGGTCCCTGCAAAGAACCTGACGGAGCTGTTCCAGCCACACATGATAGCCGATTTTACGACGAAAGGCCGAGCTTTGATGCGAGACGTCGGTTTCAACGCTTTTACCGATCACGCACGATACAACCGGCCGAAAATGGATGAGGTTGTGCACAACGCGACGTATGTAACCATCGTCCGGGAGCCTGCGAAGCAATTTGTTTCGGCCTTTGTTTTTTTCGGATTCCACAAGATGATGGAAAAGAAGATTCTGAAAGAAGGACGGCCAAAGACGACTAACAGCGCGGAGGAGTTTATGCAACACCCGGATGAAAATCTCCGTCTGTTCAAATCGGACCGACGCGTAGTTAGGCTCCATAACGCCCAGATATTCGATTTGGGATTTGACATCGAGAAGGGCCACGACATAGCCGTCATTAACGATCACATCGACCGCCTCGACAAGGAGTTCGACCTCGTCATGATCACGGAGTACATGAACCATTCCCTCATCCTTCTGCGTGACGTCATGTGTTGGACTACCAACGACATACTCTACAAATCATATAGGGTTCGCCGTCCAACTGAAAGCGATCGCATCAACCTCGAGACGAAGCGGAAAATCCGCGAATGGAACGCTGCAGATGTCCTTCTCTACGAGCACTTCAATCGGACGCTTTGGCGACGCATAGCCGAATATGGACCCTCGTTTGACCACGAATTACAACAATTTCAACAACGGCTGGAAAGTGAGCGGAATAAACGGAAGGCCTTGACGAGCCGCGGCCGTAATAAGGCAAAAAAAAAAACCGGATTCCAAAATAAAGAAGCTTAAGAAGGAAGGGGAGACCGGGGAGAAGTGGGACAAAAATTAGAAGTTAATGAATTTTATCTTATAACCTTATTCAGAATTGGGAACTCATGTTTTCTACCTTAAGACTACCGATGCTAGACCACACGATAGGTTGTTTATAAATATTGCTGCAAGTCTCATATTTGTGTAATCATTGATTTGTAAAAAGTTTCTGAACGGGAAGAAGTGGGCAACCTCTTGGAGAAGAGGGATATATAGCAGGGGTAAAGTGGGACGGCTAGGGGGAAGTATAATTATGAGGTGAGGTGGGACACAGTGGGGAGAAATGGGACAGTCAGATGTGGGACAGTGATGTCCCAGTTTACACTAACAAAAACAAACGAATTTAAATGGCGACTAACTTTACAAATGTGCGCTTTTTTGCAAAAACGTAGAACGAAAATTATTAGAAGTAACAAATCCTACATAATAATGCTGATTGTCTGCTAGAGCTATGAGAATTAATTCCAAAAGTACTTCATACTGACTGCAAAATATTTTTAAAAATGTGAAAAAAAAATCAAAATTACACTTGCCAGCAGGGTTCTTGTGATGTTGTTTCCATGTGCTTTTACTCTGATACCAAATACCTATCAGGGAATAAGACCAGTAAGCAGTTTGGTTGAAAAAATTTCTACATGTTTGAGGTGTCCCACTTCTCCCGCGTCCCAGTTAACCCCGGTCTTCCCTACTTAAGAATGTATTTTTTAGTAAATAAGATAGATCTTTCAAATGGTGAAAGTCCAAAATCAAATCTTTTTATAAGTTTAGAGATAGAATGACGTATCTTTCACATTTTGTCACAATGTGTCATCTCTAACTAGGAAAAAGAGCGTAACTCAAGATATGTATGAAATTTGCAAAGGAAACATTCAAGGTGGCCCAGGAAAACAGCGTGTCTTTACATACATTGTTTTGTTCAGACCACAATTCATTTTATTTTACTTGATATTTTAGAAGGGGGCAAGAGTTTCTTTTTGTACAAATAACCCCAAAATTGAATTCGAATGTTCAAAAATAAAACGAACAGATTTTGTATAGAATCCAACTGAAATCTAAATCCTTATTTTTAATATCTCTGCTATTATTTGGCAGGTGAACTAGAAGTCCATATACTACATTGTGATATAGTGATTGGATAGGTTTCTCTATTTCTATTTGTGTGAGCAGCCATCAAATTTTATTTCGGAGGCTTCAAATCGGCGAACATAAAATTGCCACTCCTCAGTTAAGCTTTCAAAGAATTGTAAATAGAAGTATGATGAGAGAAATTTGGTTATTATTTGGAAGTATATATTTTAAGTGTTACATAAATAACTAAGAGAATGAGAAATAACATTTCAAGAGCTACAGCTCGGAATACTAAGTTTGTTAACAGAAAATGAAGCCACCGAATCAACTAATTGCGGCAACTCGTTCTCAAAAATTGGAGAAGCAGTCACACTAAAAACCTATCTGGCATTTTTTTTATTGAACATAACAAAAGCAACCCCCCCAAAATTCAATAATACACAGGGATGTACAAAAAAAGTCAAAACGGTATTCGTGTAAGCAAAAAAGGTGCAATTTAGGGTAGTAATGTGTTCCCCAAAATTGAAAGTATTAATAATTGATAGTAAAATTG
Organism: Arbacia lixula; assembly: GCA_963669155.1. NCBI lineage: Eukaryota > Metazoa > Echinodermata > Echinoidea > Arbacioida > Arbaciidae > Arbacia > Arbacia lixula. The sequence goes on from OZ022592.1 coordinate 4,785,084, forward strand.
ATATAAAAAGATATTTATGCTACCCGAGGTATCTTAGCACCCAATGAGGTCACTCATATGCCACGGTATCTATAATTCTGTGGCTTTATGGAATTGCTACAGACAAAAAAATTGACATTTCAGAGTTGCAACCCCATACTGTGAACATGACCATATATAAGTCAGGTGATTGAAAATGAAGACAAAGAGTTTACAAAAAATCCAGATTAAAATCTTAAAATTGCATATTTTAATTATTTGCCTGAGTTGTTTGTGTCTGCATCTGTATCGAAGTCCCCCCCCCCCCCCCAGCCACCGTCATTGTTATTTGGGGTACGCCTATGCTCGTTCCCTCCCTTTGAAGGCACCCCCTATCTTAGGTCTGCCAACGTTTCTGAATCCCCCTTTCGCGGGCTTTTCGCGGATTTTTCCTGCCATGGAGACCCCCCTAAATCCGCAATGTACCCCCTATCTCAGGTGAGCTCTTATTCCAACCCCCTACCTAAGGACAGACACCCCCCCCCCCCCCCTTCCCAATCCCTTCATCTCAGGTAAGCCGTCATTTCAATACAGATTCCCTGATATCATGATGGATGACAAAACAATAGCAATATCGGGGACATCTACAACACTACAGGTGCCCATGTGGGTCCTGGGCCCTGGCTCAGACAGAGAGATTTGCCATCTATCTGCAGAATCAATCGTCAAGATCAATCGCCGCCACGTTTAATTGCGATAGATCGCAACAGAACAATTCATATGTGGAGATACGATTAATCGTAGCCTTTTAAGATTAATCGGAGCTGGTTATACGGGATCCTGATGTCAGGGCACAAATGTTTGGTCATGTTTTCGTGTAATTTTCAACACTACTATTCCTTCCCTTTAATGTCGGCATGACTCCCACGAAAGATTTGTCATTGTCAGTAATATTATTCATGATGTTTCTAGAGTGTTCAGCATACCACATTGTTCCTGGCTGCTCACTATGAAGTTGATTTCACACAGGGTGATTGAAGTTAATGCGGTTTTTCAGTTAACCATGCAATGATTAATACACGGTAGGTTCCAGGGTGGTACGAGATACATTACGACATGCGCATCAAAGCGGATTCATAAAGAGTTGAGTTCGAAGTCCACTGGGAATACTCAGACACTCATATTTACCAGGGCTTGACACACAGCGGAGCCGTGGATCAAGTTTGAATATCATGTATTATATTGTAGGCTCTATATGCCGCCATATTGAACGCACATATGTCTTCGGCCAATGCTATCTATTATGTAGATGTTATTGTTAGTAACTGCTTACATCATGTTGGATTAAAATATAATAGAGACAAATGCTATTATATTTGTACATTAAAAAAACGTTCATCTATTAACACATGTTAAAGAAAAAACGCTTTAAAAATACACATGAAAATTAGTTCTAGAGTCCTTTACCGTTGCCTTTAACCCGTAAGGTGCCATGTGTGGCTTATTTTATCAGTAATACACACAAATCCCATACTAGAGCAGCATTTTGTCTGGCAAACAAAGGGTTAACAGGTGTGGGCACACCGAGAGACTAACACGTGTTTGGAATACGATATTTAAGAGCAGGAATGAGAAGGAGAGGAAGGGTGTTAATGGAGAGATGAGAGAAAGAGACAAATATACAATAGAAGGAGAGTGTTGAAATGTGTGGTTATCTAAAGATTAGACAACTGTATTAATACACTTCAATGATATAATATTGAAGACGGTTCTGGAGTTGCGTCCGGCATCTTAGGCGTGATATTTATTGCTGACCTGTTCACCGCGCTGCTTGACAGTGTATGCGCCGCGCATTAATATAGATTCTATATCACAACATCCCCCTCCTTTTAACACGATAAATGTTGAACAGACATATTTATAATGTAACACGATATGTAACTTCGAAAAACTCGCATCACTGAGGTGCTTAAAACCATTGTTCAGTTTTGGTAAACATTGTAAGAACAACTAGACCCTTATATATGAAGAAGTTGTAACTGTTGTCACACGTTTGAATAAACAGTACATATCAATGATTATGCTACTGTGCCTAAATTCAAATAGTTTCCTTATCTAAAATTTGCCACTTTTCCAAACATCAATGAAACCTTAACAGTACAATGTATCTTAATGAAAACCTCAGCATTGGTGAATTATACCAATTCATATTTGTATGACAATTACAACCACATAAGAATCGCATATTGAAGTATGTCATTAGGCATATGTAATCTGATCACTGACGTTTACAAATGGAGTGATCATGATGAATTCTATATTTATGCTTCTTCAATTCTACAGAGAAAATCATTATCTCTATCATGTTATTGTACCAGATTGGTAATTACACTGTATACGTAATAAATGCAGTGAAGCGATTTCTTTTTCCTTGTGTAGTTATTTGTCTAATTCACTGCAATCTATGCTACAAATTTAGCATGCTAATCCACTACTGCATATACATGCACTATCAAGTAAAACCTTACAAGTTGCAATAACTGTTGTCTTACATCCAGCTCACAGAACACGTACAAACATCCTGCATAAAATAACACGGTTTGATTTTCTTTGATCAAAACTTTACAAACTTTTGGTCTCAAATCTAATGTGACTTGAATGTCCTTTTTGCATGCATCTCATCTTATCGAGTGCTATTAAACATGTCTAAAATACACAGATCTCACGTTATCGAGTGCTACAACATATCTTCTTCCAAACAAATACATACAATACAATTCTTTCTTTTAACAGTGATTATACAACATATACACATGACCTGAGGTGTAGTTTTGCGTGATCATGTATGCATGGTGTTTAGTATCAGTTACTTTTGTAGCGAGCTGGTCGATGGATTTGGCGACCATAGCGTGTGGTGTATGTATGTCTATCAGACTGGGTGTTTGGAGTTTTGTCTGAAGTGTCTGTATGCTGTGTGTGCATGGTTTGCTTCTTCGCTTTCTGCCTCATCCTCTAGGTCTATTCTCCGTGGAGCAGGAGTGGTAGTGGATGAGGTGTCGTTCTGCGTTTCGCTTGAGAACATCTCTCTGAGATGTGATCTGTTTCGTCTCAGTGTATTACCGTTGGGTGTGGTCACCTCATATGACCTTGGTTCTTCACACACACTTGACACCTTGGCTGGAATCCAGGTGTTGTCGTCTGTATTCAGCATTCTCTCTGACCGGCATTCAGCTTTGGTAGGTCCTGACCTGCGTGTTTGTCATGGTCATGTTTCATTTTCTCCCTTCTTTGTTGGAGTTGGTCATGTACATCAGTGTGTGGGTAGCAAAAGTTGCGACTGGGAGTGTTGTCCTCACTTTCCGTCCGAACATCAGTTCGGCAGGCGACGGCAAGTCTGCTTGAGGGGTTGCTCTGAGATGCAATAATGCTTCTAGGACATCCTGTCCTGTCTGTCTGCATTTCTTGATGAGTGATTTCACTGTGCGGACCATTCCTTCTCTGAGACCATTTGAGCGAGGATATCGCGGCGAAGAAGTTGTGTGTTTAATGTTCCACGTTGCACACATATCTTTGAATGGTTTGCCACTGAACTGAGGTTCATTGTCGGAGGCTATCTCTGCAGGTAGTCTGAACTCCTTGATTGGTCCCTGTATCTCATTGATGGTAACAATGTCAAGCTTCCTGCACGTAGGCAATCCTACGATGACTGGACCGTTCACGTTGACCACATACCAAGTCTGGTTGTCCCATGATGAGTCTTTGAACTTGCAGGAAATTGTTACGCTTCCCAGACAAGGAATAGGAGTATTATTGTAAGCTGCAAGCTGTGCATGAGTAGGAGAGAGTACTTCTTTCCATTTGCTTCCAAACAGATCCTTCAATTTCCATAGAGGAAGTATGTTGCCGCTGGCCCCGGTATCTATTTCCGCTCTAAGACTATCCTGCTCTCTGAGATGTGAACATTTGATGTTCAGAGTTGCCGCTGCTTCTGTCTGCACAGTGTCTATAGAGTTAATCAGAATCTGTATAGTATGTAACTCTTTTTCCTCAGGTTCTCTTGGCGAATCCTCTATGTCAAGTTCGTCAACATATTGGTGACTTGTTTTGCGTGTAGGGTGCCTTGACTGCTGGAAGTTGGGCTTCCCTCGTCGGCCTTTGGAGTGACTCTTCGCATTTGACTGCTGGTATCCAGACTTTCCTTGCTGATCTCGGTAGTGACCTTGTCCCTTCTGTGGACGTTTAGTATGCTAAGGCTTATCGTGCTGAGGCTTTTAACCCTTGGCCTTTGTTTTGCGACACATCTTTGACCAGTGTCCTTGTGTACCACAGGCATGACACACATCTCTGAAAGCTGGATATTGCTTTGGTGGATGGCGGAGACCACAATTTCCGCATTGTCTGTAATCCTTCCGGGTATAAACAACTTGGCCATTCTGTAATGTCTGTAGGCACTGTTTTCGAGCTAGTACTGCATTTTTACTTGATTGTTTTATTACCATCACCATCATTGACAAGAATAAACTTACTTTAATAAGATTACATTTCTATCGGCAAATAGATTACAGGGATAAATTAAAACTGAACGCATCGTTACAAACTGTCCGAGATTATTTAAAACTAATTATTACAACTTTGATGAAGTCAGTTATAACACATGTATTATTATTTAGAACTAATTCTTACAACTATTAAAAAATCAATTATAAGACATGCACTATTATTTACAACTAATTATTACAACTATTATGAATTCAATTATAATACATGACTGTTACTTAAAACTAATTATTACAACTATTATTAAATTAAGCACAACACATGCGCTAGTCGAGCTTCATACTAGAAATGTGAGTTTTAATGAGAATGCTTACCATTGAATTCATAAGATATTTAAACGAAGTATTCGGTTTGATCATGATCTATATGAAAAAAATGTTGCATTTGACTTTATTTACATAAAAGAAACAAAGTAGATACTACAATATTAATCATACACTGAAATTACAACTTGTTAAAAAAAAACAAAGCCATTGTAGTACATTTCTCGTAAAGAAGTGTACTTACACAATGAATGAATGAATGAATGAATGAATGAATGAATTAATTAATTAATTTTAAGGCACCCCAAATGCATTTGTGTTTCATTCCGAGGAATTAAGTATGCCTAAGAGAGATTATTGACCTCAAATGCCCCATTTCACACCATTCTGGGGTGGGTGGGGTGAGGGGTTGTGTGTGGCCACAGGTAGAAACCCCCAACCCTTCCTTACTGAAGGATTTTGTCAATGGATAATCACATTGTCATTGAAATTATAACTATTTACCAAGCAGGTATTTTGATGATATGTACACTGAATATGAGTAAAGAGCCTGATAGATGCTAAATAATTAGCAATGAGTCAATTAAAATCATGTATATGTATATTTTCTCTCCTTGAAACACCAACAAGGGCATGGGATACCCTGCTATGATCCACTTGAAGTTGAAAAGCACTGTCAAAATCTGTATTCTACCTCTCAGTTTATCCAACTTTTGTCTAATTTGATATGCTTAATCACTTGGAAGGGTACGTTCATGGGCATGCGTGGAAGCTCAGAGGCAGGTTATGAAGGCTTGCTATATTGGCTTGAGATATTGGCCTAATAGATTGCCCTACCACATGCAGCTAGCCTTCATGAGCGGGGTGCCCTGCGCGATTTTGCATTTCCGAGTATTGAATGTTTGATCTACGTCCATGACTTTGCTGATCATGTCACACATCATGACAGCACCACAAACATTCTATCAATGACATACTTTTATCGTATCGTCAAATTCACGGGCCATCTATATGAGGTCCTTCAAAGCCTCAGTCACTTCTGGAAATCCTTCCAATTAAGTTCCCCATGCCTTTGTGTACAGCATCAAATGTGTCTGATGCATGAATAAATGAGTGTTGTACGCGACAAGGCCGGCCGCCGCGGCTGGCGGGCGACACATCGGGTGAGTAGCCTTTAGCCCGTATGGTTTTAGCTATCGGTATAACCGCAGGTACATGTGTTTGCAAAAAATACTCGTTTATGAACATTGTTAGAGTTAACTTTTCTGTTTATGGGTATGTTTAAGAAATTACTAGGCCTATCGTGCAGCATATAGCAGACAGTAGGCCTATCCAAATGCCAACATATCTCTCGCTCGGCATGGCAGAAGGATGAGAGGATGGTCCATGTACTCCGTGATCATGACGAGGTCGAACTCCTTGTCGAGGCGGTCGATGTGATCGTTAATGGCGGCTATGTCGTGGCCCTTCTCGATGTTGAATCCCAAATCGAATATCTGGGCGTTATGGAGCGCAACTACATGTTTGTTCGAGTTGAACAGACGGAGGTGTTCATCCGGGTGTTGCAAAAACTCCCCCGCGCTGTTAGTCGTCTTTGGCCGTCCTTTTTTCAGCGGCTTCTTTTCCATCATCTTGTGGAATCCGAAAAACACATTTTCGGCCGTGATCGTGCGTGATGCGTGATAACGTTAAAGCCGACGCGACGTCCCGCATCAAAGCTCGGCCTTTCGTCGTAAATTCGGCCATCATGTGCGGCTGGAACATCTTCGTCGGGCTCATGGTGAAGCCCTTTGCCGGTGTGACGGCATATCTCGTACTAGCGTTATATCTGGTTCTCGGAACAATATATGCCAGCAGCTATCGTTCCCGTTATCACATATCGTTCCAGGAAGAACCAAATATGTCGTGATTTACACGGCTTATTTGGTTCATTGTTATATGTGGTTCCTTTCCGTATTATTAGCCTAGGTCCCGAGACCATGTTTGCAAATTGCTCTCATCGCTCTGTAGACGCGATGGTTTTGACGGGGGTAGGGGTCCACGCAACCAATAATTCGGGAAAATACAAATATATACAAAATTTAAAGTCATCTGGCATGCTAACGCATGATTTATTGTATGCAGCTATACGCAATTTAGTCTAGTTAGTTGCCTACATCCCCTGTTGCACACTTCCGTTTGATGGCTTTGATTTGTTTTGGCCCTGCTGGCAGTTGCTGGAGATACCTTTTAATGACAGCTATCTCCTCTCCAAATGTGCTTATTTCTTCTACTGCCAAAAATGACTGGCGTATGGCTAGGCTATGACACCTGTGTACTGTACGGTGGGGTGGATAAAGTGAAAAAATGTGCACTTTTGCCTACAAGCACCAAATTTGGCAACATGCATGAAATTATATTTGGAACAATACATGTATTACCTATAGAGGCACCTCAAAATATTTTCAAGGGCACCTGGGGGCAGCCTCTAAAGTGCCCCAGGGGCCCTAACATATTAATTTTCATTCTTTACGAAAACGCGCCGCCGGACTTGAAAAAAAAACCTTGATAGGAATCATCATTAGGTAATAGGGACCTTGTTCAAATATGTGGTCATAAGTGGCAAGAGGGTGGGGGTAGTCCCCAAGCGCCCCTTGGGCATTATCTCATATTTTGGGACATTTTCTCAAGAATAAATAACTGGATTTTAACCAAACTAGAAAGGAATCATCCTGAGGAAACAGGGACCATTAGTTCTTAAACTTGGGGTGTACAAGCGGTTAGGGGCTGGGGAAGGGAGTAGCCCCCAAAACACCCCAGGGGGAAACTTTCTCTTATTTTTTAAATACTTTTTCTCAAGAATAAATAACTGGAACCATCCTCAGGTATTAGGGACATTAAATTGTTGCCGTGGAGGACAGAAATGGCAAGGAGCTGGGAGTAGGTAGCCCCCCCCCCCCAACAAAAAATTCCCCCATGCATGGGACAACTTCCTCTTATTTGTGACTTTTTCAGAAGAATAAATAACTGGATTTTAACCAAACCTGATAGGAATTATCTTTAGGTAATAGAGACTATCAGTTGGTAAACTTGGGGTACACAAGGAGCAAGGTGTTGGGAAGGAGGGGGGGGGGGGTAGCCCCCAAAACGCCCCAGGGGAAACTTTCCTTTTCTTTAAATACCTTTTCTCAATGATTAATAAATGGAACCATCCTTAGGTATTACGAACATTAAGTGATTAAAATTTAGAATGGGGAATCACCATTGGCAAGGAGTCATGGGGGGGGGGGGGGGGGGAGTAGCGTTTGGGTTATCTTCCGGCCCCCTTGCCACTTATGACCACACATTTTAACAAGGTAAGGTCCCTATTACCAAGGGATGATTCCGATCAAGGTTTTTTCTTTTTGACAATATTTTGAGATGCCTCTATATCTAATATTGTTCTTAATGTGACTTTAAACATGTGTACCGAATTTGGTGCTTGTAGACAAAAGTGCACAGTTCATCTCATATTTGTCGCTTAACCACCCCACTAGTACCTCCACACCTGTATAAACATGAAAGGCTGAGAGCATGCTCTATTGATATTCAAAGTAGCCTTTGATCACGGCCTTAAGGCTTAATGATTTCCTCCGTCAGCGCAATACCCCAGTTGCGCCTGGAACGAGACTAATCGCGCAAACCCCAGTGACAGGCGAGTGGTGAACGGAAGATCTTTCGGAGCGCCAGGTGTGTAGGCATATTTCGGCGCACGGGATACATAGTTTCGTGGATACAACTGTTGATACAAGTGAGGGACAACCCACACCCACAGTGCCTTGTCAAAAGGCTATATCGATTCTAGTACAGCATCTCTATGTACAGTTAATACTAGCAGGCTGTTAGTGATTCGAAGATGTGGAGGTGGTGCTAAAAGTAATAGCGCATTAAAAATGGTTGCTCACTTCAATTAGATATAAACAAGTGGAAACTTGCTCGCCAGCGGTGTGCGATTCCTGTGCTTATCTATGGGAAAGTGTCTCGTTCTCTCGAGCCATAAATAAGTTAGCGATTATTTCCGATCGCCCAAAAGTTTACGCGAAAACGACACTTGGTCAGTTGGAACGATATCTACCAATGAGAACGACATATGCCATACCACTGGGACATAATATACTGGTATATCGTGTTCCAGAACGATATATACCGGGATATTTGGTTCTGAGAACCAAATATAATAGGAACGGAATATGCCATCACACCGGCAACGATTTCTCCTTTCAGCCAAGTCCACCGCACCAGCTGGAACGCTACCGTTGTCAAGGCTATCTAGCTGACGGAAAATAATACACTGTGTATAACTCACATACTTCATTTCATGTTTCTTACACCTGGTGTACCACAGGGTTCAGTACTTGGTCCTTTATTGTTTCTAATATATATAAATGATATAATAAATTCCCCACATCCTTGTGACTACGTTCTTTTTGCAGTCGACACTGAGGAAAGCATTAACATTTTGATCAATAAAGTGCATGTTCATTTAATGCATGTTCACAATTAGCTTTTGTGCGATAGATTATCTCTAAACATTGTAAAAACTCCATTTGTTGTTTTCATACATAGGCAAGACCTAAATACTTGTCATAATGATGATCCTTTATACATCAACAACATTAGAATTAAGCAAAATAATGTTCTGTGGTTACATATTTTGGAGTGATTGTAGATATGTATTTATGTTGGGATTTACATATAAATTTTGTTTGCGGAAAAATATCACGTAACATTGGTATCATGAATAATCTGAAACTCACTATTCCACGTAAATTCTTGTTAATGATGTACAATGCATTCATAGTGCCTCACATCGCTAATTGCAATGCGTTATGGGGTTCGTTGCATCCTTCTAAATTAGTCAGACTTCATCGTTTATACAGAACAGAATCCTCCGCATTATGTGCCAGTTCTCATTACCTTGAATCTTCTTTACCCCTGTTCGACATGTTCGAACATTGCTTAATGTTTTTGATATAAATACGATGCAAATTGCCTGTTTAATGCGTAGATACTTTTCAAACCTAATATCTCATGCACATGTTTTCATTGAACGCTGAAATTCATCAGTCAACCTGTAAAATTCCACATGTGGAAAGTTAAATACCAAATACTCTTTCCAAATCAGCCCGTTGTTTAGGTCCAGTAACCTAGAATTCATTACCAGCCCACATTCAGAATGCTTAGTTTCGTAATTCTTTTAAAATCAACTTGTATACAGTGTCAAAATAAAATGTTAGCCAAATTACAAAGGTTAACTGACTGGCAATGGAAGCAACGTTGCTCAGTATTGTGTTTCTTTTGTAGTAGCTTTAAACACCACATGGCCGAGTTAATTTGACTCATCTTCTAAAATCCCTTATCCCATATGTTTTATAATACAGGTAACCTAGGCTCTGTGGCGTACTGGATGCATCGCATTCTTAATTCTTTTGTCTATCCTTTTCGCAGCTATAGGAGCCGTGCCTAATTTATTGTTACCCGCGTTTTTTCGGTTTGCCCGATTTTTCCCTAAGTGTATTATGTAATAGTAAGTGACGTGAGCACATATGGGAGAGCATGATTGGTAGAGTTTGTTTTTGTATGATCAGGGATGTGTTAGGAAGGAGGGACAACTCAACCATAATATATTCAAACATCTGTATGGATACTAAAGCGTGCTAATGAATGTCAAAAGCATTCCACAATCACTGCAATGCTTTGAAGTCCCATGCGCGGCACCGTCATTTTGCTATCGTCAACTTGGAAAGCAGTATCTTTAATTGCCTGTTTTGTTTCTCGAAGCTGTGTTTCTTATCACATTTTTTTGCAATTTTCAAGAAAGTTAAGGGGCAACACCTCTAAAGATCCTGTATTCGTTTTTCTTCTAAATAATTGTTGAATGATGCACAAACGGAGATATAAGATAATATTCTTACTTACATAATTAACAAATTTCTTCACTTTCCGGAGATTTCCGGAAATGTCGGATTCAATCATTATCAAAATCATATATTAAGCTGCTTACTTTCATTAACAGAGTTTGCGTGAATTTGCGTGCAAATGAGATATTTTACTTTAAAAAACTGTTAATTTTTGTTCGCTGATATCTCTTTTCCTCACAAAAGTATTGATGCAATCCAACAGAAGTGGACAAGCGAAATAAGACTCTACATTTCTTTTGTTCTCTCTGAGAAACCGTTGCTAGGCAATCGTGTTCGTTATTGTTAAAACACGTGAAAAGCACATGCTGAGACCACGCAATTTTTCGGCGGTGCCACGCATGGGCTCAAAGAAAGATTGTTGTTTCATATCCTTTCCTAACACATCCCTGGTATGATGGAACGAGGGTCCGAGAGTACATGAGTTTGAGGGAGTGGTATGAGAAGCTATATTTGATTAACGAAAGACCTGTTTTGTCACCCAGGAGGGGGAGTCCTGTGTGCGGGAGAGAGTCGGGGAAGTCTAGGGACTTGCTGCATGATAATGAATGTATCCGCCCAAACTCTAGCTGCCACTGTTTCTGCTGTCATGAGCGGGAAGTGCAGACGGCCATCGTGTGGACACAAATTCCTCCGGGAGGCAGGCAACAGGGTCTTCAATTCTTCAAAATAACTGTAAGTCTGAAACATGCCAGTTTGCGGGGTTTTTCTCCAACTGTTTAATTTTTGTATAGGCAAGTCTTTCAGATTGAAGTTTGGATTTCTAAAAATCAGTGCTTTCAACTAAAGTGAACATGTTAAATGCAAACAATTTCTGACACGAAAATTACCATTTCAAATTGAATGATTTCTTCTAGTTCGGAAACTGAACGTATGTATTTTTTAGCGAAAACTGAAATGTGTTTTATTAGTAGCCAAATGTCATAAACGCCCTCTTTTAGCAAGTGGGTCAATCCACGTCAAATCAACCAATGGTGTTAACCCGACCCCCTTCAATTTTCTTCAAACTCGCACCAAATGTTCCCCCAAGTGTCTGACGGAAGATTCTGAAATATTTTGCCCCAAGGTCAAATGGTCGCTAAGATACGGCCTCCCTTAGCAACCAATGCGTGATCGAACAACTGAGTTTAAATAAAATTTGCTATTTTTGATTGACCGCTGCAGCCAAGTTAGATGAGTTACATTGCTCATTTCCTGTAAATTGAAAGAACTTTATAGTCTTAACATGCACAATGTATTCTGGTGCCGATCGGATCATCCATTCTTACGCATGACATCAAGGAAAATGGTGTTAAGCGTCAATGGCAATGTGTATGGGTACCTGTTTGAGAGCTGATAATTTTAAAACTCAATTAGTTTACAAACCACTATTTTGCAGATATATAGTCTTTTACTTGCTCTACTGACCTACCAAAAATTGATCAAAAAACATGCATCGTTTTCTCGTAGAGCGCCCTCAAAGTTTGATTTTTTTTAAAAGTTGCCAAGTTCAAGGTCTCAAATCACAACTCGTCCCATCGAGGATCGACACCAATTTTGGTGTGTTGATAGACTTTTACCTATATTTTTATACGATACCTAAACACCTTTGTGACCGAAATGTTAAATAGCTGATTTAAGCATTTGAAAATGGTTGTAAACACCCAAAAATCTATGTAAAATGACACGTTGGAGTTTAAGCACATTTCAAATTGTGATGAATCAGTGATGAAAAGCCAAAATACAATGATATCTTCTGTGATAATAGTCTGTTATTAGTACTAAAAGAATATACATCACAAATACTTTTGTTTTTTGTCAATGACCTTAAAAAAGCGCCTGAAAATCACAAGAAACAACAAATCAGTCAATTTTCCGTAACCATGGTTACCATAATGGTGTTAATGTGTGTTTACATTAATTTCTAATTGTGTGTCATTTCAGTACTAATGGTGACTTTAAGCTGATAACTGCATATCATGTTTTAATATTTTCTTTTAGCTACACATAATATCTTAAGTCATGTTCATATCTATCGACCTTGACACCATTCTGAAAGAGCTGTATAAGCCTAAAAATTAGCATATTCTCAACACCGGTGAGCTTTACATCATATTTCAAAATCATTTTTCTCTCGGACAGAATGCCTGATCACGTCAATATTTGCAGTGGTGGTAAACTTTGATAAGTGTTTAGAGTATCTAGTATTATCTAAGTTATCTAACATAACAATGACCTTGAAAATACAGCTGAAAATCACAAAAAATCAATAGTTCTATTGTAAGGCATTTTACAAAGACTTTCAATAAAAAAATGTGTGTCATTTTAATATCAATAGTGAATTTAAAGCCGATAATTGTTAATCATGTTCCATTTGCTTCCATTTTAAGCTACAAATAAAAGTGTAACACTCATATATGTTGTGACTTATGCTCAGTTTGAGACATTTACGACTAATCTTACATTTATGTCAAGGTCAATGTTATTTTACTTTAAATATTATTTGCAGCTCAAAATGGAACAAAAAGGGCAACAGATTTGCAATTATCAAACTTAAGTCAGTATTCCTATTAAAATGGCACTCAACTCAAAGCCGGTGTCCACATTCTATTATTATTGGAAATTTGAATGATTGTTGCTTTTGTTATGATTTCCAGGTGTATTTTCAAGGTCATGATCATTTTAGGCAAATCAAATAATACTAGATCCTCTAAATACTACTTCCAGACTACCAATACTGCATATATCGACATGATCAGGCATTCTGTGCGAGAGGAAAATGATTTTGAAATGTGATGAAAAGCTCACTGGTGTTGAGAATATGCTAATTTTTAGGATTATTCAGCTCTTTCAGAATGGTGTCAAGGTCAATAGATATGAACATGACTTAAGATATTATGTGTAGCTAAAAGAACATATATATTAAAACATGATATGCAGTTATCAGCTTAAAGTCACCATTAGTACTGAAATGACACACAATTAGAAATCAATGTAAACACACATTAACAGCATTATGGTAACCATGGTTACGGAAAATTGACTGATTTATTGTTTCTTGTGATTTTCAGGCACTTTTTTTGAGGTCATTGACAAAAAAACAAAAGTAATTGTGATGTATATTCTTTTAGTACTAATAACAGACTATTATCACAGAAGATATCATTGTATTTTGGCTTTTCATCTCTGAGTTATCACAATTTGAAATGTGCTTAAAATCTATTGTGTCATTTTACATAGATTTTGGGGTGTTTACAACCATTTTCAAATGCTTAAATCAGCTATTTAACATTTCGGTCACAAAGGTGTTTAGGTATCCTATAAAAATATAGGTAAAAGTCTATCAACACACCAAAATTGGTGTCGATCCTCAATGAGACGAGTGGTGATTTGAGACCTTGAACTTGGCAACTTTTTAAAAAAATCAAACTTTGAGGGCGCTCTACGAGAAAACGATGCATGTTTTTTGATCAATTTTTGGTAGGTCAGTAGAGCAAGTGAAAGACTATATATCTGCAAAATAATGGGTTCTAAAATAATTAAGTTTAAACATTATCAGCTTCCAAACATGCACCCGAACACATTGCCATTGACGCTTAACACCATTTTCCTTGACGTTATGCGTAAGAATGGGTGGTCCGATCGGCACCAGAATACATTTTGCATGTTAAGATTATAAAGTTCTTTCAATTTACAGGAAATGAGCAATGTAACTCATCTAACTTGGCTGCAGCGGTTAATCAAAAATAGCAAATTTTATTTAAACTCAGATGTTCGATCACGCATTGGTTGCTAAGGGAGGCCATATCTTAGCAACCATTTGACCTTGGAGCAAAATATTTCAGAATCTTCCATCAGACATTTGGGGGAACATTTGGCGCGAGTTTGAAGAAAATTGAAGGGGGTCGGGTTACAAATCGTCTGAAAATTGGTTGATTTCACGTGGATTGACCCAAGTAACAAAAGTCGGCCATTTTATGTCAGCCATGTCGAACTTTGAGGGAGCCTATATTGTTGGGTATTTCTCATTGATTGGTACCACCGTGTATTTACGGCATATATTTATATTGGGATAAAAATGAAAACTACTTTAGCGTGGCTATATGTTTTGACAATCAATGGTTTATGCAACTTACGCATTTTGTTAACAAGCGGACATAAGTAATGGTTGCTGGTTAAATGGAAGTATTGTACATAGTCATAGCAGAGGTATGAATCATTCTAGCACTGGACATTATTACGCTAGTAAATGGCTATTACGCTAATTGGAGATATTGAGGAGATATCCGGTTGCTGTTTTTTTTTTTTGCGAAGTCTATTTGGTAAACCAAATGGTGTGATTATTGTCATTTTAAGATGTCGTGTGCCTTACAAGATATAAAGTGAAAGCGTACAAGTTATACTTGGGTTGACATGGTTGAATATATATTTATGATGCGGTGTAACTATATTTCATCCGTAATCAAGGGTTCAGCCATCACGTGCCCTCGCACCTAGACCGGACGGTGACTGTTCGGTTTCCTGGTCTCCCTCATCGACGTCGCCGAGCATCGAGGATCGCAACTACAACCACCTCAGCTCGGGCATCGACGTCCTACCGTGTAACCTCGACAGCGGGTCTTTTGATGAACTCGCGCTTCAAAAATCAACGTTATCGCGATCGCGTCGTCAAGGCAACCGGGTTATATTGACGCTGCACACTGCGCTGAACATTATCAACCGGCCATATCCAGGTTTTGATATCTCTGCCGAAGATAGTTTGATGTAAAATTTAATTCATTACTTTTCATATATATATGACTAGTAGACATAGTTAATCGGAAAATATTTGATTGTTTATCGATCCTCATTCCTATATTTTTAAAGATTATTGTATTGAGGCAACATTTCACCGTTCAATTCAATTGCTATGTGTATGTTATTGCGTTTCATTATAATCTGATTTTTTCATGCATTCCTTATAATCAAAGTTTCATTTTGAAACTACATAAACATTAGTTCCGATTTTTATTCTTTATTTATTTTATTTATGAAGAACCCCACAATGTGACAAACAGCATTCCTCCTCTGTAAATACTCTTTACCTGGCGCAACATAGAATAAAATAAGTTAACAGCTTTAGCTCCCCAGTGTAATTATTTTATTTATCTGCATGCTCTTTTTACACAGGTGTACCCAATTTATCAAGCCACTGAGGCTTTTACGGGTGAACCTTTTTCTGCATTGTTTATACTTGACCCGTGCTCGTATTGGGCATTCTCGTTTGACTCATGCATACTTATTTGCAGGAGAAAATCCACCTCAATGCATATCATGTAATTATACACCAACAATTAAACACATTCTCCTTGAATGTGTTGAACTTGCAAATATTCATATTAACGTTTTGATTGTCCTGACCTCAAGACATTATTTAGAGATATTTCGCGATTATGTGTTACACACTTTCTAAAGAAGATCAATCTTTACAATAGATTTTAAGTGGGAAACTGATCGTATCCCAATCATAACAGGTATACCCTTGGGCAAGGTATTTTATTCCAATTGCCTAGTCTTTCGGAGGAGACTTAATTTAAACCGTCGGTCCCGTGTAAAGGAGAGTCACACCATTTGCACGTTAAAGAACCTGCTTCTCTTTTCATAAAGAGTAGGGAAGTTATCCCGAGGAAGTAGTTAACATATTGATTAATTTCTGATTTACAATCTTGCCCAAATTCTGTAAATCACATCAGGGGGAACTTGAATTGTAAATTATTTTTATATGAACTGTTCGACACTTATATGACACTCAAGTGTTAGTAGTGTCGTTAATTTCTAATCAATCAATCAACTTACATCTCTGCAATACTCATGTTGTGCTGCTTTTTTATTTATCGTCGCTATTGCCGATCAGTTACTATTTATATTTTCCTATGTTAAGTAATATATTGATATAACACATGTTTCAATGTTGTATATATTTTTTTGTTCTAGATTCGATGTACTGGTGGTCAAAACGCGACCCATCGACATCGCCTGGCCCGCCAACGCCAAGGAGATCGTGCGGGAGATCCTGGATTATGTCACGGACGGCGACACACGCCCTCTCCTGGTCCATGCCTTCTCAGTCAGCAGCCACGTGTACGCCGAGATGCTCGACCTGATGGATGCATCAGAGGGAAAAGAAGCGCGCGTCTGTAGAGCGGAGTAGCCGCTAGGCCTATGCATCGGTGCGTTACCGCATCGTTGATCAGATCCTGTACAGTTGTATTCTCTCCAGGGATAGCTACGAGGGTATCTACTTGCAGGCCGCCAACAACTCCTTTACGCAGTTTGTCATCAAGAGGGTTGCAGAGACCTACTATTGGCTGATCAACAAGTACACCATGGATAGCATCGTCAAGGTGAGCTTGAAGGGTGAACTTTTCTGTGAGCATTGGCGTGAAGATGTGTAGTAAGCCAATGTGGTTTTCAGGGAATGGTAATATAAGAGTTAAAGGTCCGTCTCATTGGTGGTGATGTCGCAAGGACAGCATAGATAAGTTACAGAGACTTACAGGAGACCCGTCTAGTCTCGCGGAGACTCGGTCTCAAACAAGCCACATATTTCTAACATTTTACAAGGCATAAACTCAGCAGTAATTTACATCTTGGGGAATCATAATTCATAATGATTCATTAATGTATGAAGGAAAGCGAGAATTCCATAAGAATAAGAAAACAAAGCAGAGTTTATTTACGGTCCTATTGTTCTGCATTGTCCTTCAGGTGAATGAGATCTTTACTGGCCGCCCGGTCAAGGCGCCCGTCATGAACCTCTTCTCTCACGATGACCCGATCGCCATGGCCAAGGAAAACGACGAGTTGGTCGAGCAGTGGCGCAAGCATGTGGAGAGCGACCTTGACGTCAAGTGTTGCAGAGCTCCCCACTTTGCGAAGCACTGTGACGAGTAGGAGGAGAGCATCTACGGCTTTATGGACAATATGACATTGCAGTGCTGCCACACGTTCATCCATAATGATTCATTGATGTATGAAGGAAAGCAAGAATTCCATAAGAATTCCGTCGTCGGCGGGGACGCTACTGTAGGAAGCGCCAAAGCAGACCGAATTAAAGTAGAATGAGTGAGGAAGATTGTCGAGAACTCGCGGAGCTCAACAAATGAACACTAGGCTAAATCTTCCTAAAGGAGTGGTCACTATAGACTGTAGGATGGACTTTGGCACGACTTAACGAAGGATGAGTGAGGGAGGTAATTAATTCGCGCAGCCAGCTTGACAAATGAACAAGAAATCTCTCGTAAATTTTCGAAAGTGCCTATATTTTTGAAATTCAATAATGTATGCTCATTTATGCAAGAAATCACTAGATAAAGCCTCAGGAATATCAATTTCTGGTACAAATGTCTTTCAAAAATCCCTCATCAAGTCCTGAAAAAAGAATAGGTTGTGGTAATTATTTCTCACGTATTTCATTGTTTTTCGTCAAGCGCATTTTGCGATTTGGGTGTAAGTGTGTGTGAATAAAGGTGTATGTGGGTTTGTGTCTGTAATTATTTACACTACCTATTAGAATAGTATTTACATAAAATGGGAAATCTCCTGCATGATTTTGTCCAAATAGTTGTGCTCAGTCATATAAAAATAATAGCGAAATTTCAGTGACATGTCTTTGGTAAACGTAATCTGATATCGACACGGTAGGTCCGGTCGTCATAAATTTGGTATCAAAATGTGCGGAAAGGAATAGAAAAAAAACGTTTGTTTCGAAATATTGAGGTGTTCGGAAGTACCGACAAAAAATTGACGGGGGTGGGGGGGGGGGGGGGGAATAATGCACCCCCGTGAGTATTAGGATTAAAAGATTTGTGAAGCACGTTGAATTCTCAATACTGCACATATAAGGGAAAGTCGTCCTGTGATGTATTAGTGTAAGAGACCGGCAGCATGGATCATTCTTCGACACATATCCCCGTCACACACACGCCTGTGTTGCAGGTATTCGCATGTGAAGTGCACTGTATTGATGCAAGAACACGACATGGAATTCATTCTCTATAAGAAGCAGAATAATTGTGGTTGTATTTCATTGAGGAAATCGATGTTTGAACAAACTATTTCTCTCTCAAATGACATTCTATTGCATGTGAATCTCCAACGATATAAGCTATCCATCATGTACATTGTATATCTATATATTCATGTTATCAGAATCGGTGTTGGCGTGTGTAAAGTATCTAATTGGTGATTCAAATGCCTTAGCTTCTTTGCATTGTAGAGTGCACCGCTCGGTTTTTCTTGATTTCCTCCGAGATGTTCCTTCACATATTCTCTCTGCTTGTGATCTGCGTCGAGTTTCGCTGAAACTCCTTGCGTCGGACGCAAGGACGACGCAGGGAAGGATCGTAGAAGTTGGCAAGCAAGCTGCGAACTCCACGTAGAAAAACGGTCGGTTGTGACCATGGCATAAGGGATCCTAGTGTGAGCAGGGATGTGTTATGGAAGGATATGAAGCAACTTTCTTTGAACCCATGTGCCAAGCCGCTGAAAAGTTATGGTGTTCTCAACAGGTGCTGTTCAGGTGTTTGAACAATTATGAACATGATTGTGTGGCAACGGCTTCTCAGAGAGAACAAAAGAAATGTACAGTCTCATTGCGCTTGTCCCGTTCTGTTAATGGCATTAATACTTCCGTGAGCACAACAGGTATCAGCAAACACAAAGTAAAATATCTCTGCTGCACGCAAACACACACAAACGCCGTTAATGACAATACACAGTTTAATATATCATTTTGAGAGTGGTTGAATCCCCCAAATGCACAAGATGTCGGAAAGTGAAGAAATTGTTCAATTTTCTAAGTAATACAAATAGCTTATATGTCCGATTTTTAATGATTCCCCCAATACTCTTCGAAACAAAAGCAGAGTCTTAGGATCTATCATTATCTGCCGTTAACTTCCTTACAGTTTGCAAACGAATTTGTCAAACACAAAACGTCTACAGACCAATGGGAAATTAAAGAAATTTGTTTTCAAGTTGACATGAACTAAATGTCGGCTCGGCACATGGAACATCAAAGCATTGTCATCATTATGGAATTATTTGACATTCATGAGCACGCTTTAGAACCCATACAGATGTTTGAATGTATTATGCTCGAGTTTCTACTCCTTCCTAACACCTCCCTGGTATAAATGTACTTATGGAATAAATAAGAACTTAATAAGTTTTATTTCTAAGCGTGTAATAAAGACAGCATTATAAAGAACAGGAATGTATTTCTAATTTTTAGTTCTTGAAATAGAATGTATGCTCACATATCCCACCTAATATCCCTCATTTTCATTTTCAATTTTATATTGTAATAAATTATTTTACTTTCTTACTCTGATTTTACTTGCATTTTTGTGGGGAGGGGGGGGGGGGGGTGGGGTAGGCTCAGCCAGCAAATAATATGTAAGAAAATAACGACATTTTTATATTCAGGAGAGTTTTTGTCGACAATTACCAAAGTGTTGCATCACTGTTTGAATTGAGTTTTGACTAGGACAATTCTCTGCATCCACAATATAAATATTTGAGTGTAACCTTCATCAAAACAATGAGCATTTACGTGATTATACATGGATCAGTTTCATCATTACCGTATTAATGTATGTCATGAATTTGAAAATGTTGATGCATTCAAGAATAAAAAAATATATTTGTGGGGAAAATAAGCAACCGTCTACGTCTGCTTATCTGAATCTAGAGTACCGAAGTGTGGCGCCATTTGAGTATTATTGTTGAGACAAATGACTCTAAATGATACGGGCAGAACAAGCAGCGGTACAACGGGGAATGTAATTGAGAATGCCGGACAAGAGCCCGATATACAAACTCGATAAGTAAACCTCTCAGAGTGATTTTGTTTAGAGCCAATTTGTCTTGACAACATGTTCATATGACGACACCACTTCGGTACTCTATATGAAAGAATGTTTGCATCGGAAGAGAAAAGAACAAAGAACATGGCTTTAGAGAAAGAGAGGTGGTGGGGGGGGGGGGGGGGGGGTAGAGAGAAAGAAAGAGAGGAGGAGGGAGGGAGAGAGAGAGAGAGGTGGAGAGAGAGGAGGTTGGGAGAGAGAGAGACGGAGAGAAAAGCGAGCGCCATGGAAAATTATATTTCAATGGTCAATTATCTCACAGCATATAAGATGTCATATCATAGTTCATGTTACTACAAGATTGTATCAGATTTAGAGGGCTCTCGGGTCACTTTCAGGATACATTTGGGCAACAAATCCCCCCTCCCCCATGTGTTTTTTTTTTCATAAATTGCACATTTCTCTATATAACAAAATTACCTCAGTAATAGATAAAAACCTGTTGACAATCTGCAAGTATATATGTTTAATACTCTTTAAAAAGGTACCAACATCAGCAATCGGTCAAATGGCTCAGTTGGTAGAGCGTCAGACTGATAACCTGAAGGTCGTGAGTTCGATTCCTGACATAGATGCTCTTTTGGTTTTTTTCTCGTTGATTTGAAACTAATAGACTATACGCTAAAATCACCAAGCAAACCCACCGACGTCTTATAGCCTAGTGGTAGGGTAAGCGCCGGGACTACCTCACACTCGTGCTAGCGAGCACGGGTTCGAAACCCGCTAACTCCAAGGTTGCAAAACCAAGGTACAAGGATTGTCGGATGGCCCGGCAAAGGCATTGGGATCACCCTTGTTTCCTCCCCTAAAGAGTTAGAGTCTATAGTTTTTATAGGCTATAGTTTTTAGGAGGTAGGAAGGGAAACGCGAATGGGCCGGTCGCCATACCAATGGTAGTCGGTAAGGGTGATGAGCTTAATTGCGGAAGCCCGAAGTCACGACACCTGAACTCCTGGCAACCATCGCTTAACCTTTTATTTTTTTGTTGTTGAAATATTGACTTTAATTGTTGTTTTCCTTCTATCTCCGATGACAACAATCAACCAGAGCCTTATCATCTTTGTTGTTCCGTTGTTCATTCTTCCCTATTCCACTTCTTATTACTTTTCTGCCCGTTTTTTGTCCATTGATTGTCTACACTTTCCTGGAGCATGTTGCATATAGGTTTTAAATTATTCTACCTTACCATCAACGGAAGCTACCAAGAAAACATGTCTGAAACATGGCCCTGATCTCTGATATCATCCAATCTTTCTTATTTGAACAGAGTAGAGGGGACCCTCAACCAGCAAGGTTGAGGGAAACGCCTGATCGGAGGAGGGTTCGTTTTCCAGTAGGACAATGACCCAAAGCACACGTCAAGACTATTCAAAGAATATGCAAAGGCTACTTCAAGAAAAAGGAAGGGACACAAATCCTGGCAATCATGGATTGTCCGCCCCAGTCTACAGATTTCAATCACCTTACTTGTCATTTATGTTTTGAATTAAAAAAAAAAAGAGGTTTCCATACAAGTGAAACACTAAGTATTGTTTAATGTTATTTGTGTGTTTGAATTCTAACTAGGAAAAGGAAAAATTAATGAAGTTACGCATTTAACCCTGTATAATAGTGAAAAGCTCTGGATATCTAGATTACGTGAATGTAATAAAAAGGTTAGCATTTTGAGGAAATGCCATATTGACTGGTAGGCAGCCATTTAATAGAGTATAACTTTGTTTGAATCAAGGATAAAATGTACATTCTTATATACTATTCACTTTAAAGCAAAACTTGAACTATGCTATGAGCCTGAATATTTTTTTAGTTTATTTTATTGGTATTATTTACCCAGGGTAGCCCCTTCAGTGGTTGAACACTGTTCTACCAGGGGGCCCTGCTTTGACATATAACACAAACATGGTTTACATATATACAAACAAATAACATGTATAGTTCAATGAGAAATAAACGCCATTTAGGAATTTGCATTTTATCGATGGACAATAACATTTGAAAAGGTATTCCAAGTAGTCACTCCTGTAATACTGGAAAGAACATGTATCATTTCTCTTCGACTTGTAACCAAGTATGCATATAAATATGTGAGGGGATTTTGTTCACACAATTAAAACGTTATTTGTTTTTTCAGTGAGCGATTTGAACAGTTGAAAACATATCTCACATTACATCACTTGCAAAACTGGTAAAACTGGTAAACACATGCATGTACTTGTCTTATTTCTTCCAGGACATTAACCACACATGTTTTAACAAACAAAATATTTTATCAATTTTTGCAGTGAACAATAGCACAGTTGATTATATATGCATCACTTGAAAGAAAAAAAGAAATTAACTGGTACGCACAATTATTCTCACCTTTCGGCACAGATTGTAACTCAGAACATAATTATATGTTTGGTTGTTGTCGTTTTTTTAACCAAAAAAAATATATATATCCACTTATGCAGTAAACAAGAACACTGTCTTAAGCATACATCAATTAACAATCATATCCATTTACGCAGTAAACAACAACACTATTTTAAGCATACATCAAATTAATCACTTCAAATACTGGGAGGCAGGTGAATTATCACCTTTTTGGCACAAGATATTTTATATATTTGTAGCAATAATCATCCGTTTTGCATTGGACAATAGAAAATCAATTATCAATGGAAACTGGTATGCATACATGGATTATGTTTACGTACAAGTTTTAACATAATCTAATTTCTTCCAATGTAAACAATCGTGAAACAGGAACACAATACAAGAATGAGGTATGGTTGTATAACAAACATAATGACTGAGTGTTAATGTGACCATTGATTTTAAATATATTTGAAAGAAAAACCTCAACTTCATAGGTATCATTATTTGGAAAAAAAAAACATGTGTTGCCCAATCAGTGAAGTGAACAATAACACAATTCAGGAACGATACATGATTATGTTTTAACAATCATCACGAGTCTACATGTGACCATTTGATTAAGAAATATATCCAAAAGGAAACATATACATGACAGGTATCATTATTTGTAATACATACTTATGTTGAAAGAGTTAAAACTAGATTTTTCTATTGCTGTGTATTTTTTGTATCTCCAATATAATGGTATGAATTGTTGTTTGTTTGTGGTACGTTTAACTTCTGGGTGTAAGTTATTCCATATGGTTGACCCATAGTGTGAAAATGACTTTTTGCCGGTTTGGGTGCGTACCGCGGGGATTATAAGACCATGATCGGAGGAGGAACGGGTACTGTATCTGTGTGTATTTCTTGTTGTTACTATTGTGTTGTTTAAATATGGTGGGGCATAACTGTGTACAGCAGCGTGCATCATTTTACAAACTTGGAAATCCCATCTATCTTGTATTGGAACCCAGTTTAGTTGTTGTAATACTATGTTGGTGGGGGTTCTGGCTTCTGTTCTTAATACTACTCTTGCCATCCTCTTGTGTTGCTTAATGAGTGTTTCTTTTACGTATTGTGCACAGTTCGACCACGCACAACTGCAATAGTCAAAGTACGGGAGTATTAGAGCATTTGCAAGCAGTTTGGCACTACTGAGTGTAAGGTAATTTCTGAGACGCCCCAACATCAAGACTTGACTCTTTGTTACAATCCTTGGCAAGTCATTGACCATTAACATGATTAATGTGAATAAAAGTGGGCCTAGGATTGACCCCTGGGGGACTCCTATTGTTATGTTCCTTACATCCCATACTGTCTCTTTGATTAACGTGCTTTGTGCACGACCAGCCAAATAGGCTTTGAACCACTCAATCTCCTTTCCCTGAACACCATACAATTTAAGATTGTGAATTAAAACATTGTGGTCAACTAAATCGAACGCCTTTTTAAGATCGAGAAAAATAATGCCAGTAAGTCGGCTGTGATCCATTTCTTTGTACAGATAATTGCTGAGATAGGTAAGTACAGTATTTGTAGAATGGTGTTTACGGAAACCAGATTGTTGTGGGGCTAAGTATTTGTTTTCACTCAAGTATTCATGAAGCTGGTCATGAACTATTCTTTCGGAGACTTTCATTGCGACTGGAATGACAGATATTGGGCGATAATAAGCCAGTTCGTAGTTGCAATGTGCGCATGAGCACATCATTGCTGTTCAAATGACCTCAGGTCAATCGAACCACTCACAGAGTTAAATGGAAATTCATTAGACGGTCGACCACGTTTATACCCATTATCATGCAAATACGAGAACACCTATTCAGCTATGTGAAGGTAGTGAAAGAACATTCCACGTGTGCACCTGATTCTATTTGTGTTATGAGCACGCTTTAAAATGTCTTTACATTGATTAACCAACACTGCTTCACGAACAAATCCCAGTCTGCATTCTCGTAGTATGTGATTCAGTGGATAGTCTGACCATGGTGTAACTACGAACTGGCTTATTGTTAGGGTTGTCTTTCTCTCCACCCTTGTGTATGAGGGTAACCTTAGCTTGCTTCCAGTCAAGTGGTATACATCCTGTTTGGAGTGACAAGTTGAAAAGATGCGTCAAACATTTACATATGACAGGTGACACCTCTTTCAACAGCTTGGCGCTTACTCCATCGATACCAGTAGCTTTTTTTTAACATCCAGACATTTTAGAATATTCAAAACAGTGGTTTCGTCTATATCGTCAAACATAAATCTGTTATTCTCATACTCAAAAAAGATATGCGTGTTATGCAAATTACTGTTATTATCAATATTATATTCGGTTCGTATTTTAGCACCAACCGTCACAAAATGAACATTAAACTCGTTTGCTATGGTCATAGTATCAAACACTTCTTGACCATTTACGTTCAACACGTCGGTTATGACACTAGAACCTGCCTTGCTACCTCTAAGAATATTAAGTATTTTCCATAACTGTGCAGGGTTCCTTCTATTTTCTAGTATGTTGCTACGATAATGGTCTTTTTTGAGAGTTTTCTTTAGATTGTTTACATAATTTCTCACATCATGGTAAAGTTTCCAGTCTCTCTTATTGTTCGTTGATTGAGCCCTCTGTTTGCACTTGTCTCTCTTGTATGACAACTCGATATATTCTTCATTTACCCAGGCAGTTCTATTTCCCCTTACCAATATCAATAAAGCCTACCAATTATAGAAATTTTATAGAAAAACACACTGAATGCAGGTGTTCCTAAACTTTTGGAGTTCAGTGTATCTCTCTTACTTTCTCTCCCACTACATAGTCCTCTTACTTTCTCTCTCCCTATACGGTACATACAGCTGGCCACCATACCGTACCGGGTAGGCAAGCAAAGGAAGGGCAGACCACAGCGAAGGTGGATAGAATCAATCAATGGATCGATGGAGCAGCCAATGTACCAACTAACACGAGCTGCGACAGGTAGATGCTGCTGCGGGAATATTAATTTTTATGATTCATTCAAAGAAGAAATGTCAATTACAGTATATGTATGTAAAAAAAATCATAAAAGCAAAAATAACAATTTAAGAAAAAACGGGGAAAGAGAAGCACTATCATCTAATGATCAAAAGTGATGCATGTATATAGTTGCAAAATGATGAGTAAAGAACAACCCTGTCACATCAAACCTCGTAGGAGAAGGGGTGAAGTTGATAGCCCTTATGGTTTTGGAAAATAGATATGAAGGACTGAAAATATGTCTCTTTTACAGAATGGTGGCAAGATCGTCACGCTTGCGAGACGATAAATCTTATGTCTTTTTTTAGATTCATATGCATAACTTCAGATGCTTACGAATAGAAAGTTTGGAGGATATCAGAGATCAGGGCTATGTTGGAGATATGTTTTCTTGGTAGCTACCACTACATTTAAGTTACAATAATTGAAAACCTATATGCAACATCCTCCTGGAACTGACAACAAAGTGTAAATAATAATCATAATACATGATGCTTCTGGCAGAAATACCACGTGGGCTCACATGTGTGGTGCACAATAGGGTTTGTTGTGCTCTGAATTAATTATCTCATACACACAAGTCCAAATCTGACCAATAATTGATCAGGGTCAAATAGTAACATATTTCCCATATGAAGTCCATGTATTTTATAATGACCAAAAAAAAGGACATCAGCAACCCGAATGGAGAAGTAAATAAACTATATATTTGCCTGGAGTAGATTTTCGAGTAAGATCAGATCAAAGGGGAAGGGACTGAAAGTCAGCAATTGTTCAATTCAGTTAGAAATTAACATCAGTAAATAAATGTCAGTAAGAAATAAATTTGATAATTCTTATCACAATAGATTAAACCGCCATTTACATGAAGTCTGTGTAATTTTCAATGAGACACAGAAAACAGCGGCCCATAGGGAGAAGTAAATTTTTTTTTTGCCTGGAGTAGATTTTTGAGTAAGAGATTAATGACAAAACGAATGATAGTCTGCAATCGTTTAATTGACAAAGAAAAATGGAGAACAAGAGGGTACCTTCTCGTTTACGCCAATAATCATATGCTTTAGTATACAGACTGTGCATAGAGAATGTCCATGCTATGTAAGCCTAATTCTAACATCAAAATAAAAATGCTACGAATCATCATTATCACTTCATCTTTCAAGTTTAGATTTTATTGAAATCTTTGCATGAGACCATTCACAATTATCTCCTTATGGGTAGCAATGTGACTAATCACATATTTATAAACGTTTAACATGATTCATCAAAACACTGTTTGATACAGAATATAATTTTTTTAAACTATCAAACATGAATAAATATTGTGTCCCTTGAAACTGTAAAACATAAAAGGTCAAAGTCTAAGAAATATGCCTGACTGAATTACAAACAGATTAAAACATACACCGTTTGTTATGAATATAAGCAAAATATGTGCCCATTGTGTAAAACCTGATTTTGCTGTATGATTTCATATTCTGTTCAGGGGAAGGGGGTAGGCTTCGAATTTCTTGCAAATAAATACCCTAATTCTCTTAGACTTAAAAATCCAGATCTCCTCATAAGCAATAAACATGCGTGCACTCTGCTGACTTACTTTTTCATAAAAATGTCTGTATGCAAAGTTCACAATTAATGCTTTAAATAGTATGCCTTTCAAGCCTGCTAGATATATGAAAAGTTTAAAAACTTGTATTTCAGCACAATACAAAAGATTGGATACATGTGTGATTTTTTTTTTGCAATAAAAATGATATCACACATTAGCAAGGTTATACTACAGATGTGTATTCTAGAATATTATGCTCTACCAGATAACAACATGCAACAACAATGCTTTTGAACAATAATATACACAAAGACATTGAGTAGGTACTGCCATTTTAAAAAGGATCTTGTCCTTCTTAAAATGGGTATGCCTCAGACCAGCAAACCCAGTGTACACACAAATTTAGTACTTGAAATTAACAGTATATACACAACACATTAAATAAACAGATGCTTTGTAATGGTGGATGTCAACATATTGATGCATTTTTCTTCAATTTCTTCTTAAAAACATCTCCAGACACAATGTATATGTACATTAAGTTGTTAACAAATGTGTATGTTGAGTTGCAACACTCATGCATCCATCACACGGTTAAAATAATAACTTATACAGCACCAAATTCAGTTTGAATATATACTTACAAATAAGTGATAATATGTAAAAAAAAAAAAAAAAAAAAAAAAAAAAAATAACATTTCTTCTATAAAAAGAAAAAGGCTTACGCTAAAGACACACCACTTCACCTGTTTAATGAATGCAGTACAGACATGGTCAAAGGAACACATTGATATCACATGTGTGAGCTCTCCTGACCACATTATGGTCTGCTTTCATGTTATCGAAATATTCCAAAAAAACCTTCACTGATCGGGCTTAAGGAGACTTGATAATCCCCTTTTCTGCAGGGTGCCTCTTCATTCTCGTTTCAATAAAGTGCGCCAAATCTAAGCTTGAATATGTGATAAGAGGTCGATAAAGTTCCAACTCTCCACCAGCCCAAGGTCAGTATTTGCCCTCTTATATCATTGAGAATGGTTCAGTACTGAATATTACAAACTACTTCCAAACTCTATATTAACCAAGGACAAATAATCCATAAACAGTACATATATAAAAACAAACATTTTCAAAATGTGACAAGAGTGCATTGTACTGTTTAGCAATTGCATTCACTGTAATCGTGGACGTATATGTTTGTGTAATGTGAACATCTTTGACACAATGTTGATACAGCAGTTTTTTGTTCACATTTTGCAAGACTCAAATGACATTCTGGCATGCTTTCACACATCGCTAACATGTCCATATTTGACATGAAATTCATTGTGTGTTGATAAAACCTGAATATTAAGATTTGCAGCATTGAGATGAGCATCAGAACATGAATTTTGAGAGCACCGTGAGATTCACTATACACATCTAGAGCCAGTATTTCACATAACACATATTTCCACGGAACATCAACACATATACAGCAACGGGGTACTCAGAGTAAATACGGAGTGGAGTAATGCAGACAGACTAGTAGAATAAACAAAGGGGGTGGTTGATAGTTAATGCTGGATAACAAACAAACTAAAGGCACATTCACAAATAGTTGTTTTGCTGCTACTGCTCCATTTACAGCCTGTGGAAAATTGCTCGCTAGCAGTGTGCGATTCCTGTGCTTATCTATGGAAAAGTGTCTCGTTCTCTCAAGCCACAAATTGAAGTTAGCGATTATTTCCAATCGCCCACAGGTTTACGCGAAAACGATTTTTGGTCAGTTGGAACGATATCTGCCTATGGGAACGACATATGCCACACCACTGGAATATACTATACCGGTATATCGTGTTCCAGAAAGATATATACCGGGATATTTGGTTCTGAGAACCAAATAATAGGAACGGAATATGCCATCACACCGGCACGGCCGCATAGGTTGTGATAGTGCGCGTATTTGTTCACTATGAACGGCAGGTCGTGCATACAGTGGGGCTATCTCGCCAAATGTACAAAATTATTGGTGGAATGGGATCGGGTGTTGTTTGATGATGCAGTCGCAGAGTTTATATATTGAAGAGGCATCGTTACATTTATTCTCAGTATATAATATGTGCAAGATAACAGTTGTAGAGTGTAGTCTGGAATTTACTCTGTCCTCTTACGGCATCTAACTCCAACTCCCCTTTACTTCTAAGTGTTCCCCTCTACTATAGCCATTATGACACTAATGAGCAACTGGCTTCGGGGGTTTGGTCTCAGTTATTAAGGGTAGCATATGGGAGAAGCTATGGGTGTGGCTTCTGCCTGGTGTCTTGACATAGTTCTGGGAAGTACATGTTAAAATGGAGATACGTGGTCAATTAAGTGGTTTGTGTGGTTTTATGAGTAAACACACAGTTATAAAAAAACGTTTCAACTTCTTTTCTTCCAGAAGCATTATGAATTACTAATGACACTATTATGATGGTAGTTGCTAAAGGATTGACAGATGTGACACGCAACATTGTGACCCGAATCAATTATCTGATAAACACAAATTTGTAGGTCACTAGAAACGAATCTCGCATTCGTTTGCCGCAATAAAGTCTCATTATGACGAAAATTTTGAAAAAAAAAACCCGGACGCCTCCAGTGACGTATGAGAAGTCAAAATGCCATAAATGCCAACGGCGTAAATAAATTTTTTATTCACGAAATTCAAACAATACGTTACCAATGGGAACCTCAAAGCTTGTCCGAGGTTTTGTCTGAATAGCAATAACTAATAGATTTGAAGTGCATTCCACCCATTGAATCTGAATAACAAGATACATGTGAATGCAATAAAGCGTTAGTACGCAGTTAGGGGAAAAGTTGTGAATACACGACGAAAATGGTCTATTGTTGACTTTCGTGCAATCTGTGGAATTTTGACTTCTCATACGTCACTGGAGGCGTGCGTTTTTTTTTTAATTTTCGTGAAAATGATACTTTATTGCGGCAAACGAATGTGAAATTCGTTTTTAGTGGATAATTTTACATAGATTAGTGGGAACTTATTTTTCTAAGTTAGTGACCCTTTAAGGTGTTTCGAACAATACGCTGTATTTCTAATTAGGAAGTGCCTTCCTCTGAATAACAAAACAAAATCTGGTTTAAAAAATATGTCAACCGTTCAGCCTTCGCTCGGAGTTCATGGCTGATCTTATTACACACACTGGAAATTAGATTGGGGTAAGCGAAGGGAAATTTTGATAAAATTGTAGAAGGAATTTGGTTCGTAACCTTTTCGGACATCTCCACGCATGAAATCGAGGTTGCTTCCATGAAAGGTGAAACACTCAATAAACGATTTACAAGATATTTGTAAGGAAATATGATTGACCAATGTGCGATATGGACCATTTCTGTGACATACTTTCTACAGTATTCTCGATTTATCACAAAAACGATGCAACGATATAACATGAAATTCACAGAATCATATCATTATAAGATGAGCTACTACTGCACATGCACGTCAGTACAGGTGGTAGTTCTGAAATCTTCTGCGCATGCAGCATATATATTCCTCTAAATTTACCCAAAACTAATTTGTCTTGCATATTTGGCGACGGTCGTCACTGGATCAAAGAAGCAAAAGCGTCAAATATTCTATTGTGCTCTCAACGAACACGACTGGTGTGGAAATAAATTACTCTTCGTGCCAACTCCCAGTAACAAAGCTATTCATCAGTGTTGTAGTCAAGACCAGACCATCCGAGACCAAGATCAAGACCAAGACCAAACACCCCGAGACCAAGATCAAGAACCAAAAAATTGGTTCAAGATCAAGAACAGAGGTCCGAGACCAAGAACACCAATTTACGAGATCAAGACCAAGACCAAGACCACTCACCAGTATTTAAATTTCTACTAGTTTTGAGGAAACACGCGTTATTTGTGGACTATGGTTATGAGTATAAACTGTCTAATACTTGCACAACTTGCACAACATGAGCAGTCTGTAATATTCTTCTATATGGCTGAATTAAATGAAAAAAATTGTTTTAAAAAAGTTATACTTTCAATGTGCTTTTTCAATCACTTCACAGGCATGCTCAAAGTTAAATGCACAATACAAGTCAGTAGCTAGTAGTTTAGCAACAAACTGCACAAAGGATCCAGGATCGTGATAATATGTATGATGGGGAAAAATACTTCTTTATTTCTGCATGAACATATTTGCCTGAGTTACTGAAAAACATATCAAATACTGTGATTTTTTTTAATAATGACAAAGGCACAAGGCATACAAAATGAACACAACTTCTTTCAAGAATGATGATTGTTTTCCGAAATATATTCAAGTCATTCGTTTTTCTCTATAAACACATACACATGACTTGAGTTACTTAATACTTATATATTCTTCTTATATACTTCTTTATTTCTGCATGAACATATTTGCCTGAGCTCCTGAAAAACATCAAATACTGTGAAGTTTTTTATAATAATGCCAAAGACAGGCATACAAAATAAACACAACTTCATTTCAAGAATGATGATTGTTTTCCGAAATATATTCGTCATTCGTTTTTCTCTATAAACACATACACATGACTTGAGTTACTTATATATTCTTCTTATATACTTCTTTATTTCTGCATGAACATATTTGCCTGAGCTCCTGAAAAACGTATCAAATACTGTGATTTTTTTTTAATAATGCCAAAGACACAAGGCATACAAAATAAACACAACTTCATTTCAAGAATGATGATTGTTTTCCGAAAGAGATTCGGAAAACATTCTTTTTTCTCTACAAACACATACACGTTACTTATATATAGGTCAGGCAAATTGAGTATTGGACAAACTTTATCTTAGTAACCAAAACCTGCACCATTATGATATAAATGAATAATTATAACTCCACCATTTTCGAGATGTATACACTAATACAATGTAAAAACCCTGTCATCATTCAAAAAGACCTGTGACAACTCGAGGGCATTCTGTATAGACTTATTGGTTTTAGCAATTTTTCATACAAAATTGTGCAATTCCTATTTTGTTAAAATAATTACTGAATATGGATATTATCAAGAACTATTCAAAAACTTACTTTGATTTTTAAAAGTAATCTATTATGCATTTCTTGCATTATCTAAAAAGTCGCCTGGCCAGGCGACTTATTAAAAATATTTTTCAACTATAAGAGCATTTGAGAGAGAATCATTCTGCCACACATTTCATTTAATTAACTTTCAATAGGAATTAAAAGCCAATCAACTTAGTGACAAGGGGCATTTCGGGAATTACCAATACTCAACCAGCATCCCTTTTACAAATTAATGCAGCGATACAGCAAGGAAATAACTAAATACACACTATTCGCTAACAAATACAAACAAAACATGACATTTCTAGAATTATTGTTTCCCATAAAGACGCATGTATCACCCAGTGTGATGCGCTTTGCATGTGTGATGTTGGCATCTCACGCTTCCCGTGCTATGCAGTGATCGGGCAGGGGCCGGGCCGGGTCGGCGGCAGGCTTGCACAGTATAGTAGGGATGATTGTAACTCCAAATTGTATGCGCTCCGACCAAGGAGAGTGATGTATCGTATCTCCTTTCTCCGACATGCATTATCAATATGATTTATGTGTAATATCGTAATTTTAGTAGCTGGTCTCGTGCTGGTCTCGACGTAAAATCCGAGACCAGAAAGGCTCAAGACCAAGAACAAGACCAAGACCAGAGGGTTCGAGACCGAGATCAAGACCAAGAAAAAAAAATCCTGATCTCGAGACTGGTCTCGAGACCAAGACCAGTCTCGAGAACTACAACACTGCTATTCATTTAATGTTGTTTTTTTCAAGTCATAATGGAACAAGGTAGCGTGACGGCTCTGGTAAAATGCGTGTTGGTGCGGGATGTAAACGATAAGGTGTACACAACCTCTATGCACACGACGGGCTAAAGGAATGTGTATTTGAACCATAGTTCTTTTCCAGTCACTGCATGGCAGGTCGGATTATCCCGGGAGGAACTTGGGTGTCTCTTCGTCCTTCGGAGTGCTGCTTCAGGTTGATCAAGTTACTCATGGTTCAGTACTCGCTATGGCAATTCATCGGTTTTCTACGGGTTGGAAGAGGGTAGGAGCGGGTCTTGCCCTGCTTCTTATAGTCTTCTTGGCTTTCTCCACGCGCTCCAGCTTTCATCAAAGCCCGACAACTATATTTGTACCACCCAAGCACCGGCCGTCAGAGGACGATGAGAGAAAGGTAGCATGCGATTTTTATTCGGGACCGAAGAATTGTTTTAGGTAAAAAATAATCGTTATACAGGGTGTCTTGAAAAAAGTAAACCCAACTTCAACGGCAATTTTTCAGAAAACTATAAAAAAAAAATGTACACATTATATTCCCATGGTTAGATAGTCCAATAAATCTTCTGTCAAGTAATATTACTTAGGTTATCTAACTCTCAGGCATAACATGAGCATGATTCAACTTAGTGAATGGGTGTAAAATCATCAGTGTGGCAACCTATTTCTCGCTATTGTCATGCATTCAGGGCCTATGTTTGGAGTTAAATCTTTTTGTCACATGTTAGGCCTATGATTAAATCATCACTGTGACAAGATATTTTCTTGCTGTCGTCATGCATTCAGGGCCTATTTGAAGTTAAATTTTTGTCACATGTTAGGCCTGTGAAGGCTGTGATGAAATCATCACTGATTTAATAATTGCAGCGCTCGGTGTTAGTTAAAGCCTGCGCCGGAGCCTGAATCTCGCCATTTCGGATGACGCAGAGTGCGATGTATTCGGCCATGAGAACCAATTGCAAAGACCAAAGCGCTGCGAAGCTTCGCAGCGCTCTACCACTGAACGGTCTTTGATCTGAATATTTAGTCACGTGATATCGCCGAAAGCCCAAAGCGCTTCTGCGACAGAACCACTGACCTAGAAGGTTCTTTCTAGTTCAGTGGACAGAACGAACGAGATCTGCACAACCTCGATACGCACTGGTAGTTTAGCTTACGTTCGGTCTTAGGTTAGAAAGCTCCGTAACTATAAAATGTACACAATCTCTATGCACACAATGGGCTAACCCATTGACTCATGGTTCTTTATACTAAAATGCAAAGAGAACTCGCCACCCCATATGCGAAACGGTGGACGGAACGCCTATAATATTTCAGAAGTTACATAGTGAGTTGCAAACGGCCTAAGTTCGCGTGCTTGTCGAGACGAAAGTGGTTTCTTTACGCTGTTCCCAGTCACTGGCAGGTCGGATTATCTCAGGAGGAACTTGGATGTCTCTTCTTTGGAGTGCTGCTTCAGGTTGATCGAGGTACTCATGGTGCAGTACTCGCTATGGCAATTCATCGGTTTTCTACGGGTTGGAAGAGGGTAGGAGCGGGTCTTGGCCTGCTTCTTATAGTCTTCTTGGCTTTCTCCAAGCGCTCCAGCTTTCATCGTAGCCCACCAACCATCTTTATACCGCCCAAGCACCGTCAGCACACGATGGGAGAAAGGTAGCATGTGATTTTTATTAGGAACCAAAGAATCGTTTAAAGTAAAAATAATCTGGTGGATTTAGTAAATAGTAGTTCTTGGCTGAAGACTTCTCCTTTCTTCTAGGTAGCATCGCCAATGCCATTTCTTTGTTGGCTGAAGTGAGGACATCATATTCTGTGCTGGAGCTCTTGTCGTCAATTTCATCAACAAGAGTGTTGCACCTGTTATGTACTGCTGCCGTATACTGCTCACAAAGCTGTGTGTCACGGCCCGGTTTAGAGCCGACAGTAAAATAAAAGAGGAAAAACTTGTTGACAAATAACACCACAAACCGACTATGACAAATCAATTAAACTTAACATTATTTTAATCAGTTACTGAAAATATCATTAATTCTACATTTCAATAACAAAATCACGTGATTAAAACAAATTATTTATACGGACCAGATAAACCACACAAGCAAATCATACGGAATCACACCAACAACAAACACACGAAATGGAGATTTCAAGCTTACCTGTGACACCGTGGACCCCCCCCCCCCCTACCTTCCTCCAGTAAATTGTTTTCATGGGATCTCTAGGAGATGGTTTACTCTAACAGTATCTTATCTGGCTCCTGCACGAGACGATTCTATGATCAGACTTAACAGATTCAAAAGTGTTGTGGCTCTTGAGCTCTTAATGATGTTAATCCACTTCTTCCTGACCAGAATATAGTCCATTTTGACAAGTTCTCCGTTTGGGCGGCAGTTTGTCCACAGTCTATCTGCTTGATTTTGTTATCTTGTGTTAGCTGTGGCAACAAGGTTAAATTGTTCCATGAAGTTCTTCAGCAACATTCCATTTCTGCTGGACGCGTTGTTGCAAGTGAACATTTTTGCGTCTAACAAAGTTGTCAATGCATATCTTTTGTCAATATCAGGGTTGGACCGTCCATTAGGCTTTACCTATACGCATCATGCATATTGGTATAGTCCCAAGGTTGACTCAGAAGGCACAGACTTCAAATCAAAGGCTTTAACCCTGGTGATCAATTCATGTTGTCAATTAGCTAAACACAACCAAAAGAGTAAGTTCCCCCTTTTTCTCAACTGCATAACTTTTTAACAAGGAGGTTATGGACAAAATGATTTGGCATGGGTGTTGCTAACTTTCATGTGAAAATGATACTGATCGGTCCAGTCATGCATGAGTAAGCACACGCTAAAGGCAAAAATGTGACTTTTCAAAAGCCACAAGGCTGATTGTTTATGCTGTTTTAACAGTACATTTTGGCATTTTTGTGCGATTTATAAAGTGTATTCACACAACAAATAACATGAACATCACTTCTTATCTTCATATAATAGGTTATGTTACATCTTTGTCAAAATATCCAGAGTTTTATTTTTTCGCAAATATAAAGGGTTTTTAAAAGTTTCAAACTCGAGAGGAATGAGCAATTCTTCAACGGTGATCACTCAACCAGAACAATGGGTTAAGAGTCGGGATAGGTGCCAGGGTGTCTAGAGATGGATGATAAACAATGGAAGTACATAAATTATGCACCAGGAATGGAATTCATTACAAATTTATATGACAGAATCCAAAAATTACCTTTGTGACTTTGAATAGTGATAATTTTGCATTTAATGTGTGCTCTATCATTCCTAACTGAGTGGATCAATGTGATTTTCACACGGAAGTTAGTCAATAGGTGAAGAAACAATCCCGTCAAGTTTATGTTGCTGAAAATTTCTTCAATAAAAAGATATGTTATTTTGCTTAATGGGGACTTAGTTTTTTGGATATGTTTAGATAGTAGCTGGGATTCGCCAGGTCTCCAGCACCATTTTGTGTTGGGGAAGCTCTGCAAGGCAGCAGCGTAAGAGTAAGAGAGTAAGAGGAAGTAAGTAAGCAAGTAAGAGAGAGTCAACATTTGGCCCAGTTGCCACCCGTTCTGAGTCGTATGGGGACACGCCGTCACCTTTTGATCTCATTGTTAACCGTCGGATTTAGAGCTTGGGTTGCCACTGATCTCTTCGCTAAAAAAAAAAAAAAAAAAAAAAAAACACTGGATGTGCGGTGAAGGTCCTTTGTGTGATGCCCCAGAGTTCCATTGTCCGGCATACCAGTTCCCCCAAAAGAAACGTTATCGCTCCACTGCTGTCTACCCACTGTTCAAGCTCTCATTGCTTTTCACATAAAATTACATACACTATATTTAAAGGTCATATACTGTACTGGGAAGGCAAAAAAGCCTTCAAAATGTAATTGTTTGCAACCTTCTTGCCAATGGTCTTAAATTCATGTATTGTCTATTTTAGGAGCTTGTTGAAAGTTATTTGCCCTCAAATGATCCACATATGGAGTAATTAATGGTTAATGATTAAATCCTCAGAATGTTCGCGCCGAACATTTTGAGGATATGTGATTTAATCACTCATTACTCCAAATGTACATCATTAAAGGGCAAATAACTTTCAGCAAGCTTCTAAAATAGACAATATATGAATTTAACACCATTGGCAAGAAGATTGCTAACAATTATATTTTGAAGGCCCTTTAAAGGGCCCCTGTCATCAAAATGTATGTTGACCTCTGTTGATGCAACTTAATATGTATATAACATAATCACTATCTGTTCAATGGAAATATGTGTCTTATATTTTAAAATAACTTTTCTATATTTTTTTTCAGCACTGATAAGCCTCACCTCCAAAATATCCCACTCAAGATTACCCCCTGTGACATCATCAAAGGTAGAAATTAGCAGGATAATAGACATAATGCACAAACGAAACATGGCAATGACTACCTACAAGTCCATATAATAGAACATTTCTGACATAAGGAAACGATTATTCCACATGAAAGGCTGTTAGATGGTATTGTGTGAAGACATGTGATGATCTTGTGGACAGGTGGAGGTAGTCATTGCTATGTTTAATTTGTGCATAAATTCTGCTTATTATCCTGCTAATTTCTACCTTTGATGATGTCACAGGGGGAATCGTGAGCTGGAGGGTATTTTGGAGGCGAGGCTTATCAGTGCTGAGAAAAAATAAAGAAAAATTATTTGAAAGTATAGGACACATATTTCCATTGAATAGATAGTAATTTTGTTATGTACATATTATGTTGCATCAACATATGTCGACATACATTTTGATGACAGGGGGCCTTTACGGTACCAGAATCCTCAATTTTCTTGAAATCATGGTACTTTCCTTGTTCATTTCGGAAGCATATTTTTGAAGGGGTTGGTGTTTTTCTCACCCGAGGAAAAACGGATGCAATCCTTGACTTGTCGAGAAACGCGCCCCAGTGGGCGGTCACGGCTTAGTGCTGTGCACCGCGAACAGGCGCCGCACAGTGGGCCATACAGGCACGAGCAGAAGTGCGCCAAAACAGGGGTTTGGTTATCCAAACAAAATCTATATTTTTCACATTCTAAGAAAGATGACAACCTCTGGCACACCTTTGAACACTAGTTCTTCTTGAAATTGATTTTAAGTGGGTCATTTTCCTTTAAAAACACCGGATATTTGGATTGTTAGGTACATCGTGTATATAAAGTCGTGTATAAAATGTGTGTAAAAATGAGTTATTTTAAAGTTTTGTGCCAAACGGATCATTGAATCCTCTTAGTATTGCATTTTCATGTTGTATAATAGTTATTTCACATCACTGTACAATTTGGAGGCAAACAAGTGTTCCTCCAGGAAGTAAGTCATGATGTAACCCAAAATAATGGGAGGAAAAAAAAATTCATGCTGAAAAGTGTTTAACCCCCGTCCATTCCTGCGCTATGAATATCGTGATTGGCCATACCACAGGTCATGCTTTACAACGATACCAAAAAATCATTCAAAAATACTATATAACTTATAAGCGAACATTTTCAACAATGAAGACTGCGAAAATGTTGGCATGCTTAGACTAGTCCTCTGATCTTCGTAATACTCGAACGATACTCAATATTTTTGAAATATTTGTTAGCATTTTTCGTGAATTTCGCCTTCAATGAAATGATGTTAAGCAAGCAAACCCCTTTCCCCGCCACAGCTGAATTAATGCTTTATAGCGAAGTCTGACAAAATGCAACAGAGATTTTATCGTATCACGCGTAATACAAATTATTATCTTTTCACAGCCCGAACATATGTCTAATCCGCAACTCAGCTTTCCATAAGTCACTATTGTTCTCAAGGATCGTCCGGTCGAGAACAATATATGTGGCAGGGTCTGAGCATGGACCTATCATGGATGGACTGCGCTCGGATAGACTTCCTTTAATCTATGAGGTCCGCCGCCTCATAAAAATCCAAGACATTCAGGTGTTTTAAACAACTAGCTGTATTTCTAATTAGGTAGTGCCTTCCTCTGAATAACAAAAGAAAATCTGTTTTGAGAAGTATGCCAACCGTTCAGCCTTCGCTGGGAGCTCGTTGCTGATCTTTTTACACACACTGTGAATTAGTTTTGGGGTAAGCGAAGGGAAACTTTGAAAAAATTGTAGAAAGAATTTGGTCCGTAACTTTTTCGGACACCTCCGCACACGAAATTGAGGTTGTTTCCATGAAAGATGAAACACTCAATAAACGATTTACAAGATATTTTTAAGGAAATATGATTTGGAAATGTGTGATATGGAGGCATTTCTCTGGCATGTTTTTTACAGTATTCTCATTTTACCACAAAAACGAAGCAACAATATAATCTGAAATTCACAGAATCGTATCTTTATATGAATTAATACTACTGCACGTGCACTTCAGTTCATGTAGTGGTTCTGAAATCTTCTGCGCATACAGAATATATATTCCTCAAAATGCATCCTACATTTTGTCATGCTTGTTTGGCGGCGGATCTCCCTCGATCAAAGAGCCAAACGCTTAAAATATTCCATTGTGACATCAATGCACACGACTGCTGTAGGAATAAATTACACTTCGTGCTGACTCCATTCCTCACACCTCTCTGGTCTGAGCATGCAGTCCCAGCATTTAGAGCTAAGGTTAAAGGGTTACTAAATTAGAAAACTAAGTTCCCACTAATCTATGTAAAATTATCCACTAAAAACGAACTCCACATTCGTTTGCCGCAATAAAGTCTCATTTTGACGAAAATTTGAAAAAACGCAGGCCTCCAGTGACGCATGAGAAGTCAAAATTCCATAGATTGTACGGAAGTTAACAATAGACCATTTTCGTAATGTATTCACAGCTTTCCCCCTAACAGCGTAGTAACGCGTTATTGCATTCACCTGTATCTTGTCATTCAGATTCAATGGATGGAATGCACTTTGAATCTATTAGTTGTTGCTATTCAGACAAACCTCGGTTCCCATTGGTAACGTATTGTTTGAAAGGCGTGAATAAATTATTTTATTTACGCCGTTGGCATTTATGGCATTTTGACTTCTCATACGTCACTGGAGGTGTGCGGTTTTTTTTTCAAAGTTTCATCAAAATGAGACTTTTTTGCAGCAAACGAATGTGAAATTCATTTTTAGTGGATAATCTTACATAGATTAGTGGTAACTTATTTTTCTAATTTAGTAACCCTTTAAAGTTGTAATAGCTTCGAGGATCGCCTCGATCAGTGCTCACTATCGGATTTAGAATTCAGGTTGGAGTTGTTATCGTGTCGAGACACGCGCCCACGATGTTTTCAATCCGATGCACACGATAGGCTATATAATAAACGATTTGACTCATGGTTCGTTACGCTAAAATGCGAAGAGAAACCACCGCCGCTGCGTGTGCGAAACGGCGGACGAACGCGGCATGTACGGGGAGTTACATACAGAAAGTGACTTGCAAACGCACTAGTTTTGCAACTATAGATTCGCTTATACCAGGGATGTGTTAGGAAGGAGAAACAACTCGAGCATAATATATTCAAACATCTGTATGGAAAGCGTGCTAATGAATGTCAAAAGCATTCCACAATCACAACAATGCTTTGAAGTCCCATTCGCGGCACCGACATTTAGCCGTTGTCAACTTGGAAAGCAATATCTTTAATTCACTGTTTTGTCTCTGGAAGCTATGTTTCTTATCATATTTTTGTGCAACTTTCAAGAAAGTTACGGGCAACACCACTAAAGATCCTGTACTCGGTTTTCTTGTAAATGATTATTGAATGATGCACAAACGGAGATATAATTTTTTTTTCACTTTCCGCAGATTTCCGCAAATGTGGGATTCAATCATTATCAAAATTATATCTTAAGCTGTTTATTTTCATTAACAGAGTTTGCGTGCATTTGTGTTGCTACGCAATCCTGTTCTTCTTCAGCCGTTGTCGATCCACTGCTGGATGAAGGCCTCAGCATGGTCTCTCCACTTCTCTCTTTCCCTCGCATATTTATACCAGTTGGCATCATGCCAAAATTGCCCTATTTCATCTCTCCATCTCTTTGTTTGTCTGCCTCTGTTTCTTTTTCCGTCAAGAGGTGTCCATTCAGTAATTTGTGTACTCCATCTTCCATCTCTCCTTCTGGAGACATGGCCAGCCCATTTCCATTTACGTTGTTTGATTACTTTCATTATGTCCCTGACCTTGGTCTGCTCCCTTATCCATTTATTGGTTTTGCGATCTTTGTAAGTGATGTTGAGCATACTTCGCTCCATGTTATGTTGTGCGGCGGCTAACTTTCTCTCCATTTTAGTTGTTAGAGACCATGTTTCTGATGCATATGTCATTGACGGGAGAATGCACTGGTCATATACTTTCTTTTTCAAACACAATGGCAGATTACCCTTCATGAAGTGGCTATATCTCCCAAATGTTTACCAGCCTGCTTTGATCCTCCTCCATATTTCATTGTCTTGATTTCTTTCAGTAAGTGTGAATCGTTGACCCAGGTAGATGTATTCAGATACATGTTCCAACTGTGTTCCATTAATTGTGACTGGTTTGTGTTGAACTGAGAAATCTGCCATTACTTTGGTCTTCTTCATATTCATTTTCAGTCCTCTTCTCCTACTTGCTACGTCTAACTCCTGTAACATACTTTCCATTTCGCTGAAGTTGTTAGCTATGATGACGATATCATCTGCAAAACGAAGGTGATTGAGTTTCTCCCCATTCACATTGATACCTTTATCTGCCCTGTTGATGTCTTTGAAGATGTGTTCTAAGCATGCTGTAAAGAGCTTTGGAGATATAGTATCTCCCTGTCTCACTCCTTTCCTTATTGGTATTCTCTTGCTTTCTTTGTGTAATTTAACAGTAGTTGAACTGCCAGTGTAGATATCTTTGATTACTTTCAAGTATTTGGGATTGATGCCTTGCTGCTTAAGTGCCCCCAGAACTGCCCAGGTTTCAACAGAGTCGAAGGCTTTCTCATAATATACAAATGCTAATACAGGTATATTGAACTCCTGACATTTTTCTTTCAGTTGATTAAGGGTGTGGATGTGATCTATTGCTGAGAAATCTCTCCTGAACCCTGCTTGTTCCCTTGGTTGGTTGTCATCTAGTATTCTCTCCAATCTGTTTGTCAGAATCTTTGTGAAAAGTTTGTACACGTTGGATAGAAGGCTAATTGGACGATAATTCTTAAGGTCTCTTTTGTCTCCCTTTTTGTGTAATATTATCATGTTGGCATTTTTCCACTCGTGAGGCACCTTCCCCTGCCGGAGACAAGCTATAAACAGCTTTGCCAGTTCCTTATTTGTTGCGGATCCTGCTTCTTTTAAAGTGTCTATCATTACATTGTCCTGTCCAGGGGCCTTGCCCCTTTTCATTTGGCTTAACGCATGTTCTACTTCCCAGCTTTTGACTTCTGGTACTTCCTCCTGAGACTCCTCTATATCTCCTGTATGCTGATTACTTTGGTATAGTTCCTCATAAAATTCTTCTATTCTCAGCAGGATGTTATCCTGGTCGGTTATTTCCTGCCCATTTGAGTTAAGAAGTTTATTGATTTTCTGTATTCCTGGGCTGAGTTTCTTGTTGGCTTTCTTAATACTCTTGTTATTTTCTATCGTGTCATGTATCATTTTCGTTTTGTAGTTTCTGATGTCTTCACGGGTCTTCTTCCTGATAGTTTTGCAAGTTTCTCTGTACTCTATGCTGTCAATACCCTAACTGTCCATCTTCATTTGTCTGCGCTTTCCAATAAGTTTCCTTGTACTGTCTGATAGTTTGCTAACTTTGTCTCTTGGTTTCCTGCCTGCTACATGAAGTGCAGTTTCTTGGATAATGTCTATTGCCTGTTCATTCCATGTATCAAGGTCTTGCTCCTGCATATCATCACCAAGTGCATCAAACTTGTTTGCAAGCTCCAGCTGGAATTCCTGCTTTCTTTCTGAAAGTTTGTCCAGGCTAATGTTGTTTCCCTT
Organism: Arbacia lixula; assembly: GCA_963669155.1. NCBI lineage: Eukaryota > Metazoa > Echinodermata > Echinoidea > Arbacioida > Arbaciidae > Arbacia > Arbacia lixula. The sequence continues at coordinate 4,828,462 of OZ022592.1, forward strand.
CTTTCTACAAAGCTTTTGTCTCTCTAACTTGGTTTTGATTTGGAATTTCCCAATTACCATTCTGTGGTCGCTGCCTACATTGACTTTGTTGAGAACGTTTACATCCTTGACAATCTTTAGATCTGATGTGAGAATGAAGTCAATCTCATTCTTTGTGGCTCTGTCTGGACTAATCCAAGTCCATTTCCTGTTTGTTTTCTTCTTGAAATACGTGTTGGCGATTTTTAATTTACTGCTGATCGCAAATTCGACAAGTCTATCTCCCCTATCATTACGCTGCCCATGACCAGAACATCCAATCACTGGCTCTTCCCCATCTTCCCTCTTTCCGACCTTGGCATTTAGATCTCCCATCACAATGGTATAATGTGTCTTATTGTTATGGATGAGTTCTGTGATTTCCTCATACAGATTCTCCACCTCCTCATCATCGTAGCTGCTGGTGGGTGCATATACTTGGATGATTTTTTTGACTATATCTTTTATTTATCCTGATAGTAAGCTGAGCTAGTCTTTCATTAATTCCCTTGAATTCTGTTACATTTCCTGCAATACTTTTATGGACAAGAAATCCTACTCCTGCCTCACTTTTATCTGTCTTTCCTATATGGAATAAATGATGACCGCTTTTTAGTTGTTCAAATTGTTCTCCTTTTCTCCGAACCTCACGGAGTCCAATGATGTCCCAATTCACTTCTTCCAATCCTTGTTCCAATTCTATTAGTCTATTTTCCCCTAGTAGTGTCCTGACATTGTACGTTCCTATGTTCAGATTCCATTGGTGGCCTGTTCGTACCCAGAGATTCTTCGCACCCCCTGCTCCTTTCCGGACTGGTCCGCCACCTTGGTCCAAGGATACAGAGCTGCTGGGGACTGGGGGCCATGGTATTAGAGACTTATTCATGCTGGTTTGAGGGCCTAGTCTTCCACGCTGGCCCAAGACGGGTTGGAAGAGATGTGAGTTGTTGGATGGCCGCTGTTGGCTCTTAACTGAGCCAGCGCCCTTTAAGATAGATCTTGTTTTTAGTTCTATCAGGGTGTCCAACCACCCTCCTCACTAGTCCAGTTGAGGTGACTAGAGGGGGTACCGGTTTAGTCGCCGATGGTCCGACCCTGAAACAGGTTGTACTGGCTTACAGGGTACCAGTAGCAGGTAGCAGTAGCAGGTTCTCAACCTGACCTAACCTAACCTGACCTGTTCGTCATTATTAAAACACCTGAAAAGCACATTCTCAGAAGACATTTTTTTTCGGCGGTGCCACGCATGGGTTTAAAGGAAGAAAGTTGTTTCATATCCTTCCATAACACATCCCTGCTTATACCATGGACTTATCATGGATGGACTGCGCTCGCATAGACTTCCTTTGATCTATGAGGTCCGCCGCCTCATGAAAATTCAAGACATTCAGGTGTTTTAAACAATTAGCTGTATTTCTAATTAGGTAGTGTCTTCCTCTGAATAACAAAAAAAAAATCTGTTTTGAGAAGTTTGTCAACCGTTCATCCTTCGCTGGGAGCTCGTAGCTGATCTTTTTACACACACTGTGAATTAGTTTTGGGTTAAGCAAAGGGAATGTTTGAAAAACTTGTAGAAAGAATTTGGTCCGTAACTTTTCGGACACCTCCGCACACGATATTGAGGTTGTTTTTCATGAAAGATGAAACACTCAATAAACGATTTAGAAGATATTTTTAAGGAAATGTGATTCGGAAATGTGCGATATCGAGGCATTTCTCTGGCATGTATTCCTCAAAATGCATGCTATATTTTGTCATGCTTGTTTGGCGGCGGATCTCCCTCGATCAAAGAGCCAAACGCGTCAAATATTCAATTGTGATATCAATGAACGCGACTGCTATAGGAATAAATTACATTTCGTTACCTCTCTGGTAAGAAGGGCTGTGTTTTCTTTTTTGAATATTGGTACAACTTTCTCAATTTGTATTTGATCGGGAAATATACCAGCTGTGAAATATAAATTGAAGATATGATTTATTAGGATGAGTATGTCGTTTCTTTTCAGTAATATGTTGCCGATATTATCGAAGCCTGGGTGACAGAAGCAAACCTCGTACAAAGGAATACCTTTACAATTGTTATTGTCCATCGATGAAATGCAAATTCCAAAATGGTGTTTATTTCTCATTTAACTATACATGTTGTTTGTTTGTATATATGTAAACCATGTTTGTGTTATATGTCAAAGCAGGGCCCCCTGGTAGAACAGTGTTCAACCACTGAAGGGGCTACCCTGGGTAAATAATACCAATAAAATAAAGGAATGGATATCCATTACTTTCAACATCCTTACCCCAAATATGATATGGAATAGTATTGTGTTGTCAGGTAACCTTAAAGAGCACCGAAGTGTGACGTCATTTGAGCATGATTATTATCAAGACAACTGGTTCTAAACTCTGCGGGTAGAGCAAGCAGCTGTAATCTCAGCGGGAACTCAAGCTGAGGGTGCCCGACATTGGTCCACGAGACAATATGGGACTGATAAACTTCTCACTGGAGTGATTTTGCTTAAAACTAGTTGTCATGACAGCATGCTCATATGAGGTCACCACTTCGATACTCTATCATCTACTGCGGCGCGTAGTATATTCGGTTATGATTAAAGCAATTTTATATCGTCCTTTATTTCTATGTACATTGTATTATTTCCTTATTTATCAAATATTGCAATAATATTTGATATAAATGATATTTTGAGTACTTTTGTTCACTTGGGTGTTATTTTGTGTAATTTACCAATACACGTAATGTTTCGGTCCTGATTCATCAAAAATGATCCTAGCAAATCCAAAGTAAAGCTACTACAGCACTGTTAAAAGCATGTTACATCCAAACACATTTGTGTGTATCTCTCCTTCCTCCCATGTTTTATCTTAGTGTTTTATATCTCATGTTGCATATTCATGTCATAATATCATCTCATATGTCATGCTTGTCTCGTGTCTCATTTCATATTATATATCACGTCTCGTATCATTTTATAATCTCACTTCTCATAACATAATATATCTTACGTCTTGTATCATGCTTTGCCTTATTCTAATACATGTATATCTCGTTCCCCAAGGCTGCGTTGTGTTTAGAATCGTTGCGTCGAAATATTGTTGTTGTTCTTTAATTATTGCAGTTAGGTTTGGGTGTTCACATAATCATTAATGTGTATACTGAATATGATGCTGAGGTTGATTGAAAATAATGTTGTGTTTACTCTTTTTACATATTCCACCTCATAGACAGACGGATCATGACGTGGAGGGTGACAAGAAATTCGTATCAGAAAACCGGGAACCGTGTCAGAAACGAAACAACTACGTATTCCTTAAGACGCATAAAACAGGCAGTACCACGGCTGCTGCGATATTCAATAGGTACGCGTACTATCACAACCTGACTGCGGCCGTGCCGGCGAAGGGCTTTACCATGAGCCTGACGAAGCTGTTTCAGCCGAACATGATGGCCGAATTTACGACAAAAGGCCGAGCTTTGATGCGGGACGTCGGCTTCAACGTTATCACCGATCACGCACGATACAACCGGCCGAAAATGGATAAGGTTGTGCACAACGCGACGTATGTCACCATCATCCGGGAGCCTGCGAAGCAGTTTGTTTCGGCCTTTGTTTTCTTCAGATTCCACAAGATGATGGAAAAGAAGCTTCGGAAAGAAGGACGGCCAAAGACGACTAACAGCGCAGAGGAATTTATGCAACACCCGGATGAAAACCTCCGTCTGTTCAGCTCGAACAAACACGTAGTTGCGCTCCATAACGCCCAGATATTCGATTTGGGATTCGACATCGAGAAGGGCCACGACATAGCCGCCATTAACGATCACATCGACCGCCTCGACAAGGAGTTCGACCTCGTCATGATCACGGAGTACATGGACCATTCCCTCATCCTTCTGCGTGACGTCATGTGTTGGACTACCAACGACATACTCTACAAATCATATAAGGTTCGCCGTCCAATTGAAAGCGATCGCATCACCCTCGAGACGAAGCGGAAAATCCGCGAATGGAATGCGGCAGACGTCCTTCTCTACGAGCACTTCAATCGGACGCTTTGGCGACGCATAGCCGAATATGGACCCTCATTTGACCACGAATTACAACAATTTCGACAACTGCTGGCAAGCAATGGGGATGAGCTGGTGGACTGGACGAGCGGCGGCCGTGAAAGTGCAAAAGAACATGTACCAAATTATGTGGTTTGAAATTAAGAAGGTATTTTTTCGTAAATAAGATGCGTTCTTTCCAATGGTGAAAGCCTCATTATCACATCTTATTATAACTTTAGAGATAAAAGAACGTATCTTTCATATATTGTCATAATTTGCCATCTCGTACTAGAATCTAAATACTAACTCTAACCAGAATGATAAAATATAAACATTTACCGTATATATGAAATAAATAGAAAATGAAAATTGAAGCTGCCAAAAAAAATAACAATAATGGTCCTAGAATAGAGCCTTGGGGCACACCACAAGTCATTTTTGCATTTAGTGATCTAAAAGAATTATATGAAACAAATTGATAACGATTCTATAAATATTCAGTAAACCATTTATGCGAGATGCCACACACACCAAAGTAAGTCAGTTTATAAAGGAGAATATTATGATCAATTGGTTCAAACGTCTTGGTTGAATCAATAAAGATACCATATGAATATTTTTTTTAGCATTTGACATTAAATAATCATGCACATCAATGAAGGCAAGTTCACGTGAGTGGTTGACAATCACTGAGTACTAGTAAGTTACATTTATCGAGGTGTACAAGTAATCTATTAGCAACAATCCTTTCTAAAATCTTTTAAAAGCATGGTAAACTAGTTATAGGACGATAGTTTTCAAATATATGTTCATCACACTTCTTGTGTTGTTTTACCAATTTTCAGTTGAGTAGGTAGAACTCGGGTGTTAGGTGAATTATCAAAAATAGCAATGAGCGGTGATGTGATATAATAAATAGCATTTTTAAAAATTCTTAGACTTATATCATCAAAACCCGTTGAGTCTTTCATTTTGAGATTTATAACAATTCAAGTATTCCATGCTCATTTGTAAGATAGGAAAAACGCGTTTTGGTAAGCAGTAGGCAAGCACGAAGCAAAGGTGTTATGGTCAGAAGTGTGGACAGTAATGATAATAATAACACGAACGTACATACAAACACACTCATCATTAAAGAGAGGGATAGCTGTTTACCTATGCAAGAACAGAATATTCTTGAATATATGAGCTGAGTGTATAATGTAATTCGAGGGATTTCACAATTATTGCGATCCCCGGTCTTAGGACTTCGTTTTCCAGACACCCAACAGCAGGTTTGGAAAACGAAGACCGAAGATCGAAGACCTGCGTATTGTCAATGGGAGTAAAAGTGCAAATGCCAGCTGTTATGAACAAGTGTACGAGCGAGCCTGAAGTCCAAAGGCCTGCTCGTGCGTATGGCAAGCCGTTTTAACATTTATTTATATTTCTTGATATCACGAATTCGATTTCTTGATATCAAGAATTCGACTTCTTGATATCAAGAATTGCCATTGCTTGACTACACAAAACCATTTCTTGATATCAAGAAATCGAATTATGAGATCAACAATTCGAATTCTTGATATCAAGAAGTCGAATTCTTGATATCAAGAATTCGAATTCTTGATATCATGAAATGGTTTTGTGTAGTTAAGCAATGGCAATTCTTGATATCAAGAAATCGAATTCTTGATATCAAGAAATCAAATTCTTGATATCAAGAAGTCGAATTCTTGATATCAAGATTTCAATTTCTTGATATCAGAAATTCCATTTCTTGATATCAAGAATTCGATTTCTTGATATCAAGAATTACCATTGCTTTACTACACAAAACCATTTCTTGATATCAAGAATTCGAATTCTTGATATCAAGAAATGGTTTTGTGTAGTAAAGCAATGGCAATTCCTGATATCAAGAAATCGAATTCGTGATATCAAGAAATAGGAATAAATGTTAAAACGGCTTGCCATACGTGCGCTCCCTCTCTCGCGCATATGTTTTGTAGTTGGGTGCGATGAGTCACCGGTTTTCGGTCGTTGGTCTTCGGTCTTCGGTGTTCGTTTTCCAAACACCTCAGGAAAAGAATGTATCTTTTCCTTGTTTTACCATACTATAGAAACGACAAATATATGATACGAAATACTACAGCAGAAGAACGTATGCCAACGAACGTATGAGAACCGCACTTCTGGGGAGTGTCTTGACTTGGTAAAGCTGCATCGTTATAAAAAATTTACTCGGAAACAACAAATCCATTTTAACTGAAATTTTGCGAAAATATATTAAAGGAATATTTTCAGAAGTGTGCCGTGTACGTCACAACTTCAGACAAAAAAAAAAAATACGGGAAAGGATTCATCTTTCAATCTCGTTTCCTCAAAAAATGATAATTCGGGTTACTTTCTCTTGCCTTAATATTATTAGGGCTGACCAGATAATAGAGTGTGGGCTACCTAGACACCCCCCCCCCCCCCCTTAGGCACAATTTTCTTTTGGGTTTTTATCTTAGCCAGGACCCTCAGCCATCGGAATCTGCCTGTTTGCCATTGTGCTGGTGGTGGGTGTGGCCTACAGAGCCGTTAATGGGAAGATATCAGTGAAATATTACAATTTCAGAAATTGCCACCCTCCTCTCAAATTTTAAAGGTGATATTCATAGAAAATCCAAAAATATGAAGATAATCATCTACAGAAAGCTTATAAGCCATACAATGAGCTTGGATGATATTCAAACAATATATCACAAAAAAGCGAAATTAGCCCTACTCTCATCCGAAACGGCCTTTAGGTCTGACGTAAGAAAAGGGATGCGTCATTGTGCATCAAACGTGCCAATCCGCAGCTTCTTTTCCGCCAGAAGCATCATGCATTGTTAATGAAATTGTCATGGCAGTTGCTAGTGGATTAACAAGTGTGATACACAATGGTCATTGTGAAGCGTATCCCGGCTGTGACTACGCACAACGCCACTTTCCCTGAGGCGATTTCGTAGGTCAGGAAGAGAGTCAATTTAGTAAAAATTTGACTTTCATTTAACACAAAACTAAACACTTTCATGGCATGTTAGCTGCATACATTGCTTTAACAACTCATTCAATTATAAAATAAACTATATTTATTTGATTTTATTTCCTATGAATATCACCTTTAATATAAAAATACGAAATTGGTGTCTAACTATACATTTCATAAGGTACACAGCTGGTTCTGATCAGGATCTAAGGCCTTTAAATTCACGACCATACCCAAAAATTGGTTATTGCCATGGAAACGAATCAGAAAAAAACAATTTTTATTAAACAATTCAAGCATATATGTATTTAGAAAGCTCAAAACCCAATCCCCAAATCTAGAATGATGAATGTTTAAGCGTCAGAATCATAGCATCGAAGATTGAGGTGCTTTAAGTGTGTACAGTCATGCAAAAAAACAGCGTTGCCATGACAACACGATGGTCCCCAGAATACTGAAATTACACAAATTTAAGAAATCAGCCATATATTTATCATACGGCGACATGAAAACACAAAATAGGTCTCTAGGTACACATTTTTGAAGGTGCCCAGTTTATATTTCTTGTAATTGAAATCATTAGAGATCACGATCAAGCCTAAAAATGCTAGTTGCCATGGAAACGATGTGAACAAAAAAAGCAATTTTGTTACAAAACCATACAAATATATGAAAATACACGGCAAACAATCTAATCCTAGTTTATAGTTTTATGAATATTTAGATACCAGAATAGTTGCAATCAAGCTTGAGTCCATGAGATGATTGTTGCTATGACAACACCATGGTACCAAAAATATTGAACTTACAGAAATATAAGAAAGTGCCATATATTTCTCATATGATAACATAAAAACACAATAGTAGTATCTAAGTATACTTTAATCAAGGTGCCCAGTTGATTCTGATCGGAATCTAAGTCATCTGAGTTTTTGATCATACCTAGAAATAGCTGTTGTCATGAAAACGATATAGGAAAGAGGCATTTTCTTTTAGAAAACCATGAAATATAAGTAATTACACAGCAAAAAACCTAATCCTAGTTTATAGTTTTATGAATATTTATATTGCCAGAATAGTAGCAATCAAGCTTGAGTCGATTCTAAGTGATAATTGTCACCCTAGTCCACCCCCTAGACTGTATTTAGCAATTCGCCGACAACGAACGTTGGTGGCGCATCACATACAAAAAAAATGTCACCTAGGATTTTTTTCGGGCGGACAGATTCGTGGAGTCGCGTGACCAGTGGTCTGGCGCGGTGTGCGTACTATGTGAATAAGTGGCGTAATGTGTGTGGGAGAAGATATTGATATTAGATGAAAGTGCCATATATATTTCTCTTATGTTAACATAAATATACAAAATTAGTGTCTAAGTATACATTGTGCAAGGTGCCCAGTTGATTCTGATTGAAATCTTAGTCATTGAACGTCAAGTTCACGGTCAACATAAAAAAAATATGTGTATTTCTATAGTGCAAAATAGGCAGCACAAAACTTAAGCCCAGTTTGTAGTATTATGATTGCTTATATTTTCAAATAATGTGAATTAATATTATTGTATTCTTAGGTGTTTATGGTCATTCCTATTTTGTAATCAGTGTGAACTACTTGATTGTTAGCATACGCAATGTGTCAATGAAATATATACATCTCACCCACTTTAACACCAAAAGACACCCTGAAAGTGTATAGAGATATGACTTCCAACCTTTCCAGATGAATGCCTTTAAGATTTGTTATCAATTATGGTTCTGGTCATGACAAATGTTGTTGCTTGAGCAAATACATACAAAAATACAAATTATTTGAGAATTAAACCTATGAAACACCACAAAACATATCAAAAGTAACAAGGTACATGTGCATGACTTTTGTAACTGTGCGTATAAAATCCGGAAATTCAAGGTTGCCAAGATCATGCATAATTGCCAGTTACAATGTCAATACAATGATGCAAAACATTGAATGTATTATACCAGAATATGATGTATTATGCTACAGTTATCTTATATACTTACACATATGTAGTTTTATAAACTCAATAGTAAAGTGAAAACATTATACCATACAAGTCAATTTTAATTGACACGGGTGTACCCAATTTATCTAGCTACTGAGGCTTTCACTATTGCCGATCAGTCACTATTCATTGATATTTTCGTATGTTAATTCATATGCTGATGTGTTTCAATGTTGTATATATAATTTTAATTGTACATATCAAATGAATGAAATTAATAAATGAATGAATGAAAGAATTGTCACCTTCATCACTGTCACCATCCACAGACTCTTCCTGCACATTATAACACATGTACCGTAGTATGCTGGACATCCTCATCCCGAGCATGCAAAATACAGCGGAACCTCTCTGACTGTGTTTCCATTTGTGTCAATTTTCGGTACTTATGTGGTATACCAGATATTATGCTGAACTTCCATCTAATGGATCGGGGTTGGCAGACAGTGACAGAAATGAAGCATCTGTGGTAGCCTGAAACTTGTCATTTGTTCCCCCTGCCCCATAGAGCTTGACCTATGATATCCACATCTTCATTGCAATCAACAAGATAGCTATATTCTATCATGCCTTTTCCCTAGTAACAACTTGTATTTGGCATTACCACGACTTAAAATGTCTCCGATCTTGATTGCGATCAGTCAATAAACTCGATATATATAGAACAAGACAATCACAGTATGGTGAAATGATATGTATGCTTACCCCCCCCCCCCCCCCTCTCTCTCTCTTTCTCTCTCTCCCTTTCTATTTCTTTCACCTATTTTCTTATGTTCATATAAAAGGTCATGTTACATCTTTGTCAAAATATCCAGAGTTATTTTTTTTTCACAAAATAAAGGGTTTTTATACAGTTTAACTCAAGAGGGATGAATATTTTTTAAACTATGCTCACTCAACCAGAACAATGGGTTAAATGTCGGGATAGGTACCAACTATCTTACGTAGTGGTAGAATTGTAAGAAATCCTGTGGGCTTAGTGTTGTAAATACTGAAGAAGTTATGTACTCTATTCATTTTATGTATTTGTATGTATTCATGTTATTGTATATCATTGTAAATATATTGAACTCTCATACCCCGAGAGAGGGTCGATAGAGTTAATAAAATCTTATCTTATCTTGTCTTATCTTATCTTATCTATCTTATCTCGGTGCAATTCTGAAATTTTGGTGTCGCTGAGGAATTTGCTTATATTATCAAGAAATTAAACATTGCAGATGATGGTTTTTGCATCTCATCGCTTCGGTGGCAGTTGCCGATAAAAACGAGAAATTCTGAAATTTTGGTGTCGCTGAGGATTTTGCAATATTATTAGGAAATTAAACATTGCAGATGATGGTTTTTGCATCTCATCGCTTCGATAAAAATGAGACCCATTTTACAGGGAAATAAAACCCCAAGAAAATAAAATGGTACACTAAATGCAGAATAAGTGTGATAAAGCCACTGTCGCCAGATAAGAAAATCTGTCATTTCAATGTTTTTTTTTTATCAAATATTCACAAGACATATCTCTAAAAGCGCATTAAAAATAAACGTTTTTGATTGTCTATGTGAGATATTGAAGAAAAATTGTGTTGCTTTTGATGTGAATAATATTTTACATCAACCAAAGTTTGTCCCAAATTATATGTAACATACGATGCCATGTTTAAACGAAATGTGTTTTAGGGAGGGAAAGTCAGTTGTTCCATCGGAATAACGGTTTTCTGTTTCACAACAGATATAGAAACTACAACCGGGTAGATTAGTATTTAAATATTTGAAAAATTTTGCCACATATGAAAATTCCTTTTTCGTGAAAAACGTATATTTAAGGAGTGCAACATCCGTTACCATCGGTTGTTTTTATTCAGAAAAGCATGCGCATTCCATATCTATTTGTTTTTAGTTATTGACCTATGAAAGCTAGTAAATCGATAAAAAAAATAACCGGTCTAAGTTTGAAATATATGACAATTTATATAAAAAGATGTAACCTATGTTACGTAACATATGTTACCAGTTTGATATATTCTTCTGATTAACCTGTGTAAATCCATTTCTTCGGAGCATACACATTGGTGTATTCTGAAATATTTAGTTCCCTTCTCCGGCAATTAAAAGAAACCTTCGAAGCCTCATGTAACCCACATAAATGAATGGTATATACGCTGTTGGCTAGTAGCCTAGTCATCTTAAAGTGTTTAAAAACAAATAGGTAAGTAAGAGATCGATATCATATTTGTTTTTAGATATATTTAAATTTTTTTTTTAAATATCCTAACTAAATAAAACATATAGAGTTACTAAATAAATTTGAAAGGTAAAAAAGTACACGGGCTTGAAAGAAAAATACCAGTTTATTCATGTCGTATGGTTAATATATATATATATATTCTGAAAAGTTATATTGTTCTCCTCTGTAAGGTTAACTCCATTCTTCAAGTAGACTCTGTTATGTTACTTATATGCGTAACTTACGTTATTAAATTTTATTCAACTGGTAATCGTATTCTATTTCCCAAGATCACTTCTTCATGCCAAAGTGATAAAACGTGATTTCATACTTTTAGATCATGACTGAAAAAAGACAGTCTTTAAAATTTCATTACCAATCAGGAAAGATATGATGACACTTAGATATTGATTTAGCCTTCATAATATAGAAGTTTGTATTTTGTGAAAACTGCAGAACAAGATCACCTATATTCCACTTAAACGTTTTTGTAGTCTCTTTGTTTAATAGCTTAACTGGAATCTAGAGCAAAGGCCGTGATTTGAAAGTGTATATTACAATGTGATTTTTCCTGTTTAGTGTCTCGGGTCATGGTAACGTAGGTTACACCATGTGTTTTGCATCCGCAAGATGAAACGTGTAATTCTTAAACCAAACAATGTTGAATGTTCACCTTTTGGATTTTTAAACTTTGTTGTTTAATGTTTCATTATAGAATAAAGACAAAATTGCTACTGAAACTTTATTTTCCTTTTAAATTGAATGTTCTTAAATGCACCCTTGTGACTGTTCAAATGATAAACATTGAAAAGACATAAATTATGCACCAGAAATGGAATTCATTAAAAATTCATATGACAGAATCCCAAAATTACCCTTGTGACTGTTCAAAAGTGACAATTTTACCTTTAATGTGTGCTCACTCGTGCATGACTGAGTGGATTAATGTTATTTTCACACGGAAGTTAATCAATAAGTGAAGGTACAATCCTGCCAAGTTATGTTGCTCAAAATCTCTTCAATAAAAAGTTATGCTATTTTGCTTGGGGGGGGGGGGGGGGGGGACTTAGTTTTTTTGTTGTGTTTAGGTAAAGGGTCCCTGTCATCAAAATATATGTTGACTTCTGTTGATGCAACTTTTTTGTATTTATAGTTTTTATTGAAAATCAACACAAATCACAATATTTACATATGATAAACAGGATTGAAATAAGATTACAAGATAAAAAACAACAATAAGAGGCAGAGAAACGAACAAGCAATAAATATGTGCACCTCAAGAGCAGAGCCAATACCGAGATTGTATTACAATAACAAATGAATAAAGCAGAAGTCCAAAATCCAGACCGGTCTACAAGGCAAAGAAAAAGAAATACATAACACATTCAAAATCTAGTCTCACTCATAGATTCCAGTACTCTCTCTCTCTCTCTCTCTCTCTCTCTCTCTCTCTCTCTCTCCCTCTCTCTCTTTCACTCTAACACATTCACTTATCTCCATCTTGATACCACCCCAACCTCACGCTCAAAAATCCTTCACGAACCAGCCCCCCCCCCCCCCCCCTGTCTCCCTCACGTTCCCTCCCTAAATCATTACAAAGCTTTTCAAACACTCATCTATGTCTTGTTGCCCGATCCACGGAAAAATCTATTGGTTAATAAACAAAGGTCAAAAGGTCATATTGGCTCTGATCGAGAAGGGCACTATGCTTGCAGGCAGCTAATACAAAGTACAGTGTACATGTAACATGTACGATGCAACTTAATATGTATACAACACAATCACTGTTCAATGGGATATATGTGTCCTCTATTTTACAATAATTTTTCTATATTTTTTCTCAGCACTGATAAGCCCCGCCTCCAAAGTGTCCTCCAACTCAAGATTCCCCCCTGTGCATCATCAAAGGTAGAAATTAGCAGGATAATAGACATAATTTATGCACAAAATAAATATTGCAATGACTACCTGCAAGTACTTATAATAGCATCACTTAGTTAGCACATTTCTGACATAAGGAAACGATTATTCCCTCATGATGTGTGAAGACATGTGATGCTCTTGTGGGCAGGTGGAGGTAGTCATTGCAATGTATAGTTTGTGCATAAATTCTGCTTATTATCCTGCTAATTTCTCCCTTTGATGATGTCACAGGGGGAATCTTGGGTTGGAGGATATTTTGGAGGCGGGGCTTATCAGTGCTGATAGAAAGTAAAGAAAAATTATATTGTAAATAGAGGACACATATTCCCATTGAACAGTTAGTGATTTTAGCATCAACAGAAGTCAATATATATTTTGATGACAGGGACCCTTTACCGAAGCACACAAAAACAGTAAGTTATCCCCCCCCCCCCCCCCCCTAAGCAGAATAGCATAACTTGTTAATGAAGAGGTTTAGAGCAACATAACTTGGCAGGATTGTACCTTCACTTATTGATTAACTTCCGTGTGAAAATCACACTAATGCACTCAGTCATGCATAAGTGAGCACACATATTTCCATTTAACAGTTAGTGATTTTATTATGTACATATTATGTTGCATCAACATAAGTCGACATACATTTTGATGACAGGGGACCTTTAATAGTCCAAGTGGCGGCTAGTACGCATTTCACAGCTTGGAACCTACGCTAGGTGGAAAGAAAAGAAGGAGGTACTGGGCGTCTGGATTTAAGACTAAGTATCGTTAACCAGCTGTGCATGCAGAATGTGTGCCATGCCAAACTGCATGTCCTCGACCGTACGAGCTGTCTAGCTAGCCCGCTAGCGAGGATCGGCCTCGCTCGTCGAGGGGTGTGCGGTGTACGTACTTGTGACTGACTGTACAGATGCAGAGTAGGGCTCGAACGATGTCGGCTCTCAAAATATCATCACAACTTCGGCTTGCAGCCTCGAATACGAGATTAACAGCCATGCACAAAGCAATAGGATTTCTCCACAATTTTAGGATAATCTCTATAGCCTCGCAGTTGCGGCCGTTGCAGAGATTTACCACGAAATCGACGAATTTCCAGAAACATGACCATACTCCTAGTCCTACTGATAAATCCCGCTACCAGCAAGTGTTCGGTCGCAGCCTGTCGCAGCCCGAGGAGTTCTGGGCGGAGCAGGCGGAGCGAGTGGTGTGGTTTAAGAAATGGGACAGGGTGATGGACGTGAGCGATTCCCCTGCAACAAATTGGTAAGTAGGCAATCCCGTACAATAGGGGACCAGGGTATTGCAGCGTTCCCATTTGCGTGCATTATACATGTGCAATACTGCGCTGCCTGGTCCCCTATTGTACGGGATTGCCGGTATGTATCGTATTGAATCAATCTGGGGAACTTTTCAAGGGGCGTATCAAAGGGGGGGGGGGGGGGGGGGCGAATCGGCCACGGTCCCGCCTTTTGAAACCAGAGGGGGCATGGGGTGCTGAAACTAGTGAAAGAAAACTGGGCAATCCCGTACAAGAGGACTAGGGTATCCAATTAATTTTATGAATTGTAACCACTTATCCTAACCCTAAACCTAAGTTAACCTTGCATGTCCCTAACCCTAGCTAGACAAGATTGTTGGTGCTTAAATTAATTCATCCAAAAAGTTATTTCTAGGTCAATTTCTGCCCACTATATCTAGGCAGGAATAACCGTCTCATTCGGGGCATTCTTTAATCGAAATTACATTTTTGGACATACCCCCGAGTAAAGACGGTATACATCCACACCGAATGTACAATGACTTTTTTTTTTACAACATACAAATGCAAGCAAATACAAGGTTCCCATGCTTGAGTAGAAAGTTACCCGATTAGTGCAAAGTCTATGGGAAAACAGATTTTGAGATAAATATCATAGCTACTTCGTCTAAAAAAGTCAAATATAATACAAACACAAACAAATTTGTTTGTGTTTGTTACTTCTTTTAGCTGCGTACACGTATGTCAGGTTTATTGGGGGAGAACTATTCGTGATGGTGTTACAACTCTTCATATCGACATGTGGTTGAGGAATAACCTTTGGCAAACCTGTACTTTAGGTGTTGACAATTATTGAAACCTGTATTTCAGCTGAGAGTGAGAGTTGCGATGCACGATCAAAAGGGTTGCTATTGTGATTTTTGGGACACAAAATGGCTCTAAAATCACATATTAATCTCACCAATCCCTACACTAACCCTATTCTAGTCCTGATTCTAACCCTAACCTAATGTTGTTGAGTTTGGGGGTGTTTTTATCACCAATCTGTTCTTTCGCTAAGAATGACTTGTAATGCACAACTACTGACCCTTTCTTCTTGTAAATGAGGTACCACTTTTTGTTCCTTTTTTAACATAGTGGGAGTTCATTTGTAACAATCCTAATCAAATTTAACAAATCATAAGCCTTGTAAAAAATTGTATTCAGACATTTGTCAGGAACTTTAATCTAAAAACATCAGATTTAAACTTAAGCTAATGGGAATCAAAATAATTCAGAACCTAATTTAGCACCAAAAATGGTCACCAGTCGTGCGTAAAGTCGTTCTTAGCTTAAGAACAGCTTGGTGAAACACGCCCTCAGGGACTGGGTGGAGTTTCACCAAGCTGTTCGTAAGTTACAAATAACTTAACGAATGACTGGTGATCCCTTCTTGTGCTAAATGCGATACCACATTTTGCTCACTGAGAATTTGATTTTCGTAAGAAGGGATCACCAATCGTTCGTAAAGTCATTCGTATCTTACGAACAGCTTGGTGAAACACCCCCCGGGTTTGCCTAATCTTCGGTCTGACCTAATGAGTAATTTGTTGGTGTTCGTTACATCAAGGAGGTACTAGGCTAGCTGGAGATACAGCTCGTGGAAATTCTTTCTACCAGCTTCAAAGAGCTTGACTTTTTGAGATTGAGATACTAGCTTGAGCACAGCTGGGCATGTTTTTCATGTTACCCGTAAAGGAAAATATCTGAAAATAACGTTTCATGAAATTTTTTAATGGAATATGATGCAGAAAATTGTGAAATTGAGACTTTTATATTGCAACTTTATATCACGTTTAGAGCCTTTTTGCTATATTGTAGCAATATTTCTTTATTGAATCTTTTGCTATATAGTAACAATATTTCTTCATTGAATCTTTATAGATGCATCATAGGTATTGCATGTCACAATTCCGTAAGCATATGGGGTGAGGATATTTCCCCAAATGTTTCTGCGCATCAGAATTTGTTTATACATCAAATCCAGGCAAAAATTATAATAACAATAATAATAGATTCTGCTTATATATATAGCGCATTACATCATCAAATATATTACTACAAGAAAAATTATGCACTACAGGAACTATTATTAAGCATGGTATACATAGAACATATTACTAGGGACATATTACGAATAAATCATACAATTAAGTACCAGTACAACATAACTATATAACTTAAATACAATCAAAATAGTTATTTCACAAACAAATATGTTTTAAGGCGGTTCTTGAATGAGTCAGTTGTAGGTGCAGTTCGGAGGGGAACGGGAAGCTGATTAAAAAGGGTTGGTGCAATGCTGCTGAAAGATCGTTCACCATAGTACTGCGTGTGGGACCTTGGGACGTGCAGGAGATGTTGTTGTTGAGAGCGTAGTGTGCGGGCTGGTTTGTGCGGTTGAAGAAGTGATGAAAGGTATGATGGTGCAGAGGTGTTCTGAGCTTTGAAGGTAAGGAAGGTAAGGAAGAGGAAGATGAAGAGGATCTTAAACAGGATCTTAAACTGGATCTTATCCAGAGAATCGGCGCCTTCGAACATGCAAGATTAAGCAGAAAATCTTTTTAAAGCATTCTTTGTGACTAGGAGGGGAATCTGCATTAATTAAAAGGCAGCTGGATATCCATGTACTTAAACATCCTTGGTTATATCTACTGCGTGCCAGGTTTGTTGGGGGTGACCTGAACATGTGTTAATTACAATGCCATGGATTACCACATGGGCATTTTTACTTCAAATGACAAGTGGGGATGGTTATTTGGATAGTCTTTGATCACCCAAATGACTGATTTCATATTTTTTGTCACATCTTCTTTTTCAAAGTTGAGAATCAAGATAAACGTTGAGTCCCTCCTAAACAGTCCTTTTCAAGACTCACTCAGAAAGAATTACCCCCCCCCCCCCCTATTAGTCCTTCATAGGACAAATAGCAACAGTCCTTTTTAAGACTACATGTACCACAACTTCCAGAAAGAATTGAATCCCTCCCTTTCTCACATGGTGTACCATAATTGTCTAGTATTATCTTCCATATCACTATTCTAGGTTTGTTGGGGGAGAGCTGAACATGTGTTACAATGCTGTCGATCGGCACGTGGATGAAGGTCATGGTGACCAGGATGCCATCATTCACGACAGCCCCGTCACTGGTACCATCACCAAGGTTACCTACAGACAGCTGCAAGAAGAGGTATGATGCGGGTGCCTCAAACCCGACCCCCTTGTTTTCTTTTGAATATTTTCATACCAAGACGAACAGGTAAAAAACTGACTTTTCACTCACAAATCAGCAATATTATGCTTAAAAAAACTATTTTTTGATTGAAGATTAGGAATAAACTTTCAGAGAAATTGGGCTTCGAATATCGCTTGGTAAATCACCTATAATAAGCAAATAATCATCGTTGGTGAAGGTGATGGGACGAACTATCACTTCCGAGGCGATCTGGATGTAGCTATCTTTCCGAAGCGCAGCTGAGGAAAGTGATAGTTCGTCTCATTGCCTGAAACCAAAAGTTGATTATTTGCTTTATATTCCACATCTGAAACCAACAATCTATACCTAAAATAACAATTTGACATACAAAATTAATGTTTACTTGTCTATCTAACCCCGAGCCGCTGCCATGGGAAACGCGTTAGGACACGTTAGTACGAGGTACTGTTAGTCAATTGATAGTCCGAGGTTCACACACTTTTATTTCACGTGTGCTCAAAATATTGATCATGCGTTTGGACTGTGAGGATGGAATAGATCAGCGAAACCAAAAAGTACTATCACCTAGGGTGTAACAAACTTTTCTTCTCAGGTGATGAGATGGGCAAAACTACGCTTAATCACATGATCAACTCTTGATCAATCCTCTGGCAATATTCTTAGCATGTGGAATATAAATGTTCCTATCTTTATTATAACATGGACAACACCAGCGAATCTGTGAATGTTACAAGGAAATAAAATCAAAAT
Source organism: Arbacia lixula (assembly GCA_963669155.1). Lineage (NCBI taxonomy): Eukaryota > Metazoa > Echinodermata > Echinoidea > Arbacioida > Arbaciidae > Arbacia > Arbacia lixula. Next base: position 4,846,972 of record OZ022592.1, read on the forward strand.
GTACCATATTATTTTTGTTATTTTTTTTTTTTAATTATATTTTTATTGAAGAATCATTGAGGATCACAATATATACAAACAATATTTACATGATTAGACAACAAAATCAATAAGGAAGAATAACAGCAAAATGGTGCATTGATCAAAAGCGAAGTTCCGAGACAGAAAAGGATGGCCAGTGATACAGACCTTAGTTTACAAACCTCCACAAAGTCACTAGTTCACTGACATCGAAGACCTACAAAAAACAGGTAAACAACGCGCAGCTATGGCCGGAATAAACAAAGTCGAACGGCAGGGTGATTCATGTAAAAACACAACTTGCCTTCCACCGTTAACACCCAGGCACCCCCCCCCACTGTCTGTCTGTCTGTCTGTCTCTCGCACTTTCTCCTTTCAACCCCCCCCCCTCCGAGGCATTACATTTTTTTATCACTTCTAAGTACACCGCACCAACAACATACAGTAAACCAAAAAATCGCTCCACCACTCGACCCCGTTCAGTCCAGCCCATTCAATGTGCGAACTCTACAAATACAAGTACATTCTGAAAATTGTTCACCGACCGAAAAACAATGGTGGGAATTGTAGGTCATGAGGTCACGCGCAAACGCTCGGAGTTTGCCCTTGTGGTAAACAAGAGTTTACATAATGGCAGTACATACAAGTATCATATTGTAAATGAACATATGCATGCAGCACTATCATGGGAATAGGCAAACATTAGAAGTGGCATTTTATACAGAAAAAAGACACTTTTAAGTAGAATACATATTAATTTTAAATTTACACAGGGGATTGCAAGGGAAAAATTAAATCTCAAAGCGCCATTTCTTAAAGTGGGCAGTTAGTTTGTTTTTCTTCTTTGCCAAGTAAAATTCAACTTCTTTCTGTTTTTTAACAAGGGACCTGAAAGCTGATGAATTGGGAAGATAGTTCTTGAATTTGCAAATGAAAATGTGGTATTTCAATAACAAAAATGAATATGAAATGAATTTGTCATTACAGATTCCAAATAGTTTTTCAAAGTTAGTTACAATAATGACAGATTTGTTTTTCTGAGAAATTATAGCAAGTAGGTTCTGCCAAACTGGGGTAACCATTTCACATTCACAAAAAAGGTGGACCATTGTTTCCTCCTCTTTATTACATAGGGAGCAATGAGGTGAATCTTTGCGTTTAATCTTAAAAAGAAAATCGTTTAATGCAATTGCTTTGTGGAAAATCTTGAAGTAAAATGACCTTAATTTGGTATCAATAGTGCACAAGAAATTAGTATTGTGGACCTTTCCCCAGTCAATACCAACTGGTACAGGTAAATTTTCATTCCAAAAAGCATATCTTTTGTTTGGAGTGTGAGAACCAAGCAATAATTTGTAAGTATTTCTGGGGACTTTTTTTAGTGTTTACTAGCTTTATGGACAATTGTTTTGTGGACACCAGCCATGTCAGGATCAAAATTCGCCATCCACTCTTCTGGTATATTTTTAATTTAAAAATTAAATTTCCTCCTGTCTGTAGCAGGGATATCAAAATCTAATATAAGTTCTTCAAATAATTTATGGCCAGGTAGGGGTGGAACAAATACAGATACAGTCAAAACATACAGTCTTGAGATTCTTCACATGTGAAAAATGTACTTATCACAAGAAATTGTTTGTAAGTTAAGCTCCTGACAGTATCATGAATAATATAAGTGAACCACGAGTGGATATTCAAGGCTAATAAAGTTTAAATGCATCATTTTGTGGGTCATTTGCAGGTGTCTAAGGGTGCGTGTATGCTCAATTTGCGAAGGCAGAATCAGCGATTTGAAATGCTGATTGAAAACGCTCATCCAAAACAGCCTTAACGGCGGTATTGTTACTGTGGAGATGATGTCATTTAAACGCATATACATCACTTCTGTGTAAATGCTTCCCTGTTAAACGTGATAAGTCAGAATCAGCAATCGTAACCGCCAATTTTTATGTGTTTTGAAACAACGTTTTGAAACAGCGTTTATATAAAAATGAGCATGAACACAGCCTTGTGTTGATCAAAACACTGATTTTTGGCCAAAAAAGTTGAGCATAAATGCAGCCTAATTTTGCGCAAGTTCTAGTACAATGTGCGCTAAGATGCTATGTATCGTGATTATAACATGGACAACACCAGTGAATCAGTGAATGTTACAACAATTTTTAAACAAAGTCAAAATGCTCCATTTTGTGGTATGTTTGCAGGTTTCTAAGTTTGCAGAAGTCCTGGTGCAAAAAGGGGTGAAATACGGCGACCGCGTTCTTATCTACATGCCCATGATACCCCAAGCTGTCATGGCCATGCTAGCTTGTGCAAGGATTGGAGCTATTCACGCTCTTGTGTTTGGCGGCTTTGCCTCCAAGGAGCTATCAGTGCGGATTAATCATGTACAGGTAAGATTAGATTAAGATTAAGGGGGATTAAGAGACAGTGTTCTGATCTACATGCCCATGATACCCAAGCTGTCATGGCCATGCTAGCTTGTGCAAGGATTGGAGCTATTCACGCTCTTGTGTTTGGCGGCTTTGCCTCCAAGGAGCTATCAGTGCGGATTAATCACGTACAGGTAAGATTAGATTAAGATTAAAGGGGATTAAGAGACAGTGTTCTGATCTACATGCCCATGATACCCCAAGCCGTCATGGCCATGCTAGCTTGTGCAAGGATTGGAGCTATTCACGCTCTTGTGTTTGGCGGCTTTGCCTCCAAGGAGCTATCAGTGCGGATTAATCACGTACAGGTAAGATTAGATTAAGATTAAAGGGGATTAGGAAACTGTGTTCTGATCTACATGCCCATGATACCCCAAGCTGTCATGGCCATGCAAGGATTGGAGCTATTCACGCTCTTGTGTTTGGCGGCTTTGCCTCCAAGGAGCTATCAGTGCGGATTAATCATGTACAGGTAAGATTAGATTAAAATTAAAGGGGATTAAGAGACTGTGTTCTGATCTACATGCCTATGATACCTTAAGCTCTCATGGCGATGCGGCCTGGATTAAGATTAAAGGGGATTCAGTGCGGATTAATCATGTGCAGGTAAAACTAGGGTGAGAGGAGGTGATGGGCAACTAGAGTAGATAAGGGTTTGTGGGACACAGGACTAAGGAGGTTACAGCCTGTGCGAGGATCGGGAGGGAGGGGGGGGGGGGGGGGGGAGGTGGGGGTGTTTTACCGAGCTATGCTTAAGCTAAGAATGACTTTTCCTTAAATTTCATTCAGAGAATTATTTTGTGGGAGTGGGTGTTTCACCGAGCTATTCTTAAGCTAAGAACGACTTTTCCTTAAATTTCATTTAGAGAATTGTTTTGTATTTTCCTATCCTGCAAATAAATATGAAGTTTAAACCTAGTAATTACTTTTCCTGTTAGTCTGTTGGTCTGTTAGTGTGTTACTGTGCTACAAAAATGTGTAAGTTTGGGGTTAACTTGCTCTCATTTCTTTATTTCTGCATCAAATGCGTTCATACTTGGTACAAATGAGCCTTGGGTAATACCACTTGTGTGTTGGTGAGGATGATGAGGTCAAAGGTCATCTAAGCACCATTTTAAATATTTGAAAAACAAATCAGCACTGTTGATCGTGAAATCAGCCGGACTCATGGTTCGCTAACCACCTTGTCTATTTTTCTCCTGCCACACCCAGCCCAAGGTGATCGTCTCAGCTTCCGTTGGCATTGAGCCTGGCCGCATCATAGACTACAAGGCGCTGCTGGATGCCGCCGTGGAGATGAGCGAGGCCAAACCACAGGCCTGCATTATCTACAACAGACCCAACGTGAGTGCTCATGAGTTATTCAGAGCCGCCAAGTTGTACTGATTTTCAGTATTTTATACTGAAATTTGAATAGAATACTGAGGGTTTCACACAAAATACTGATGTTCTAATTAAGTTCTAAGTTCTAATTTATGGGTTGTTCCATTGTCTTTATTTGAAACTGCTGATTTTCAGCCTTTAGACTAGTGAAATGTTTTGATTAATGTTGGCAGCCCTGGTTATTGCGAGTTGGTTTAATTATCATCTAGTATCCTAGCACAGCCTTTCAAAGTTTGTTCATGTTCCCTTCATGTGGTGTATATTGAGTTTCAAATTTCTCAACCTATAATTTTGGTCCATGCAATGTTATACAGAATATGATTTTGTCTGCAAAAAGGATACATCTACGTTTGTCTACCTTGAAGATGTCAGGAACCTTACATATTGCAAATATAGGGGGATCCTGTAAAAAGAGTGAGGCTTGAGGGATCATAGGCTTTCCGTTACAATATATCAAGTAATATCTGTTTTGTGAAACTGATTTAACCAATACAGTAAGTAGCCTCACGCTGATTTTTGCTTAAAGACATAGATGTAGTTCACCCTGAAGTTGGTTTCAATAAAAGCAGACTCGTGAAAAAAACATAAGTTATCAAAGGATAAGAAAGTTATGAACTTTTCAAGGTTTGATTTTGTATCGTCACGTGCGAGGTGCTTTCCCATATGTTGAGTACAATTTGTTTTGTAAAAAGTCTAATTTCTCTAAGGGATATGCAATAATTTTTCTTGTGCATTTGATGTATCATTAGAAATTGTAACACATACCTCTTTGAAAAAAAATAATTCCAGCAATTTCTGGAATTATTTTCTACACAACATATAGGAGAGCACCTCGCACATGACGTCACAAAATTGAACTTTCAAAAGATCATAACTTTCTTGACCTTTGACGGTTTTTCGTCAAACCTTCACCAATATGTTTATTTCATGTTTCTGCTTCTATTGAAACCAACCTCAGGGTGGACTACCTCTTTAATGCATATTATCAAAGATAGGATGCCAAGTGCAACATTTTCATTTAGTGGAAAAGAGGCAAATTTTGTATAGATACTAATTATAACTTATGTTTCATCTCCTTTCACATATTGTCATTGATTATTTCCAAAACATGATTGCTAGTAATTAATTCAATTTAATCTTCTTCCTACGTATCTGTAGTTTGAAACCCCAAACTTCACCCCAGGCCGAGATTTGTCTTGGACTGACTGCACGGCAGGGGCCAAAGGTCACGATTGCGTCCCTGTCAAGGCAACAGACGCCCTCTATGTCCTTCACACATCAGGGACGACAGGAATGCCAAAGGTGAGACAGCAAAAATAATGTGGAACCTGTAGTCGCTTTAAGTGGTTAATGATACCATACTAGATTGACAGATATATCCTTAGCCTCGTACTATCATTTGAGGCTAAGGGCAATTGCAGTGCTGAGCCACAAAATGTGGTACTGAGAATTCTGACATGCACAGAAGTTAAAAGAAGTCTAGGCCTAAGGGAAAGCAGTCAGTGCCAAGCTCACAAGATGGAAAGGTACTGTAGTGACAAATCAGAGATAAGGTAATAGAGCACTGAAGTGATGTTGTCATTTCAGCATATTGTCAAAACACCTGGGGCCGTATTCCATAAACAAGATAAGCATGCTTAAGTCAAAAAATCTAAGCAATTTGTCTTATCTTCTGTCTAAGACAAAATTCTTAGCCAAAACGCGTATTCCATAAAAATTTGACTAAGAGTTTTGTCTTAGAATTCGGCTAAGATTTTTTGCTTAGCTAAGACAGATTTAGGATATATGGCTAAGTAACTTTTCTTAAAATTGTGCACTTAGTATTCTATTAAGTACAAATGGCTAAGAATTTTGCCCTAACTTTAAGACAGCTGTGGGTTGTCTTAACTTTGGGGTTGCAGCGTGGCTGCGCGCAGTATGGCACCAGTATGCACCATGACCGCGTATTTCCGCTCAATGCGTGTTAATGTCATTGTCAAAGGTTGGATGCGCGATTTCTTTTACACATAGCCATTAGTAAACAAGATGTAAGATTAACGGAAGAAAACTCTAGGCAAAATGTGTACATATTTGACAATTGCACATTTTCGTTCAAAATACCTCTATTTTCAACTTGGCGTTCGTACTGGTGAAATGTCGGCACGGTATGTTTAACATCACTGATCTCATCTATGATGACATTGCCCCTATGGCAAATCGGAACTATCCTATTGAGCCCACAGACAAGGTATGCATAGCTTTAACGGTAGACTCAATGCTGGTGCGATTTTTGCTTACACACGTAAAATGTATTTGACTTTTCACGGCGGGGGAGCTGTTCGTGGGAGAAAGTTGCGTCACGTCACCAAGTTTCTCATGACGTCAAAGAATTTTAAGATTTGGCTTAGCCAAGTCGTCTAACCTAAGAAAAATTGCTTAAGTTTATGGAATACCGTTAAGACAAATTTCTTAGACAAGAAAAAGGCTAAGACAAATTGCTTAGACTTAAGCAAGAAGTCTTAGATGTTTATGGAATACGGCCCCTGGTTCTAAACAAAATCAGTCCAGTGTGAGGTTTACTGGTCTGGTATTTTCTGTCGGGCTAGTGTCGGGCACTTCCAATTCAAGTCCCCACTATGATCACCGCTGTTTGCACTACCCGCACAGTTTAGAACCGGTTGTCATGAAAATAGTGCTGAAATGATGTCACACTTCAATACTCTATAGCCTCAAGTGACACATCTTGATATGAATAATAATGTTCACTTTTGTTTTGGATTTGTGATTTAATCACTAATTACTCAACATGTGGATCATTTGAGGTCAAATAGCTTTCAGCAAGTTTCTAAAATGGACAATACATGAATTTAAGACCATTGGCAAGAAAATTGCTCATGATCACCTTTTGAAGGCTTTTTGTCTTTCCAGTACAGTATATGCAATTTAAAAGCCCCAAATTTGGCAAACATTTTCAATTATATATATGCATATTTGGATATTCAGCCATCGTGAATTTTGCCGCGGGGAGCCCTGCCAGACATTTTATTGAAATGTTTGCTGTGGAAAAGTGGTATTTACACTGAAATGTGATATTTCTCTCTTCACATGTCGTATCATATCAACATGAAACTTACTTCCAGATAGTACCAGATTTGTTTTGGATTACGGATGATTTTCATGAGATATTACAAGCATTTTAAGGAACCATTGAATCCCCGCACTGTATTGGTATGATGGTTTGTAAAAATGCTGAGATATATGGCCAACCACTGTTATTGTTACAAATCTACCAAAAAAAAATACAAAATTATACAAAACTGTAACATACAAAGTGTGTTTGCTCTCTCCTTTGTCCGTTCAGGCGCCCGTGCGGCCGACTGGGGGGTACGTGGTGGCCCTACACTGGTCCATGCAAGCCCTCTATGGCATGGCCCCAGGAGAGGTGTGGTGGGCGGCGTCAGACCTGGGCTGGATCGTGGGCCACTCCTATATCTGCTACGCCCCCCTCCTTCACAGAAACCCGACGGTGATATATGAGGTGAGTGTGTGGGGAGTCGGGGGGTGGGGGGAGGTGGGGGGTTGTATTTGTGTGTGTGTGTTGGTGAAAGGGGGGCGGGGAGAGAGGGTGATGTGTGGTATGGGACCTGGGGTAGTTCGTGGGCCGCGCATATATCTGCTATGCCCCCCTCCTTCACAGAAACCCGACTGTCATATATGAGGTGAGTGTGTGGGGAGTCGGGGGGTGGGGGGTTGTATTTGTGTGTGTGTGTTGGTGAAAGGGGGGCGGGGAGAGAGGGTGATGTGTGGTATGGGACCTGGGGTAGTGCGTGGGCCGCTCATATCTGCAATTCCCCCCTCCTTCACAGAAACCCGACTGATAGATGAGGTGAGTGTGTATGTGTTGCGGAGAGATGGGAGGGGGGGGGGGTGGAGTGGTAGGGGTTTGAGGGGGGGGGGGGGGTAAGGGGTTTGGTGGAGGTGTGGAGGGCAGCCTCAGATCTGGGGTAGAGCATGGGCCACTCATATATCTGCTAAGCCCCCCTCCTTCACAGAAACCCGACTGTCATATATGAGGTGAGTGTGTGGGGAGTCGGGGGGTGGGGGGTTGTATTTGTGTGTGTGTGTTGGTGAAAGGGGGGCGGGGAGAGAGGGTGATGTGTGGTATGGGACCTGGGGTAGTGCGTGGGCCGCTCATATCTGCAATTCCCCCCTCCTTCACAGAAACCCGACTGATAGATGAGGTGAGTGTGTATGTGTTGCGGAGAGATGGGGGGGGGGGGGGGGGGGGGGTGGAGTGGTAGGTGTTTGGGGGGGGGGGGGGGGTTAAGGGGTTTGGTGGGTGGTGTGGAGGGCAGCGTCAGACCTGGGGTAGAGCGTTGGCCAGTTATATATCTGCTATGCCCCCTGCTTCACAGAAACCCTATTGTGATATATGAGTGTGTGTGTGTGTGTGGGGGGGGGGGGGGGGGGTGGGGGCGTGAGGTGTATTTGTGTGTGTGTTGGTGAAAGGGTGGTGCGTGATATTGGACATGGGATGGATTGTGGGTCACTCGTAAAAGATGTTGAAAGGATAGTCCACCTTGTAATTAAGTTGGTTTCAATAAAAACAGAAACACAAAAGACACATGTTGGTGAGGGTTTGTCAAAAAAATCTGTCAAAGGATAAGAAAGTTATGACCTTTTGAAATTTCAACTTTGTGAAGTCACTTGCGAGGTTGTGTGTAATGTAATTCTATAAATTTCACTTTTTCTGTTATTGACAAGGAATGACTTTTTTCATACAGGTATGCAGGTAAAAACATTTATAATGATGTATCAAATGCATAGGTAAAAGGATGCATATGTTTTTGAGAAAATGCATATTTTCATACAAAAAAAATACACACAACATATGGGAGAGCACCTCGCATGTGATGTCACAAAATTGAAACTTTAAACGATCATAACTTTCTCATCCTTTGATGTATTTTCATCAAACCTTCACAAATATGTTTCTTTCATGTGTCTGCCTTTATTGAAACCCACTTAATCTCAGGGTGAGCTGTCCTCGTATAGGCTGGAATGTGGGGAACTTTAACGTCAAAGGTAGTGACAACTATTCTAAAGGCAAGGACAGTGAGTTGTTGAGGTCTCCAAATTACAATCTATTTTTTTTTTTCGTTCATTTACAGGATGGAGCACGCTATCCTTATTACTGGGTGTATGCCTAAAATTTCTTTGCAAACTGAAATTACCCCAGGAAGCCCTTTCACTAAAATCTAGCCAAATTGTCGCTACGGCGGACTACTCATGAATATCAATGAGTCAGATGAAATGAGACTCTTTCGGGTATTTGTTTCCATGTTGTCATGTCTTGACCCGTGAACTAGAAATAGCTTGCCTGGTTAAGTTGCTGCCCGGTAAGCAGTAGACTGCAGGTTCAAATCCCGTCTGGTTCCAAGAATTTTGTCTGACTTGTTTTTCGTTCATTTACAGGATGGAGCACGCTATCCTTATTACTGGGTGTATGCCTAAAATTTCTTTGCAAACTATTTATTTTTGTTACCTTCAGGGGAAGCCCGTCGGAACACCAGACGCAGGCGCCTTCTTCCGGGTCCTGAACCAGCACAACGTCACATCGATGTTCACCGCGCCAACCGCGCTAAGAGCAATCATCAAGGAAGACCCCGGTGCTACCCTGGCCAAAAAGTACTCCAGAGACAAGTAAGTGGCAGGCAGCGTTCCCACTGCCAGAATTTCCTGCAATTGCTGAATACTCGTATAGGGGCGTTTACACAATATCTTCCTTCGGCCTATGCATGAGATTGCCTTGGAATTTTGATCAGTTTATTCTATTTTTGTTGGTGCTATTTCAAGTCCTTTGATACATGCTGTACTGTATTACTTGTACTTTCAATGGAGGTTGAGTTTAGTACATGTAGTTCAGGGAAAAAAAGGTCTGATTCTGTCACAGAATCATTAATTTTTATAGCATTGGAATTATGTTTTCCATATTTTGTTATGGTGCATGCTAGTGAATTTACTGTAATCCTTTGATGTTATACATATTTTGTAGTTTTCATCTCTTTTTACACACAGTGCATGTATGTCGTTTTGCCCGGGAATGATTTGAAGCATGATATGTGACAAAATGTGCCCCCCTGTGATGTTTTTGTAAATTATGTTTTTATTATTATTTTTTTTTTTACGCATTGCAGTAATTTGATTGCTGCAATGCTTTGGTGTTACATACATACAGTGAAACCTGTCTATAGTGGCCACCCAAGGGAAGCCAAAATTGTGGCCTTTATAGATAGGTGGCTGCTATAGACAGGCTCTATAACATATGATCTCTCTCCAGGGGAATTTTTTTTAGTGGCCACTAAGACAGGTTTGACTGTATATACAAAATTTATACCTCTTTCACCTGCTAAGCCTCAAATCATACTGTGATGTTCTTATAGCTTTTTTTTTTTATAGAATGATGTTTTTTAATTGTTTTTTAATGTGCATCTTCAAAAGTTGATGTGTTTACCTCTTTCTTGTTATGAAGTTAGAAAGAGGCTTGAAGCAATTTGACTGCCCCCTGTATGTTAATAATATGTTAAATATGTTAAATTCAATATGTTAAATTCGTGTTAATATTGATAGTTTACTTTTGTTAGCCCATTGCTACAGGCTGTGCTTTGTGTCTCTGTCCCATATGTCCTTCCTTTGTGTTTTTGTAGCTTGAGAATTATGTTTCCCTGTTTATATTTCATTTTGCATGTTAATTCTTTGATTGCCGGACAGAATGCTGTTCTATTGGATTTGTGTGTATTACTTGAGAATACATATGCATGTGGCACTCTAAGAGTTAACAACCTGACATGCCTGTTTCTCCTGTAAAGCTTTGAAGCATGCCAGAATGTGACAAGAATGTGCCTCTCTGTGTGTTCCCGTAGCTTTAGAGTTCTGTTCGTAGCGGGCGAGATCTTTGATCACGAGTCGTTGAACTGGTGTCGCGATGTGTTCAACGTGCCCATCATAGACCATTGGTGGCAGACAGGTTTGTGGTTCTACTTTTGTTGACTTTGCTCGCATCACACAGTAAAGGAGACTGAAAACCTAATGATAGGTTGAATTGAACATGATGCATTTATACGTTTTCGTTATACTTGTGCATCTCATTCTCGAAATTTGTACAACAAAAAAATATAACTGCAAGATATATAGTGTACTGGCTCACTTTTTGGGTTTTTTTAAATGGCGTGGCTAGTGGGTCTACATGCCCTTGGGCACTAGTGAATGACCTCACTTTTCTATATTCTATTGTATTATGTCCTATATTCTGTTATCTGTGTATGTTCTTCTTGTGGTGTGTTATATTATACAAATGATGCACAGGTTTGAGTGGGTCAGTAGGAATTGTGTACACAAGGTAGCTCTGAATTGCCTGAACCCACGAGGCGAAGCCGAGTGGGTTTCGGGCAAAATTCAGAGCTACCGCGTGTACACAATCCTACTGACCCACGAAATAAACCTGTGCATCATCTGTTTTATAGAATGGGCCCCAAAATCTAATAAAAAACGGAAAAATCTCTGTCAACCTCATTTACCGGATGCATGGAAAAATCATGCGTCCGGTAATTACCGGATGCATGGTTATGACAAAATCATGCATCCGGTAATTACCGGATGCATGGTTATTGACCAATCAGATTGCAGAGATCCATCTTCAACATCAATGATCATCAATGATTGGAATCATCAAAATCTGCCAAGACTAAAAATTATTGACTTTTCACATAGAGAAGTGTCCAAATAACACAGCTAAAATATGAGATGATTTTCTCCATAGACCATGTCAGGTGGAGAAATAGAGTCTGCATGTATAGAACTACCAAGTCCATCACGCTTTAATTTGATAACAATCATTTAAACGACGTAGTCATATCAGAAAAGACAGATTTACTGCGAATGTCCAGGGTGGCATTGAGTGCACAAATGAACGTATTCGCAATGCACGTTAGTGGGCAAATCACCGCAGCAACGTCTCACAGTGCTGCGACAGCGTAGAATTCAGTCATGAGTTTGTCCTCTTCTCCGTTCGAAATATCTTCCAAATTTACGTGTTTCACCTCTGCAAAGCATTTATATGTAGAAAATTAGTATTAGATTCTTCGAGTTAAATTTGTACTCACTGAAAGCATCTGAATCGTCCAAAATTTGTTTCAATTCTTCACGTCACTTTATCGGAGGTTCTCGTGATTCGTGGGTGCCGCCATTAGCGTAAGCAATATTGGTATCGATCATGTTAATTCTCGGTATCGCGATATCGTGTTGATATCGTGTTGATATCGCGTGCTGCCAGTAAAAAAAAATTACACGGCAATTACGGGTAATTAACCAATCAGATTGCAGAGATTCTGACACCCATTCTATAAAATGTTATATTCCACATACTAAGAATGTTGCTATATGATTGGTCAAGAGTTGATCACGTGATGAGGCGTAGTTTTTCCTATCAGATCACCTGAGAATAAAAGTTCGTTACACTCTAGGTGATAGTACTTTTGGGTTTTGCTGATCTCTTCACTCCTCACAGTCCTAATGCGTGATTAATATTTAGAGTACACGCGAAATAAAAGTGCGTTACACTCGGACTATCACTTGACATCTAACGCGTCCTAATACGCGTCCTAATACGCGTCCTAATGCGCGTCCTAACGCGTGTTCCCCATGGCAGCGGCTCAGGGTTATGGAGATAAGTAAACATTACCTTTTTACGTCAAATTGTCATTTTTGGTATAGATAGTTGGTTTCAGATGTGGAATATAAAGCAAATAATAAACTTTTGGTTTCAAGCAATGAGATGAGCTATCACTTCCTCGGCGATCTGAATGTATACGCTATCTTTCCTCAGCTGCGCTTCGGAAAGATAGCAACATCCAGATCGCCTCGGAAGTGATAGCTCGTCCCATCACCCTCACCAACGCTGATTATTTGCTTATTACTTTTATGGTCAAATAGCTAATGATAATAATAATAATAACAATAAAATAGCAAAACACGGTTCAGTTCTTGAGCGGCAAATATTAGCCTGAAGCATGTTTGAAAACACTAGGAAAGAGTTGATAAACACACCCCTAATCTGCTATGGTTGTTTGAAACTTTGAATTCATGTAAGATGAACTTGATCTTTTCTACAGAGACTGGCTGGGCAATGACGCACACAGCCGTTGGCCTGGAGGAGAAGCTCTATCCAAGACATGGTGTCACAGGGAAGCCTGTCCCCGGCTGGAATGGTGAGACATTAGAATAGTAGTACACATGGAGTAGGGGTAGAAAGTAGTAGTTGTGGTAGTAGTAGTAGCAGTAGTAGTAGCAGTAGTAGAAGTGGTAGTACATGTAGTAGTAGTAGTAGTAGAAGTAGTAGTAGTAGTAGTAGTAGTAGTAGTAGTAGTAGTAGCAACCGAAGTATTAAGTATCAGTGATAGTAGTACTGTAATAGGAGAGAAGCTATACCCAAGACATGGGGTCACAGGGAAGCCTGTCCCCGGCTGGGATGGTGAGACATTAGAATAGAAGTACACATGGAGGAGGGGTAGTAGAAGTGGTAGTAGTGGTAGTAGTAGTAGTAGTAGTAGTGGTAGTAGTAGTAGTAGTAGTAGTAGTAGTAGTAGTAGTAGTAGTAGTAGTAGCAGCAGTAGTAGAAGTAGGAGTAGTAGTAGGAGTATTAGTAGTAGTAGAAGTGGTAGTAGCAGCAGCAGTAGTAGTAGTAGTAGTAGTAGTAGTAGTAGTAGTAGTAGTAGCAGCAATAGTAGTAGTATTAATAGTAGAAGAAGTAGTGGTAGTACAAAAAAAGTAGTAGTAGAAGTAGTAGTAATAGTAGTAAAATTAGTAGTAGTGGGAGTAGTAGTAGTAGTAGAAGTAGTAGTAGAGGTAGTAGTAGTAGAAGTAGTAGTAGTAGAAGTAGTAGTAATAGTAGTTAGTAGTTAGTAGTGGTAGTAGTAGTGCTAGTAGTAGTAGTAGTGGAAGAAGAAGAAAAAAAAAGTACCATTGTAATAATGTCTTTAAGTTTAATATGTGTAATTAAGGTAATGAACATTATACATATTTATATGACACATAGATAGATCCCTGTCATTTGATTGGTTGTTTGATATCGATCATTCAGTCCATTTACAATGACATCATCAACTGTGCAATTTTAGATCCATTTATTGTGCAATTTTAGATCCATATAATATCGTCCACTGCGCACTGCGCGCGCTTTCCTCACTAATCACACATCCCCCAAATTTTACCCCTCACCCGAGGGGTAAATTTGGGGGACGTGCAATCAGTGGAGGGCTTAGGAAGCATTCAATAGGTGGAGCGCACGCAGTGTGTGGAGGAAAAAATTAATTCCGAAGGGCCAGCATCTGTTGTGTGTGCATATGAATATCGAGCTAATTTGCCTATCCTCTGACACGGTGCGCCGGTGCACGTGAATCAACAAACGTAAACATGGAGGACTTTGTTTTGATGATTTTTTTTTCGTAGGTGTCATCTAAAACAAGTAATGAATATTTTTTCATTCGTGCAATGGATCTTTTCATCTTTCACCGAATGAAATATTCTGTCCATTGCATTCAAAAACATTCATTATTTGTATAAAATTAAATACTGGTAATTATATTGATTTGCATACCGGTGGGTTTATATAGACATTTTAGAGTAAAAGCTAAAGTACATGTATGATTGCTAATTGAAACCCCCTAGAACTTGTCAACTTTTCTGTATGTATAACGACATCAGTGCTACATATATATCTCTTTCAATTCTTTTTTCTTCTCTTGGTCTTTCCAGTGCAAGTCCTAAGAGAAGATGGTGAAGTCGCTCAAAGAGGAGAATTGGGAAATATATGTGTCAAGTAAGTAACTGAGCATTTGGGAGAGATTTTACCAAAAAGACAACAATGCATGCATCCATACTATGCAAAAAGCGCCAACTTGGACAAAAACAGTTCACACATGTTTTGCGTAATTGATTGCTGTGAGCTGTCCATGGCCAAGTATGAGTGAACAATGTAGTAAATAAAAGAAGAACAGGTATGCCATCATGCACTGAAATCATTCTTTTTACATCTCTATTTGATTTTGAAAAAGTTGGACTCAAACCTAGTTTTCCTTTGGGTTTAAACTCACAATAAAGATCTAGCAATTTCTTTCTTTTGTTTCTTTTGTTTACAAATCAATTTTGCGTTGCATGGAGGTCATACTGTAGATTGTACAAACAAAGAATGTTTCATAATGATATAACATTAATCATACAAGAAGAATGTTTCATGGTGACATAACATTCATTATACAGACAAAGAAAAGAATGTTTCATAATGATAGAACATAGATTGAACAAACAGAGAATGTTGAATGACATAACACATAGCAGGAAGGTGCTAGAACTGGAGTCATCACGAAGAGTAATTTATTCCGACACGAGTGGCGTTCATTGATAGCACAATAGAATATTTGACCCGTTTGCCTCTTTGATCGAGGGAGGTCCACATAATAAGCAAGACAAATTTTGGATGCATATATATTCTGCATGCGCAGAAGATTTCAGAACCACTTCATGTACTGAAGTGCATGTGCAGTAGTAAGTACATCTTATAATTCTGTGAATCTCAAATTATATTGTTGCTTTGTTTTTGTGATAAATTGAGAATACTGTAGAAAACATGTCAGAGAAATGCCTCCATATCGCACATTGGGCAGTCATATTTCCTTACAAATATCTTGTAAATTGTTTATTGAGTGTTTCACCTTCCGTGGAAACGACCTCAATTTCGTGTCCGGAGGTGTCCGAAATAGTAACGGACCAAATTCTTTCTACAATTTTATTAAAATTTTTCTTCGCTCACCCCCAAACTAATTCCAAGTGTGTGTAAAGAGACCAACTTTCAACTCCCAGCGAAGGCTGAGCGGTTGGCATCTTTCTCAAACCAGATTTCCTTTTATCTAGAGGAAGGCACTGCCTAATTAGAAATATAGTATATTGTTTAAAACACCTGAATGTCTTGATTTTTTTTATGCGGCGACGGTTATCATAGATCAAAGGAAGTCTGTCTGAGGTCAGTCCATCCATGATAGGTCTATGCACAGAGTACCGAAGTGGTGTCGTCATATCCATTTTTATGCCGGTTGCTGGTTCTAAACAACATCGCTCAGGAGAGTGTTTCAGTGGTCCGAAATTTTCGGTTACTTCCAATGAGAATCCCCACTATAGATCGCGAATGTTTGCTCTACTCACATAGTTTAGAACCAGTTGTCATGACAACATGCTCATGTGAGGTCACACTTAGGTACTCTATAAGAGTACCGAAGTGTGACATCATTTCATCATAATAGTCAAGACAACTGGTTCTAAACTATGCGGGTAAAGCAAGCATTGGTGATCACAGCTGGGACTATAATGTTGGGAGTGCCCGACACTAGCCAGCTAGACAATATCGGACTGGTAAACCTCTCACTGGAGTGATTTTGTTAATAGAACCAGTTTCTTTACAACATGCTCGTATGAGATCAGACCTAAGTACTCTATAGATTGTACAAACAAAGAATGTTGCCTGATGATAGTTTCACGTGTCAATGTTTCTTGTTTTCTAACCTAGGCTGCCCCTTCCTCCGGCCTCCTTCAACACCCTGTGGGGTAACCACGAACGGTTCGTCAAGACCTACTTTGAAAAGTTCCCAGTGAGTATTGAATCTTGTAAACGTGGCTGCACAGGTAGGTTTGGGGTTTCTAGTGTTCATATTTCTTTATAGAGTACCGAAGTTTGACATCATAGGAGCATATTGCCAAGACAGTAAGTCACTTTGAAATCTAATCTGCACAGATTATTGCTGGTAGAAAATCTTCGTCATGAAACCTGATTAGTCAGAATCTGTGATCGTAAATGAACCATATCGTGCATTTTGAAACAACGTTTTTAAACTGCGTTTATATCAAAATGAGCATGCACACAAACGTATCTTGAACTAAACACGTACATGTATCAAAACGCTGATTGTTGCCCCCAAAAATTTAGCATAAACGCATCCACTGTCAGACCATTGAAGACCTTACATGAGTGATATTGTTTTGAACCAGAAGCCAAAATACATGTAGCAATGGGAATGACGATGCCACTTTGGTATGGAGAGCAGTGTGGCTAACTGATAGAGAGTCCGTCTCTCAATGGCAAAGCCCTGGGTTCGAGTCCCACACAAGTCGTTTGCAAAAGAGCCAGCGTTGTGTGTTCTCGCGCCTCCCCCACTCCGCGGGAAAACACTCGGTCCCTCGGATCTCGGACGCTACAATAAATGGAGGTCCCGTGTGTACAACAGCCACAATCTATGCACGTTAAAGAACCCACTTCACTTCTCAATTAAGAGCAGGGTGAAAACCTGGTGGAGTGGACAGGAAGCCTTTCATGAAAAACGGGTGAGAGATGCCGATCCCTAGTGGCCCACCCGAGAAGGCTATTCAGCCTACGAACAGTAAGCAAATAATCAACGTCGGTGAAGGTAATGGGACGAACTATCACTTCCGAGGCGATTTGGATGTAGCTATCTTTCCGAAGCTTTTAGCTGAGGAAAGATAGCGTATACATTCAGATCGCCGAGGAATTGATAGTTCGTCTCGTTGCCTGAAACCAAAAGTTGATTATTTGCTTTATATTCCACATCTGATACCAACAATCTATAAAATAAATGACAATTTAACGTACAATTTAGCGTTCGTGTCGGTGTGGCTACATATTCACGCGACGCTCCGAAACCCGGAAGCAAATTGACTTTGTTCACGTTGCTATATAGACTCTACAAATTCCAACGAACACTATGACATAGTGACGCTAATTTGTAAGATTTTGACAGAAAAGCAAGAAGTAATCAAAATTCTCTTACCTGTGCGGTATCGGTGAGAACATAGATCCTCCGAGAATACTCTTCATAATTATAATAAATTACAGGAAAGTAAAATTCTAGGTCAATTTTGGTACGAGGTGGTAGAGAATTGCACACTTGCTTTGGTGAAATACTGTGTGGGGGAAATGGAAGGCTTGCACTGCTTTGTACGTACGCCTGCGGCGCGCAGCGCGCTATAACCAAAAATTTTAATTTCCGCGCGGCGCACCGCGCTGTCGTCTGCGCCGATAGTCCGAGCTACGCACTTTTATTTCGCGCGTACTCAAAATATTGATCACGCGTTAGGACTGTGAGGAGTGAAGAGATCAGCGAAACCAAAAAGTACTATCACCTAGAGTGTAACGAACTTTCCTTCTCAAAAAAGTACTTTCACCTACAGTGTAACAAACTTTTCTTCTCAGGTGATCAGATGGGAAAAACTACGCTTCATCACGTGATCAACTCTTGACCAATCATATAGCAACATTCTTAGTATGTGGAATATAATATCAAACAAGCATTAGGAGGAGTGCCATATGAAAGAAGAAGAGTTTTATGTTTGTTGAGAAGAAGGAAACTGCTGGACTTGCTTGTATGGTGTCTGGGTGGCAACTGCCTTTATTCTGGTATATTACACTTATATACACAGTACTCTACATCGATGCATGGTCATGGCTTATGTAACAGTCTGGGGTGAGAGAGCTAGGGGAGACAGAGAGAAGGTGCAGGGGGAAAGTAAACAAACATATGATATGGGGGAAGTAGCGGATAACCCTTAGGCGTGAGAATGGTAGTGGATAGGAACAGCTATGAACATCTGGATTACAACAGTAGTGTTTTACAAACACAGTAAAGAGTTCAGTACTCTTTGGCTCTCCTGAAGTAAGGTGTAGTAGTGGAAATGATTATGGGCTGCACCGTAATTATTTTGGAACCGTTTTATTTAATTTCAACAATCTTATCATTTGGAGAGGATTCTTTCCTGGTATTCTGAAATCAAATAAGAATGGGACTTTTGAACATGGCAGATTAGCAGTCTGTTGATTACGGGTCCCATGGGCAAGTAGCACTTTCATATACTTTTTGTACTTCAAGTGAAGTCTATGATTTATGTAATAACTCTGTTTAAATGCAATAAAAATTAAATTCTTCCTGAAAAAAGAAAGAAAAGATATGGGGGAAAGGATCGCCTAATGAGTTTTGCCCCATTTGGGAGACGTAAATTGATCAGATGAATTATTGGAACAGTTGCCTTAAATAATATATCATCACTGATATTACAATTGAATTTGAAACAAATAGTATAAGGGCATAGTGCTTCAATGTTTCCATTGTAAGAATAGAATATGAATTCTCCTGACGACGGTCACAACGTGCCAACTGAAACGTCGAGTCTTGCCTGCCAGGAGCTGGTAGCCGTGCTCACTCCTTCCACTCATAATGACTCTAACCGGAGCTAAGACGAATTGTATCGATTATCAATGAAAAATAAATACTCTCATTCATTGCATCACCTCCCTTTCTCTTCAAAATAGCCATTGACTAACACAGCCTCAAAAATGCATGCACATCTCTGCATTCTAGCAATTTGTCTTTCAGTTTCTTTCGAGTAACCATCCTGTAACTCCGAATTGTAATCGTCCTGTTCTCCCACGCAGGGTTACTATGACACCATGGATGCGGGTGTTCACCATGACGATGGCTACATCTCCATCCAGGCCAGAGTAGATGATGTCATCAGCGTTGCTGGGCATCGGATAGCCGCCAGTTCCATTGAAGAGGTAGGCCAATCTCACTGGCTATCATGGTTGATATTTTCGTAAAGGGATCGGTCACCCTGAAATTAATTTGGTTTCAATAAAAGCAGAACCATAAAAGGACCATATTAGTGAAGGTAAATCCGTCAAAGGATAAGAACGTTATGATCTTTCGAATTTCAATTTTTGTGGCGTCACATGCGAGGTGCTCTGACTCCTATATGTTGTGTACAATTTAATTACATAAATTGCTTGTTTTCTGTTTTTAACAATGATTTTTTTTTCCATACTGGTATGTATGGAAACAAATATTTATGGTTTATGAATTGAAGATAGTGTAGCCCGTTTGCAGGTCAAATGAATACAATGGTTTAAATAAAATGGAAAATGAAATAAAATACTGTATAAGAGCCTCACAAATAAGAATTGGAAATTGAGTTCAAGTGGAATGATATTGGAACTTGGTTTTGAGGTGAGTTTCCATGGGTCAATCAAAACTCAGCGATTCTTTTGGCCTAGAAAGCAGACTACAATCGCGTGCCTCACAAAATCAATTTCAACTCATATCAAGCTGAAATTGACACATCATAAATTCAAGGGATGTCAAGTTTTTTAGAAACAGGTTTTGTGACATTTCATTGATTACTTTTCTTGTAATAATTCCTTGGAATATTTAATGAGACTTTCACACATGCCAACCCACAAATTATTTTCTGCCAGAAGCATCATGCACTATTAATAACACTGTGATGGCACTTTCTAGTGGATTAACATGTGTGATACACAATTGTCACTGTTGTGTTCTGAATTAAGTGAAAATCTCATTTTCATCTTTTTTTAAAGTGTTTCTAATTTTCAACACCTAGTACAAGTTTACAAGGACAATTTTGTTGATAGTTATACAAAACATCACAATATGCATAAAATACCAAATATCTGAAAATATGCTCTGTAAGCGACAAAATGGAGGACAGTGTGGAAAAAAATATCTCAACCTGATAACTTGCAAAGTTTGTGTAATGTGTATGTATTATAGCAGCAGGGAGTGACTTTTTGATATTTCATTTTCTTGATTATTTTATTATCATAACGATGATTTAGAATCATTGTGACAATGTTAATAAGTATGGCAATGATTCACAATAATCTCCATGATTAAGAAAAGAAGATGTTACTACAATTTCTTAATTATCGGAATGATTCATAATAATTATGTTTATTGTGTTGATTCATAATTAGTTGATTAAAAATTATCATGGTGATGCATAATTATCATGTTGATTAATTGTTATCATGTTAATTCATAATTATGTTGATTCCTAAACATGATAATTCATAATTATCAGAATGATTCATAATTATTGTGTTGATTCATAATTATCGTGATGATTCATAATTATCGTGGTGGCTCATAATCATCATGTTTATTCATAATTATCGTGTTGATTCATAATTATCGTGATGATTCATAATTATCTTGTTGATTCATAATTATCGTGATGATTTTGCCCTTAGGCCATCTTGGAGCAGGGAGACATTGTAGAATGCGCTGCCATCCCAGTCAATGACCCCCTCAAGGGACAGATTCCAGTGGGGCTCTGCGTGCTGAAGAAGAGTAAGTCTGTCTCTATCTTGTCTCAATCAGCCTTTACCCACAATCCCCTGTGGGACCATTCCCACAAGCCTTTGTGTCCATCCATGCACATGTCTGCGCCATTCTCTTGATTCAAAATTATTTTAATGGATCTTTCATAAATACAACTTCAACAATCATTGTGAAATGCACACATAATCAATATTCTCTTGATTCCATGTATACCAGTTTGGGCTGCCAGGGTTAGAAACTGTGAACTAGAAGACTATAATGAAGTGTGTTGCAAGCCATGTATACATCCTGTGTGGTATTAAAGTTCACATCGTTCTTTTATTCTGCTTTTCCCTTTTACAGGGACAATTGTGCAATGAAATCATGTTTGTTTCAATAAGAGCAGACACATGAAAGAAACATATTAAGCAAATAATCAACGTCGGTGAAGGTAATGGGACGAAATATCACTTCCGAGGCGATCTGGATGTAGCTATCTTTCCGAAGCTTTTAGCTGAGGAAAGATAGCGTATACATTCAGATCACCGAGGAAGTGATAGTTCGTCTCATTGCCTGAAACCAAAAGTTGATTATTTGCTTTATATTCCACATCTGATACCAACAATCTATAAAATAAATGACAATTTAACGTACAAAAGCGTTCGTGTCGGTGTGGCTACATATTCACGCGACGCTCCGAAACCCGGAAGCAAATTGACTTTGTACACGTTGCTATATAGACTCTACAAATTCCAAAGAACACTATGACATAGTGACACTAATTTGTAAGATTTTGACGGAAAAGCAAGAAGTAATCGAAATTCTCTTACCTGTGTGGTATCGGTGAGAACATACATCCTCCGAGAATACTCTTCATAATTCTAATAAATCACAGGAAAGTGAAATTCTAGGTCAATTTTGGTACGAGGTGGTAGAGAATTGCACACTTGCTTTGGTGAAATACTGTGTGGGGGAAATGGAAGGCTTGCACTGCTTTGTACGTACGCCCGCGGCGCAGCGTGCTATAATCAAAAATTTTAACGCGCACCACGGTGTCGTCTGCGCCGATAGTCCGAGCTACGCACTTTTATTTCGCGCGTACTCAAAATATTGATCACGCGTTAGGACTGTGAGGAGTGAGGAGATCAGCGAAACCAAAAAGTACTATCACCTACAGTGTAACGAACTTTTCTTCTCAGGTGATCAGATGGGAAAAACTACGCTTCATCACGTGATCAACTCTTGACCAATCATATAGCAACATTCTTAGTATGTGGAATATAATAGTGTATATTTAATGAAAATCCGTCAAAGGATAAGAAAGTTATGATCTTTTAAAATTTTGATTTTGTGAAGTCAAGTGCGAGGTGCTCTCCCATGTGTTATGTACAATTTTTTTCTAAAAACACCATACATCCTTGTAACTGTGCATTTGATACATCAGTAGAAATACTTGTTTACACAAATACCTGTATGAAAAAAAAAAATCATTCTGTGTGATCATATCATATCGCCGTGACTCTATTAAAATAAAGCAGTCTCTGATCTCTACGCTACAAAAACTGCTTTATTTTGGACAGGTTGTCCTATCCCACTCAAAACCTAACTAGTGATTGATACAGATTTTTCTCTAATTTAGTTTAAATATTGTGTGGGAATTTCTCATACAGTATTTTCTTTGATTCTTCAGAGTATTTAGTACACAATTTTATTTGTTTGATTTGCGAAAGGTCTACCCTAGTCTTGCGAGTGTTATGCTCGTTGTAAAGTGCCACTTCACGAAACGCTTAACACTCAGGAGAAAGAAAAGTATTCATTTACTCTCACAAGATTACAAAGAAATAGATATAGAAATATATTATTCCCTGTTTGATAATCAAAATAAGAGGTACTCTAGTAATAGGAAGAATCTCCTTAAATTTCTAGAATGTGCCCAGAGCATAACAATGAGGTGTATAAGAGAGCATGTACGCAATTAAAAGGTAATGCATATTTTTATAGATTTGAATAGTTCACCCTGAAGGTAAGTTGGTTTCAATAAAAGCAGGAACATGAAAGAAACATATTTCTGATGGTTTGACGAAATTCATCAAATGATAAGAAAGTTATGATGCGAGCTGCTCTCCCATATTTTGTGTACAAAATAATTACACAAATTGCTTTTTTTTCTGTTTTTGACAACAGAATATTTATTTTTTCGTACAGGTATGTGTGTAAAAACGTATTTCTAATGCTTTCTAACATATTTGTAAAATGTAAACGGATGCATATTTTTTTGAGAAGATGCATATTTTCGAAAAAAAATTGTACACAACATATGGGAGTGCTCCTCGCACCCGGCATCACATAATCAAAATTTGAAAAGATCATAACTTTCTTATCCGTTAACGGATTTGCATCAAACCTTCACTATTACTTTTCTTCCATGTATCTCCTCTTATAGAAACCAACTTAATTTCAGGATGAATTACCCCTTTAACCCTCTCAGTGCCATCCATTAAGAGTGCTATATCAATTTTATTTTTATCTGTTGATCTGCAAAATGACTATCCCTATCTTTATAAACACAACAAAAAATTGTTGTCCCCCCTAAGCAAAAAAGCATAACTTTATATTGAAGAGGTTTTGAGCAACATAACTTGGCTGGATTGTTTCTCATTGACTAACTTCCATGTGAAAATCACATCAATTCACTCAGTCATGCATGAGTGAGCTTACTTTAAAGGCAAAATTGTCACTTTTCAAAAGTCACAAGGGTCATTTTTGGATTCTGTCATAATTTTTTTTAATGAATTTCATTTCTGGTGCATAATTTATGTCCTTTCATTGTTTATCATCCATCTCTCGACACACTTACACCTATCCTGACACTTAACCCATTGTTCTGGTTGAGTGAGCACCGTTTAAAAATTACTTTAATATTCCTCTTGAGTTTGAAATGTTTAAAAACCCTTTATTTTTGTGAAAGAATAAAACTCTGGATATTTTGACAAAGATGAAACATGACCTGTTCTATGAACATACCAAGTCATTTTTGTGTCATGGTCGAGTGAAAACACTTAAAAAATCGCACAAGAAATGCCAAAATGTATGAGTTCAGCAACACCGCTGCCAAATTATTTTGTCCATAACCTCCTGTTTAAAAAGTTATGCAGTTGAGGAAAAGGGGGGACTTACTTTTTTTGGTGTGTTTAGACAGGAAAGCCCTTTTGCAGGTAAAAAAAAAATCAATTTTGTAAAAAAAAACACAGAAAATACACGAAAATGATGTATGAGAACTTCCCTCCCAATGAGAGAACTGGAAAACTTTGAGCAGAATTACATTGATTGCTAGACTTTGAGTAGGTTTTTGGATGGATCGTAGGAAACGAATAGCGTAGAGAACGTACTTGTCTGCAATTTGCTATAGTGTACATCATGGCCTTTAGCACCAGACAGTGATATGTTGAGGCAAGCGGTCCACAGCTGAGCAAACGCTGCAATAATGGTGTATAGATGTAGACAGCAGTCACTACTTTCCAAGCGTAAACAGGGATATTTTAACATTTATCCTCAAAAAGGTTTGTGAAGCTAAACACTGTATGAATGTGAGATTTCATGCACATATTTGTTTGGGTATACTGCTGATTCCTGCCGAGTTTCATGACTTTTGTAAATGGGCTACCCGTCTTTAATAATGCATTTAGATCCTGATTATAATATTAATACTAAATGATCTTTAAAATGTTTCCATGGTGAATGTACTAATAAATACTATTTAGAAAACAGTAAAACACCTGTTGTATTCTGTCAGATAATTGACCCACTTATTGGGTAAAAAGAGGAAAAGAAAGGATGTAAAGAGAAGAGATGACTTTTTAAATTTCTAACACTTACACAAGACTATTTCTAGTATATTTTTAGTATAGTGATACTATTCTGAGTGGACTCTTGAGACAGATTTCTTGCTTGTTGCTACTACCGGAACCTCTTACCTATAGGAGTCAACATTTTCTTTATCATTACCTCTACCTTTCTTTCTTATTACAAAGTGCGACCTGAATACAATAACGTGTTCTCTTAAGCACTATTCCAACAAATTTACAATCTCAAGCAGATAGCCACAAAGATTTATTCCGTTTGCATTGGCTTCTGTTACATCCTGGGCCCTATTGCATAAAACTTAGCATTAATGGCAACTCTGCCACCAATGGTAACTACCATGGTAACATGACACAACAACCAATCAAATTCAGGGTTTCCATACAAGTTGCCATTGGTAGCAAAGTTGCCATCAATGGTCAGGCCCTGATGTCATGAATCAAACAATTTATGCCATGCCATGCAAAAAATCTCCCTCTATTTTAGGGCATGAAACATCATGCCCTACAATGCAGGGAGATTCAACAAAAGTGATGTGCTCTTTCTTATATTCGTGAGTACGACTACAAAGTATGGTCTTATTTGAGCGTGTGATGGAGCCAGTGTTTGTTTTTTCCGCTGCCGTGGTGTCAAGTTTGTCTGTTTTCAAATACTTGCCCTTGCTATTTGCTGTATCAATTTTGAAACCAGATGACTGAAATTGATGACATTTGACGTCATACTGAGCCTCCATGATATATCAACTTAGTCATTAATTTCAATATTATCTATTTGATATTTTTTTTCAACATGGCATAACCTCTACAGTATCAAAATAGCCCTATGTTGTTGTTTTGTGCACTGTGATATGTAGTTGTACAAAACATGTCAATGTATACTTTACATGTATGTATATTCTCTTTGAACATGTATTACAATCCCCAATAGCAAACTTGTCCTGTAGATTTCAGTGTAAAAAAAAATGATCATGATAAAGGTGTGGTGCATGTATAACAAAAATTTCATTTCTAAGGAAGATGTAAGAAAGATTATGTAAAAGTATCTAATTTCCAATGAAATAATACAGATTTTTTTTTATTCATCACTTACTGGCAACTGAAATGCAGAGCACTAGTACCCGCAAATTAGTTGTAATAATGTGATTTCCCTTGAGTATTCTAAAGAAAATCATATTTTTGATAACTCTTGCTCATTTCTGATTGTCACAGAAGGATTCATTCATGATATCCAAAAGGAAGAGCTGTTTTTGTACCTGCTCATCCTCTTTTTGAATTGTTTTTTTTTCTTTTTGCTCGATCAAATCAATTTTTGCCTTATAGTTGTTGCCAAAGGCAACCAGAGAACGAGTACAATGTATGTCACAAGCTGAACTCTGATTAGTCAGATTGTACTAGCATATAGCAAGCAGGAGACCTCACATGTAATCAATGGAAAAGAAAAGTTGCTACTTCATTCGACAAATGGATTTTTGTATATTTAAGCTTATGAAAAGATGAGGCTTGTCAGAAAGCAAAGGGATAGAAATGCTCATTTGTTTCATGCATGTTTAGTGTACAGCTACTAGGTCATTTCACTTTGTGATATAATAGCTTTATTCTAGAGTTATTCTGCGGATGACGGACAGAGCACACTGCCCAAAACGTCGAGACTGATACTCTCTCTTTCAGATTTTGAAAGACATCTATAGTTAGTTGCAAAACTTACGATAACTTCTCCACACCTTTCTCATTTCTTTCTTTTTCTTTTCTCTTTATAACTACTACCTTGTGACTCCTTCACAACTCTCAATCACCAAACACCCTTTTCAACCCTTATTTCATCCCATTTATTTTTGGTTTAAAACAGAAAAATAAAAATAAAAATAGTCTTGTGTAAGTGTTATAAGATATAAAAAAATCACCTCTCCTCTCTTTGTTTCACTTTCCTTTTCCTTTCTTCACCCCACACGTGGTCAATTATCCTGAAGAATACAACTACATGGTGTTACCGAAATTTTTACTATTCTCTAAAAAATATTTATCAATAATAGCTTTTATTTGTGGCTTTGGTAGTCTATTCTTCAGGCTTTTAGACAATGCTAATTCATAAATTTAAAATAAGAGTCTAGTATTTACAAGATTTATCACTTTTTCATCTACTCCTTTCAAAAGGAATTAAGAATGATTAGTCTACTGCAGACAGACCCGTGAATTAAATATTGTGGTTTGGATTAAAAATGCCCAACAGCCTTGAAGCCAGACTATGCTTTTGGGCAGTATGTATAAAATGGTATTATTTTTTAATTGTCCATCCTGATTTATGAAGTGAAGTCTAAAGAAACTACAATTTGGATGTGGAGAGGAAATGCCAAGATTTAAATTTTCATAAGCTGTTTTAAATCTTTAATAGCTGTTTGCATGCCAAATGTGACTTTTTCACAAGTAATGCACACAATTCCCATAGAGCTGGGGTGGTATTCTGAGACCGTTTTATCTCTGTTTTAAGTCTTTTGTAACTAATCGGTATCCTTAACACCATTTTATCTCTGTTGTAACTATTGTTTTCACTCTGTTTTAATGTTTATTTAATCTCTCTCTCTTTGCCCACGCATGCCATTGGCATAGTTTGTGCGCACGCGCGTAAATATATATGTTAAGCGCAAAATATAGCGCTAAAACGCGCATATTAAAGCAAGGCGCGTTTCGCGCGCTTTTGCCCAAGGGAGCAATCGGATTGGTTAAAACTTCTTATATGCTGCCTCTAACAACATTTCCTATTGGTTATAGTTGTTGCAGTGGGTGTGGTTTTCCTGACTTACAACACCCTTAAAACGGTGTTCAGAATACCGTTTAACAACTGTTTTAGCGCTGTTGTAACTCACTGACTTACAACAGAGATAAAACAGAAAGTTAAAACAGAGCTAAAACGGTGCTCAGAATACCACCCCAGCATTTTATCTGTTAAACGACAAGATAACTGGGAATTTCAGTCTCAAAATAATTGCTCTCAATAAAAGCAGATCAAATCTGAGAGGTAGACAGCAGATAAAAAAAAAATGTGAATCGTTTAAACATGTTTACAAAGATTATTATTGCTTGGTGGCAAAGTGACAACTCAGTTATGTGGCTATGATATTATCTGCTCACTTCCCCTCTAATATTTTTCATTTTCCAATATCCAAAATCAAAATCAAATTTTTTGAACAATTAAAACAAGTAATAATTTGCTGATTTGTTGTCAGATTTTCATGTATTTAAAATTCTGTTTCTCAGATTTGTGTGATTTAATTCTAGAATAACGTATTTTTGGACCAGATTTTTCTTCTGAACAATGTTCATAGAGCATTCAAAATCACGCTTGGCAGGACAAATTTACCCTCATATTTACAAAAGGTCAAAAGGATTAAACAGCGGTCACTTCTCCAGTTGGGATTTAACGCGGCCACTCACTGACTGGACTAATCTTGTTTCCCACCTCACCAATTCTTGAACACTCGTAACTTGAGCATGACAAATTTGAAAAGTCTATCTACACCGATGGTACAATGGGGACATTGCGATAAACTGTTACACTGATCCACGCACAGTGCAGAAGTATTGAGGCATATTTTACAGGTTGAAAAGAAAATACTTGTGCGGCCCACTTGTAGTGATGCGTTGAGAGAGAGTGAGATAGAAAGGGAGAGATAGATAGAGAGAGAGAGAGAGAGAGAGAGAGAGATGAAGGGAAAAGGATTTAGGTAAGCTTTACAGTATGTAATATGTCCCACTTGTAGCAATGCATTTATATGTACATTGAGAGAGAGAGGGATGGAGTGGAAGAGAGAGAGAGAGAGAGTGGCAAAAGGAATGAGGCAAGTTTGAGATTTGAAAAGAAAAAAATGTTGCGATTGTAACTATGAATATAGAGACAGACAGACAGATATACAAAAATATTTGAAGAGAGAAAGAGATAGAGAGAGAGATTGGAAGGGATTGGGCTAACTTGGCCAAGAGAGAGAGATTGGAAGACAAAGAGATAGTGAAAGAGGTGGAGAGAGAGTAGAGCGAGACATAGAGAACAATGGAAAAAAAGGTAGAGAGAGACACAGAGAGAGCAATGGAAGAGAGAGGTAGAGAAAGAAGAAGGGAGAGAGGAGGAGAGACAGAGAGGGAGAGAGAGATTGGAAGAAAATGAGGTAGAGATAGAGATTGGAAGAGAAACAGTGAGAGAGAGAGAGAGAGATTCGAAGAAATAGTGGTAGAGAGAGAGAGATTAAAAGAAAACGAGGTAGGATAATCTCTGGAGGGATTCACATTTTTTTTGCATGTTTATTTGCAAACCGATAGCCATCTCGCACCCGGTGTGGTGTGCATCGTGGGTAATGCCAGATATGGATCTTGATATGGTAGCTGTCAAACTTCTGCCTCACACGGGATTGCAAATGCAGCGTGTTACGAGAGATAGCTATCAACCGCCCATGTCTGATCAGACGAGAGATGCTCCCTCATGCAGTTACACTTTAAAAAGATACTTGTACGTGTTGCATTATCCGGTATGATAGTTCATACACTCTCAAAAGGTGCAGCAGCATTAGTCTTTAGGGTCAGACCCAAATGAGCCACTTTCTCAAAACATAATAATCAGTATTTATATACAGTTCGAGTCAGAAAGTATTTTTGAAAGAAAATGTGGGATTCAGAGAGAATTTCTAGCATGTATGGATAGAGTAAATATTCCTTTGTCACTTGGCAAAATTTGTTTCAGTGTTGTTGTTATGGTTAAGTGCACAACCGCCATTATTTGAAGAAGTGTCAAAACCCATTTCTACCAACCTTTTTTGTGTAGTGGAATCCAAATCATGCAAGGCATTGTTGAAATTGGCGCAAGTGGGTTTTCACTCAGACCCGTTATTTTTTTTTTATCCAATAAATTGATTACTGATTCCCCACACATGTGGTATTAAATAAGACTGGAAGAGTTGCTCTATCTGACACTGGTACAAGGATTATGATTTAATATGAGCATGCAAGAAAATGTAAAAAAAATTTCTGACTCACCCTGTAGAGCCTCACATCAAACTAGTAAAAAGCTTCAGGTGTCTTGATCATAGACTAGCAACTTAATTGGCCAGTTTTGGGAGGCATTAGCTAATCTCAGTCTTTCAGTCTCAATTAAAGGGATAGTTCACCCTGGAGATAAGTTGGTTTCAATTAAAGATTGCACATGAAAGAAACATATTTTTATATGTCAAAGTTTGATGAAAATCCATGTAATGATAAGAAAGCTATTGATTGTTTGAAATTTTAATTGTGTGACATCATGTGCGAGGTGCCCTCCCATACATTGTGTACAATAATTACACAAATTGCTTTTTTCTGTTTTTGACAACGGAATGATTTTTTCCATACAGGTATGTGTGTAAACATGTATTTCTGATGATGTATCAAATGCACAGGTAAAAGGATGCTATTTTTTTTAGAAAATTGTTCACAACATATATGGGAGTGCACCTTCCACATGACGTCATAAAATAAACACTTTGAAAGATCATAACTTTCTGTATCAAACCGTCACCTCACTCATATGTTTCTTTCATGTGTCTGCTTTTATTGAAACCCAAATAATTTCAGGGTGAACTATCCCTTTGAAAAAATAGCACCTTACTTGGCTCGTTGTGGGAGCCATACCAGCCAATCTCTGCTTTTCAGTCTCATTTCAGTCACTTTCTCAAACACTGTGTACATGTACATGTACCATAGACCAGCTTGCCACTGTTGGGATGCTAACATGAGCATACTTTACAAGCTTTGCAGACTCGATTGAACCACTTTCTCAAGTCATATGTCGGCACGGTAGACTAGCGACTCCACTGAATGAGGCTAACATGAACAAACATAATTAGACGTAAGCCACTTTCTAAAAAATTGATAATAATTATGTGATAAAAGTGTGTTGATGTTGTGAGTTACGATTGTTATTGTTGTACAGTTGGTAGACAAAGTCAGTGATTCATTTCATCAATAGTTTACACATAATGCTGCATGAGGCTAACAGTGTAATTACATGTCAGCCTGTGGTTTTTCAGACCCAATTGAGCCACTTTGTAAAAAAATTGTGTCACTATAGATATTAGCCGACTAAAAGATATATAGTTTCACATACTACATGATGAAAGTGTACTTAAATCATGATCAGTGTTGTGATTTCAGAATTTTATTGTTGCACAGTTTGCAAATTTTCATTCATTCATTCAATACAACTAAGTAAACGAAAAATAACAAGATATTTACAAAAAAGGTATAGTTAAAGAAGGAACACAGAAAAGAGTATAAAACCTTATAGGATAACATATACACTACAGCTCAAAGGAATTGGTAGAGGGAAAGGGAAAGGGAAGAAAGGGAAGGGCCCGCACTTTTAAACCACAGTATATTTTGTCCAATTCAGCATGAAATACAATGCTTTTTAGGCTCAAGCATCGTGTTTCATACTGAACTGGACAAAATATACCTCAGTTTAAAACTGCGGCTCCTTCCCTTTCTTCCCTTTCCCTATGCCAATTCCTTTGAGCTGTTGTGTAAGTATATGTTTAAGAGGTAATAGGTAAGTGAACCCCCAAGGACAGACAAGAAACGCATGGAAATACAACCTAGAAACCTAAAAAAAGGTGCAAATATCCAACTACAAACATAGAAATGCAACAAGGAGCCTGTGTGATTTTTTTTTCTCACACTTGAAAGTGCACAGTGTAATTCCTGTGAAGCGTTTTTTTCTCTCATTTTGTCAGACTTGAGAAGCAAGTACATGTAACTCATGCAAACATATTTGTAGTTATTGTTTTCAACTGGCAAACACAATAATAAAGTTCTCATGATATCTGAGAAAAAAATGTAAGTAACCAAACTCTGAGGTAAAAAGCAAATCCAAGTGCTGGTTTTACAATGAAGTTTACAATTTGCATCAGATGACAGATAATTATCACTGCAATGCCATGCATGGTGCTTTCACCATCTGTGTTTTAATGATCATTTTGAACAAGAATGTAAGGTATGTGCACATGTTCTTACTGAGTAGTATTTTCCTTGTGTCGCTCATTGGGACTGTCCCTGATTGACTGTTTTCCATCAAGTGTTTTTATGTGACTTTTATGAAGTGACAGGAGAGGTGTAGTGCTCCATTTGTTGCATATCTTCTTTCTGCGATACATTTTTTTATGAGTGTGGTTTTGTGTTTCCTGATGTTCAGATTGAAGGAGAATTAGGTCATAAGTTGCCCTCAATAAAAGCAGAATGATTAGGAAAACAGGTCAGCAAAAGTTTGAGAAATATCAGACATATCAAAAAGATGTTTATGTGTTTAGAAATTCCTTATAACTTTGCTCTCTAAACCAGAAGCACGCAGGCGATACTCTGGGTGTTATGTTGCATAGGCATAGTACACAATTAAAACGTCATTTTAACCAATTTATGATCTTTTTTAAATGTTAATTTTGTGACGTCGCGTGCGAGGTGCTCTCTCATATGGGCAAGTTCACAACAGATGGATATCCCTCTCATCTATTTCAAAACTTATTTTCTTTTCAAAGTTCACTGCATCAGGAATTATGCAGGAACTATAAGGCTACCATTTGCCACCTTTATTTCTTTCTGTGACGTTTCTGTTAACGAGTATATGAACAGCACATAAAATGGTATATGTGGGACAAGCTATAACCAAAATTCAATTACAGACACTGTATATGGGAAAATCTTAGTTATTACCAATTCTTTTGCAGGCGTTTCAGTAAGATGTTCTTAATTTTGATGAGTCTGGAATTTGAGATCTTACAAACTGATAACTAACCATGGCTGTCTTTGTAAATTGACCGACAAAAGTAAGTGTAACATCAGTTACGTAACATCAGTCACCAACATGGTCATAGCCCTCAAAATACAATTACAAATCATTTAATTTACAAAGAAATGTTAGGTATACACCCAGTAGTAAGGATAGCGTGTTCCATCCTGTAAATGAACGAATCATTTAATATTTTGACATATTAACCTAATAACAAAGGTATATTTACACATTGAACTCATCACTCTATCCAATAAGGGACTTGTGGCATTTCAATTTTACTGAACACCCTAAAATTGCATGTCCTTTTCGTGTAACATCAGCAACACATTTTTGCTTACTGAAGAGTAAGAAATGCAGTTGCATTGAAAATCGTAATATCACTTTATACACCAGGGTTAACTTTATTAACTGTATCAATAACAAACTCCAGTTATATGTAGCAAGAGAGATACACACATTGAAAGCTCTGTAAAATTGTGCCGTGTAAGGTCAGTTACCCATGTGTTGAGTACAAATGGCTCTTGCTTTGCTTTTGACATTGGAATTATTATTTTTTTTCATACAGGTATGTGTGTAAAATGCTAATGATATATCAAATGTACAGGTACATGTAGAAGGATGTATATCATGTTGAGAAATCGCATAATATATTTAAAAAAGAAAAGAAAATTATACACCACAAATTGGAGAGCACCTCGCATGGGACGTCACAAAATTAAAACTTTATTAGATAACTTTCTTATCCTTTGACGGATTGTCATCAAACCTTCACTAATATGTTTCTTTCATGTGTCTGCTTTTATTGAACCGACCTTATCTTCATGGTGAACTAGCCCTTTAATAATTTCTTGATGTTTTCTTGTGACCAAGTATGAAAAGCATATTTTTTGTATGATCTTTAAAGTTAAAAATGATTTTATTGATTCCTTCAGATTCCTATGAGTGCTCCTTCTTCTGAATGATTTCTTGATATTTTTTCATGAAGATGTGACCAAGTATGAAAAGCATAGTTTTTGTATAATCTTTAAATTAATTCTATTGATTCCTTCAGATTTTTATGAGTGCTCTGTATTCTGAATGATTTCTTGATATTTTTTCATGAAAATGTTACCAAGTATGAAAGGCATATTTTTTGTATATCTTTGAATTAATTTTATTGATTCCTTCAGATTCTTATGAGTGCTCCTTATTTTGAATGATTTCTTGATAGTTTATCATGAAGATGTGACCAAGTATGAGAAGCATATTTTTTATATGATCTTTAAATTAATTTTATTGATTCCTTCAGATTCTTATGAGTGTTCCTTATTTTGAATGATTTCTTGATATTTTATCATGAAGATGTGACCAAGTATGAAAAGCATATTTTTTGTATGATCTTTAAATTAATTTTATTGATTCCTCAAATGAGTGCTCCTTATTTTGAATGATTTCTTGATATTTTTTCATGAAGATGTGACCAAGCCTGAGAAGCAGATCCTCGAGGAGGCGGTCGCCATAGTGAGGAACAACGTGGGTCCTGTGGCCTTCTTCAAGAAAGCAGTGATCGTTGGCAAGCTGCCCCGCACGAGATCAGGGAAGATCACAAGACAAGTCTTGGCTAAGATGGTTAATGAGGGAGAATACAAGGTGCATAGAAAGAGTTATGGAGCCTGAACTCACTTATTGCAATTAAAGGGCATATACTGTACTGGGAAGGCAAAAAAGCCTTCAAAATGTTATTGTTGGCAATCTTCTTGCCAATGCCATGCCCATGGTCTTAAAGTCATCTATTGTCCATTTTATAAGCTTGCTCAAAGTTATTTGCCCTCAAATGATCTACATTTGGAGTATTGAGTGATTAAATCACAAATCCCCAAAATGTTTCGGCCGAACATTTTGAGGGTTTAATCATTAATCATTAATTACTCCATATGTGGATCATTTGAGGGCAAATAACTTTCAGCAAGCTTCTAAAATGGACAATACATGAATTTATGACCATTGGCAAGAAGATTGCTAACAATTACATTTTGAAGGGTTTTTTGCCTTCCCAGTACAGTATATGCCCTTTAATGGAATATGTCTGTTATGTATTCACATTTCATGCATGTCTTTCAAATACTGTGTACGCCAAATATTTAGGGAGTATAATTTTTCACGAATCAGGACTTCTCTGCAATTTCGCAGTCATTGAGTGCTAGTACTGGTAGTACATGTGCGCATGCATGTCATGTCGTGTGTTGTAAAATAAGCGAATAGCACCGGACTCGCGAAATTTGTGAAAATAAAAATCCCGCAAAATCCCGCCATATACAGTAATATGTGTAACTTCTAATGGTAACCCCAGAACTTGTCGTACTCACAGCTAATATATAGTGCATTCTATCAATAGAAAGTGATCACAAGACATGGGTGAATGCATAATGCGTGACACAGCTAGAGATAAAGGTGTGACTACATTACTAAAAGAGCTTTGGAGTCGATTTCAGTCGTTGATTGCTATCAACACGTTGTTCTTTCCACAGGAAATGGTCTAGGGACACGCACTACACTTTGCTTTTGCAGACATGTACTGGAATGAAATCTACATTATATATCTCCTGTTTGATCTACATAACAAAAGGAAATAAGGAGAAAAAAAAATCCAGATTCTATGAAGACCCTTCAATGTGTAGACGATATACTGGAAGTCCATCAAAATCTAAGTCAGATGGAAAGTGCGCTATATAAATTCTATGTACTATTATTATTATTATCATCCTTACATTACCAACATTCCATCTGTGCTTGAAATGAAGGCCCCTCTGTGGTATTTGAATATTATTTATAAAAGAATTTTGCATTTACGATTTCAACCCCTTACCGTTCAAGGAGAACAATTTCCCGATAACAAATGGTTTTGTAATAATACGTCATGGAACTTCTTGGCTTGCTGCCAGTGATTGATTCTTAAAGATTGTCCGTCCCTTTTGCAAGCTTAAAATTTGAAATCGTCTATCACGATCGCAAATTGAAGAAAGTGTGGTTCAAAAAGAATATAGCATGTTGAAGCTTTCTGTATATATGCAAAAATTTCAGCCGTTAAATTTCAAACCGACTTTTTTCGTACTGCGAAAAAAGTATTAGTCTTTGTTACAGTATCTATGTGGGTATTATGCATGTGTGAAATCCTAATTTTATGAGTAATTACCAAATTTTGGAGATGATTCCTTCTATAGAACAATTTTTTCATAATGCGTTTTATAATTTGATAAACAGATTAATCAATAAAGCAGATATTTCAACACAAATTGCTAAAAGCCTGAGGTAAAGACTATTGATCAGACGTTGTTTACGTGCATTATTTGAATTTTACACTACGCATCAGTTTCAAATTATGAATATACAGCTTGAAAACACTTCTCTATATGTTTTGCCAATGTTTCGATGGTTTTGTGGTGATCTGAAAAAAGGATGGGCTGTCTTTAATGTATCATTGATGCATTCTTGCCTAAATACTACATACAAATCCCATAGAACAGCAGCTTGTCTGGCGCGCAAAGGGTTAAAGATTTTATGTCACATCTCCTGTCTCATCCGCTTCCTCACTTCTGAGAATTTTGTCTGCATTTTTTTTTACACATAAGCATGTTATGAAAGTTGGTTTTAGACGAACTGCCCTTTCATTTCAAGTCTCTGGAAAGGAGGAATGTAAGGATTCATCCATGACTGGGAAGATGGGGGGGGGGGGGGGGGGGGACACGGGAAAGGCATCTATGCCTATGTCCTATACAATTACATATTCTATATTCTATATTCTATATATTCTATATAAATATTCTCTATTTATTCTGTATTCTATATATATTCTATATTATAATCAAAACATTTCTGAGGATGTAATCATCTGTAATTTCTGTATTTTTTTCCCCTTTCTTTTCAATCAGATTCCACCAACCATCGAAGACTCGACAGCTTACGATGATGTCAAGTCAGCGCTGGTGAAAGCAGGTATCATCGCTGAATAAATCCACCGACACAAAAAACAATACGTGGGACTAGGTGAGAAAAACGAGGGCACCTCAGTTCCACACGTACATGTAACTTCAAATTGGACCATTGGAAATGTCTTTCATGAAATGCAGATGACCAAATAGTATCTTACTCATTGAATGCCTTTCATTGACTTAAATGAATTTTGTACTTAGAATTAGTGTATCATGTTAGCAGCCCAACCAAATGAAGTTGGGTAAATATTACGGTACATGAAAGAATATATTTCACAAGAAGTCCACTCATGATATATGAATTCAAAACTGAATTTGAGTCTCTATGCACCAAACAATGATAACCTTATGTTATTATAATATACAAATATACCAAGCTGTGAGATTGTATAGTGAAAATTATCTATCTGAGGAGGGACTAGCTTAGAACTTATGCTAGTTTCTCCGTAGATGGATGATTTCCACTATACTTTCAAACTCAATGCTTGGTATATTTGTTTTATATCCCTTTTGTAAAACAATAACAGAACAAAAATAGTCGCCCTTTTCCCTCTGTCTCGACATCGGTTCGTCCCAGGTAAGTGTGCATGCACTGTGCACTAATTTACGCCTGCTCAGTTCCGACCGACCGTGATTGCAAACAATCACGGCGACCTCCAGTGACTGAGTTCGGTCTGACCTGCTGCAAGGGGCAAATATTGAGGATTTTATTGTATCTATTGACAGTTCACATACGAAGAAAGTGATCAAATTCGGGGTGGATGTTTTTATGAGTATTGCTCTAAGCTCCGAATGTAGTAGCTCGTTTTCTTTTTTTTAAATTTCCTGCGGCTTGGGCAAATCAACGGAAATTCAAGTTGCGCCTCGGCCGCAACACCGCAGGAGGTCCCCTAGTGCGCTCAATGTTTTCCCGCCAAAACGCAAAAAAAGCATCTGGAGAGAAATGTATCGCGTACTGCTCGCAGTCAAAACAAATTTTGTTACCAGGTAGAGAGCAATGGCAGTAGTGCGAAGGCAGAATATAGTAAACAGAGCATGCGCAGTGCTGCCCAGGAAAAAAATAGTGAAAAGTATTCGGAGCTGAGGCAGACATAGTGAAATTACTTTGTATTATACAAGCATCAATTCACCAATCACGTTCTTGGAATATGCGTAGAAAGGATATAACACAGTTTATTGCCTATACGAATGAGAGGGTAAAGTTGAATTCATATCTGTTAGAATTTGAGTGGATTTTTGCATGGGCGGAAATCCCGGCGGGGAGGGGGGTCCTACCCCCCCCCCCCCCCCCCCCCCCATGTAGAGGACTTTCAGAGACTGGGCGGGATTAAAGAATTATGGAAAAATGATTTATTTGCTTCATATCATACTCAAGTCAACTTTATGCTGCAATTACAATATAGTTGCTGAATGTATGCCATGGTCTCTATTGAAAGGAGAAAAACAATTTCAACACTATGACGATGGGATTAAAAACAGCTGAGATAAAGAACCAAAAGTGTGGGAAATGCTAGCCTGGCTTCCAGGCACTTGGACATTTCTAATCCAGACTGGAAATAGAGTCTAGTAACCCGTAAGACTAGCATCTTCATCATTGTCTCTGTCTGCTTGTGCAATCAGTAGAAAAAAAAAATCAAGAATGATTAGTCTACAGCAGCCAGACAGTAGTCTGTTTTTCATTGAATTTATTTGGTTTGGAAAATAATGCACAACAGCCTGGGAGACAGGCTAGATAAATGTGTGTATAGGCTTGTGTCTGGAAATGATGGGTTGCATGTATATCACAGGATGTCACAGTGAAAATGTTATCTGCATACACATAACATATTCATGAATATAGTCTCAAATATAATTGTGTTTTTTGTTTGTTTCATGAGCTGTGTGCTAAATATATTTACGCAATATGATCTAAAATTCTTAAAATGTACAACTTCTTTTCTTTATGTCATTTCATCGACCATCGTTATCGTATTGTTGCACAATGGACAATGTTGCGACTTAAAGTTTTGTTAATTTATGTCATAGTAAGTTGCTTGTTTATACTGCAGTATAACATGTGATCATTTTTTACAGTCCTGCTGCTCAAAGATCACAGAAATATTTTTTTTGACTAGAAGAGTCTTAAAAACAAGGTAGCCCTTTTGCAGCTCAAAAAATGAAATTTTGTTAAAAAAAACAAAAAAAACACAGAAAATGGGAAAATGTAGACTAAAATTTCAGTGAAATTGGGCGCTTTAAACGTAAATGGATGTTGTTGCACTTCTCATGATAAGGTTTGTGAAGCTATGAATGTGACTCCGTACACATTATCATGAGGGTGTAGTGCTAATTCCTGCAGAGTTTCATGACATTTGCAATCGGGCTGCCTTGTATCAAAAGGGTCTTTTGTGATAAATATTAAATTCAACATTTGATCAGATTATTGCCTTTGAAGGAATTTACAAATCTTTCAATAATGTTGTACTAATAAATTATTACCAACGATTTGTTGAATGTTGAACATTATGTATAATTATGTACAAATGGAGTTTTGGAATAGAGAAATGTTTGGTGAAATCGATGATATCTGTGGTATTTATACTCACGGGTGTGTGAATGTGATGATACTAGACACATCTCTCGGTTTCTGATTGTGGTGCTAATAAGATGTATTACACGTATCTGTTCAGTGTCAATTTTATTATCATGTGCTCAAATAGAAAAGTGAGATATTTTTATATTCTATGAATAATTATTTTATTTTGTTATTATATTTTCAAGATATACATAATATGAGCATGAATTTTGTGACTTTGTCATATAATTATGTATCTTCCTGCCAAAATTGTGAAAGGTGTCAAAATAAATGATTTGTCAAATTAAGTAAGAATTGTAATATTGCTTTTTGGATAATTGTTATAAAGCTGAGGTGTCATGTGGTACGTTTTATGGGGGTTAACGTATTCATGTATTTTACAGTGAAGAGTCTTGATAAACGTGAGATGGATTATGTTATACAAACAACACAATTGCAAACTGTAAATTCTTGCGCGTGTGTGTGACTGTATAGAGTTGTGTCATACTATACTACAGAGTGTCTAACTTTTCATACGAAAATATATATGATGTGCCTATAACCATTCTATTTTTGTGACAAATCCATACATAATATCACTTACAATGACCATGTATTAAAATGCTTTTCTACTCGGAAATATATATCTGGTTGACATTCCATTTTGTGTGTTTATGTGTGACGTTTATTCCAGCTTTTGTTTTGTTTTAATTGTTTTTGAAATGATGCTTTGCAGTGCGTGGTACAGAGGGGGGTACGGCGCATTCCTTTCATAGGAGACGCAAGGGCGTTTCAAGAGCACTTTGAAATCTCAACGATGTTGTTTGTTACCATTTTTGCTCAAATTGTGCAAATTCCATCATGACTGTATACTAGTACAATATATGTCAATTAATTAAAGGGTTACTAGATTAGAAAAAAAAAAAAGTTCCCACTAGTCTATGTAAAGCTATCCACTAAAAACGAATTTCACATTCGTTAGGCGCCATAAAGTCTCATTTTGAACAAAATTTGAAAAAACGCACGCCTCCAGTCATAGAAGTCAAAATGCAATTAATGCCAACGGAATTATTTTATTCACTCCGTTCAAACAATACGTTACTAATGGGAACCCCAAAGCTTGTCCGAGGTTTGTCCGAGTAGCAACAACTTATAGATTCAAAGTGCATTCCATCCATTGAATCTGAATGACAAGATACAGGTGAATGTAATAAATAACGCGTTACTACGCAGTTAGGAGGAAAGTTGTGAATACATCACGAATATATGACGAAAATGGTCTATTGTTGACTTCCGTACAATCTAAGGAATTTTGACTTTAGGGGAAAGTTTCGAATACATTACGATAACAACTTATTCAACTTTTATGCAACATACACGCGTAAGCATTCCATTCCGAGTCATTTGTATGCGTTATCATTGTTCCACCCACATTCTATAGACCTTCCTATAGCACCCGCATGATCAACATGATTGATGATTACGTTAGCGTGGGTTAAGCACCTTTTGGGGAAAAAAAATCCGCCGTTGAAGGTGGAAAAATGCTTCATGTTTCGCCACTGTCGACGTGTATCGATTTCAAATTATCGAAAAATCGATACTGCTTTCTCTCCCGGAAATGCATTCCGGGAGCCACAATGTATGAAACACCTGGCTTGTTTTATTGGTGTTTTTGGCGTGTTTTCTTTTTTCTGACAAGTGAGGGGAAAACCTTATAGAAGCCGCCCAAACAGCCAGTTAATCTTGGATGTGCAGCTTTACCTCCTTGTTGCATGATTGTTGCTACTGCATTGCATCTCATGTTAATATAAAAATAATAATATGAAGCATTTCGAGTGGTACATGTCTTTCTTTTTCTCACCCTTTCTCTCTCTCTCTCGCTCTTTCACTTGCTCTATCCTATGCATACATATTTATGTATCTCAAATGTGAAGCAGATCGAGTGGTGCATGTCATTCTTTCACCCTCTCTCTCTCTCTCTCTCTCTCTCTCTCTCTCACTTGCTCCATCCTATGAATTTATGTAAGTAACGTAAGTGCTTTTCATACCGTCAAGCCTCGGCTTAATATCAAAACCATTCTGTTTGATGTTCCCTCATTTCGTGCGATGTGTTATATGGTGTACTTGGGCTTCCATTACGTCAAGCTTCGGCGTATTGTAAATATCCCGTAATCTGTAGTTCATTCATTTTTGCCATATCTTAATAAGTTCTTGGATATCCACACTATGTACCAATTGACGGAATATGTAGTCTTGTATTCTCATTATGAGTATTAGAAATCAAGCAGAAATGAATAAATCAAATCGAATCGAACCAAATCGAAGTGATAATGGTCGATCGTTAGCAACACAACCACGATAACGTAAGTTTGCCATTTGAAGAAGACGAATAGTAAGCCATTTTAATCCTTCATGTACTTTATGAAATGGCACTCTATGGAATTTGTGTTTGTTTCTGGTGAATAAATTAATACGCATGCGACACACAGAGAGACCATTAATCAATAAAAGCAGAATTGATTTGAATGAAGCAGCAAAGTCAAAATGCTGGTCAAAGTCCGGGGAAAGTAATAATTATTTAAAAAAAAAGGAATCATTATCCCTGGCGGCTTCAGTATATGGTCCACAGTTGTTGTCCTATAAATTATCATAGGCCTACTGCAAAATCATACGATATGTCATATTAGATTACAACGTGCCACGGTTTATCTATCGGGCTTAGTAAGAATTCATTCAATACAATCATTTAATGATGGTTGCAAAGCCATTTAACAAAATAGTTCTTGGCACGTGAGGTACTACACCGATTTCAGGTTTAAGTGATATAAGACCCATCTATCTTGATGTGACCGGGTCGAATACTTCCAGATACAATTTTCACATAATACCACACCTTCCTTAAATTTATCTGTCTTTGTTGGTTAAACTGTATTCTAAAACGTCTATAAACAGCGCTTTGTTATACCTTTACGTGGACAGCGCAAGCTTGGAAAATAAAATGTATGTAACATCCACACGGTTCCTTACGCCATGTAATAACTCGGCACACGATGCTTTGGTATGCGCCTATATCACTGTATATACCTTCCCGTGAATACAAGCGAACATATCACGAGTATATGCTCCACGAAAATTTCTGTAACTAGGAATCGTTTTCTCAATGAGTAAGCATTTAAACCTTTCCCCGTGAAATAGGCCAATTATTATGGCTCATTGAGACGGCGGGGTGGAGGTGTACTAATTTCCATGAGTTACGCCAATTGATACGCCTCGAGATTTTGATAATTGATGGTTCATTGGGATCATCTGTCAAACCAGTTTGAATTAACTTGAGGGCTTGCGGAGGCAAAATTCAAGGCAGCATCGAGTATCACTTCTCAAATATTTGCATAATCTATGTGTCTATGTGTCTGAGTGTGTGTGTGTGTGTGTGTGTGTGTGTGTGTGTGTGTGTGTTATGTGAGTGCGCATATGTTTCTATAATTATTCATTAATGGACATGAGAAGCAGATACAATAATTATACCCATCCTTGTCTTAACGCTGCGATATCAGCAAAGTAATGCGCATTTGAGTTCAACATTCATGTCATTGCTTTCAAACAAAATGTACTTTTATTTAAGCAGGGAATCATTTATGCATGTGTGTATGCGTGCGTGTGTGTGTGGGTGTGTGTGTGTGTATTCATATGGGTGT
Organism: Arbacia lixula; assembly: GCA_963669155.1. Lineage (NCBI taxonomy): Eukaryota > Metazoa > Echinodermata > Echinoidea > Arbacioida > Arbaciidae > Arbacia > Arbacia lixula. Next base: position 4,889,899 of record OZ022592.1, read on the forward strand.
CCGTTTGTGTATGTATTTATGTGTGTAGGTGTAAATATGCGTGCGTTTCTGTCGGTGTCTGTGACTTCATATAAATGGATATTAAAGTAGATGCACAAAATAACATAAAAATCCGTCACTCAATGATGCGAAATCAGGAAAGTTTTGCGCACACACGACATGTTTTGCCGGTCTAAGTGACTATTTATAAATGGATATTAGATGTAACAAATATCCAAAATCCTTGACTCGCAGCTGCAAAGTCGGGGAAGTTGTGCGCAAATATACGCACATGAAAGGTTGCTTGTGAGTGCAACATTCATGACGTCGGAATTAACCAAATGTTCTTTTTCTGCATGTTCTTTTGTCGGGTCAGTGTTTGACGATTTACAAATGGATACGAGGAAAAGAAATATAAATATCCATCACTCGCCGCAGCGAAACCGGAAAAGTTGACGCACGTATAAACATGCTTCTTAGAATGCAACATTCGTGACGTCGCTATCAAAGAAATGTCCTTGCAGTTATACAAGGAATTGAAAGGGAAATGAGATCGTCGCACAATGGTACATTTTCTTTTTACATGTATAGAAAATTTCACGTAGACGTACGTAAGGCCCATTGTCATGATTGGAGAGCTAGAAATAAGCGCATACATCTCAAAAGTGATTCATCACTGTTCATAATGACGGGTTACGAGATCAATGAGGCGAGAGGGCGAAATGATAAGAACATCAAAAGAATTACAAGAAAGAGAACAAGAACAACAAAAAGAAGTGATATGGTCGAGGAACTGCAACAATAAAGGGATAACTGGACCAGCCCATATCGTGCCACTGGTAGATTATTTCATACAAATCCCATAAAGCAGCATTTTGTCCGGCATAGAGGGACTTAACTATACCACCATCACATTCTCACACCAGTAATACACACAATCCCAAAGAATAACCATTTGGCACACAAAGGGTTTAAAGGGAAAAATAAGGATAAAAAGGACGACGAGAAAAGACAAGAATTTTAAGCGCTTACGGATATTCAGATTAAAGGGTTACTTGCTATATGTTCCCACTAGGCTATGTAAAATTATCCATTAAAAACGAATTTCACATTCGTTTGCCGCAATAAAGTCTAATTTTGACGAAAATGTGAAAAAACGCACGCCTCAATAAAAGGTCAGAGAAGTCGAAATGCCAGAAATGCCAACGGCGTGAATAAAACATTTTATTCACGCCGTTCAAACAATACGTTACCAATGGGAACCCCAAAGCTTGTCCGAGGTTTGTCCGAATAGCAACAACTAATATATTCCAAGTGCATTCCATCCATTGAATCTGAATGACAAGATACAGGTGAATGTAATAACGCGTTACTACGCAGTTAGGGGGAAAGTTGTGAATACATTACGAAAATTATCTATTGTTGACTTCTGTACAATCTATGGCATTATGACTTCTCTGGCCTCACTGGAGGCGTGCTTTTTTTTTTTTGTCAAATCTTCGTCAAAATAAGACCTTTAGTGGATAATTTTACATAGATTAGTGGGAACTTATTTTTCTGATTTAGTAACCCTTTAAAGGGAAAAATAAGGATAAAAAGGACGACGAGAAAAGACAAGAATTCTAAGCGCTTTCGGATATTCAGTTTAACAAAAAAAATGTCGTAAAATATTGCCTGGCCCACAACCATTGAACTCTCATTTCCATCATGACCATTATGATGAACATAATATAAGAACGAAAAAAAGCCAATCAGGTTTTCAACATCTGGGCCCTGTTGCAGAAAAATTACCATTGATGGTAACTTTGCTTCTAGCATGTCTAGTGGCAACTTCTATGGAACCTTGAATTTGATTGGCTGTCGAGCGATATTACCATGGTAGTTACCATTAATGGCGTATTGTAAGGAATAAACACTGAATATTACATCATTATGTCACTCACCACAGAGTCGTGATTCAATAATGCGATTTTTTAAATGTAAATTTTCCCTGTAATTTAAGGAAGATCAGGGCCCTATCTCATAAACTGTTTCGATTAATATGAATCAATCGAAAGCCACATCCCCTATCTCTATGTAAAGAGTTAAGATTGATATAAATTGCAAGACAAGGAGCGATCAGTCGCAATTCTTTATGAGACAGGTACCCTTTTCATAAAAAAAAATCTACAATGTAGGCTGAAGTCAATGCAGAATAAAGATTCGTTTTTAGCATGTTACCTTTACACTCGTGTCACATGCTAGCTTGGTGTAGGCTACAAGTTTTAAATGAGAGCTCGGTCAGCGTACCCCTGTAACGTCTGTTTAGAGTTTCTTTTCTCTGCAACGGTATTTCATGTCATCTGCGCCGGCCATTGTTTAACGCACGCTCAGGCAGAAGATACTTATATACGGCTACTGATGGCGCCACTTTGAAATCATCATGTGAAGATCAGAAATAAGTATGAAAAGCATGTAACAAAAACACGACAAAAGCAATCGTTTTGTATCAATTACGCGGCATTTCTCGTACGCCGGTCGCGTTTCCGCATTTCTAGAATTCTTTGAAGAGATTTGATCGGGAGAGAAAGAACGGCAATGCTCTTATTTTTGGAAGCGAGGCTTTTTACCGATTCCTTAGTCCCCGGTGCGCGTGCGGCCGTGTATGGACACGCAGCACCTGGTGATGCGGTAAGTGTTTTTCCATCGGGCCGGCAATGGAACAGCTGGCCGAAGCTCGGGCAGAACAAAAGGGCGACTGTCGGCTCGGGCGATCAAAACATTACCATCTCGCGATTCTCGCAGTCACTTGACGCATCATGACAAGTAGCTGATTTCACTGGTGGGAAAGCCAATACCAAGATCGACGCTAAATAAAATATATGCATCGGGATTTAAACATCACGCAATCAAGCACTGGTCAGCACTTAGAGGAGCAATGTTATAATGGAAAGCTGTGTAAACTGCAACCAATTTTTTGGAATTCCATGTTTATAAAAAAACGACACCTTCCTGAAAGTCACGTGTGACGTCATGGCACTACTATAAAACGTGAATCAAGCAATGACGCATATTTTGTGAGCGGTTTTGGTAGGCAGTGTTAAAATCTTGTTTTGAGATACATACGTGTATGTGAAAACCATGCACAAAACTTACCTATATACGATTTTCTGCAACTTAAACATGTTAAACAAGTAATGGTTATCGTCATTTAGATCACACATGATAGATGCGATAATATACCATTTTTTGGTTAAAGCAATAAAAACAATGGTATAACTGAGTTTGCAGGACTAGTTCGATAATTATAATGACATAAATTATTAGTATCGGTTTGAATCATTGCTTAATGTCGTTTATAAGTGTTTAAGCATTTAGGCCTATAATTTCAACTTAACTGTTACATTGTCAGGCATTGAACATATTACCATTGGCTTACACCACGTCTTCTTGCAAATGGTATTGAGAGAGCATAAAGCGCTGAATTACAGACACAACTGATTCTGTTGCAGTAATTACATCCTATTCAACTTTGATATGCATACTCCTCATGCTCCGAAATAAGATCAGAATCTAGCCAAAATTGCGACTTTTTTTATTGTCATTATAAAACTCTCGATGACTACAAAAACATGTTTTAAATTCCTTTTTAATGATAAGGTTATTATTGTTGCTTTTCTAGCACGTTACGTAATCATGATACCACAGATATATCGGTACATGTACATTTCTTCCTCTCCAAGTGTAACTGATGCAATTTTACAGTAATCAATACACATAAATTCCATTGAAGAGGAGTCTGAGTGGCACGCAAAGGTTTGATAATGACGATTAATAGAGATCATTGGCGAGCGTGAACCTTATTGCGTGTAATTGTTCGAAATGTAATTGCTCCTGCTACATGTACTTGCAAGAAATGGTTTCCTGGAAACAGCTTGTAATTATTCTAAGTGTTGTAGCTCTTGATGCAGTAAGCCACACGCAATCAGAGAGAAATAACAATAGAAACAGTTATATAATGCTCTATATTCAATGCGGTCTATTCTGCTCCCAGCCTAGCTTCCAGCCAGTTGGACATATATGATGCAAAATTAGAAAACATAGAGTTTCGTATTTCAAGACTATTCACTGCATTATTCTTCCATTTTCTCTGTCCGTGGAGGTGAGGAAGAAATCGAGAATGATTAGTCTACTGCAGCCAGACCCCTTAACTGAATAGTTTGGTTTAGAAAAAATCCCAACAGCCTAGAAGCTAGGCAACGCTTTTTCGGTAGAACGTATCTCAACAAATATGGCATAATGTCTATAATCATACGTATAACTATCAAAGGTCAACGCCTTCCGTAACCGTCTCCCATTCTCTAGTGCTGTTACTGGGTCTATCTGATGGGGAAAGGTCTCGCAGTCTCCACGGCGTAATGACATCATTCCAAACGAACGCAATATAATGCCTTTCTTACGTTATTTCTTTCTTCGATAGTATCTGAGCCCTTTGTGTGCCTCATAAAATGTTGCTCTATGGGATTTGCGTATATTTCTTGTGAAGAAACACGTACATATGACACAGGAAGGGTTATAGGCGAGAACATGCGTGCGAAAATTTAATACAGCTTCTTTTATGATAATACTTTTCATGAAAACTAATTATAAAACGTTTGAGCGCAAACAAACATTACGTAATGATGTTAAATTGTGTTTACAAATATCTAATGACTAGTCTTGTAATCGCGCTTGGTAAATGAAAGTGCGTAGATAAGTGCATGTCTGCGTAGCTTATTGTTCGGTATGACAGACATTATGTTGCATACATCCTATCACACGTCCCTTTAATACGTTACTCTGAACCAGTGGGACTGTGTGTCAGTATGTTTGATTTTTAACCCTTGACGTGCTAGGCAATATAGAGAATATATTGCTATATGAGATGAATGTACATAACGTGTGAAGAAGTCCACCCGTGGCATATACAGAGTTAACTCATGCACCAGGCAATCTGCTGCTCTATGGATTCTGTGTGTATTAGTTCTGCGAAAATGCATCAATGGCGCATAGAGAGTTTAACACTTTAGAGGCCACATGTGCATTTTATTCTCACAAATCCCATAGGGATACAGATCGTCTGGCACCTAAAGGGTTAAGTATACATGCATTGATGTTGATGTTATGCTAAATTGGGTGGTATTGGAAGCAATTATTCGCGGGACTACTCGATCAAATAAAAAGACTGTCCTTTGAGAATTCATGAATTTTGTAGAGTTCATCACACTTATGGTGACATTCATGTTTCTGTCAAAAAAACAAAAGAGCAAAATATCATTACCATTAGTTACGAATGAATCTTCTCCCTGGAGCGAGCTCGTCGATTACAAAAAAATGTGTTCAATTACCTGACGTCATTTAAAGTTACGTTGACAGCAAAACGCCATAATTCTTCGTGTTATAAACACTTTGTGCTAACAATAACTTGCAGGTTACAATGGTAAGCACTCTAGATTTCTTTCATACAATTCGGGATATTCACACGCGATTTTGCAAATTTGAATCAAATTGGAAATTAATGTATTCTATTCCATATTTTCGAATTATAAGCAGAACAAATATTCATCAGTTTAAAGGAAATGAAACGAAAATGGAATGATAAAGAAGAGAGAAGGGAAAGAGGACAAAGAAGACGAAGAAGGTATTTTGATGGAAATCACCTGAAAATCATAATATGGGACGAAGAGGTGGTACACTGAGGAAATAGTCAGATATTATCATAATCATCCCACTGCGTTATGGTTTGGACTAATCACAACTATAAACCAACCAACAAGGAGAATCCAGCATAGACAAGAAACTCTTGAAATACTTAAAGAGAACGACAGAGTGAAACCTGCCTAGGCGGCCGCCTGAATAGATAGACCACTATCTATAAATACAACGCTTCTCGTTGAAGCCTGTATTGATGTAACTTATACAGAAAGAACAACCTGCTTATAAAGAGCCGTCTTTATATAAAGGTTTCACTGTATCAACCAGTGATAATATTCATAAGCAACTTTTATGTATATGTATACACACATTTTCTTTGCAAATACGGAAAGAACGCCTGCTCGTAAAGGGCATATTTAACTAAGTGAACACACTGTGGCAATACTGTGATTGTTCCATAAGGATTTATATACAAATTTTAATGTACCGACCACTGATCATATTCATAAAGCAACTGTTAATTATATACACACCATTTCTTTGCAAATAAGGAAAGAACACCAGCTTGTAAAGAAGATGTTTCTTACCTCCCTTGAGCGGTCTTCATAGATAGGTTTTTACTGTACCTACCACTGCTCATATTCATAAGCAACTGTCATGTATATAAACACCTTTTCTTTGCAAATACAGAAAGAACGCCTGCTTGTAAAAAAAACACACACACAAAAAAAAACAACATATTTCTTGCTTCCCTCAAGCGATCTTCCCTTATGGAACATGTTGAACACTGTGACAACACTGTGAACACATAGTTGCCACACTGTGACAACACTGTGAACACATATGTAAGTGTGTAAACACACTGTGGCAACACTGTGATTGTTCCATAAGGGTATATATACAGGTTTTTAATGTACCAGCCACTGATCATATTCATAAAGCAACTGTTATGTATTATACACACCTTTTCTTTGCAAATACGGAAAAGAACGCCAGCTTGTAAAGACCATGCTTCTTATTTCCCTCAGTCGGTCTTCATGTACAAGTTTCACTGCATCAAACACTGATCATATTCATAAAGAAACCGTCATGCATATACACACCTTTTCTTTGCAAATGTCAGTTTACTGCCTGGCGTGTTTAACCCTCTTTAAACCATCGGTGTATATTTCCTGAAATAATACACAAAATTCCCATAGAGCAGTATTTTATCGGGCACATAAAGGTTTAGAGATGATATCGAAAGGGATAGAGATCGTGAGTGCGATACCGGAGCTAAACCTCTCCCACTAGATTCACTGCGGGGAAAGGACCTTTTGCAAACAGCAAAGTGCATTTTCATTTGTCGCGCGCTTTCGTCACGTTCTATATATTTTCTATACACATAGTCTGGATCGCATTGTTTTTCTACCTTCACGTAGAAGATGTTTTTTCGCAGTCGGAATTAAACCGTAATCAGGCTAAAACGTTGACTGTTGTAGTGATAAAAGACTTTCCTAAATTAGCTTTCCGTTCATGTGGGGGCGTAAACACCAAAAGACGAAGTTGATCTTGCGTAAGGGTGATCCAATTTCCCTATTTTACCCCTTTTCTGTGTAAATGGTTTCTGTTGCATCACTTAATTGGATGAATTATAAAACGCTATGCTCTTAGTCAACTGTATGTACATGTAGGCCCTACATCTTGTATTAGATCTTCAAATATGATGCCATGATGCCTGTGAATTGCAAACGACGCCTTATTTGAATGATACTTAAGGCTCAAGTTACATTGAATTGTTTTAATAATTCGCACACGCCCTGAGTGAGACAAGAGGAGATAAGCACTGACATAAGAAGTAATGAAATATCCAAGTGTATATAGCGCAGTCTGATTGAATGCAGAACTGAATTGACTCTCTACAATCACTGCAAACATCTCAGGCACTTAAATACCGCGATCTTACCGCATAAGAATGAGAGAGTGAGAGAGTTTGGGAGAGAAGGAGATGTGTAAATGTGTGTGAGTGCTTAATACGTTTATTATGTAAGTGCGCGGGGGTGGGGGTGTGTGGGGGGGAGGGTCTTCCCATTGTTCTTCATATTTTTTTTTCTCTTCTCCTAACTGGCTAAAGTAAATGAATGTTCCTTTTGTAACAAATTATAAAAAATGGAAATAAATCGATATGTCCTACGCAGAGTAACCTTACTCACATTGTTAGTGGAGAATCGGACCACAACGTTATCTTGTATTATCCTGCGGGTTAAACATACTCGATAATCAAAATGTTAGTATCAAAGTTTGCTGTAAAATATATAATATGAAGTACTTGATTAGGAAAGCACCAAAGAATTTTATTTGTAAATGGCTGTTTAACTTGTAATTATGCGATTTAAAATTCGATAAAATATCTTATGAAATATGCATTTCTATTCTCTTAATTAGGATATATCTATATAACGACGTGTAATATATACACAATAAGCATATCTAATGCATATGATACTTATTTATCTAGTCATTTATAAATGTTATTTAGACAGGGTAGTCCATAACCCATGAATGATATAATCGATAATAAAGTATAGAGTCACAAAAACATGATACAATACACCTGTGGCACATGAAACATTCCTTTTTATTTATATATCCATTTACATTGAGAATACTAACACGAAAAAAGCACCGGAAATGTATATCTCATATATTTCATGGTTCCTGGTTTCTTAATACAGTCACACCATCGCCGGCTTTTACGTACAATGGATGGGACGCACTCTGATTCTCATGATTCTGTAGTTGTTGCTACTCGGACAAACCTCGGACATACTTTGGGGTTACTAGTAGTATCGCATAGTTTGAAAGACGTGAATTCAACTTGACTACGTAACATAAATAGTCTATTACACAACGTAACAAGAACTCAATGATACTAATACATACATCTATATGACCTATCTCAGGTATAAAATTGAAATAACGCAATTCTATTTCCGCCTGTAAATTGTCTTCATGTAATTTGAAGTAAACATTTATGAGTGATGGTTAACAATAACAACGATTTTGAATCTGTAGAATGAATCATTTCAGGACAGGCAATATTGGGAGATATCATTGCCATGTCAGGGAACACAGGTAGCGATGAATTGCATGTGCAGTACAGAGATATAAAATATGTGGCTCTTTATTGCTAGCTGTATTAAGATTTCATAGTTAGGTTACAATCAGGATTTGAAACAATAATAAGACAGATACAATGGCATTCTCGTCTATTAAAGCATGTACATTCCGAGAAGAGATATAATCGATGATTAAAGGGTGCGCCTACTTCGAGTGAAATATTGCAGAATGGATTCGAAGAAACAAAGATGACATAATGGAAAGAGAAAGGGGGGGGGGGGGTTGAGAGAGAGAGAGAGAGAGAGAGGGTGAGAGAGAGAGAGAGTGAGAGAGAGAGAGTGAGAGAGAGAGAGGGGGGAGAGATAGTGTGTATGTGTGTGTGTGTGTGTGGTTGTGTGTGTGTGTGTGTGTGTGTGAGAGAGAGAGAGAGAGAGAGAGAGAGAGAGAGAGAGAGAGAGAAAAGGGTGCACGCGAGGGATGGAAAAGAAATATAGAAATAAACACAATTGCGTGAGGAAGAGGAGGGAAGGCGACAGGGCAGCGACAGAGAGGTAAGCGCACACACTCACATTATCAAGATAAAAGAAAGAGGCAAAGAGATGGAGAGAGAGAGAGAGAGAATATGTATACGCACAATCCTATGCTGTGTATGTTACCAACATTTTATAAGAAAGTGTTGCAGCCCGCAAAGGGGATAGAGAGAAAATGAATGGCAAAGTGCAGGTGAACAAGGAGAGAGAGAGAGAGAGAGAGAGAGAGAGAGAGAGAGAGAGAGAGAGAGAGAGAGAAGGGGGTGGGTAGTAAGGGAGGGAGAAAGAAAAACGGTTTACATGTTGACATAGAGAGAGAAATAGAAAGAGTAGGAGATAGAGAGGGAGAGGGAGAGAAAGTGTGTGTTTGTTATAGAGAGAGTGAGAGAGAAAGAGAGAGAGTGTGTGTGTGTTAGAGAGAGAGAGAGAGAGAGAGAGAGGGGGGGGGGGGAGGAAGAAATGAAGAAAAGTTTTAGCGCGAAAGATAAAATTGATCGAAATTAGTATAACAACATTGTTGCGGCTAACCGCGAAGTACTCATTCATGCCATTACCTTGATAACTAATCTCAAATTGCCGTTGAGAGTATATGCCTACTGACAGTGAGAAAGAGGGTGAAAATAATCATGTGAATGGAAGAAAGAGAGAGCGATAGAGTGTGTGAGAAAGAGACAAGGACAGACAGACAGACAGGCAGCTGAGGAGGTGTTCGATAATGAAAGAGATAGAGAGAGAGAGAGAGGGAGGGAGGGGGGTGGGGAGGTGGTGGTGGGGTGAGAAGGAAAGACATATGACATACATGTAGTAAAGAAGAACATAAAGAGACACGTAAATAGATAAGGTAACCATAGTAACAGACTGAGGGAGAGAGAGACATTTAGATATAAAGAGTTCAAGTAAGAGAGAGAGAGAGAGAGAGAGACATTTAGATATAAAGAGTTCAAGTAAGAGAGAGAGAGAGAGAGAGAGAGAGAGATACAGATTTAAGTACATTAAGTAATGGAGATAATAAAAGAGACATATAGATATAAAGAGATAAAGTAAGAGAGAGGGAGAGGGGTGGGATAGCGTGGAATGCATTGGAAAGGTAGACAAGGAAGGAGACAAATTTTACTAAAAATAATATCACGATCAAAATATTACGACAAGGACTTTGCGGCTAACCACTACTCATTACCTTAATAAGTAATCTCATAATTGGCGAGTATGCTCACAATAAGCCACAAATCTATATCCATCCACAGAAAATTAAAAAAAAATAGAATAAAAGAGAGGGGTGAAGAGGATTGGGAAAGAATGTACATTTTTTTTAAGCTGACTACCGCATGATACCCAAATCATGTGATCATTGTGTTTGATTTTTTTGTCTACTTCATTCATGGAATATATTCATTCTTAACATCTATGAATTGTTTATCATTTTATTCCGTTATACCGTGTAGATAACATGTATAACTAACATTAAAAATGTAGGTGCTGTATGATACGTGATGAGAGATGAGCTTAAACATGAGGAGGAGAAGAGAAAGAATTATTGGCCACAGTGCAAGAACCCGTATCTAAATAGCGTATTGGATAACAAGACATTGAACAGGGAGACTTATTGTACCTGCTCTGATATCCATACTGCCCTACTTTGACAAAAGGAAGCAACTAACAAAAGAGACTTTTCTTGTAAATGAACAAAATGTATCTGCCACTTACATTACCATCAGGATACCATATCATGTTAGACTTAATATCTCGCAGCAAGATGAATATTTCTATTCCAGATTTTGTCTGTATGTAGGGAATGTTGGGTACAATATAACAGCATCAATAACCCAAATTTGAATGATTTGTCACTTGCTTCGTTTTGTCAAATTAGGGCAGTATAGATGTAGTAAGACGAGATGCGGGACTGGATAGTAACACCGTGATAACACCACTGTAAGACCGTAGAGAATGGAGAGCTATCCTGGATTAACCCTTGCTGCTCTATGGGACTCGTGCGTATATACCAGTTCGTATTTAATCCATGTTTTGACAAACCACTGAATCAAATACTACTAGACTGCCGACTGTGGTGGATGATGGAGGTAAATACATTTTAAAGCGTTCCCAGAACAACAATAGAAGCAGATGCACAATGGTAAAATGTTATATCATTTCCTTTTCAGTGCTGAATAACTAGCGTCAAATCTGCATGATAGTAAGTTTAAACATGGTCCATAATGAATTTCCATTTTACTCTGTGGTACAATACACCATGCGCACATTGCAACTACGAACTCGCTTATTAATCATGTTAATCGTAAAATATTCCACCAGTAATAAGAACACCACTCGACTAAATAAGTAAGCGATAGCGCACGTCGCATTGGTGATTCGTTATTTCAAAAGATTCGTTATTCCGAAGTTACGTCATTCCAAAGGTTCGCTATTCAGAATATTCGCTACACAGACGGTTTGTTATTCAGAAAATGCATTATTCCAAACACACAAATTTCGCATACCTGGTGCACATTTATCTGAAAATAACTTGGGCCAATGTTCAGTTTATCCGAATAAACAGTCGCATTAAACCGAAATATCGCTTTTTTGACAGTGTCTGAATGTCACTTTTGGAGTAATAGACCATATCTTATTTGGAATAATGGATCTATAGCATTACAAAGCTCTTGCAACATCGAATCTTTGGAATAAGGGATGTAAACCACAATATAACGACTACTGACTCTGACTGACGCTAAAATATATATTCTTCTGCTATAATTGTCTCAATCGATTTCAGTCATTGTCACTTACAACAATTAATTGCATTTCATTGAACGTGCTGTGAAATGAATCAGGTGGCGGAAGCTTTTTTGTAAAGCTTTCCTCACATTTCCCTTTTCCATCCTCATGCCAATTTTGAATGTTGTGTATTATCATATTGAAAATGAATATTTTTTTGTCACGCCGTCCGCTACGCTAAACAAACTGCCCTTCTTAGTGAAAGTGTGTGTAGATCTGATATGCACTCGATATATAATAGTGATTCAACCTTTAACAAGATAAAGACACTTATAGTATAATGTGACAATATCCATTTCATAACACGCTAACATTGTTATATATGACACTTAAACAACTTGCTTTAAATAAAATGACAAATTAAAAAATATGCTGATAATGGATGTGATGTTTGCTCCCTAAATCGACCATACTCCAAAGTCGTGTCTATGATCATTTATAATTCAATAACGTGATTTATAAATATTCGTTCTCATGTCTTGCTTGAAAATATGGTCTGCCAATTCTATAAGATTCCTGCTTGTGGCGCCCCAATTATGCCTCCGTTTGAAATATTAAGCTCACATCATGTCAGATGAAGTATAACTATTACAATAATACATAGCCTTCCGATGATATTTTATGTTGCATTCTAAGAATTTGATATAGGATGGAGGATTAAAGAAGCTTCCTTTGTCAAATATATCAGAAACATCATCTTCACACGATGAAACACATTTCTACTGTTTGACGTCACATGATCCCGTCTTATGTGCACATGGTTCTAGCGAGGGATGTTTAAAAATACGATATGTTTAGCACTGTTTGCCAATATAAAAGTATGTATATATGTATTGTGGCATACATGGTGCGCATGTATGTGTGTATTTATGCACTAGGTTCTAAGAAAGCATTTGGCAATTTTGAAAAGAAAAACAAAAACGCTGGACCTCGAATCTTGAATAAAGTCCAATGATATTCATCTTTGAGGAGCAGTATTCGTTACATTCCTGCCATTTTTAAATCATTTTTTTAAATAATCGTTCAAATATTCAACCCTTTGTGTGCCACATTTGACTTTTTTCACAAGCACTGCAAACAAAGCCCACGGAACAGCGGATTATGTGGCACACAAACAGTTCATTTGTTTTTCATTTGTAAAGGTGATACTCATAAGAAATAAAATCAAATACATATAATTTATTTTATAATTCAATGAGTTATTAAGGCAATTCATGCAGCTGACATGCCATGAAAGTGTACAGTTTTGTGTTTTATGAAAATCAAATTTCACTACATTGACTCTCTCCTGACTTCCGGAATCGCCTGAGGGAAAGTGGCTTTGTCTGTACGTCACAACCGGGATATGCTTCACGCAGCTATAGAGATTAACCGAAATCTACACACAAGTGTTCACAATGACTATTGTGTTTCACACCTGTTAATCCACGAGCAACTGCCATCACAGTTTCATTAGTAATGCATGATGCTTCTAGCGGAAAAGAAGCTGCGGATTGGCATGTGTGATGCGCAATAATGCCTCTCTTTTCTTACGTCAAACCTAAAGGCCGTGTCGGATGACAGTAGGGCAAATTTGTCCCAGAGAATAGGGTGATTGTTTTCACCCTAATTTCGCTTTTTCGGAATTGATATATTGTTTGAATGTCATCCAAGCTCATTGTATGGCTCATACGCTCTCTGTAGATTTTCGATGAATATCACCTTTAACATATCATGACCAGAATGTGTGTGTATCAGATAATTATTCAGAAGGAAACAATGACAATTGTGCACCACACATGTCATTTCACGAGCAACTGCCACGACAGTGTCATTAATACATAATCATGTTTTTCGCAGAAAAGATGTTTTGTATCAATATTTGGCTATTCTTTAACATTCGGACTAAAAGAAAGCATAAGAGCTATACGTAAGTCGCAGTTCTGTTCATTTAGTCCCATCATGGACCTAGCATGGATGGACTGGGCTCGGATAGACCTCCTTTGATCTATGATGACCGCCGCCTCATAAGAATTCAAGACATTCAGGTGTTTCAAACAATCCGCTGTATTTCTAATTAGGCAGTTCCTTCCTCTGAATAACAAAAGAAAATCTGTTTTGAGAAATATGTCAACCGTTGAGCCTTCGCTGGGAGTGCATAGCTGATCTTTTTTCACACACTGTGAATAAGTTTTGGGGTGAGCGAATAAAAATTTCGATAAAATTGTAGAAAGAATTTGGTCCGTAACTTTTTCGGACATCTCCGGACATGAAATTGAGGTTGTTTTCATGAAAGGTGAAACACTCAATAAACGATTCACAAGATATCTTTAAGGAAATATGATTGGCCAATGTGTGATATGGAGGCATTTCTCTGACACGTTTTCTACAGTATTCTCCTTTTATCACAAAAACGAAGCAATAATATAATCTGAAATTCACAGAATCGTATCGTTATAAAATGTACTACTACTACACATGCAGTTCACTTCATGAAATGGTTCTGAAATCTTCTGCGCATACAGAACATATATTCCTCTAAATGCATCCAAAATTCGTTTTGCATATTTGGCGGTGGTCGTCACTGGATCAAAGAACCAAATGCGTCAAATATTCTATTGTGCTATCAATGATCGCGACTGGTGTAGGAATAAATTATTGTTCGTGCTGACTCCAGTTCTAACACCTTCCTGGTCCCATCAATAACCCAAACACGTCACTTATCCTTACGTCTGCACCAAGTAACGCTAGGGACGTGTTATGGAAGGATATGAAGCAACTTTCTTCCTTTGAACCCATGTGCCAAGCCGCTGAAAAGTTATGTGTTCTCAACAGGTGCTGTTCAGGTGTTTGAACAATTATGAATATGATTGTGTGGCAACGGATTCTCGGAGAGGACAAAAGAAATTTACAGTCTCATTTCGCTTGTCCCGTTCTGTTAATACTTCCATGAGCATAACAGGTATCAGCAAACACAAATAAACAAGTTTTTCAAGTGAAATATCTCTGTTTCACGCAAACACACACAAACGCCGTTAATGATAATACACAGCTTAATATATCATTTTGAGAGTGGTTGAATCCCCCAGATGCACAAGTTGTCGGAAAGTGAAGAAATTGGCCAACTTTGTATGTAATAAAAATAGCTTATATGTCCGATTTTTAATGATTCCTCAATACTTTTCGAAACAAAAGCAGAGTAAAGGATCTGTCATTATCTGCCGTTAACTTCCTTAAAGTTTGCAAACAAATTTGTCAAAAACAAAACGTCTACAGACAAATGGGAAATTAAAGAAATTTCTTTTCAAGTTGACATCAGCTAAATGTCGGCACGGCACATGGAACATCAAAGCATTGTCATGATTATGGAATGCTTTTGGCATTCATGAGCACGCTTTAGAACCCATACAGATGTTTGAATATATTATGCTCGAGTTTCTACTCCTTCGTAACACCTCCCTGGTAACGCTAAGGCGAGTAAGCAGCTTCAGGTTTACTCAATTTCGGTCCCCCCTTACTTCATTTGTTGTACTTAGAATCGTCTTTATGTTTTATATGCTTGTAATCTTTATATAGATATATATATATATGAGTAAACTGATATGGCTTTATAATGTCATGTCATTACATAAAGATACCATCGTGTTTATTTGCGGCGTTTAATACTCTTGACCTGATGACGTCGAAAACCTGTAAAATTGCGACGTCCAATAAAAACATAAACCAATGTAAGGCACGTACGCCATGCATTGCCTACACTCGTACCGTGCGATTTCAATAGTTGAATGTATCTCATACCATCAGACACGAATGCGCATGCGTGCAGGCGATCTCCCGATTGGATAATCACATTGGTAGACCCCACCAATCAGCGATGTGTACTCCCATGACCACGACTTGAGTGAGCTCGGGCGCGTTGTTAATGAAATAAGGACGAAGAAAGTGCGTGCGGGGGAAAAGTTTTCCCACCCTTTCTTGTCGCGCGTGACATAATATAGTGCGGAAACTCTCACATTCTTCAACTGTATTACATCAGTGCTTCATCTCTGGTCGCCATAGAAACGAACTATCCATTTTGTTGCGTATTTGCGGTGGCTCATGTTTTTCTTTAACGGGGTAATTTGACGGGTTTGACGCTATACGGCGCTGGCTGCGCAGTTGACTGCTTTTGGTGAAACTTAGCTTCCGTTCGGCTTCAGCGCAAAGAGTGTCGATCGGGCGAGGGAGAGAGATAGAGATTGGCCGAGAAAAGAGAGAAGTGACTTCCTGATTTGGAGGACTAATAAAACCACTCTGCAGGCAGTCTGTCGTTCATTAGGGAGCCTCTACACGGGTTGAAGCGTGAAACAGGTCTATTCATTCACCGTGTCCTCGTCCTCACAAAACCACACAATTATAGAGCGAAGAACAAGGGCAGAAAGCGAGAGAGCGCGAGAGAGTGAGCGAGCTGCAATATGGCGTTGAATCGGCTGAAGATGGCTTGTTGGTTTGTGTTCGTGTATCTCTGTCTCGCCCTGTTGTCGAGCGCGAAGGAGTTTGGCCCGATCACTGGGCAAGACTTTGAACAGAAATACGAGCAGGCTGCATTGAATGACTGGCTCGACCACCCAACCAACACCCCGCCCCGACATGACCCCCAAAACGTCTTCTACAATGAAGCCGATGTCGAGAAGGACAATGACGAGAAACGAGGGACGAAGAACGACCGTCTCCGCGGGCTGCGACGACTGAGCAGGCTCTATGGCGAGCTCGGGCTCGACCGACTTCGCCCCGTGAAGAAAACCCCCGAGACCGCCGATGACATGTACAGCTTAGACGACAAGCGGTCTTCTGGCGCCGCCGGATTGCTCAAGAGGGATGCAGGTCCACACGCCTGGTACGGTACCGGCATGTTCGGCAAGCGGACCGATGACACTAGGGGACGGTGGAGGATCCGATCTCCCCGGCCACAACCGTTCCGGGTCGGACTCTTCGGCAAGAGGGACGTTGACACGGCGGACATGGACGAGATTGCCCGAATCATCGGAAACATTAGAGGTATGGATACCACTAAGTTTATACATTCAAACCTGTACAGAAAGACCATTTAAGGATAGGAGGCAAGAAAGCTAGTATCTTTATGTGCAGATTAGTTTGACTCTTACTGTGCCAGATGAATTTATGTGCATTACCTGTGACAAAAAGCACACGTGGCGCATAGAGAGTTAATGAAAAACATTGTTCAAAGGAAGCAGAAAATATGGCGTTTATAGACAAATGGTCTTTCTGTACAGGTGGCTGTTATAGCAGGTTGCACTCTATTGATCGAATGAGGGTGGGGTAGGGAGTAGATCTGGGGCGGAGAAGGCAGACGACAAGGATCAAACCAGACTTGATGACTCCAAGGAGATGTTGCATATAGATTTTCAATTATTGTAACTTACCATCAATGGTAACTCCCGTGGCAACAGGTGCAATAATAAGAGCTTATTGGCTGTTGCTCTGGTAGTTATCATTGATGTTAAGTTACAGTAATTGAATACCTTTATGCAATATGACCCAGACATCTCTTTTTTCTGCAGTACTAAGGGAATATAGGCAAACGATAAGGAACGGTCAGGAGGCATGGGGGAGGGAGGGGGGAATGGGGGTGGGGAGGGGGGGGGGCGGTGGGTGTGGAGCCCTTAGGAACACTCCATAATCATTAGTATAGTCTTACTCATTGTCGCTGTGTCTCAAGGCAATCGTATACAATGGATGTCGACAACTGCTACCTTTTCAGATACATGTAGTTTTACTTTTTTCTTTTACTACCGTTTCTACTACAAATACTAAGCTACCATCACGACTACTACTACTTCTGATACTACTACTATTGCTACTACTACTAGTAGGCCTACTACTATAACAACTACCACTGTTATTTTTATACTTACACAGGCCTCGTACATACCATTCTTAGCAATCGCGTTAACTTCGACACAGTCATTCAGTATAACTTTATAGACTGAATATACCGATGATTGATGACATGATTACACAAGCATACTATTTGTGGAAGGGATGTTCAATAGCATTGTCGCGGTCGCCATTTCTTCAACAAGCCACGTAAAACAGATTGTATAACACTTTTCACCGATCTGTAAGTTTCTTTTTCAAAACTACTTTCCTCAATTTTTTTTCTGCGCTCACCTATACTTTAATAAACGTGGGTGCCTCATGAATTCTTCCAACGTTTTTCTCATTGCGAACAAATCTTATTTTCTTATCCGTGCATTTATGGCGACGAAGAAGAATACATAATGTATAATCATCATGACAATAATCAATAATCAATCAATCAATCCATCAATCAATCAACCAATAATCGTTGAACTGGCATGAGAGAAAAAGAGCGAATGATTTGGGGTCGATCGCGGGGGAAAATCCGAATAGAAATACACGAAGGCTGCAGATTAATGACGGGCTCGATCGCTCAACCATCCCCCAGATATGATGGCAGATATTTTCATGATCAACGTCAGTTGTGCCGCTAATAACTTCAACGAGCCTCGTATAATCTCATTCAAAATGTCGTAACCTATCTAAAATTTCCTAAATGCGTGTCCGATTTCCCTTCAAATCTTTTTCCATTAAATTTCATCAGTGTTTATTTTTAATCAAATGCTCTTGGAAGGAGAGTTATGTTCCTCTAAACACTCGAGCTTTATCATAATTGTTATGATGCATCATGAAGCATTATGATTCATGAGCACGATAAGGCCATTGAAAAGGCGAGCCAACTTCATGTTTACCTCTAAGCATTTATTTCTCGAGCCAGTCATAATGATCGCGAACATAGCACGAGAGAAAAGGTAAATGTGATCCGACATCAAAGGGCTGGATCAATTTACAAGAATAAATGGGCTTTCTGCTCCATTATCTCATAATTCTGCTTAATTCTGCTTTCGTTTGATATTTTGCGTGACCCATTTAATCCTTTCTATGCCAGGAAAATTACTGGTCTATATCAATTTGGTGTATTAAATGTGAAACAAGTACGTGTAGCACACACAGTGTTAAGCTGCCGGTATCGGAACATACAGTAAACTCCTCCAATGAGAACAAACTTGCCGCTATAATGGGTGTCCTATAAAAAAAAAAAGGTTGCATGTTAAAGTCAAGGTTCGCATAATGATTTTCCCCAATATTTAAACTTCATAAAAAAAGTTAACTTGTTTTTTCCCATGACACCTAACCATATCATAAATCCATGAGGCATAACCTAGTAAAGACAATCTGAATTCCCAGGACCAGAAACCCACTTGCTCAGATAAAGTGGATGGTTGCCACATTGACTTAAAAATTATCTTTTAAAAGGCCGAAAACATTGTATATATTCTTCATTTAAATCCTTTCCTCAACCAGATAAAATGTTGCTCAAGTGGAATCGTGTGAAGTATTGGTGACAAAAGGATACCTAGCACACAAAAAGTTTTGCAATCATTCATCCATTCGTGAACAAAATGCACGATAGTAAGCAATGCCCCCATTTATTACCGTGTATACCTAAAGATAACTATTGGGTTTGCCTGACCATGCAGCTTACTGGGCGAATAATGTTACTCATCACTGATGGGTTTCATACCTGGATCTAGCCTACAGCAAAGTAATGTAACTATTCCGCAGCGAATTCCTTCCGTCATCTCGAGAGCCCCACGTCAATCCGGTAATGAATCACCATTGATAACAAGAAGGGAAACCTTTCAGTGAAAATGATGAAACCGTAATGGTGTCTTCAAAAGGAAGCGATTAGCCTCTACGGCTTACCATTTTAGCATATTTAATTGGTCTATCGGAAGATTTCCCCACTCCAGTGATGTGGCTCACCATCTTGGTATTCCAAAATCGCTACACGGAGAGATTTCTTTGCTTTGACGCAACGGGAAAACGCTAGCAAAAATCTGCTGGCGACGAAGGGTAGCGGTGAGCCTCTCGTGTGTGAAGGTAATAGAGGGATTTCTTTGCTTTGCCGCGACGGGAAAAAACCGCTAGCAATGTGAGTGTAAAGGGAGCATGTGACAAAGGAGGAAGCTCTGGTCGAAGATGGCGGTAATACAACATGGGTCATGTTCATGAAACTTATATACTATCCTACCAATTTTTTAAAAAGGCATGTAGGTGTATGTACTTTGGAAACCTGAGTAGGCTTCATGATCATGATGAATATGGCCTCAGGACGTCATCGCATCCGTCAAACTCACGAGACTTAAGGACATTGCAATGTGACTTATCATGTAGGCATTGTCAATGCTAAGTCGTGAGTCAACCTATCATCGGGATTATCCTTTCATACGACAGAAGAGATGCCATAGTCATGTACAAGTTTGAAATATCAAAGCAAGCTCAAGACATACTGGTAATACTCCAGTGACGTATTTAATAAAAAACAGAAATTTGATTTCATAACTGGGAACACTTTGTCTATTGCAAACAAACCATTTTATGTCATTTCAAAAAGTATGAATTTGACAGTTTGAGCGAGTTCATGAAATCCGTATCTGTAAATATATCTTACAAAAATCAGTAGTTATGCTTTCTTTCTAGGCCACTTCTACGCCTTATAACCTTGTCATAATAGATTTACTTTGTATGTGCACTATGTTCTAAAAATCATTGTTGCATGAATTTACATCATTGCTACACGACGTGTTTTAAAAACATAATTTGACTGATAGCAAGATGATTGCCGTGTTGAATCAAATATTGAAATACATTGATGTTTGATAGATATTCTAAGAAGCAAAGTGAAATTAATTTATTTTCACATTTATGGGCAGAATGAAATAAAACAATGATTAAAAAGATTTGAAGGTATTAAAGGCGAAGGTATGATAGCACAAGTTGGATAATTAACTCCTTTAAGATGCTCATCCGCACCGCCACAATCTCCCGCCATCTGTTCGATTATTTTGTTCTAAGTGAGATTGACATGTCCGCATCAGAGAGTGATTATGGCTGTCTGTTACGCTCCAGTGATTTCTACATGTGACCAAATTATGTCGCCATAAGACCGGAATTAAAATACCATACAATATGCCGATCTTGTTTCACCCCCATGTCATGCTTGTGTGCAGAATAAACCGTTGATGTCTCATGTGTAAAGGATTTGCCTGCAGTATTATGTGCAAAAGTGCATCACTCACGAATGCTCACATATACACGTATACATTTATAGTGAGCTAACTATAAAGTTATCAGTAGTACACGTGTAAGTAAACTCATATTAGTCTAGTAGTCTACTAACCGGAAACATGATGAAGTTAATTGATTTTTCAGGATTGAATTAAAACAGTTTTGTAAAAACTCGGCATAGAGAGGAATATAAAAAAAACAAGAATTTTCCCCAAGAATGAGGTCAGTTAAAACTAATCTTAACCTAAACTATATAAAATGTAATATAAATCTTTGTGTTGACATTTTGTGAGCTCGTCTTTAAATAACATCAACTCTAGTAACCCCATATAAATTACTACACTGGTAATTTCAATTTGAATAATGATTTTTATAGCGCCCAGTCGAATAAAGCTCCTAGACATGGGGATATGTAGGAAAGATTGTGTTAAGATATTATCATATCTGCTTGGTGGAGGATATCATTGCATACCTTTGGTATTTGAAATTAGAGCTCAGTCTGAGAGATGAACGAACACGATGGACATCTCTTACGTCACTGCTACCATATGGTTCTCTCGAATTTGATCTCCATTTTTTCCTGTTGTTTTCATAAAGCCTTTAATATATTTTGATGATGTCTAAACATACTAAACAAACTTCATACCGTCTAGACTGTTAGTTTCAGTAGTATTTATAAATTACACATAGTGTACCGTACAATATCGTGAAAGAATCACAAATTTAACATTTCAAACGACAGATCAAAGAGAACAGTCCACATTGAAGGTAAGAAACTCGAATTCAGAAAAGGCGATTAAATTTAACCGCGGTTTGAAAGCACAAGTTCCAAGCACTATTGGTTTGGAAAGCTAAGTGTCATATTTCTTTTTTTAATTATGACAACTATCAATAGCGTAATACAATAAAAAATGATTAATGATAATAATAATGATATCAATTCTTTGTAAGCATCTTACTGATTTTCATTTTTAAGAGACAAGTTAAGTAAGTAATGTTTTATGAAGCAGAGATTAATATTAAAGAGTTTAAACGTGGGTTAAATTCTTATCAATGAGTGGAAGATTCTGTTTTTATAAGCCCTCACTACATCATTATATTGTATTTAATTTATTAAAATAAATCAAAGTATTGTAAGGATAATCAAATCCCGATTTACCGCGGCTGCCATTTTAAATCAATGAACTGAGGAGAGACATTTCTACAAATATATATTTTCTTTTGACAATAGTTTACATACAGGTGTGTGCCTTATTTGGATACACGCCCGAAGACTTTCTTCAACACTGCATCAGGGTGTGAATCAGTAGATCAGAGTGTATACGGCATGGGTAAGCCAGTGTGATTGGTAACGGTGGGTGTTGTTGTTTATTGATACCACTTAAAGGGGCAATTAAATACCATGCTCTTTCAATGTGATCTCATGAGAGTTGGTTTAACCCTAAAAGTGTAATTTCGCTATCAACACACACGAATCTAATACAGAAGCATTTTTTCTGGAACGCAAATGGGTCATGATGAAGAGTAATAAATTCAGGACAAAAATAACCAAAAAAGTAAACAGTTGAATTAATTATCGATTTCTGGTAAACATAAACTGATGTCTTCTTATATCTCCTCCCGAGGTATTTAAATCCAACACTCCTTGCCTCGCATTTATCACCAGGGATTTTACATGTGTTACATTCATGTGTTACGCTTTATCGAGAAAGTATTGTTGATAACATATATTGATGATGTCTTTTTATATCTCTTCCCTAGATGTTAAGGTCCAACACCCATTAGCTCCCATTTATCACCAAGGGTTTTACACATGTTACATACATATATATACATATATATATATATATATAACGCTTATTGCTATTTTATACATGCATGAAAGTGTTCAATTGGAAACCGTCTTCGCTTGCTCTCTCTCTCTCTCCCTCCCTCTTGTATAATGAATAAGATGTTTTTCTTCTTCGCAGTCAATATGAAATTCACTTATTGAGTAGATCGGAGTTGTGTTAATGTGCTAGCATTTTGCGAACAAGGATTTGGCAATTGGCAATTTCCGTTAGGAAAATGTGTGTTGCGATTTTGTTTCCCGTAAGCTTATCGACTTTTTATGGTATGTCTCGTTTATCTCTAACGTCTTACCAGTGTGTCTATCAGATTTGCCTGCTTCAACTCAATTCAATATGATTTAAGAGATTTGTTTCCTCCTAACGTGTTTTATAAGAACACCGTCCCAACGTGAAATAGCACCCATGGAGAAGAAAAATTAGGTAACCTGAAAACCAGGTGGGATGAAACATTAAATGGAAGAGAAATCGGTGACCACTTAAGCTGATTGTAATGCAAAATACAACGATTGATGACTTGATTATCAGCATATATTAGTTAATATTCCTCAACATCGTATTTGTATGTATAGAATTGTTCTCTTTATAATCATGTATACCACAGGCAAAGGAATTGAAAATCTTTTCCCTCTCTTGTAAATCCTTCATTTCATATTTTATTATAATAATGTCCTACGTACAAGCCATATGTCATAATGTATTGGGGTATTTCTAATGCTGGACTCTTATATATTTATTACACGTATGTATATGAAGCATGTGTATAATAGGGTAATAATATTATTACTAATGCTATGAATAATACATGTAGCTACGAAAGCATTTATGTTGAGACAGCATTACCGGCGATTGCCTTTGGAATGAAACCGAAAAAGCAAAGCGATTGTGACCTATATAACATTATCACCTACCATATTAACCTCTCTTCGCTACCAGCCTCCTTCCAGTCTCCCTTCCATTCAGATCACATTGCATCTGACTGAATCCACCTGTCCGTGTTTTGTCTACACGAAGCATGCTTGACATATTACCAATAACATTATTGATACGACTGACTGTGCAGCTTGGATAACAGCTGGAGGCAGGTTAGTTACCCTGTAGGGTTGGTTTCCCCCGAAAGGAAGAGAACTTGAATCCCAGATCTACGCCCAATGACGATGTTGGAACTGTAACTGTACTAACTGCTTTTAATTTGAAATCTCACGTCTTATAATGCCGTTGCAAAGAAGATATGTCTTAGTCGGTGGAACTCGGACTTTACCAATCCCGTTAAAATTGGCGTCGAAATGTGTAGTAAACCCAATGGGCTTTCTAAGACTGGAGAATGTAACGATTACGATTTGAAGATTCGGGCCATACAAAGAGCAAATGTGTTATCCATAGTCAGTTAGAGATAATGGGTGTCAGTAAAAATAGCGACGAAACCAGTTTAAAGAAAAAAGGTAAAAAAAAAAAACATTCTCAAAATGTTAAAATCGTTGAAATTATACAAAGTCCGGCCCCTGTGACAGCAGGGTGGTTGTTTACTTATTATATCTGTAATTCCCACTTCTACCAGAATACTACCCACTAATATCAAAGCAGTGGAAAGCTGAGAAGGGCCTTATATAAAGGGGATATCATTCTATATCTGCGAGTTCATTCGATGCCAGTCTATGTGAGTTGTGTGGGTTAATTGTGCCTAAACGCGACATTGGCACTCGAAAAAACAAAGTGCAGATCGTGTGACAGGAGGGCAGTTGTATATTTATTACGCCCGTATTCATTATCACTTCTACCAGAATACTACTCATTAAGTTTAAAGCTGTGGAAAATTGACTAAATGGTCAGTGCTGACAATTTTAGTGAAATCCTCGGTTTTGATTGGCTGAGAGTCACTAGCCTCTGACTGTTACTATGGTAACTGTCGGAGAAAGACAACTTGTCAGACGAAAAATGTTGATGAACTGCTCGCCCCCCCCCCTTAGAAAATGAATCTTCAGGAGGAATTGTGCTTGTCCCAACTCGTGTTACCTCCGTGATGCGATTACCGTTCCATATTTTTCTATTAAAGTACGCTCCTTATAATATCAACGAGAAGTTTGTCTCCTATCGCTTTCATATAATACATTGCAACCATCACTTGTAGATAATTACTCTCGCACTTGAAACGAGAAGAATCATAATTCCGCAACGCTCTTCAACAATCAAGATCATGTGAACTGCTCTCTCTCTCTCGAATAAATCATTACTTGATATGCTTATTTCTTAACAATTTGTTTATGCTGGGAATGCAAAGATCGAAGTTTCAGGTTAAGAGTATTTTTTAACAAGATTGCGTGCCACTCACAAATCCGACATTGTGATCCGCACGTGCAACGCACACCTGTGAGGTAGAATTGAAGTACATCGTGAACAGTATATTTCTGCAATAAGCTTCTCAATTTCAGATTCCTTTTCAAATGGGAAACAAAGTTTGAGTTAGGCATGGAATCTTCCATATTATTCGAAGGGCGGCAAGAAATATTTCGGATAACATCATTATACAAAATATGAAATATATGAAGCGCTCATTTGCACAAGGGGTTAGATCCATTTTTCATCAAATGTGTTTTTTTTTTGTCTCAATGTATAGATTTCAATTAGTTCTATAAGATAATACCAAAGAAAAATTGAAATTCCCATTAAAAAGTGAAGAAAAACACTTTTTTCAAAAGGGGTTAGATCCATTTCAGTTTGTTTGCAAATGGTGGTAGATCCACAGAGGTAATTTTTGGAAAAAATGTCAATACAACCCCATTATATGTCATTTCGAGTTTCTATTCTATAGGCTGAATGAAGCTCGTTCTTAATTCAAATCTTTTTCAACATGCTCTGGTCATGGTGTTTTCAAACAAATATTTATTATCTGCCAATCGGATACACAAACTTTTTATTCTTTATGTGACAGGTGTACATTTTTGTTTCAAAATTGATACATTTACTTCACAAAGAGCAGTAGTAGAAGGGTTGAGCTCTAAATGAACAGCATAAGTCAGAAACCGGGCCTTTATAAAGGCTAACAATAACAATTGAACGTTTGCAGTAAGCTGGAGCATTCTACTCTTTATGTCATAAACATGATAAACAAGTAGTTTATGTGTATTGGGAATTGTGTGTACACGGTATTGTTGAAACAAATTATTTTTGTTCATGCGTTACTTCACAAGGATGATCTTTTGAGGCTCGTA
The DNA here is from genome assembly GCA_963669155.1 of Arbacia lixula. NCBI lineage: Eukaryota > Metazoa > Echinodermata > Echinoidea > Arbacioida > Arbaciidae > Arbacia > Arbacia lixula. Next base: position 4,916,143 of record OZ022592.1, read on the forward strand.
GATTGCTCTTCCAAAGAGTCCTGTAAGAGAAAAATTACAAATATTTTATGTATACATAAATTATCAAAACACACACACAACTTTGTTATTATATGTATCGCGGAACGCAATTATTATACGCACTGTTTATATTATAGTTAAAATAAAAAGGGGTCGGAATAATCACAACGTGTCGTATCTTGTACAAATGGGCGAAACCGGTGAATAACGTGCACATGAAGAACACTGATATTGATATGTAAATTATTGGATTAGTTACACGCGCACTACTTTCAATCTTAAAACGGCCCTATTTGGCCAAATGAGTTAAACGTTGTTGCAAGGATATGTTTGAAATAAATATTCATGCATATTGTACTTTAACTGTTTTAGGTTATGTATGAAGTATTCAATCAAATCACGACTATGGATAATCCAATAACATTACATCAAATTGGCAAGTAATCGTAAATCTGTTATACATCATATTGCTTTACCATTCTTTAGATAAAAGTGCACTTATTTTTTACATCCATAAACAATGATTCACTGCTAGCTCGTTGAGCCTTTCTCAAAAACACTCTCTTCCTCCAGCTTGGACTGAGAGAATGTTTGAAACATAAATCATCACTGGGAAATTATTCATAGCTTTCACATCTACTTTTAAGTACTGAAATAAAAATTCTGGTAATCATTTAATTGTCTGTTATTTATGTGTCTTGATTATCAGATCCATATCAACGTTTAAGGTTTTCCGCCAATATTATGGGCTCCTAATTTTTAAGCAACTCAAACGTTATTCGCAATAATCCATGCATTCTTTTTTTTACGCTCTCCCAAGGGACGTACTGCGGGTATCAATCCAAACAACACACGAGGATGAAAAGAGAAAAAAAAAATGGATTCGTCATAAGCACTCAATTATTAATGTGGTTAAATGTTCCATCACCATTTTGTTCTATTTCAGGAATGTGAGAAGGAAGAAGAAGGAGAAGAGAAAAGGAGGATAAACGAGAAAACCGCAGAAAGTTAGATCAATATCGAATTAGTGACACCAAGCCACATGCAGCTATTGAGCCAATTTGTACATCGCAACGTGCAGTTTTGAAGAACTTGCGTGCAAAAAGTGATAACGCCCCTTTTGATAACTTTGGATACAAGAAGTCGCTTTTTCAGATTATATACAGTGAAAACTGCTTTAACAACTATTTGTATAGACCAAATTTCAATGAAGACCATGCTTGCCGTTCCTCTCAACAAGATTGTCAATGAAACCCGATTTTACATAACATGGAAATTCAAAATTCATCTATAAATCTGCTTGCCCATACCTTTCAAATAATCAAACATACAAACAAACAATGTAACATGTTTCACATGGAATAGGGCAGGAGAATAACGATTAATAGAGATAATGATGATTTGTTGTAAATTATAAAATTCCCTTTCTTTAGGTTAAAACTATATGGAGAAGGCCCGTCCGGCATGAATATCATCTGCTTATGAAGACAACATTCATCGTCTCTCTTAAGCTATCTATATATACAGATTTCATCATACATAGAAGGGTCTCTTGGAAGTGCCAATCTGAATGTGGGCTAGAACATCTTCGCTCGTATGATCACAATAAAAATCGTACTTTATGTTCTATATGTTTAGTTTTCCATCATGCAAATCACATAGACCTGCAATATATCACACACAGGAAGAGTTAAGCAGGCATATGAGAGTAGCTACTCAAAGATGCTGATATCGATAACTCATTACTGATGGGAATTGGATTTGGCGCCTATTGGGAATGATAAGCTCTCGATTTGCTCACTTCGCGCGCTTTGCGAGGGGCGGTGGTCACAATGCGGAGGTCCTTCCACAGGTGCCGGGTTAAGGCTGCGCACCTGCTGGCGGTACTGACGCCCTCCCCAATCCGCCAAAGCTGGCTATTTTCACCCTTAATCGTTGCTGATTGTATGACGCGGGGAATCGATCGGACAGAGGAAAGACTGACCACAAACTACTCAGGAAATATCACAAAATAGTGTGTTTTTAATCATATCTTGCTATACCCATTATACCCTAAAGGAACATTTCGTTTATTTGAAGGAAAAGAGGGAATTACACATTTGGAAAGGCGAAGGGGATAGACGCACGTAGGGTATTTATTAATGTATTATACTATTGAAATAATTGTAACAATAATTATGTTCTTCTTAACCACAATGATCAATATGATATAAAGAATCGAAATCAATAAATGCATACTACTGAAAAGCTACGCACTTTGAAACAAAACAATTATGGGCAATGGGTAGGAAGGGACGTACGTTGTATTTTAGATCTACTTCAAGCTGAATCGAATATATCAATAACTGTTCACCATGCCCTCCTGTACTTTGATCATGCTCTTATATGGTCGTTATTTAGCCCTTTTTAATACACAGGGTAAGAGGAAAAGTAAAAATAATGTTTTTAAGCAGAAACATATGATTGAAGATAGATAGAGGGAAAGAGAGTAATAAATATAGCATTAAAGATATAGAAATATAAAACGTTAAGAGGGGTAATAAAAAGGATGACAGAGTGAGAGAATGAAAGAGAGAGAGAGAAAGGGAGAGAGAGAGAGAGAGAGAGAGAGAGAGAGAGAAGAGAGCTAACAACCTTAGATGTGAACACATTACTTATCGACATGTTCATATATCTTTTTCTAACCAAAGGGGAAAAAGGGAGCATAAAATAACGGGAAAATAAAGTAACGCAATCAATACATTAACAATGAGTGAGTTTATTGTGGATATTCCTTCAGTAGGCAGTCGATAATGATCTCAAAGATCATTTATCTCGAAGCATCGCTAATAACTTCATCCGCTCGGTATTCATTGCTACACCTTCATTGGCCTTCGTGTAGGTCAGCTGTGTCGCTCGAAATTTATTTTCCTGCCCTTAAACTTTATTTCAAAGATACCCACTGGGTTACAAGTGGCTTGTAGTTTATGTTCGGCTAGGAAAACTGACCCGGTTGTCCGGTAATCGATAGCTACAAGCGGCATGCGAGAAAGGCCGGAGGATGATAAAGCCCTTGTATGAGGGTTTAGCTGGTTTTCAAACCGATCACAGCTCATCGATGAACGATCGTTGTGGGAAGGTGTCGATACGTGATCGTCATAATGGACTCATTTTACACGCTTAGATGGGAAATCTTCGAGGTGTCAGGGTTGGATGATAAATTACCAGGAAATGATATTTATTTAGAATGGGCATTGCATTTTTTGGTGGACGTCAGACACGTATGTGTTTATCTTAAAGGGCCTCTCCGCTTTCTCCTATGTACATTTTTTTTTCTGAAAAGAAGGGAATGGTATTATTCATTAATGATTTAGACAAAATTGTTTTCATATTCGTGTTCTATCCTATCAGCTCATTCTGAGAGTCACTGTGGGAAGTCCTCAAAATGATTGCTGGGTTTATTGTTTGGGTGAATCTCTGTAACCGCGCTGCTCAAGAGTGACGTGATGAATTACGTAACGGAGTATTCTTTTGTGAAGTGTATCATTGCAAATAATTGTCGGATTTGTTTTCTTATATTTTTCGTTTACCCTATAAGAGAAACGCTATACAATTGGAAAACAACAAAAATCCACGTACATAGCAAATCCGCATGTGATTATTTATAGTCGTAATGTTACCTTTTCAGCATGATTACGTAACATCTGTGATTAGGTTCTTTTTCTCAAAAGGGGTGTTGCCTTTGGTTGCTTCTACTTCATTTAATGATTTACGATTAATTCTTGCATCTGTCAAATCTCTTCAAATCTCCAACCCTGACCAGGACAATTTGTTTTATTGTGTGGTAAAGCAGAAATTTTATAGCAAGTAACCTGAGTAAGCATTACGTAAATTACGTAATATGCACTTATATTTCGTGTTATAGCTAAGATTAAAATTTTGAAGTTGATTTACTTGTACGTGTGTGTATCCTCGTATTCTTCATGCTCTTAGGGACTCAACACTCGATTTTCTGCTACCAATCCGGCAATTACGAAAGCGATGAAATAAAATACGTATATTGGCTCTTCGTTTGGCCTGGCAAATTGACGCTCTATGAGATTTGTTCTCATTACGGGTGAAAAAAATCCAAACACAGCACACAAATTGTTCATAGAAAGAGGCGTCATAGTGGCAGATAAAAGAAGTTGAGGAGACAACAAATATGGGAAGGCAGGTGCGACTCTAACTTTGCGGTAAGTATGGTTCGTGAGAAATAAGAAAAGATAGAGAGAGAAGGAGAGAGGAGGGGTGGTGGTGGGGTGCTAGTAATAACAAAACGATTATGCCCGCGTGAAGAAATCAACCGACAGCAACTCAGCCAAATGTCCAAAATAGATTTGTAATAGAAGAACGCGATTTTTCAATAAAAACACAAATTTCACCATATATCGTAGACGTAATAACGCTAGATAATTGTAAGCGGACACAGTTGTCATGTCATATGATTTGCGCGTTCGTCACTGGAAAGACAAATAAATTTTGAGAGAGAAAGAGAATGAAAAAAATATCGGAGCAAGAAAGGTGCACAGTATGCTACAGAAAAGGGCATGAGGACGTGAACAAAAAGAAGTTATATCGTAGTTGGAGAGGAAGAAGAAAAAGCAGCAGAATTTAGTAAATAATTTTTGTCATTTTGACTCTTTGTCCGCAGTTGAAGCACTTGTAAGCTGGCAACATTTTCCTCTATAAGATTTTAGTTCACAAAGCAAATATGTGACAAACCGAGAAATTTCGCAGACATCCTTCATTTGAGAGTATTTCTAACTTGAGGACATTTACACAATAAATTGTACGTCACATCTAGACAGTCAACATGCTTATGTTTTCAAATGTTTATCATTTCTTGGTTATCACTGTAAGAATTTTAATTATTGTGTTTTCGATATCCTGTACAGGAGTTAACTTAGACACTTTTGAATAAGCACATATCCGTTTATGTACATTTGAGTAGTTCGTCTGGAGATAATCGCAACGCAAATGCGATTACGTGTCTAAATTGACCATTGTAATACATGCATTTTTTCTTTTACTCACCATCCCCGTCTCAAGCTTAATTGGCAATATATTGACCTCACACTCGTTCTCTGAAGATATGCAGCCCCTCCTCACATTCTCAAAAGAAGAAAAGTGACAATACTGATAACAGGGACACAAATAATGAGTAAGTGATGATGACATATTACGCAAAAGTAAGTGTTTACGGTATTGTGAATACGTAATGAGAAAAAATATGTTTTTCTTATGTAGTGTCCCAGAAAGTCTTCCTCAGTTAAATACATCTATAGGACAAATAAAACTGATGAAAAAGGAACTTCGTATTAACTGATTGGAGAACGTTTGACCAAAAACGGACACATGTTAACAAATAGACTTGAGGTATGAATGGTACTATTCATAATTACTAGCCCTAACATATACCTCCGTGCTTTGGTATAACGCATACTGTATACTGCCACTAAACAATTTGGAAATGTGCAATTGCTTCAGCACAGCTATACAGAAGAAACATTCTTAACAATATGGTTTTAATCCTTGCCCTTACTTCATAAAACTTCAATATTCTTAACCACATTTGGTCTAAAATGTATGATTTGTTTTTGTACAAAAATGTAATTACGTCACAACATTTACCATGTTTACCTCTCATAACCCAAATAAATATGTTGTCAATTATATGCTCTTCCTTACTGATCGGAGCCTTAACCGTTCACGTAACATATCAAATGCTGTCCTATGTGTGTATTACTTGTAGGAAAATGCAGCTATGGTGCAGAAAAAGTTGATTATGTTTATCATGTTAATGAAGCGACAGGCTCCCGTTTGTTTATATCACCCACAATCCCTAGTTCTTAAGCGTCCAATCAATAGTAAATCCTTTCCATTTTGTCAATTGGCGCGAGGAGTGTCATTAAGTTTGGAGGTTTAAAGATTAAATGAAAATATAAATACGTGTACAATTTGAGATGATTTTATGTGCTGGGAGGTAGAGACTTCACGGTAAGTCTTTCTGCTCTTTGTGTGCGAGATGTGCCGTTTCAACCCGTATAGACCAGCAGTTTATCTGGAACGAAAACGTTTAGTAAGATAACATTGTTTCATTGTCAGCTGTTGATGTCAAAAAAGTTGGCGAGATTATTTTCATTCATCACACTTTTTTACGATGTTTTCTGTTGAAATGAGGTTAGTCACACATGAAGTTAAATTAAGAAAAACATGCATTACTCATGGTGAATTACAGTCACGTTGAGAATCAGGCCACTGATATACATTCTCCTATTATTTGTTGCTGCTTATATCCGCGCTTCGTTTAATTGATGTAACCGGTTTGGAGGCTCGTCCAAGTCTGCTCGGTGTGAAATTCTGAGATGGTTTTAGACTATGCAACTCCCTTTCGTTCTTTTACACAATGTCTTCTGATTATGCAATCTACGCGTTACCTGGCAATTTCGTGACGCAAACCATACTTCAAGTATCCTATCACGTCTATAATCCTACAAACGGCTTAGGGGTCACTCGTTACGCCATATCACCGTGTATTTTCTCACGTTTTGACCATTTTCGAGGGATTTTCACAATTTTGCTCTCGTTTCCACTCTTGATCCGTCGTTCGAAATTCAGATGGAGGTCCGATCGCTTTTACCCATACTTGAGTAGGTAGCAAACTCCAATTACGTGTTGCTTGGATGGCGGCCGGTAGGATGCATGCACGAGAATAGATATATAGACATACTAATAGATAAACAAACACGTAAACGGGGAAGGTGCAGAGGTGTACCGTATATACCGGATACGAAAATTTAGTTTTATAACAAGAAGGACCGTAAAGGTGTATTGGTTGTTAAAAGTAAAACTATTAAGTATAGTTTAGAAGAACAAGATCGAGATCAAGATAGATAATTGCAGAAAAGGTAAAAGAGGGGAGAGAGAGAAAAAGATGGGTGGGGGGGGGGGCAAGGGAATAAGAAGGAGAGATAAGACAGGAACCAATAAGAACGTAAGGTAAAGGACGGATGTATCTTGTACATGTACTTGTAATTGTCATGCCCATGTTAAGCAACAAAATCATCATTGTTATTGTTCAAATCTTCAATTACGTCGTTCTGTGAATCATATAGGAGCAAAACCTGCTATCAGAATGTACTGATTTCCTACAAAAGTGTATAGGGTGTGTGAGAGTCTGGCTGGATAATATAACACATCCTCTTCTTCTATACGGGGAAATATCTTTTCTTATCACGTGAAAAAGAAACTTTCATTCACACACTCTTATCTGTAACCATAGAATCCAGAGTGCTGATATACTAGTATCGTTGATATACTACTTAAAAATCCTGTTTTCCAAACAAACTAAACTTGGTTTCACTGATGATTTGCATTACGTTTGCGCGTTTTATCTCGAAACACGCTTAGCGTTATGTTAAATCTATACAGGCGGTACGCGGTATTGAAAATAGGTAATACTTATCATATGGCAAATTGACAAATAAACCATCTTTCCCAAGAAGCAAATTGAAAACAGGTTCCATTATCATATTTTGACGAGTAATGCCAGACGGCTCTGGAAGTATCCCCGTTTCCTGTCGACCGCAAAACGTAAAAGATATGATTATATTGATTGAGGTTTATTCGATAGAGATGTAAAACCGCCTCGCTTCATTACAGTACGTAAACACAATCCTGATGTAATAGTTTATAATTTAATAGATAGACGTATTTTGGAGGTCTCCGGCGGTTTTTGAAAGTAATCTCCTGATTTGAATGCGTGCACTTTCCGAATAAATTTGTGGTCTGATTGCCTAAACAAAAACAATAGAGGGAATAGTCCCGGCTGCTATCATAACATGATGATTGTGTATTTATCTATCAACGTTTGTGTTTGGAAATGATAGTTTGGTAGTTTGGTAGTTTGGCATTTTGGTAGTGTGGGAGGTAGTGAAGAAAGTGAGAGGAAATAAAAACAAGTGTAAGGAAGACTGAGACGGGGAGACATGAACAGATGGACACAAAAGGTATTTTAAAAGAAAAATCCCTCAATTCACGTTTATTTCGCATAAGAAAAAAAAAACATACTACAATGAGGGAGAAAGCGACAAATTAAGCATGTTAGGAATGAAACGATCAAGCGAAGAGGGAAATGTTTTGGGCTGTTCTATGATTCCACAGGGGAAAGGTAAACCACAATTGTTTTTAAAAATCATTATCCATAACCCTTTAACAATAACAAATATCATAATCGCGAGTTCGCTGCTGCAGTAAACACAAAGTCACTCTCGATGTATTGTAGGCGCTTCGATAACTTGAATTCATCTCACGTTGGTGACGTTGAAGCAAACTCTATACACCATTAATCAATGACAGATATGTTCTGTGTCGACTCCCTTAGCAGGGTGCATCATCATCACATTCGAGAATATAAATGGTCTCCATGTTCCCATTTTCTTCGACACAAAGAAGACGGTAATTTCCCCTCTTGAAGATTCCTAATTCTGACCCTCGTTCTCATTTAAGCGTTTCATGTTTTTCTTAACCCTTTGTGTGGCTGATAGAATGCTGCTGTATGGGATGCGTGTGTGTATTGAAATTGATGTAATCCACCCGTGGCATGTAAAGGGTTACGCCAATCACAGACGTTCCGAACCAATCGGCCGTACGACACTGCGACTGGCTGAACTGCAGGACGTTGGATGTGTGCAGGTACATGACGTCACATTTCGAGTCGTAGACTGCAGAATCGTGGCAAAATCGTTCCACCTGTGTTGGCCTTAATACATACATGTGAAGCTGGCTGTTTGCGTGTGTTTGTGCGTACATGTGGCGCCGTGAGGGTGAGGGTACGGTGCGAATGGAGAGTAGGGGGTACGGCTGGGATGGGACACATGGCTTCCCGATGAAAAGTCTAGATGTTCCATCTCGTTCCCCTTTCTTTGGTATTTGTTGTTAAGTAGGGTGGAGCTTTATTAATCCCTACTTTTGTTAAAAAAAAAAAAAAACTCTTGGGATTGAGAACGACAAATAATACACACCCACTCCATTTCCACTTTTCGACTTTTACCTTAAGAGCCCACGTCCTTGGAGACAGAGTCTACAAGAGTTTTTGATACTTTTTCTATGAATTTGAGACCCAATTTAAAATAGAGCACAGCGGTGATTTAATCAAGCGTCAGTCAGCGGACCAGTGACCGGATTCTCCCCCGACACGTCCCGAGAGCAATGCGTTGGCTTTCCGCTGACGTTCGGGGAACCGAAGTCGTAAATTTCCGTTTCAGATTTGGTTCGCGCTCCTCGGCAAATAAAATTGAAATTAAAATCACGATATAGTGATACATTGAGCTGGAACATACTCCGAATATTCTCTAACTGATGAGCACCTATAATGAACTAGCATTGATGATTTCATAATTGTCTATAAAATAGTTAGGAATATGTACCATAAGGATATACCACACCACAACATTCTCGTCTGATAACAAATATAAAGTAGAAGAAAAAGGCAGAGAACGAAAAGTAGCATTTAGCTGCCTTCTAGAAAGTTTGAGTGATAACTGAAAATGCTGTAAGTGGCGTGTCAAGAGCTCTTTTTTAGGTTGTTTTCTTTCGAAAAAAGAGTCCTGTAAAGATGCGGCCAAACTCTTAGTTAGCATTCACATCTCCGCTCGTAAGTGCCGGTTCAACCCGGTGTTTGTTCACGACCACAATACATAGAGCAGTTTAGGTGTGTCGCTAGCGCATCTCTGAGCCAGATTCGCAGACCAGAAAAAAAAAAACCCTAGAAAGATATAGCCAAATTCTTAGTGAGATGTACGCTTGTACGCCGGGTAACACCGGTTTTTGCACACGGCTTGAACAAACAAAATAGGTTTTAGGCGTTCTCGGCAGCGCATCTCTGAATCAGATCCGCAGACCAGCTCGCGAGATAGTTTAGGGCGTTTTTAGCAGCGGAGTGTGTACGCGGAACGTATTTCTGTACATCACCCTAACCTCCAATCAAGCCGGATAATAATTGGACATAGGAGATCAGATTCTATGTAATACATGTATCCACATCTAACCCATATCTTCGGAACACAAATATTTCGACATCTGGATTTTAATTTTTTTTGAACAACTTCATTATATAGTTTGTCAAGATTCAACAATTTCGTTCTTTACATGTCTTTACTGATGAGAATTTATTATTATATGAATAAAGTGAAACGAATTTACATACCTCGAAGGGAATCTTTGTTATAAAAGACTTACGAAAAAGTATCACTTAAATGACTTCTACCAGAAAAAACTGAGCTGCAAGTGTCAAGGGAACAGCACTGTTGCCCGTTTCCCGAGCTTAGCGAAAATCAAATCATGTTATCTTTAAAAAGGACTGATCCTCGCATCAACCGAGTGATAAAGGGAAATGTTATCCAAAAGCTTTTTTTTTCTTTTACCAAATTATGCTTTGTAAATCTTTATCAAAAGGGCCTTGTTGAAACATTTTGCTAATTAAAGAATATGTTTTTACATGAAAGCATAAAGCGGAAGAAAGCGCGGGAAATTCGCGTACGTTGATACACCCTGTGGAGGTTAAGGTATCAAGTGACCTTGCCTTAATGTGCGTGTTTTCTTTTTCCCGCGCAAAAATAGGCGCGCGCAATTAGTTTCTCCCTGGCAGGGCTGGGTGCGTGCATCCCTATTCATAACATGTCACTCAATCTCCCATTCACCCTCGGTTCAAATTACGCGTTGCGCGCGGTAAAGACGGCTCGACTGGATAACCTTACATGGGCATCGCCAAACCTCGAAATGGTATACGATGTCAAGAAACACATTTTGAACGATGTTATTCGTTACGTTCTTCTTCATTTTCGGGATTTTCCATATGTTTTGACTCCTGCGGATAAGGTTACAAAAATAGAATATAATGCGGAGTTATCGGAATAGATTACGGCTAAGAAAATGGAGAAAGGTTCAATGGTCAGCAACATATGCTACCGATAACTTGTTAAAGTAACATGGCAAAGGATTTACCTGGTGCTAGATGACCAGCCTCTAACAACACTTGACACGATCCAAAAGAAAAGTTAGACTTTGTTATCATTGGCGTTGTTGTTGTAGGAGAGGCCAATATCACTGTTGGATATTAACGTTTTGTAAGCATTTCTTGGTAGGCTCCCAGTATCTTTAAGGCCAGCGCAGTTGACACGATCCGATCAGTCGTACAACTCTGCGACTCGCTGGATTGCAAGACCCGGTCAAGGGATCAGTGCAGGAAATGTTGGTTACAGTTCAATATTCTGAAGGTTCTTGTTCCGAAGGTTCGTTATTCCGAAGGATTGTAATTCCGAAACACGTAAATTGCCTATACCTCGATGCTCGTTAGTCTGGAAACGAAAAAGGGCTCGTTAATCCGAGCATTTGTTGCGTTATTCCAAAGGTTCGTTAATCCGAAAATAAAATAGGGCACGTTATTCAGAAAATTCGTTAATCCGAAAACGAAATAAGGTTCGTTACTCCGAAAATGAAATAAGGTTCGTAAGTCAGAACCTTGAGAATAACGATCCTTTGGAACAACGCAAACCTTTTTACGGTTTCGGACAAACGAACCTTCGGAATAACGAACCTTATTTCTTTTCCGGACGAACGAACATTCGGAATAGCGAACCTTATTTCTTTTTGAGGCAAAGGAACCTTCGGAATAACGAATCTTATTTCTTTCTCAGTCTAACGAACCTTCGGAATAAGGAACCTTATTTTGTTTTCGGACTAACGAACCTTCGTAATAACGAGCCTTCGGAAAAAACAAGTGCTTCCCGTAATATTAATGTCACATTTCCAGTAGGCTGCATAAAGGTGGCAAAATCGTGCCGTCTGAAGTGGCTTTTAGAATGCCGGATGTGGTCGAAGATCCAAACCAAGTTTGGGGACCCTCTTCGTGGAGAAACGAACGCCCCAGGGTCTATATAAAACAGTTTGAAAAAATCCAAAGAAAATTTAGTTTAGAGAAAAAGTTGTGAAGTTGTGAAATCCTCGTGACTAGCATTGAGTGCGCATTACTAATCGACATGGGCAACTCAATTGGTATGAAATTACCTGCTTTATGGCATTGTTATTGTTCTTCACTGTGTACTATGCGTTAACAGGGCAATATCCAAACCTTTGATTTAGAGAGTAAACTTAACACCGTGTAAGAGATAAGTTGTCTTTTCAATTGGAATAACTTCCTCATGAAATGTTTGATCATGTTAATTTTTCTCGAAATTTTGCTAATTTGGTCTTCCAAATCCTCTGCTTGAAGTCTAGTCATGTTGTTATAAGGGGCTTGTTTCCCCTTTAATGTTGTGGTGCATGTACGTGCGCGCTGCGACGGACGCACACCATCATGACTACGCTCTAGTTCGAGCATCTGCGGGGTGTCCGCCCCCCACTGACCAATGACGTCAGCAAACAGTGGGCAGATGCAAAGGCGCCTATCACGAGATTCCGCCCCCTCCCCCAACCCCACACCTTTCTCTTTCCATGGAAGCTGGATAAAATCGGTTTATGATTCTACTTCATGGACGCTGGTGTATCAATAGAAGATGACAACACGTCATGCATTTAGATTATTTCCAAGATGTCGGAACTACATAGATAAGTGCCAACAGGTATACACAATCAGTAATATAATGTCTACATACTCGTTAGGTTTACATAATCATGCTTATCTCGCACGTTAATGTATGTGTATTCATGTTCGTGTGTCTCAGTGTGTACGGACACCAGGCAAACCGATTCACGTATCATGATCGTTTAACATAAAACGAAGATTCATACAACACTCGGCATGCTTCTCCTTAATTTCTCAAGAAAGAAACACATCACTAGTCATTAGGGGATCGGTGTGATCTGTCTCCATTCCAATTACGCCAATGATCAAATTATATTTGATTATTGCTGGTGCAAATATGTGGTACTTCCTTGGAAATGCATAATTTGAGAATAGGATATATTGATATCGCCACTTGGTTTATTCCCATGTCGAATGAATTCATGTTCATTTCCTAGAAAAAAACTTTAAAATTAGCTTGCGTAATGGAAATAATTGTAAAAAATTCTGACTATCTAAACTTCTTAGAATGATAAGCCGTAACCCTTAACCTAGTCCCTTTGTTTTAGCGTGTGATTTAGGATGTAATCAAGTGACGAAACGCGGGACAAGACCATCTTGTAATGCACCGGGTGTTCAACATTTGTATGAAGATAAATTTTTTTTTTAGAAAGCTAACAATTCGAGCGTACTTTATTTTTCTACCATTCTACCATTCTACCATTTCACAACCTGGATTTGATTGTAATTTGTGTGGTACATGCCATATTTCATAATATTTAGTGATCGCTATAATATGTTAATTCACTCCATCCAAAACCTTTACTTTAACACTATGACTAATATAATTTGGTGATATCTGGCAAAGATAAACACCCCTCTAAAGATAATGGGTAGCAGTAGTAGTAGTAGTAGTATTAGTAGTAGTAGTAGTAGTAGTAGAAGGAGTAGTAGAAGGAGTAGTAGTAGTAGGAGTAGTAGTAGTAGTAGGAGTAGTAGTGGTAGGAGTAGTAGTAGTAGTAGTAGTAGTAGTAGTAGTAGTAGAAGGAGTAGTAGAAGGAGTAGTAGTAGTAGGAGTAGTAGTAGTAGTAGGAGTAGTAGTGGTAGGAGTAGTAGTAGTATTAGTAGTAGTAGTAGTAGGAGTAGTAGTAGGAGTAGTAGTAGTAGTAGTAGTAGTAGTAGTAGTAGTAGTAGTAGTATTAGTAGTAGTAGAAGGAGTAGTAGTAGTAGGAGTAGTAGTAGTAGTAGTAGTAGTAGTAGTAGTAGTAGTGGTAGGAGTAGTAGTAGTAGTAGTAGTAGTAGTAGTAGTAGTAGTAGTGGTAGGAGTAGTAGTTGTTGTAGGAGTAGTAGTCGTGTTTACGAGCAGCCGTATATATCATGGCAAAGACATTCAGCCGTCGTAGCCGAGGTTCGGCTTCTTTAATTTAATTTTGATCGCACCATTTTTAAGATGAATCCCTGCTTTTCTATGGTCACACACGAATTGGACCAATGGTCGTGGCAGAACGTAACTACATTGATTGTACATGGTTCATGATGGGTTGGGTAGTCTTGACTACTTTTCAACATCATCATCATCCTAATCTTCATTATTATCATCATCATCATCATCATCATCATCATCATCATCATCACGTGCCGTCCTCGGAGTAAAGACCGGTTACCATAATCCTCCAGGCTTCTAGGTCGTAATATGCTTTTATAGTGATTTTTCCTTACTGTTTAATGTCTTCAAGTCGTCCCTATAATAGCTTCCTCTGGATATGATTAAGGCTAAGATGTCCCCTCACTTAAGCATTTATGTGCCCCACCCGCCTTTTACTCACAGGTAATACACACAAATCCCATAGAGTAGCAGTTTATTTGACGTACAACAAAGGCTTAAGAAGGCGAACAATGGCACCCTTTTTAAGGCCAAGACATTGTGTCTCTTTTAATACTCTCATTTTGTGTGGCACTGAAAGTTTTAACATGTTTAAGAAGACGCAGAAAGGAACTTCATGCTGAATGTTTGATTTCTCATGTCAACCTGTTAAAGGGTATTGAAGAAAACCACATATAGCACTTTATAAGACATGTACAGACATACATGCAGATAAATACTTAACATATACCACACCATTGATGTACAATATAAAAAACTAAAAGGTAATATGTATAAATAAAGAGAACTTATATATATTTATTGTAGATTTCGTATTCTTTATCACTAATATTACCCCTTACCTTTAATGCCTAGACATCACCCTTCTTTTAAGGATCCAAGAGACCGCACTCCACGCATTATGGGTTTCATAGTTTTTACTACTACTGTCCCTTTCCTTTAATGCACAGACAGTAATGATCCAAACAACGGAACAATTATGGGTTTCAAAATCTTTAATTCTGTCTTTTACCTTTAAGGACTAGCTACACATCCCCCCTTCTCTTACGGAGCCGAACAACGGCACAATTATGGGCTTCGTAGTATTCACTTCTACCCTTTACCTTTAAGGACTAGCTAGACTTCTCCCCCTTCTCTTAAGGAGCCGCGCTTGATATGCCTCAGTGCGCGTGGACGGTGTCATCCCCATTATGTGGCGCTAATCTAAAATTACCACCAGTCACGCCATGTGATTACCTCCCCAGCCGTGCAGGCATCCATCTTTGATGTATTAATTAATATGGCAGCGTGTTTTGTTTTTGTCGTGGGGTCTCCTTTTGAGCATGCGCAGATGGTGACCCACTCTCTACATGGCATGTGCGTGTGTTTCTGTATGTTCACTCTTTCTGTGCTATTGGGGGTATTCCCTATGCATGCCTTTCTCTCCACCTCCTCTTTTCTCACTGAGCCTGCCATGTCTCTTTCTATCTCCCTATCTTACTGTTTGTATTTACACCTACTCCCTCTACCCATCCATCACCCTGCCCCCCTTTCTCCTCTGTCTCCCTCTGTTCCTGGTCTCTTACACCTCTGCATGCTTTGTGTAATTCTGTGTTTTTTTCTACTGATTATGCTCTACAGTACTACCTGACATACATTTTGAGACGATGTCGCATCATGATATATGTTAACCCCCCCCCCCCCCCGCTCTCGCAATTTCACCCCCGCGATCTACTCTCCGTTTCCTCGACCCTTTTATTCCATGATATACAAATAATTCATTTTCTTTTTATCCAATCAGTGTGCCGAGACAAAATCACAAGGCGTTAACAAGCCTCCCCTTTCCCATTATTACCACAACGAGACAATTACCACCATGTCCAAAGTGTACCTGAATTGATTTCATTTCAACATAATAAATTTATCTTCATATGCTTCTTGAGAATGGCTTTAAATTCGGAATAAACGTCTGAAAAGTATATCAAATGCGTATTTTTGTCAGCTGATTAACAACAATTTGCAATCATAATTCGCAATTTCACCATCTGGTCAGTATCTTCAATACTTGCCCCTTATAAAGTTCCATTGTGATATTTTTACACCAAATTTGCACATTAACACCTAAAAGCAGCATTTTATTTAATGCAGATAGAATTTAACAATTATGTGCTATTAAAGCATTTGGGACAACTAATAACCGCAAGTTCGGTAGAGCAGGTTCCGTAGCGCAGTATTTTTTTTTTTATCGCATGAAAAGACTTTGCGCGTCGAAACTGAGTCGAAAGAAAAGGAGCGGATGAAATTGTGAGGAAATACCAATGATTTTAAGCCGTTGTGTGTCAGATAAACTGCTTTTCTATGCGAATTTTGTGTATTACTCGTTAACCAAGTCACATGTGGGGGACAACGAGTTAATAAGGAGTTGGGGACGAGGTGAAATTCGACAGAAATAATATGACGTCATAGCTTGTAACAACTGCTCAACGCTCTCACGAGATACGGCGATTAGATACCACGTGATCGATTCATTAGCTTAATTAGTGTTGTCATTTAAGCGAGAATAGAACGCGAGATCCGCGGGTATATAGGAACCGTGAATGGACAAGGCCGAGAAAATGTCATTGTAGACACTGCGAATTGTGTATAGCACTCAGGCTGCCTTGATTGCAATGCCGTAACCTTATGTTTTGTATGCTCTATTTGTTTTCATTTCCGATGAAGTTGAATTATCACCCCACCCCCAAACCCTCCGCCATCTCTGCCTCCTAATGTCTCTATCTTTCGCAAACACGTTCTTACTAACCCTTTCTCCTTCACTCTCTACGCTGTCTATCTCAACTCTGTCTGTTTATCTACTCGCTTTCTCGCTCTCTCATTTTCCCCATCCCACGGCCCTGTCTTGTCTAGTCATGCTAGTTTTAAAATATAGCGGTCCTTAAGTTCGGGGAAAGGCATCCCGTAATGCACCGCGCATCGAACTGCGGAATTTTGTTTTCAGCCATGTCTGCTTCCGGTCCCTAACCCTAATACACAAGACCGGAAGTGGATATGACTACAAAGAAAATCCTAACGTAGCTGTACTGTGCGGTGTATCATGAAACGATTTTATACGTGCCAGGCAGAATTAGAAGAGGTCCGCCGCTTCGATGGCTTTGCCGGTGTGGCCGGAGTGCAAATACCAAATAAATGGTCTAAGAAGAATGATAAAGATGACATTATCATGGCAATTGCTCGTGGTGGCCACAAGCATCTTCAGTGCAAATATCATATCTTATAGCACAAATAATCAACGTGAAATGCAGCAAATATATCGGGTCGCCGTTAATATAATTTTCTTTGATTGCACGCTATTGTATTTCCACCAATTGATTGGACTGCGTTGTTCTTCATCCTTATTTCGTTTTGACCTATCTCAATTTCTATTTGATTTGCTGCATTAAAGAGTTCCTTTTCATATTTTGATTATTTTATTATATATGTGCGCATATGTAGACCTTTGCTAGCACTTCAGAACGTTTCATGTTGGAAATGCATAGTTAAATATTTGTTTCAACCTAAATTGTTACTCTCTTTTATGGAATTTACCTTCTTCCTCTCATTGCTTTATTCTCTTCCATTTTACCCTCTGTCTTTCGTTACGTTTCAGTCTTTCTTTACATAAGTGTTTTCTTTTCCTTCTTGTTCTGTTCTATTTCATCATTTATCTCCTCTTTTCCCGTCTTTGTTTTTTCTTCTTCTTCTTGTTCCTTACTCCCTTTTTATTTTATTCTCCCTTTTCTTCTCCAAAATAATCTTTCTTTTCTTCAATCCTCTTCTCATTACCTTCTTAAATTTCTCCTTTTACTATTTGTTACCCTTAAAGTTATTTATTTTCATTATCTTGCTCATCCTCCTTTATTTTGTCTTGTTTCTCATTTTCTTACTTCTATTCTCCTTGCCATTCGCCTCATAAACTTCATCCATTTGAAGACGCTACATTTATGTCATGTATACGAGCACGTGTCTCAGGGACACCATAATTAAGTAAAGCGTTCATTACTGGTAGTTGTTATTCTTCTTTACGGCGTAAATGTTTATCTTTCTCTGAGTTATTACTACTCCAATATTTATCATGAATCAAGCATGGGTTGTTTCTCCTACAAATATATGCGCGTTCACAAAAAGAGACACGAAAGCCTAGGATATGTGACAATTCAGTGTGCTTTTAAATGCTTAGTACCGATACGGTTTGGACATTAGAAGACAGAGACGTTACTTCATTATGTTTATGACGAGATCTAACATCGTTTTAATTATTATCAAGTATGTAATCTTCATTTGACATACAAGCACACCGAGGACAAGTGCGAAATTTGAAAATAATTTACGATTAGCTTGATTACTTTGTTTTTAACCCCTTTTTACACAACTGAGTTATCTTCGCACCACAAAATACACACATTTCATAGAGCAGGAAATTGTACAGCAGGTAAGGACTTAACCACCTTAGCGCCTTTTGCTCTCTTCTCCCCTCTCTGTCCCCATTTATCTCTTATCTCCATCTTTCAGTGTGGACGTGCGTTTATGTATCTCTCTACTCGTCTCCTAATTCCTCATTTTCTTCTTGTTACTCTCCATCCACCCACTGCTTTCTTACACATGTTAGAGAAAGGAGACAAGCATAGGGAAAACGAGACAGGAAGAGAAAGATAAAGATAGAGAGACAGAGAAGGATAGATACAAGGGCAGAGATATCAAGATACATGCACATGTAGAGAGAGACACAGCTGGAAAGAGAAAGATGGAGACAGAAAGACACATAGAAAGCAAGAGAAAAGGAGACAGAGAAACAAAGTAAGAAAGATACTTACATAATGAGGGTGGTAGTAAGAGATAAGTAGAGATAGAGATAGAGAGAGAGGGAGAGGGGGGATCTTTAACGTATCGCATTCATCTTTTCATCCTACATACGCTACGCGCTTAGCGTCGGCGGCGCCAATTTGCCAATCGTGTGACATCACAATGGACGCCACACCCGTGCGGTGTTAACAAGCGAAAGCATACACGCACCAATCGCAACGTTCTATTTCAGTCCTGTACCAACACCACATATCAGCGCCGATCAGGTGCATAAACTGTGTATGCCTATTTTCGTGCGTTGTGAACGTCAATGCTATTATATAAACACACGCGCACACCAAGCGAAGCGATCCCTGTTCTATTTGTCACTAATTCGAGTTAGGCAACCAGTCGCTGATTCGCTCGTGATGACACACGCACTCCCTATAAAAGCCGCTTTAGGAGACGACAATTAAAAGTGTTAGACTTCGCTCTCATTGTCTGCAAGTGTTGGGCTTGTTGTACTTCCGGTGTGTTAGACGAGAAATGTAATCAATGAGAGAGAGAGAGAGAGAGAGAGAGAGAGAGAGAGAGAGAGAAAGAGAGAGCCACCCGCCCCTTGCACATGTTGGGAAAAGGGAATCATGAGAACAGAGTCATTCAAATGAAAACATCTTGCAAGACATGGCAAAATGAATGCTAAGACATGAGCAGGAAATGGGAACGATCACTCGGGAAATAGACATTCAGGCGCCCGATTGATTTCGGAAAAGAAGTGAATAAGAAAAAAAAATCCTCAGTACAAGTTGATCTCAGAGAAACACATTGGTGAATACATTAAGATCAATTAAACTGCTGTAACCATAGAACAATTGCGGCACGTGGAGACTTTAAGCCTGTTGCGAAAATTAGCAGTTAGTGCCGACGAATAAAGGTTTGATTGATTGAAAATCACATTTATTTCCTTCAAACAGATACAAAATAATATTTGACAAGCAACGAATACAGTATATAATTCGGCACAAATTTGAAGGAGGCGAAAACCCGAAAAGCAGAGCTTGAGTTGGGGTCGCCAGATACAAATAAGCAACAAGTTTCGTATAATGACATCATATGTAATTGCATATAAAAAAGTTAAAGAGTATAAAAGAAACATACAGTAGATGGAGAAGAGGGAGAAGAAATGTAGGCATTAGAAGATAAGTTCATTTGAACAAAAGAGTAATCTGGTTGCAATAACGTGACATTGGTACATGTATATAGAGCTTGTCTGACATTTGTCTAGCATAGCAACTGGTAAGGCATGTGTATTAATTAACAATAGAAATGGAAGGTAGTTCAAGCATGTCAACATGTCAATGATCTGCAGGTGAAAAGGCTCTGGTGGAAATAATTATATTTGGACCAGTTCACATGGGGTAGGGTGTAGAAGTAACGTTGATGGCAAATGCAAGGGGGCGTCGACGTCCCGAAATGATTTAAAAACAACACTGATATGATTAGGTCTTATTTACCCAAGGTAGTATCACCGGACTAAACATGGTGACTACCTTTTTCCATGAGGCTCATGCGTTATCCTTACAAGTAGTCATGGTAACCGAATCAAAGAATCCTACCAGATTTATGCCTTTCTCCCATATATGTGCGGTGCAGCTACGTGGATTAGAACATTTTGCTGCAGAACACAGATTTGTTGCCTCCTGATCGAGGGTCACATGAACGATCCACTACACCATACCACATCTACCAACATCCTTCCAAGCATATGACATTCCTCTCTGTAGTCAGTGTGTCCTGGAATATACATGATATACGAGTTTAAAACAGTAATCTGAAACGAATAACAATTTGATGATTTGATATACTAAACAAGAAAACAAGGTCGGTGTCATGAACTGATATATATCATTTATAAGACTTAAGTATTTATGAGTGTCGCTTCTACAGCAAGTGACATTAATAGAGATGTTCCTTTATCTTTCTGTCTATCTCTCTGTATTTATTCATACTCAAAGGAGACAAAGGAACCATAGGAAACATAAGCTTCTGTCTCGTGTGTTCTTTTAATCTATATGACCTTACAAGCTCCTTATCTGGAAATCATGATAATGAATCACTCTCTGATGAAAAAAAAGATGAGATACATAATTAATCTCTTTTGTTCCACACAAACCTCAACTATGTCGCACAGAGATGTATCTCTAGTCTCAATGGACGTATAACATACATTTGGCTCTATTAATCTCAAAGTATAATTCGACGTACACCCATGCGAGTTTGCAATGGTGCCAAAGGTGTGAATACCTTTGCATTTCAAGCGAGCGGAAAGTGCAGTCAGCTGTTTGGACGATCGGCCGCCTGTGCATCTCTGCATTTCTGCTTTGCCATATTTAGTGCCAGCGTATGTTAGGGCTTTATATACATTTTTCGGGTGAATCGGCGATTCGACGAATACAGCCATATGGCCATGGTGGTAGATAGATGCCTTGAGCAGCAGTACATGGTCTTTTCTCCTTCTCATTCTATTTTCATACTTGTATTTTTTCTTTACCACTTGAAATGCAATTTAATTATTTAGCCATCAATACGCTCACACATCATTATTTCGCGTTTTCTCTGGCAACGGGTTAGTATCCATTTTCATCTTTTTCTTTTTCTTTCACCTCTTTTTCAATCATTCTTCTTCTCCTATTACTGCTATTACTTCTTCTAATGATAATACTTCTTCCAAATCCTCATTATGTCTTCATCTTCTTGTTATCATCGCTCCTTGTATGCATCTTTCTTGTTTGTAACGTCGCTTGCTAAAATATTTATTAGACACAATATCTAATTCTATATCCGGCATTAATGTATTTTTGCACAAGTAACAGACACACATTCAACAGCAGCTACACAATATCTCTCGTTCACATGTACTTCAGTTGATACGTATGCTTGTAATGGAGACAAACGTTACATGTACGTTCCCTCTCCCTTTCTATGTCAGGGGCACCTTAGGTAAAGCATGAAGTTGTTTGTGCTCATCTCATGACATCATGCCAGACATCACTGATTATTATATTTCCACTTGGTCTTTATATCTTTCTAACACATCCCCGCATTGCAATGAAAACATATTGAAACGTTTTCGTGAAGCAAACGTTTAAGTCGACTAGTTGTTTCTATGTCAGGGACACCTGAGGAAAAAAACGTGATGTAATATTTGCTGAACCATTGGCATCATTAAGAAACGACTGAATATATATATATATATAAATATATATATATATATATATCTATAATGCCACTCGATATCTATATGATTACAACATATCCCCACATATTTAATACATACGCACGGGTATAGCTGCACGGGAGTCAACCATAACATTTTAGGTTCACTGACTAGCTGTTTCTATGTCAGGAGCACCTCAGGAAAAACGTGAACTTGTTTCTGCTCAGAAACCACTGATTACATATTATAACTTCATATATCAATGCTTACAGCACATTCCCACTCGTCGCACAATCAACCTACTAACGACACTCAAGCAATGTTATTCCACTTCACACAAATTCATCGTGATGTCAAACGCCATTGTCCTTACTGCTTTTAGGGAAACTCGACCCATACTGCACCGCAAAGTAACATTTGAATTTGTTTTGTAGTCATGCCCTCTTCAGGTTTCACACGTTGATACACTGGACCGGAAGTAGATATGATTGCAAATAAAACATTGGGATGTCGCTGCGCGGTGCATTGTGGTTCGATTTTCCCTTCAAGCGATAGTAAGATAGGAAAATGATAATTCATTCATAACCATGATAACGGAATTCATGGCGTCTCCGTGTTACGTCAACAAAACTTTGCACCTCTTCGAAAGAGATTCCATCCTCTTGCTGACCTTAACCTAGACATTGGGCCGTCGCCAAATTTCATTAACTCCCACCATCGTGTTGACACTTGCCTTGGAGGTGTTTTTGCGCTCAGAGAGGCTCCAGTCAAAGTTCCCGCGTCCTATTGATCCGGACACTTCTATGAATCCACAAGCTGCTACACGATCCAGACTAGACTGTCTTCCAGGCCGTTAGAGATTTCTAAAACCAGACTATTCAATAAAAGAGGTCTGGCTACAGTGGACTTCTCATTCTAGATTCGTTTTTCTTCAGCCACCCCCCCCCCCCCCCCCTACTCCACTTCAACAGGTGGATTAAGAAAAAGAAGAACATAATCGCGTGATTACTTTTGGAGTAGTTTTCAGTTTGGATTAAAAAAGTTTGGATTAAAAATGTCCCACAGCCTGGACAGCAGGCTAATTCCAACCCACCACCATGCCCACCCTTAACCCCCTCCGTACTACATGACATACCGCCACCATACACGCCGCGGGATTCGTGTGTATCCCTGTTGCAAACACGTGACAGGGGGACAAACAATGGTTGGTCCATCTGTGCAAACCACGTGCTGTTGTATTAAGCCCGTGGGTATGAATAGTTGGACATCATGATAGTGATAGATCGACAGTTGATATAACGCCTTCCCTTCTCATGCTACCATACTGTTGCCGTATATAACCTTTGTGTATTGATGGTTGATTGTGGAAAATAAAGACAGTGGTACGTCAAAATAAAGTGCAGGTTATTGAGTGCATAGATCTGTAATGTGAGATACAATGAGTAGGAAATCCCATTTGTTGACATGCATTTTGTTTGCCCCCCCCCCCAAGTCTGTGTCACCAAACAGTATTTTTCTTAAATCGCAGAAACACACTTTCTCTCTCTCTGTCTCTTTCTTTTCTTTATCTCCACCTCTCTCTCCCACACTCTCTCTCTCTCTCTCTCTCTCGCTCTTTCTCTCCCATTTGATATTCCTTTCCCTCCCTTACTATTAATCTCTCCCTCTCCCTCTCTATATAAATGCTTGTTGCATATTCCACAAACGATCAGCATGAGAATCTTTATTACAAGACAATTGAAACATATCAGTACAAATATAAGTACGGCCTAGGAGAGATGGTAAGTGTATATATATTTTTCTCAGATTAGTGTTCTGTACGATTTATAATATTTGATTAAATTCAATATCAACGTTTTAGGCGATAACACAATAGATGATTGGTATTTATTAGTTCCACTTATCTCATGCTAACCTCTGGCTCAGGGTATAAATCATGAAACGCTCATACGATCACGCATGTCCTTCTTCCCAGGGAGCGCTACCCGATACCGTGGCGGGAAAAAGCGATACCTTGGATGCACGCATCCACCCACTCATAAATTACCCTGGTCCCCTTCTCCTCTCTCTGCCGTGACAATAATCAAGTGATGACAAGTGTGCGTCATTGTTTCCCGCGCTTCGATACACGCCGTGGCACATTTCTACCAGCAACACCACTTTCAGACCAGACAGCCTAGGTCATATTCGATTTTGATCCCATCTACAACCCTTGATGCCCCCCTACCACCACGACCATTACCACCCCGTTCGTACCCCCACCGTCATTTGAATTAAATAGACACTCAATATCTATTTCAGACCAAGTACTCCACTGATATCAACTTCAATCCAATAAAAAGAACATTAAATTTGAGACAAAATACTCCATCGACACCACCCTAATTGATTTCAATCAAATTCAACATTATCAATGAAGAGTAAACGAAGACAATAAAGTAATGAATAACAAAAAATGACATCAATATGCACTTTTATTTCTATGTAAAGGATAAGAGCATGAACAAGATGACTGTTTCTTGGAAATAATTTCAAAGGAGAAAGAGTTGAAAATGCTTCATCCAGTGATATCAATTTCCAATTACTCATATTCCATACGGTTTTAAATAGCATAACACATATATACCACCCCCCCCCCCACACACACACACACACACACGCGCGCGCCCGCGCGCAAGACATAACATAACCGCAAGACATCTATTGCACACGCACACATACAAAAATATATCACCCTCCCCCGCAACCCCACCCCCATCCCAGCATAAACTCACATACCCTACAAAATCAATTCGATGCTTATGGATACGACAGATGAGCCCGCTCTCCTGTGACAAGCGACGCATCATATATCGCGAGGTTTACGACCCGGACACTTGAGAATTTCTTAAAGTTCTTCCTCTTTTGATTTAGGATATACAATACACCTCAAAGAACACTTCGTTGAGCAATGCGTAATGAAATCTCTCTACCAGATGGATATGCATTATCAGATGTGTTTTACGCGTCGTTTTGACGCTGGTTTGAGGAGGCTAAACTTCCTTCAAGGTCAAATTTCTTATCCTTTGTTATAATTTAGATTAATAAAAAGAAACACGATGATCAAAACATACTATGATCCATTACAAGATCTGGCATTTTTGGGAGCAACCAACATTCATTTCCAAAATAAAACTGAATATATATAACAATACACGTATCATGTGTTTCAGTAAATTCCTTGTAGCAAGACGTTAATAAATATTATCGACAAAAGAGGGTGGCTTAATTTTTGGGGATACATTAGCAATATCGAGGCCTCAATAAACAGTGTAACTGCAGGTGTAGTTTTCAATGTAGTTCAATATCTTGTTTTTCAATAAGTAGATCGAAATAAGAATGGAAAAAATATTATATAATTATGACTATGATGGATGAAACCGTATACATAATTCCATATATAGAGTGCAAGATGAGGTATTCTTGTATGTATCCATTTTTTAGGTTACAGTTCGATATTCTGAAGGTTCGTTTATTCCGAAAGTTTGTTATTCCGATGGTTCGTAATTCCGAAACACGTAAATTTCGTATACCTCGATGCTCGTTAGTCCGAAAACGAAAAAGGGTTCGTTAATCCGAGCATTTGTCGCGCAACGTTCAAAATAATGAACCTTCGGAATAACGAGTGCTTCGCATTTTTAAAATAGAAAATGTACATTTCAGTTAACACTTATAATTGAAAAAGGTTGTCAAAGCAACCAAACACTGTAGAGTGATATTTTCTGGACAAATTGTCCTACTTGAGGACTCTTGGGTATCGTATACATATATGATTATTTTCTGCTCGATTTGTTTGAGTTCTAAATAATAGCTGATGGCTTCCCATCCAAATCAAATTTATTTGATTTTCACATTTCCCATCAAATTTAGAAGAAAATACTTATTTGTTGTGTGCGCAATTATACTGAATTATTACTGAATATGATTTAGGAAATAAGAAAATATGAAGAGAAGATAAAAACGTAAGAAGGAGTACCTGGCATATATATATATAGAAGGAAAGAAACGATAACTATGCGTCGTGAGGGTATCGAGTACATAGTAAATATAAATGAACAACTTGTGTCCAAAAGAGGCTTAATCCATTTTCTTAAGAAATTAGCTATTAGTATTAGATCAGTGAGAAGCATTACAGCATTTGATTTAGAAAAAAAATAAAGGCTTATGGAATAAGGTGGACTAACGTTTGACACGGTTTAAGTTAAGGTTCCCATAGGTACCTATACAAAGTAAGATTAAGAAAGCTGTTTTGCTATGAAATTATCAAAATGGATATAAATCGTTAAGTAAATAAACTCTTCATATATCCATTCGGCAAAGACATGCGTTACCCAGTTTGGCATATTCTTGGTCACTTGATATGTGTATTATGTATCCAACTTTACCCTTTATGTCTAAGATGACGTCTAATATGGGTTATAACAATATTAACTCTTTGCATGCAATGTGCGTATCGTATCACTATTAAAACACAGATAGCCCATAGTGTGTCTATTTGGCTGGCACAAAAAGGGTTATTAGGTCTGACTTGGTGTCATCAAACTAAGCAAAACGCAATTTAGACGGCGGTATTTCCGATACGGGACCAAGTTCTTTGACCTATTACGTGAATCGTTCGAGAAAGGGCCCGCCCTGTCATGTGTTATTAAACCGACCATCTTTCTCCCCGAGACGTAATTACTTACTGGCAAGTGGTGAAGTTGTTGACTGGGTGCTCACCATTAATTGGCCATTGAGTATTTGATCATCACGCGGTCTACTTGTCATTTATAGTGTCGGCTAGCGCCATCAAAAATAGTCGCGAGTAATCTTTAACCGCCCACCTTCACACTACTAAATACGCACTCGGCTGTTCCTTTGCATTGACTGATAGGTATAAGATTATCACCCGCTCTACTTGGCATCTAATGCCGTCTAGTTGTACTTAGCGAATGTCGCAAAAGACATTTTACGTTCAATATCTTTAACAGTTGAATGTCCAACCACATCCTTTTTTTCCAAAAACAAATATTAATCGTTTTACCATACGGGGCATATCTACTACATTCATACTTTTTGTTTGTTCATAATAGTCAGAAAAGCATATTGTATAACATGCAATGTTAAATGTGACCCGAGACCACCAAACGCGACAACTGTTGTTTAATTGTGGAAACAATGAGGTTTTATTGGAGATAAAGCATGTAATTAATATGTAATTGGCACAATGCCCATGTTGATACGATGTACTAATTCTACTACTTCTACAACAACATCTACTACTACAACATGTACTATTACTACCATTAATATTACTGCTATTTAACTACTTCTACTACTACTTCAATTGCTACGGAGAGGACCACGAACACTAATAATTGCCAACAACATTGCTACACCACTAACAGACTTTTCCTCTAAACGTTTGATTTAAGCCAGCTGTCACTGCAAAAAAATGGTGTAGTTCCCAGACAGGTGATGCTTTCAAGCTGGTTCAATTTTCCTTTTTTTTTTATCCTTCACATTTTAACATGTCTGGGTTAATCATTGTACCGCTACTAACATGAAAATAATGACATGATTATGGACTAATGGGGGTTTCACCTCCCTCCTGGTTTTTTTTTTTTTTTTTTTTTTTTTTTTTGGGGGGGGGGGGGGGACTTAAGGTGTTAGTTTCTCTCCGTGAGGTCTGGCGAATGAATTTCAAGTAAAGCTTAAGGTCGCTGTTCTATACATTACTGTCCCTATTCTGTTCATATGATAATCCACAATGAAAGCCTTATAGAGCAAATTATCAGGTCGTTACTGAATCATACTAGGAGACGTCTGGTACAGCGTTACAACGTAACCTAGAAATGGCTGTCCAGTTGAAAGTATCTGTAAACCTCTTTACTTTTTTACCTTTTGGCATAAGTAATGCACACAGTCTTTTCAGACCACCAGTTTGAATGCCACATAAAGGGTTAACACTGTACGTGCTATGTGTGTATCTTTTTTTTGCTAATAACGCCCATAACTCTCATAGACCAGCATTTTACCTGGCACAGGTAGAGTTTAAAGAGACTCATATCTGTTTGCACTTGTGCCCTTTTTGCATTCATGGTAAGACAAGGACAGTGGGTTGATGTATATACGTATGGCGTCTCTTTTCCCCTTCATCACCCGCTTACGCAAAATGACTCATCTTACACTTGGGTCTGATACCGACACCCACGCTATTGACTGACTTCCCATCATCCTTAACACGCCTAATAAGAGTAGAATATTTAATGAAAGATGTCAAAACAATTATGACACCGGCCCATCTTTCCTCCTCTCCTTGCCCTCGCTACCAGAGAGGAGACGGACATCCCGCTGTCCTGACCTACTGGCCTTATACTTTTAGTCGATTTCTATGCTTGTTTTGATCATTTTGATATACAGTTTTAGCACTGTCTTTTTAATACCGTGTGGAATCAAAAGGCGTGGTAAGCGACATCATAATTAGGTTAACGACGGTAAATTTTCTTAATCTTTTTGACCTGGGGCACCTCTAGAAAAACAAAGATAGTGACATTTGATATTGTAGCAGTTTCACAAAAACAATGGGCAATTGCCAATTGGCAATTATACTGATATCTCTTATCTCGATGATAAATACGTTCACCTATGTAATTTCAGTTCTGTATTCATATCTTAATAACCACATAACGTATGCATTTTGCAATACCATTACACATTTTACAGGTAGAATAGGCTACAATGTATCATAACTATAATTTTGCAAAATATTTTATCAGTTATCTATCAATGCGTGTACTATTCTTCGTTATTTTAAGTAGTCGTTTGAATGTAAAAAGAACTGCGTCAGCTCACGAGCCTTCAGGTGTTTTCTTTTTAAGTTTGATTGTGATGTTTAAATAAACCATTTAAATTCACTTCATATAACTCCCGTTCCTTTAGTACACATCCTTGTCCATAATCATTTTAATTGTCTTTTAAAATCATTTGTTGGTGATTGTGGAATATGTTTGGAAAAAAAGTTTGCAATTCTACCATAATCAGAAAATTCTTTAACATGATGTTTGCAATAAAGGGAAACTTGATAGAAATGAACACGGTAAAATACATGTAAAATATATGAACTTGCATAATTTGACATGATATAAATAGTGTACTTATGTCGTGATAATGATTTCGAATGCTGATTTAGTAGTTTAATGAATTTCCATCTACATTTAATTTCATCTCTCCTTTTCTTCTTTTTATTTTGTTTTGTTTTCAGACGAGGATTCGAGAAGATAAGGATAGCGGAGGAGAAAAATACTGGGGGAACATTGCTCTTTTTTGGTGGGACAGCTTCTTGCGGAATTCAGCCCTACCTCGCGGGAAATGATATCTCGTTACGTCACTCAACTTTCAAGAACTCATCCGGGATTTCATAAAAATGCAATTTTCTGAATTCTGATAGTATTCTCCAATTTTTAGTGCTTGTACCTTGACCTTTAGAATTTGCGCCTCTGAGAAACAATCTTCCCAATGTGGAATTTAACATACTATCCCTTGATGTATCTATGTCGCCTTTTACCACCATAAATACACATATGGTCATGTAGCCGAGTATTCTATATGACACGGAAGTAAACTAGATGACCCTGAAGTGGTCTATTCATCCCAATCAACTGAGAAATGCGATATCGTAAACAATATATGTTAATTGCGATCTTAAGTGCAGTTGTGATGAAATGCATCGTCTACTTCCGTGTTTAAAAATCCAACTTGCTTATGAAGAATCTATCGAACTACATGCAGAGAATAATCAATAAAGGCAGCTCACACAGATGTCTTTGTCTTAAAGAATTTAAACAGTTCTTCATCATATTACAGTGACTATAGTGATATATTATTTGTTATCAACATGTGTTGCGGTGGTCAGAATGAGCTTGCATAAGCGTGACAGTTTTATTTGAATTCCTATGATCAAACAGTATAATTTAAGTAAATTCCGATAGGAGCTGTTATATGTACGTAACTACATTTATCTTTAAACAAAATACATCTGTGTTGCCACTTCCGTATGTATTAATTCTTCCACAAAACTATATTTCAACGTTTGTATAATGGTTTATGTAATATAAATAATACACTGTTACATAACCATGATCACATCTAAGTTAACAATGAAAATCATACAGATCTCAACAGAATTGATATTCTCTAATTTCATTTTAAGAGTTAATATGACAGTGGAGGGCGTGGTACCGTGACAAGCTTAGGCCATTCACTTATGGTATTGATACATGTAAAAAGAGAAGAGACGAAAACGCCTTTTCATAAATAGTTTACCTACGAACGAAAAATCGAGAAGAAGTCAAGCATTTCGTGGTGGGATTTTGCGTTTTCATTTATTTGTGTACATTAATGGGTAATTTTCCTACTTTTCAGCTAGTACTTTTACGTCTCAAACATCATAATGCTGTAGATTATTAGGATGGACGACTTAACAAGATATAAAAGTGTAACTAAACGAGTTTATAGAGTTTATCGTTGTAAAGTTCAATATTTTGAATAATAACGTATGTTAACCATGACAGTAAAACAGATTGTTTATTTTTAATTGTATAAAACAATACACGCCGCTGTAGAGCGCAAGCAAAGCAAACTAAATATTTAAATACATTACGATTATATCATGAAATCAATGTATATTTCCAATTTCATTCCTTATTAAACTGTTTTTTTTCTTCACAATTAAAGATTTTGGTGTTTTGTTATCTGTATTGTTGTTGGCCAATCTTTCACCCTTTGAAGTTCAAGTTCAACATTGGTCGATACATGATGCCTCGAGGTCGTTGTAATGCTCGTCATGTTTGGATCGTACCAGATATTCCAAGAAACTTTGAAATTAAAAAAAAGAAGAAAAAACAAAGACAAATCTTCCTTGCTATTCACAGATAAATGACAAGGAATTGTTATTTACGATGTATTTTGGCTGGTAATTGTTTTCACGAAACGTTTGATATATCTGCAAGCCCTCTTCAAAATCAGTGCCTGTCTATGCCTGGCCTCATTGTTATATAATCTTTATGTTTTAAATGCTTTATTGTCAGGATTGAAGTCACGTGAATATTGGGTGAATGCTTGTGTTTGACTGTTACGGAGGGACAGAAAGGTGCAAAATAAGAGGGAGAGAGCGACAAAGAGGGATGGGGAAGGGAGAGAGTTGGAGAGAGACATTGCGCGTGTGTGTGTCTGTGTCTGTGTGTGTGTATTAATGTTAATGTGTGTGTGCATGTTTGCATGTGTCGGGTTGTCAGTCTGTCCTTATGTGCGTGTATGTATGTGTGTGTGCTAATGTAGGGCAGAGGTATCCGTGTGTATGTCTTCAGGCGTGTGCGTCTGTCTGTCTGCCTATGTGTTTCTTTAAAGGTGATATTCATAGAAAATCCAAAAATATGAAGATATTCATCTACAGAAAGCTTATAAGCCATACAATGAGCTCGGATGATATTCAAACAATATATCACTTTCCAAAAAGCGAAATTAGGGTGAAAACAATCACCGTATTCTCGGGGACAAATTTGACCTACTGTCATCCGAAACGACCTTTAGGTCTGACGTAAGAAGCGGGAGGCGTTATTGTGTATCACACATGCCAATCCGCAGCTTCTTTTCCGCCAGAAGCATCAGGCATTGTTAATGAAACTGTGATGGCAGTTGTTAGTGGATTAACAGGTGTGATACACAATGGCCACTTTCCCTTAGGCGATTTCGTAGGTCAGGAAGAGAGTCAATTTAGTTGAATTTGATTTTCATTAAACACATAACTGAACACTTTCATGGCATGTTAGCTGCATAAATTGCTTTAATAACTCATTCAATTGTAAAATAAACTATATTTATTTGATTTTATTTCCTATGAATATCAACTTTAAGGTTATCCATCTTTCTGGTTGTGTGGATGAGTCGGCATGTATGTATGTGTGAGTGCGTGTGTGCTAGGGATAATATATGACACGATACACGATACATGATAATCAATGACACACATTATCCGGACTACACAAAAGTAAACACACACGCACACATAAACACGCGCAGAAACTATATATGAAGAGCTCATTTGCAAAAGGGGCTAGATCCATTTTTCATCAAACGTGATTTTGTTTGTCTTGATGTATAGATTTGAAGTAGCTCTATAAAATAATACCAAAGAAAAGTTGAAATTCCCATTAAAAAGTTAACAAAAATGGCAGACAAAAATCACCTTTTATCAAAAGGGTTTGGATCCATTTCAGTTTGTTTGCAAAAGGGGTTAGATCCACAAAGGTATTTTTTGTTTAAAAAATATTTTAAAAATATGAAGACAGGTATATTTCTTTTCTACCCAATTTTATATTCACATGGTAGGGTAGTATATCATGACAATTTAGTTTCGCACAAGAATAATGCAATATGGGGGAATAAAAAAGTTGATTTTTCTCAGTATGTTATAAAGTAGATCTAACCCCTTTTGCAAACAACCTATTCATATATAGACAGAGATATATATAATATATATTTATATGTACACATACGTACAGATACACACAATAAACCAAACAGAACATCTAACAGTGGTTATTTTTTTTAATCAGGAGAGATTTGAGGTTCTCCTCAGTTGTTGCGCGTGTCACTAAGCTGCTTATTCCATAGTCGGACTATTGTTTCTGAAAATGACCAAGTTTCATAAAAGGTAGTGTAAACAGATGCCATTGCGGTGAAAGCAATTTCAGAATCTTGTGTTGGCGCCACCAGCTCATACATGCATTTATACACAAAGCAGCTCACGCTGCGATTCCGATTAGAAGTGACCGGCATGTCATGTTTTGGACGAATTAACCTGTGCAAATTTGGCCTAAGACTAGGGTCAGAATCAGGGTTAAATGACAATTTCATGTCTTATAAAAATATTAGAATATGAAATCACATTTCTGCAATATTGCATGCATTATCGTATTGCCTTGCACACAATGCAGTGGTGGCCGCAAGCTAAAGATCTCTCATTTTCATTCTTTGGGGCACCGCAACGGGGGCTATACCGTCGTGCCGACACCAACAGTGAAAATAGAATACAATATACATGATATGTATTTGAAAGCAGCTAAAAAAAAATTTGGCATTCAACATGTTCAAAATAAATTCCTTAATAGGTGCACAATTTTCTATTTCACCTTGGATATCACAAGGAATATAACCTTCATTCAAACAAATGAACATAAAACAAGTAGATAAGTTGATTTGAATAGAAGCACAACCTTACGTCAGAATAAAGGCCACCATTGAAGAACAACTTGCGGTAATATTTTATTACCATTGACATGGGCTATCCGCCGCATCTTGTGACATTTTCTTTTTAATCGTTGTTTGATTTACGGAAATAAAAGCAAACAAAGAATGACGAAGTCATGACCATCTTTGGAAATTAAATTAAATCATGTATTGCGCTAAGTGTTAGAAACACTTAAAAAAAAACCGAAAACGGTCACAACTCAAATCACGCTGAAATTTAAACAAAATGAAGAGAAATGATCCTGATTTGTTTAGAAGCAGGTTTCGAGACATTTTATCATAATTAGATTGTCACTTTAGGACAAATTTAGACATAAAAATGTATGTGTATCAAATAATTGATTCAGAGCATAGTGATGCCCCTTGTGCATTGCACATTCAATCAACACAGTCTTTTTCGGCCAGAAGCATCATGAATTAGTAATGACGTTCGAAGGTAATTGCTCGTGGAGTCACAGGTTGCCATTGTCATATTCTGAATCAATCATCGAATAATGCAAAAGCATTTTCTAGGTACATATGTGGCCAAAAGTGGAGATGTCGTAAATTATTCGAAGGATCATTACAAGAAAAAATATTGATGAAATGTCACGAAACCGACCTCTAAAAAACGAAATCATTTTACTATGTAATGTATAAATTCCACCTTTATTTGAGTTAAATTATGTTTTTATTATGGTCTTTTTGATACCTTGTACTAGCCCTGAATCTTGATTTCGGTCGCAATGTGCCAAATGTTTAGAGATGCCCCGTCCCTTTTACAAACATCGGCAAACTTCATGAAAGTGTGCACATATTTAGCACAAATCTTTGGAATACCAACTATGAAATTGTGAGGTCAGAGGTAATATAACTCCCGTAGAATAAATGGAAATATAATTAGTTCTTACTGAGATTTGACTATTTTCGGTGTAGGAAAAAAACAAAGCTCAAACATAAATCGAAGATTATTTCCTCAAACCGAATATCACGCTTTGTCGATTCCAGGGAAAGGTTACATAGCCTCTCTCTCTCTCTCTCTCTCTCTCTCTCTCTCTCTCTCTCTCTCAAATGATACCAAAGTCAGGGAACTTTCAGAATGAGGGTCTGCAAAAGGGACGGGCTACCTTTAAGCATTTTATTCTCCACTTTTCCCCTCCGCTCGTTTAACGAGGCGGGGAGTGAATGGAGAGTGGTTAGTCTAATACGACCAGACTTGCTTATGGAATATTGTCATTTGGATAACAATTTCCCACCGACTCGGCCCTTTTTAAATGTAAGACAGGGATGTGTTAGGAAGGAGAAACAACTCGAGCATAAGATATTCAAACATCTGTGTGGATAATAAAGCGTGCTAATGAATGTCAAAAGCATTCCACAATCACTACAATGCTTTGATGTCCCACCGACATTTAGCTGCTGTCAACTTGGAAAGCAATCTCTTTAATTCACTGTTTTGTCTCTGGAAGCTATGTTTCTTATCACATTTTTGTGCAACTTTCAAGAAAGTTACGGGCACCACCACTAAGGATCCTGTATTCGATTTTCTTCTAAATAATTGTTGAATGATGCACTAACGTAGATATAAGATAATATTCTTACTTATATAAGAAACAAATTTCTTCACTTTCCGCAGATTTCCGCAGTTGTGGGATTCAATCATTATCAAAATTATATGTTGATCTGTTTATTTTCATTAACAGAGTTTGCGTGCATTTGCGTGCAACTGAGATATTTTAGTAGAGAAAAACTGTTTATTTTTGTTCGCTGATATCTCTTTTCCTCACATAAGTATTGATGCAATCCAACAGAACTGGACAAGCGAAATAAATCTCTACATTTCTTTCTCTTATCTGAGAAACCGTTGCTACGCAATCCTGCCCGTTATTATCAAAACACCTGAAAAGCACATGATGAGAAGACATTTTTTTTTTCGGCGGTGCCATGCATGGGTTCAAAGAAAGAAAGTTGTTTCATATCCTTCCATAACACATCCCTGTGTAAGATTAATTAGTGCTGGCGAAAGATGTTATCATTGTGTATAAGCACCTGGGCGGAAGTTCGCATAGATAGGCCTAAATTGTCAAATGTATTAGTTCTTTCTACTTGTTATTCCTCATTTCTTACCGGATTTACTCAAGCTTATGTAGCGCTTTTCTCATAATTCATTCCCTTTTAAAAGCAGCCACCTACCGCGATGAATTTATCCCTTTGAGAAATTGGTCGATTAAGAAGCTTTTCTGTAAATAAGTGTACGGAATCAAACGTGAATCCCAGTAACATGGTCAATAGCAGTACAAAGCCTCTGGATTTAACATTGTCGCGGTTTGCCTAGTATATTATCGTACTATTACAGGACTAAACCCGGAATAAATCTGTATTAACTAGGTACAGAGCTCTCTTCGCATATGCTTAGATGTAGTAAGATGAAGAAGAGGGGTGGGGAGAGGGTCTTTAACGGGGCCTCTGAAAGGTTAACAAGGATAATTTTAGGTTACTTATCTAAGTAACATAGTCAACAAGCGGCCAAACTTTAATCATCCTGTCATATCAACTGCCACTCAAGTTGGCTTTTAATTAATCCACAGCCAGAGAGTAAGCCTCAAAAGTTGACTCATTGGTAGGTAATCATATTAAAGGGGCTGCCGGCCTGACAGTCAATATCCATGTATATGTCATACTGTAACATAAAAAAATATGATATATAATACTTTCTATATTCCATTGTGAACATGTTATATGCACCGAAATACAATATTATATATTCTTAAAGTGAAAATAAACTATATCTTGAATCTTGCACCTTGATACATAAACATAGACATGATAGATACACAGCGATGTGTCCTATACTGAACTAATCTGACAAAAGGAAGCAACTAACAAAAGAGACTTTTCTTGTAAATGAGCAAAATGTGTCTGTCACTTCCATTGGCATCAGTGCAACACCACATCATGCTAGATTGAATATCTCGCAGGAAGATTAATATTTTTTGTCCACATTTTGGCCATACATAGGGAATGCTGGGTACAATCTAAGAATACCAATAGCCTCGATTTGAGTGATTTATCACTTGCTTCCTTTTGTCAGAGTAGGGCAGAATAGGGATAGGCGCAATTTCATATAAATATATATTTACCTCGCCTCACCTTCCTTTACAAACAAAAATATCACCTGTAGTTGATGATGATGTCATTGTTTACAAGGCTATGGAGATAGGCAACTATGTACATGTATGGGTTTAATCAGCATAAGTATTTTGATTATTTGTGGATGATTTTAAGCGCAGTTGTATACAGATATCATAAAGCACTATATTTAAGACGAAACACAAGTAGCTCATTTTTTAAGATCCCGTAATTTGATAACAGTTCTTACGTGGTATTTTCTGGCGTTGTAGGAGGCAAAATGATAAACAAATTGACACAATTTCCTTCATCTTGTTAGAGGAAAGTTCTTCTAGGGTATATTGCTGGAGTTCTCGATATAATATAATAAATAGATTGTATTAAAGTTCACACGTTCTACTCAAAGGAAGATCTCAGAAGACATGTTCTTGTAGTTGACAACGAAAAACCAGACGCATGTTTTCCCTTGAGGGCGAGTTGAAGATAGAGGGCGCTATATCAGTCAAGTTCTTCTTTTACATTGTGTTCATCGAGGATTTGATGCTCAATTGCCTGTCTCCAGCATCACCTCATTTGGAATGTCTCCATCTACTGCTGCGATGGGTGCGATTATCAACTTTCTTCAGATAAAATCAACGTTTAGGGTAGCCTAAGTACTAGGCTGTGCATGGACACAACCCAGTCTGTCAACAACTATGTCTGGTAACACAGACGCAAAGCATTGTCGTGATTGTGGAATGCTTTTGACATTAATTAGCATGCTTTTGTATCCATACAGATGTGTGAATATATTATGCTCGAGTTGTTTCTCCTTCCTAACATATCCCTGGTATTTCTTTCTCCAAGAGGCACCGTGTGTGGCCGTAGTACTACATCCACACATGGTGCCTCTTTATTACCTTGAATCTTCGTTACCCCTGTTCGAACGTTGCTTAATGTTTTTGATATAAATACGATGCAAATTGCCTGTTTAATACGTAGATACTTTTCAAACCTAATATTTCATGCACTTGTTTTCAGTGAATGCTGAAATTCATCAGTACAATACCCCTCAACCTGTTACATTCCACATGTGGAAAGTTCAATACAAAATACTCTTTCCCATTCAGCCCGTTGTTTAGGTCCAGTAACCTAGAATTCATTACCAGCCCACATTCAGAATGCTTAGTCTCGCAATTCTTTTAAAATTAACTTGTAAACAGTGTCAAAATAAAATGTAAGCCAAATTACAAA
The DNA here is from genome assembly GCA_963669155.1 of Arbacia lixula. Classification (NCBI taxonomy): domain Eukaryota; kingdom Metazoa; phylum Echinodermata; class Echinoidea; order Arbacioida; family Arbaciidae; genus Arbacia; species Arbacia lixula. The sequence continues at coordinate 4,953,793 of OZ022592.1, forward strand.
GGTTAACTGACTGGTAATGGAAGCCGCGTTGCTCAGTAATGTGTTTCTTTTGTAATAGCTTTAAACACCACATGGCCGAGTTAATTCAACTCATCTTCTAAAAGCCCTTATACCATATGTTTTATAATACAGGTAACCTAGGCTCTGTGGCGCACTGGATGCATCGCATTCTTAATTCTTTTGTCTATCCTTTTCGCAACTAGGAGCCATGCCTTATTTATTGTTACCCGCGTTTTTTTCAGTTTGCCTGATTTTGCCCTAAGGGTATTATGTAATAGTAAGTGACGTGAGCACATATGGGAGAACATGATTGGTAGATTTTGTGTGTGAGAAGCTATTTTGTCGTGATTGACGAAAGACCTGTTTTGCCACCCACGGGGAGGAGTCCTGTGTGCGGGAGGGAGTCGGAGAAGTCTGGGGACTTGCTGCATGAGAGTGAGTGTATCCGCCCCAACTCTAGCTGCCACTGTTTCTGCTGTCATGAGCAGGAAGTGCAGACGGCCGTCGTGTGGACACAATTCCGGGAGGCAGGCAACAGGGTTTTCAATTCTTCAAATTAACTGTAAGTCTGAAACATGCCAGTTTGCGGGGGGTTCTACAAGTGTTGAATTTCTGTATAGGCAAGTCTTTCAGATTGAAGTTTGGCTTTCTAAAAATCAGTGCTTTCAACTAAAGTGAACATTTTAAATGCAAACAATTTCTGACACGAAAATTACCATTTCAAATTGAATGATTTCTTCCAGTTCGGAAACTGAACGTATGTATTTTTCAGCAAAAACTGAAATGTGTTTAATTAGTAGTCAAATGTCATAAACGCCTTCTTTTGGCAAATAACAAAAGTCGGCCATTTTATGTCAGCCATGTCGAACTTTGAGGAAGCCTATATTGTTGGGTATTTCTCATTGATTGGTACCACCGTGTATTTACGGCATATATTTATATTGGGATGAAAATGAGAACTGCTTTAGCGTGGCTATATGTTTTAATAATCAATGGTTTATGCAACTTACGCATTTTGTTAACAAGCGGTCATAAGTAATGGTTGCTGGTTAAATGGAAGTATTGTACAAAGCAGAGGTATGAATCATTCTAGCACTGGACATTATTATGCTAGTAAATGGCTATTATGCTAATTGGAGATATCGAGGAGATATTCGATTGCTTTTTTTTTTGCGAAGTCTATTTGGTAAACCAAATGGTCTGATTATTGTCATTTTAAGATGTCGTGTGCTTTTCAAGATATAAAGTTAAAGCGTACAAGTTATACTTGGGTTGAATATATATTTATGATGCGGTGTAACTATATTTCAGCCTTAATCAAGGGTTCAGCCATCACGTGCCCTTGCACCCAGACCGGGCGGTGACTGTTCGGTTTCCTGTTCTCCCTCATCGACGTCACCAAGCATCGAGTATCGCAACTACAACCACCTCAGCTCGGGCATCGACGTCCTACCGTGTAACCTCGATAGCGGGTCTTTTGATGAACTCGCGCTTAAAAAATCAACGTTATCGCGATCGCGTCGTCAAGGCAACCGGGTTGTATTGACGCTGCACACTGCGCTGAACATTATCAACCGGCCATATGCAGGTTTTGATATCTGTACCGAAGATAGTTTGATGTAAACCCATAATTTCATTCATTACTTTTGATATATATGACTAGTAGACAGAGTCAATCGGAAAATATTTTATTGTTTATCCATCCTCATTCCTTCTTAAAGATTATTGTATTGAGGCAACATTTCGCTGTTCAATTCAATTGCTATGTGTATGTTATTGCTTTTCATGATAATCTGATTATTTCCCGCATTCCTTATAATTAGGTGGTCTGTCGTAATCGACAGATCACCTTTTAATTTCGTTAAAATTTTCTTTTATATATTTATTTTTATTAATGCACCCCACTTTTTTGTGGGAGGTATATCTCAAGAATGCATGAACCATGTTTTATGAAATGCTCATCATGTATACATGTACATGTCAACTTGTCACAGCAACATTTTCAAGGTCATGACGTCATCTAAGAGTAGTTTAATGAAAACCTATTACCTTATGTAGCTGTAGAACTAATCATTTATATGTAATAAAATTTGACATGCATAAAAATTAATGATCAAGCAATTAATTTCATTAAATAAAAACGCGCGCGTACGCGTACGTTAGTGCAATAATGCGCGCGCAAAATTTTATAATGCTCCAAATCAACTAAAAATTGTTTTGCTTATGTTTCAGGCCATTTCTAGCATTTCGAAATTTTCCGCGCGTTCGTGCGTTTTTCCGTGCGTAACGCGAACGGAACGTCAAAATTCCGTTTTTATACTGATTTCGTGTTTCTGACACTATATACATCACACCCTGTAATTTTGAGCCATTTCCATGCAATAACAAGGTCTTTCGGATGCGTTCAAAGTCCACGCGTGCGTCAATACGTTTTTGTGTGCAAATATTGCAAAAAACATGACTGTCTTCAATCGGCCATAGCTCTTCAGAATGGCCCATGACCCCTATTTTTTTTTTATAATTTTAAAGAGTATGAAATGTAGATGTGATTTCATGTGTCATTTTACCAGTAAGTACATCGTGACGTCATCATATTGCCATATGAATTACAAAAATGAATTTTCAATTATGACGTCATGAAATTTTTTACCCGCTTTTGCATATCTCAGTAATCCTTGGTCATTTTTTTCCCCGAATTTTAGTATGTTGTGCCTAAGACATTGCTCTATGGCAGGGTTGCCTTAATTCTTCATTTTGATTACGTCTTCAAGGTGTTAATATGATTATAGGCATTAATGTCAAAATTGGACGTTTGTATGTGTAATGTCAATGGGAAGGCCATTTATTTGAAATCATGAAATGAAATGGCAATCTTTTAGGAGCTGTATCTTTTTTCTATGTTACGATCTTTTCATATGAATTTTCAGTATGTTTAGCTGAATCTACTAGCTTTCGGCGACGCGGTCTCCATTTTTTCATTAGATATCGGGATCATGGCAAAATTTCAGCTTGAATATCGATTTCTAAATCATTCTAGCCCCTGCTGGGCACTACATGTCAAGTGAATGCGAAGATTTGTGGCTCAATGGGTAAGGCGATGTTTTAAGAACGTGTGGGTTGGGTCAGTTTTTCATTCCTTTTGCAATGTTTATTTTGCGACCTTCTTCTGTTCAATCCCTCACATCGTCATTTGAGATTTTCTTTCCCATTTTTTCTTCTCGCTCCTTTATCTTAAATGACTATTGATTATACGTTGTTAGCACATAGGCCTACATGTGCCCATTTAGGCAAGTCTCTTTCGTGTGTGCTGCCTTTGATTTCTAATGAATTGATGATGTCACCATGGAAGGTCCATGGTGTCACCGTGCATTTACCATCCAATGTCTGTGTAAAAATTTGCCATACAGACCACCTTATACTTGTCCACAAGTATGTCTCCTTAAAGTTTCATTTTGAAACTACATAAACATTAGTTCCGATGTTTATTCTTTATTTATCTTATTTATGAAGAACCCCACAATGTGACAAACAGCATTCCTCCTCTCTAAATACTCTTTACCTGGTGCAACATAGAATAAAATAAGTTAACAGCTTTAGCTCCCCAGTGTAATTATTTTATTTATCTGCATGCTCTTTTTACACAGGTGTACCCAATTTATCAAGCCACTGAGGCTTTTACGGGTGAACCTTTTTCTGCATTGTTTATACTTGACCCGTGCTCGTATTGGGCATTCTCATTTGACTCATGCATACTTATTTGCAGTAGAAAATCCACCTCAATGCATATCATGTAATTATACACTAACAATTAAACACATTCTCCTTGAATGTGTTGAACTTGCAAATATTCGTATTAACTTTATGATTGTCCTGACCTCAAGACATTATTTAGAAATATTTCGCGATTATGTGTTATAAACTTTCTAAAGAAGATCAATCTTTACACTAGATTTTAAGTGGGAAACTGATTGTATCCCAATCACAACAGGTATACCCTTGGGCAAGGTATTTTATTCCAATTGCCCAGTCTTTCGGAGGAGACTTTAAACCGTCGGTCCTGTGTAAAGGAAAGTCACACCATTGGCACGTTAAAGAACCTGCTTCTCTTTTCATAAAGAGTATGGAAGTTATCCCGAGGAAGTAGTTAACATATTGATTTATTTCTGATTTATAATCCTGCTCAAATTCTGTAAATCACATTAGGGAAACTTGAATTGTAAAATCTTTTTAGATGAACTGTTTGACACTTAACTGACACTCAAGTGTTATTAGTGTCGTTAATTTCTTATCAATCAATCAATCAATCAATTAATCAATCATTGTTTATACTTACATCTCTGCAATACTCGTGTTGTGCCGCTTTTTATCAATCGTCGCTATTGCCGATCAGTCACTATTTATATTTTCCTATGTTAAGTCAAATGTTGATATAATACATGTTTTAATGTTGTATATTTTTTTAGTTGTTCTAGATTCGATGTACTGGTCGTCAAGACGCGACCCATCGACATCGCCTGGCTCGCCAACGCCAAGGAGATCGCGCGGGAGATCCTGGATTATGTCACGGACGGCGACACACGCCCTCTCCTGGTCCATGCCTTCTCCGTCAGCAGCCACGTGTACGCCGAGATGCTCGACCTGATGGATGCATCAGAGGGAGAAGAAGCGTGCGTCTGCGGAGCGGAGTAGCCGTTAGGCCTATGTATCGGTGCGTTACCGCATCGTTGTACAGTTGTATTCTCTCCAGGGATAGCTACGAGGGTATCTACTATTGGCTGATCAACAAGTACACCATGGATAGCATCGTCAAGGTGAGCTTGTAAGGTTAACTCTTCCCGTGAGCATTGTTGTGAAGATGTGTAGTAAGCCAATGTGGTTTTCAGGGAATGGTAATATAAGAGTTAAAGGTCCGTCTCATTTGTGGAGATATCTCAAGGACAGCACAGATAAGTTACAGAGACTTACAGGAGAAAAAAAAATCAAAACGCATTCGAATTCACGATGACTTCTCGGAGACCCGTCTAGTCTCGCGGAGACTCGGTCTCAAACAATCCACATATTTCTAACATTTTACAAGGCATAAACATAAAACTTGGGGAATCATAATTCATAATGATTTATTAATGTATGAAGGAAAGGGAAAATTCCATACGAATTTCCAAAGAAACAACGTAGAGTTTATTAACGGTCCTATTGTTCTGCATTGTCCTTCAGGTGACTGAGATCTTTACTGGCCGCCCGGTCAAGGCGCCCGCCCTGAATTTCTCCTCTTGCAATGACCCGATCGCCACGGCCAAGGAAAACGACGAGTTGCTCGAGCAGTGGCGCAAGCATGTGGAAAGCGACCTTCACGTCAAGTGTTTGCAGAGCTCCCCACTTTGCGAAGCACAGTGACGAGTAGGAGAGGATCTACGGCTTCATGAGCTGACACTGCAGCGCTGCCGCACGTTCCAGTTATAGAAACTCAGCATTAATTTACATCTTGGGGAATCATAATTCATAATAATTCATTAATGTTTGAAGGAAAACGAGAATTCCATAAGAATTCCGTCGTCGGCGTGGGCGCTACTGTAGGAAGCGCCAAAGCAGACCGAATTAAAGCTCAACAAATGAACACTAGGCTAAATCTTCCTAAAGGAGTGCTCACTATGGACTGTAGGATGGACTTTGCCACGACTTTAACGAATGATGAGTGAGGGAGATAATTATTCCGCGCAGCCAGCTCTCCTATGGACTTTTGTGAAACTTGACAAAATGGTAAGGGAGAGAGAAAGCCCGCTGAGCTAGCGCTATGTACAAATCAGCTCTAAATCTTGCCTAAAATAAAGGTCACGATGAATTAACTGATGGGCTTTGGAACGATTTGAAGAGAACGCGCAGAGGTAGCTCGACTAATCAACGCTACATCTCTCCTTAAGGAGAGGTCATTGAAGGGTGTACTTTCCCACAGAGGAATACCGGGGTAACTCCACACATGTCCTACATAAATATAAGCGACACTTCTCTCTCTTGATTAAGCTGCGAGCTTTAGGATTAACTGGTCAGAAATAACCGCCAATCTTAATTGTTTACACGCCGAAACTCGCACATCATTATTGAACCAGCGGACTGCATCTCCTTTGGGGTATTGAGCATTAGTTTATAACTGATGCAGGGGAACAAAAGGTATTTTGTATCCACCCATTGGACAGTCAGTATAGACATGTTCACCGTAATAGCGGATCATATTCAGATATGCCAAGAACAAGTATTTACCTAATATGACTCAAGTCATAGCTGTATGTGTTATGTCACACAAAGAAGAATGTTTCATTATCATGTATGTATATTATGAAACTGATATGTGAGCCAAGAATGTGAAGGTTGAGATTTTGTGCGTCGTATACTGTGTAAAGTTTACTTGAAAGAGTTTGGATTGATGAAAAAGAACCAGGAGTATGGGGCATGGAAGAACGATTATTAAGTTGATAAGCATCCTGACTGACTGGTTTACCATGATATGCAATTGATACAACAAGCTCAGTACAGAGAACTGTGTAACACTCCATGATCGCCTACGTCACACGACAAAGCACACACAGAGAGAGAGAGATAGTATATCAAACAGTCATATTAACTATCAAGATAGCTTGGACAGACCACAAGGCAAATCATGATCGTTGAATTATTTCACGAAAAGTTTGATTGCATGCATGAATACTTTTAAACAAAGAATGACACCACCTCTCTTAACCCTAATACTACCGGGGTATTTCAAAGCATGTTAGGGTGGGGGGGGGGGGGGGGTCATTATTGCCATAGTATAGCTAAATTTACGAAATTGCCTTTATTTTTTAAATTCAATAATGTAAGCTTATTTATTCAAGAAGTCGCTAGATAATGCCTTAGGAATATGAATTTCTGGTACAAAAGTCTTTCAAAAATCCCTCATCAATTCCTGAAAAAAAGGATAGGTTGTGGTAATTATTTCTCACGTATTTCATTGTTTTTCGTCAAGCGCATTTTGAGATTTGGGTGTAAGTGTGTGTGAATGTGGGTGTATGTGGGTTTGTGTGTGTTGTAATTATTTACACTACCTATCAGAAAAGTATTTACATAAAATGGGAAATCTCCTGCATGATTTTGTCCATATGGTTGTGCTCAGTCATATAGAAAAATAGCGAAATTTCAGTGACATGTGTTTGGTAAACGTAATCTGATATCGGCACGGTAGGTCCGATCGTCATAAATTTGGTATCAAAATGTGCGGAAAGGATCGAAAAAAATCCTGTTCGTTTCGAAATATTGAGGTGTTCGGAAGTACCGACAAAAAATTGACGGGGGGGGGGGGGGAATAATGCACCCTCGTGAGCATTAGGATTAAAGGATTATGTGAAGCACGTTGAATTCACAATACTGCACATAAGGGAAAGTCGTCCCATGATGCACTAGTGTAAGAGACCGGCAGCATGGATCATTCTCCAACACATATCCCCGTCACACACACGTCTGTGTTGCAAGTAATAGCATGTGAAGTGCACAGTATTGACGAAGGAACACAACATGGAATTCATTCTCTATATGAAGCAGAATAACTGTGGTTGTATTTAATTGAGGAAAGCAATCTTTGAACAAACTATTTCTCTCTCAAATGACATTCTATTGCATGTGAATCTCCAACGATATAAGCTATCCGTCATGTACATTGCATATCTATATATTCATGTTATCAAAATCAGTGTTGGCGTGTGTAAAGTATCTAATTGGTGATTCAAATGGCCTAGCTTCTTTGCATTGTAGAGTGTACAGCTCGGTTTTTTCTTGATTTCCCCCGATATGTTCCTTCACATATACATATATGATTCTCTCTACTTGTGCTCTGCGTCGAGTTTCGCTGAAACTCCTTGCGTCGGACGACGCAGGGAAGGATCGTACAAGTTGGCACGCAAGCTGCCAACTCCACGTAGAAAAACACGGACGGCCGGTTGTGGCCATGGCATAAGGGATCCTAATTGCCAAAGTGTTGCATCACTGTTTGAACTGAGTTTTGACTAGGACAATTCTTTGCATCCACAATATAAATATTTGAGTGTGTCCTTCATCAAAACAATGAGCATTTACATGATTATTCATGGATCAGTTTCATCATTACCGTATTGATATATGTCATGAATTTGAAAATGTTGATGCATTCAATAATAAAAAAAAAATATTTGTGGGGAAAATAAGTAAGCGTCTACGTCTGCTTATCTGAATATAGAGTACCGAAGTGTGACGCCATTTGAGCATTATTGTCAAGACATAACAAAGGGGAATGTAATTGAGAACGCCGGACACGAGCCCGATCTAAAATATCGGACAGGTTAACCTCTCATTGAGTGAGTTTGTTTAGAGCCAATTTGTCTTGACAACATGTTCATATGACGACACCACTTCGGTACTCTATATGAAAGAATGCTTGCATCAAGAGAAAAGAACAACGAAGATGGCTTCAGAGAAAGAGAGAGAGAGAGAGAGAGAGAGGGGGGGGGGGTAGAGAGAGAGAAAGAGAGGAGGAGGGAGAGAGAGAGTGAAGTGGAGAGAGAGGAGGTTGGGGGAGAGAGAGACGGAGAGAAAAGCGAGCGCCATGGAAAAGTAGTAACATTTCAATGGCCAATTATCTCACAGCATATAAGATGTCATATCATAGTTCATGTTACTACAAGAGTGTATCAGATTTAGAGGGCTCTCGGGTCACTTTCAGGATACATTTGGGCAACAAATCCCCCCTCCCCCATGTGATTTTTTTCATAAATTGCACATTTCTTGATATCAAAAAGAAAATGACCTCAGTAATAGACAGAAACTTGTTGACAATCTGCAAGTATATATGTTTAATACTCTTTGAAAAGGTACCAACATCAGCAATCGGTCTGTTGGCTCAGTTGGTAGAGCGTCAGACTGATAACCTGAAGGTCGTGAGTTCGATTCCTGACATAGATGCTCTTTTGGTTTTTTTCTTGTTGATTTGAAACTAATAGCCTATACGCTAAAATCACCAAGCAAAACCACCGACGTCTTATAGCCTAGTGGTAGGGTAAGCGCCGGGACTACCTCACACTCGTGCTAGCGAGCACGGGTTCGAAACCCGCTAACTCCAAGGTTGCAAAACCAAGGTTCAAGGATTGTCGGATGGCCCGGCAAAGGCATTGGGATCGCCCTTGTTCCTCCCCTAAAGAGTTAGAGTCTATAGTTTTTATAGGCTATAGTTTTTAGGAGGTAGGAAGGGATACGCGATGGGCCGGTCGCCATACCAGAAGGGAACTAATGGTAGTCGGTAAGGGTGATGAGCTTAATTGCGGAAGCCCGAAGTCACGACACCTGAACTCCTGGCAACCATCGCTTAACCTTTTATTTTTTTGTTGAAATATTGACTTTAATTGTTGTTTTCCTTCTATCTCTGATGACAACAATCAAAAAGAGCCTTATCATCTTTGTTGTTCCCCTTTTCATTATTCCATATTCCTCTTCTTATTACTTTTCTGCCAGGTTTTTTTGTCCATTGATTTTCTACACTTTCCTGGAGCATGTTGCATGTAGCTTTTAAATTATTCTACCTTACTATCAATGGTAGCTACCAAGAAAACCTATGTGCAACATGGCCCTGATGTCTGATATCATTCAATCTTTCTTATTTGCACAGAGTATAGTGTATCCTCAACCAGCAAGGCTATCATTCAATCCTACAGCGGAAGGCCTTCCCTTCAGGGAAACGCCTGATCGGAGGAGGGTTCGTTTACCAGTAGAACAATGACCCAAGTACGTCAAGACTATTCAAAGAATATGCAAAGGCTACTTGAAGAAAACGGAAGAGACATAAGTCCTGGCAATCATGGATTGGCCGCCCCAGTCTACAGATTTCAATCCCCTTTCTTGTCATTTATGTTTTTGAATTGAAAAAAAGATGTTTCCATACAAGTGGAACACTAGTAAAACTTATATAGGAAGATCATTTTTTGTGCTGTTATGTTTAAACTTCAAATAATGTATTGGTAGATATACTTTAATATTCCTTTTTATCTGGTTAAGTGGGGGTTATCTTCTTAATTTAAAAGTAAAAAATTATGACACGTGAATGGTCATGAATATTCATGAGGTCTTACTGGTTTCTACTGGACTCTAATGGCTTATACTGGTTTGACTTTGTATTTTTCACACTCCTTTTACAACCATTAGATCTCACTAGTTTCTACTGGTTTAACTTTGAATTTTTTCACGCTTCTTTTCAAACCATTAGGTCTCACTGGTTTATATTGGTTTCTACTGGTCTCTCCTTTTCAAACCGTTAGATCTCACTCGTTTCTATAAGTTTCTACTGGTTTAACTTTGAATTTTTCACACCTTTTTTCAAGCCATTAGGTCTCACTGGTTTCTATTGATTTGTAGTGGTCTCCCCTTTTCAAACCATTAGATCTGACTGGTTTCTATTGGTTTCTACTGGTCTACTGGTCTCCAATACCAGTAGAATTCACTGGTCTCTAATGGTTTCTACTGGTTTGACTTTGTATTTTTCTCACTCCTTTTACAACCATTAGATCTCACTGGTTTCTATTGGTTTCTACTGGTTTAACTTTGATGTTTTTACACTGCTTTTCAAACCATTAGGTCTTACTGGTTTCTATTGGTTTCTACTGGTCTCCAATACTAGTAGAATTCACTGGTCTCTAATGGTTTCTACTGGTTTGACTTAATTTTTTTCAGGAACTCCTTTTCAAGCCATTAGGTGCCACTGGTTTCTATTGGTTTCTACTGGTTTAACTTTCAATTTTGATTTATGTGTTTTTTTTATCCCTTATATCATTAAGCAACCTTTATTTTTATCAAGTTTTTCTTTTTTAATTTCTTTCTCTTATATCAGTAAGCTTGGATGATACAAACTTAAATATATCTTTATTTTATTAGATAAAATAGATATTAGATTACAGATTACAATTTACTAAAAATGTACCGGTACTCAATATATTGGCCTTTTACTAAAATATTTAGAGGTAAAATACGCACTCACTCATATATTTTGCCGATTTTTTAAGGAAAAAAAAACAATGATTAGAAAGTAAAAAGAGTAATTAATTTGCAATTCATATTGGCACAAAAGTGCAAAAACAACACAAAAATGCAGCGATATATACTTGTCGGTGGTCTGTATTGGCAAATTCATGCACAGACATGGCAACGCTGACGAAAGCTCATTCTACAACATACTGACATTGCAAAGATTTGCCTGAATAGTCACGTGAATGTGCTAACAAAATGTATTTGATACTAGTAAGCATTTTGGATAAAATTGGGAATGAAAATCTCAGAGAGAAGGACAAAGTGAGGGATAAAACAGAACAATTTGGCAAAAGTCACATTGCAAAAGGAATAATGGAATGACCATACCCACGCCAGAAATCGAACCGGAGTCGAACGTTCTGATAAAAAGAGCGTCTGTAACCAATATATCTGCAAACCTTCCCATTCACTTAACACGTAACGCACAGCAGGGGCTAGAATGATTCAGAAATCCATACTCAAGCTGCAATTTCGCCATGAACCCGACACATGATTGATAAAACCAACATACATTGAGGGTAGACTTGTAAATCACTTGAACTGCTATTCTGTCATGCCTGTGGGTGATGTGTTCATAACTTGTGCGAAATGCACAAGTGGCAAAGCACGATTTAATGATGCTTGTGTCGGAATCTACATTAAAATAAGCGCTAATAACACCGAAAGCAGGAACAGGATTTATACCAATTTGGTGAAGTATTGCAAGATATCGGACAAATTGTGATGTTGCAATATCGAGAACCGTCACCTTGAAAGCTTGTCCTAGCCGGTGCCTCAGTTGTCCTATAAAGTGAGTGGGTGAGAGAGACATAGAGAGAGAGAGAGAGACAGAGTGAGAGAGGCAGAGACAGATACAGAGAGAGAGAGAGAGAGAGACAGAGAGAGAGAGAGAGAGTAGGAGGGGATGGGAAAGGGAGAGCATGAGAAAGACTTTATCTACTTCAAGTGCATGGGTTGCAAAATGCCAGGTTAAGGGGATACTCAAAAATTGCAAACTCAATTTTTTTAGAAATGTTCTCATGTTTTGATTTTTGATGTTTTTTCAATACTCTTTCGAACTTCAATACCCTTCTTTCCATCTCCTCCTCTGTTTGACTACCATAGTCTCTCGCACACGTCTCTCATTATTTGTATTCCTCTCCGCTGTGCCTTTTTCTACATGTAATATTTCTCCCCCTGCCCCTCCGCTCTCATTTTCTCTCCCCTTTCTCTGTCTCTGTCTCTCTCTCTCTCTCTCTCTCTCTCTTTCTCTCTCCTTCCCTCGCACTCTCCATTTCTACATATTTGTCTTCATCGCTTTCTCTTTTTATTTCTCTTTACCTCTCCTTCTCTCTCACTTTCTTTCTCTCTCTATTTCTCTCTCGCGCTGTGTCTATATATGTCTTTATCTTGCTCACATTCTCTCTCTTTCTCTCTTTCTCTTTGTTCCTTGTACCCCTCTTTGTAAAACTCCCGCCTTTTCTTTAAAAATATCATTGTGTTGTACTCTGTATACATTGTTTATTCATAAAAGCAATTCACATTAAGACCAATCAATGGAGAAAAGGAATGGCCTTTTATGCAAATTGGTCTTTACAGACAAATTCGCTAAAGTGGGTTTTACTGTCTATGATGCGATTACGTTGTTTCGTTAATTGTGATTTGAAGTGCAGAATACATTGAAATACATTTCTATTCAAAATCTAGTATCAATAATTATGGAAAACCTACAATTTTTTTTTGAAAATAACGGGTCCCACTCATTATTTCGAAGGTTATTCACTTCGAGGATGAAACATACCGAAACTGATACGGGCTTTGTTTATCCGAAAATAGAATGGGGTTCCTGAATCCAAAAATTGATTCAAAAAATGAATTCCTTCACGGACCATCTCCCTCTTTTTTTTCCTTTTTTTTTGTACTAATAACTTATCTAATTGCTTAATTTTGCTGGGGTTTATCTGTTTTGAAGTCAGCTTGTTCATGATATTAGCGTTGTGTCCCCCACGTACCAGAAACAGACAAATACACAAAAAATGGCACAGTGAAACTAATCTATTTCTATATTAGGTGGGCTTTATTTGAGACACTTCAAATGCGTGTAAACATTGAAAATAAGAAAACAGATACCTCAAATTCAGCCTCTTATCATGAAACAAAATCATTAACAAAACGAAAATGAATAAATAGAGATTTTTAATTGATGAAAATGAAATTCAGCCTCATATATTTCAACCTCTTTCTGTCCTGTTAAAGGTACCATATATTATGACATAGGCAATCATAGAGTGCTGCCACTCTCTGCCATGTCAACATATATAGCAGCTCAATTGCCGTAGAGGGGGTGATACACTTCCAGATTCCTTCATTCACCGACATGGGGACGAAATGTGCAAAGGCGGAGAGGATTTGATAATCTTTATTTCTAAAGCATCCGAAAATATTGTAATACTAAATAGCAAGGATTGCAATGGCGTTGATGCACAGGCTCCTGAAACGTTTTCCTAACTACAATTAAAAGAATATTCCTCGAATAGATTGAACACTCTATCAGATCTAATTGTAAGTAAAACAAAGTAACTATTTACAGAGGATTACAATGCAATAGATATGAAAGCATTTCTTGAATGAGAAATAATATACACATTCAAATACTAATTAGGTCGTTAGACCAGACTTGTTTCGAATCTATATCGTTTGCAAGCGAAGGGTACTAACAGTAAGACTTCGTCCAAAGAAATGTTTTATTACATACGGATTTTACCATAAATAAATCAAAGGTCTAGTACATCTATCATGTATGTACTAACCTGAATGAGAACTAAAAACAATTGCAGGGAATAATGAGGCGTCGTCATACGTACACTACACACCCAGTGGAAGTAAAATAGTCTGAACGCGTCTTCAATCAACGTTACTGGATGTTGATAGATGACTTGACATAAAGAGAAGGATTCATACGATGAAACAAACGCATTATCATTTGTACATTGATGTCAATAGATGTGGTGCATTTCAACGGTGCAATCTTCCCCCACCCCTTACAAATACATTTACCTCTGACTATACTCCAGTTTTGTCTTTTGCATTGTCTCGAATTGATGTAATTGAATGGATATCCATTCATATTTTAATAGTATCTTCCATTTTACCTGTTGGTTGCTACTGCCTTCAAGCCTCTACCCTCATCGTCCTCACAGGGAAACGTATTTGGTACCAAAGGGAACATCTTTATCGTCGTGACGTCGATATTCACGAGAAACAAACGGAGCATGAGTGATAATAATATCATTAATACCCCCCCCCCCCCCGATCCCCACTCTCCGTCCCCTTTCCATCCCTTTCCCTTTCTCAATGCCTTATTTCTGATGATTTTCTTTATTTCTTAATGTATTTGTATATATTAAATTGCTTTATAATTGTTTAATAATTTTTGGTAAAATTTTCTGTTTTAAGGGGTCCAGCTGACAAGCTATGCTTTTTGGATTCCTCCACAGACTTCCGTGGACACCTTGAATTTGTTTGGCTATTGATTGGTGTTACCATGGTAGTAACCATTAATGGCAGAGTTACCATTAATGGTAAGTTTTATGCAACGGGGCCCAGATCGCGCCTCCTCTTCTGTTTAATATACATGTATTACCATGGCCACAGGTTATCAATAGAAGTATACTTCATGATATATCAACACTTATTGTGCCATGTTTGGATTATATCCCCATTAATACACAGAAATCCCATAGAACAGCGTTTTGTCTGGGACAAACAAGGTTCAGAGCTTCACTAAGATGGGTCGTTATTCTTGTACTTTGATTACGGTGGTTATACATCAACATCGCCAGAGTCAATATTTGCCGGAAATCTCGAGAAAAAAAATGATGACGCATACAAAGCAAGTTCAACTACTCACTGGGTACACTAAACGCAACGCAACGATTTAAATGCCGATTTGTCATCATTCGTTTTAAATCTTGATGTATGAATTTCCATCATCGTTGTATATCTCAATGTATAAATTGCCATCGTTCTCTGTTTATCGCAATGTATGAATTGCCACCTCTCTTTGTATACGTCAATGTATGAGTTATGTCTCTATCTAGATGATTAGCAGCGACACGTGCCAGACATTCGGGAACGACATGCTGAACACGACATTGCAACGGGACGGTGGATATATCACGTCCCACCGCTGCCACCAAGTTGCATTGCGTGATTATGAGCTAACTCCTTCTCTGGCAGACTCCATACTGCCCTATGGGAATGGTATCACCTGTGCAAGTATGCTTTAGTGACACCCAAATGGTTAACAAAAGCAAAACACCGCTATGGGACAACACTGGTGGAAGTCGTTGTAAATTAGATGTGAACTTGGTTAAGGGCAATGTGAGTTATTCATAATAATGGTGTTAAACAGATGTAGTAATCACATTAACAATTTTAACAACCGTGCACATTCTTTCTGTTGGGAATGGCCACATCACGTTCTCACCTTGATTCTCATGTTACCATTACCACTATGCAACGTTTTTGTACTTTGTAAACATCAAACAGTTGAGATAATCTAATTTTAATACATTTGGTGCTCTTCATGTAATACAGATTTCAAATTAATAATCTCTGTGATGACAATACAGATCTTCATAGAAAAATATTTTCTCAATTGAAACCTAAAAATTAATCGATAGAAACATTTTTTTTGCTCTGAAAGAGCTCCATATGAATTAGTTTGCACATAAAGTGTCCCGAAAGAGGTCCAAATTATCACATACCACATTCTGAAAAAATGGGTTGCGTGACAATTATTTCTCTATTGTTTGTAACCTGTAGTGCTTTTGATTTTAATTGATTTTGCTAACCGAATAAAGATGAAAGACACAACTCTCATTACAAACGGACTTGATAAGCACTTTTGTTATGCAAAGCTTTGTTAAAGAAAAATGTACACTGGAATTAGAACAAAACACCAATGTGGGATTTGGAGCTATAAAAAAGATTTCCCTCCTGCTTTATCTCGTGTATGCGATGGAAAAAAAATAACTGAGCAAAGGAATGTAAGTCTGTCATTTTGAAATCAGTATTGAACATGAAAAGATAACGAAAAGAACGGAGGCAGCTTCTATTGATTGATATTAGGCCTATGGTATGTTCGATAGCCGCACAATCGTAGCGGATATGACGTAGATCGCGCCATCACACGGGTGGTGAGAAAAAGACGGTGGCTAAAGAGCGCTGTCTACGTCGAGTTCCCCACGATTGCCCGGTCTTGAGGACTGGAGAAGTTGGTTTGGGGTTCTTAACGTTTTCCGGCTTCGGTGAGCATTCTGTCGAGAAGAGTTATGTAAAGCTTTTTCTCCGCTAAGTCTTGTCGGGCCATCATGTAGTCGTTCTGGGCAAGCGATCGCTTGTCCGCCCTGGAAGACAAAGAGAAAGAGATAAAGGGGAGGAAAGAGGAGAGAAAAGATGGAGGCGCAAGGCAAATGGAGAGGGTATGAAAATTGGTGCAAGGAAGTAAGAGGAAGAGGGGATAAGGAGGAGAGGAATCAAACGGAGGGAGAGGGGAAAGAGAAAGTAGGAATGGGAGGAGAGAGACAGAAGGACATGGAGAAAAGGAAAGGGTTATGAAAAAGACAAACCGGGAGGGAGAGGAAGATTAATTATCACATTGCAGCTTCACATTTTCTGAACATTAATATTTGAGATAGTTCACATAAATATTACGACAGCTGCAAAGAGTTGAGATTATGAATCTCCAGGGCTTGTCTTCACGGTCTTGACTTGCGATTGTTATCAAATTGTTTATGAACCTATATTGATATTCTATGTCAGTATCATCATTTTCATTATGCAATCCCAATTATGTTTGTTGGTGAGTGTGCGTAATTGTTTGTATGCATGTGTGCACGAGTTTGTGCATATGTGCGCACACGCATATGTGTTGTACTTACATTGAACATATTTCTGTCTTAAACAGCATGCCATTCATGGCCTGCAGCATCGGTATTATATAAGTAGCAATATGTTTGATTGTGGGTATGTATTAAGTGTGAGAATAAATGTATGTGTGTGTATATGTATGTATGTATGTATGTATGTATGCATGTATGTACGTATGTATATGTGTGTGTTGTACTTATATGGATCGTTTCCCTGCCTTTGCGAGCATCCGATTGCGCCTTGGTATGATGTTGTATGTTTGTGTGTATGTTTGTATGTACGTATGTGTGTGTGTGGTGTTTGTGTGTGTGTGTGTGTGTGTGTGTGTGTGTGTGTGTGTGTGTTGTACTTACATGGATCGTTTGCCTGCCTTTGCGAGCATTTCGTTCATGTTCCGCAGCATCCGGTTGGCGCATTGGTATTATATCAATAGTGTTGTCTGTTTGTGTCTTCGTATGTTAGTATGTGGAATGTGTCTGTGTGTATAGGTGTGTGTGTGTGTGTGTGTGTGTGTGTGTGTGTTGTACTTACATGGATCGTTTGCCTGCCTTTGCGAGCATTTCGTTCATGGTCTGCAGCATCCGGTGGCGCCTTTCATGATTCTTCATCTCCATGTGCCTCATGGTGGCGAAGTCGTTGTCAGCTATTCTCTTGGCACTGCCAACAAAATCAAGATAGACATGGAAAATCGTCAAATTTATTTCATACCTTGTAGCATAATGAAATCATATGGCCACAAGAATGAAGACTGGTAATATATGAATGTAAAATAAGTCGTTGTCAAGTACATTAAGGGCTTAGCATTTTGAAATAAATAACAATTCTGATATCAAAATCGGTAACAGCTCGTTATTCCGGAAATTCGTCATTCCACAGGTTTGCTTACACCAAAAGTTGTTTATTCCTTTGGATCATTACTCCAAAGGAAGAGGCTTCTTTAACCCAAAAATGGGTTTTAATCCAAAAATAAAACGAGGTACGCTACTCAATAAAAAATATGGTGCAGTAATCATGCTAATCATTTATGATAAACGAAACTCATATAATTTCTATATAAACGGAGCTTTTTTAATTTCCGTATTAACGAATCCTTTTCCATTATCGGATAAATGTACCTTTTTTTCGTTTTTGAATTTACAAGCCATTCTTCACTTTCTTGAATTAGCGAACCGTCTTCCAATTTTGGACTAACAAATATTCGCTATATGGAACCCTATTTCTCTTCCAGGAAAACAAATCTTTGGAATAATAAACCATTATAAAAAATGGACCTTTGGCTTGATGCAAGAAATATTTTCAAGCGAACGATAAACGAACCCTATATCATGTTCGGTTAAAAAAAATCCCAATTACACGAAATGTGTATAGCATAGCCTATTAGAATAATACACAGACATGAATATAAACTGGTTATTTTAGGAGCATGTCTCTATGTTTGCGAAGGGGCGAACTGGGTTAGGTTTTAAACTTGAATTTTGGCTAGAAACGAAGAGCTACAGCGGCAAAAAATACTAATGTATGGATCCCTTTAGATTAGCATTTTCTTCTGAATTTCGAACTTCAGAGAGACTTATATTCATATCTCCGCCTCCGGGCATGAAAAAGATGAAATATATATTTTTTAAGAGGAAAATCAGAACCTTGTTAAGACACCATTCCTGGTGCATTGGAAATTGAAATGACTTATCTTTAATCATGCCCGTCGTAAGTCGCTATTTGGGAATGGCTTTTGACGGAATTATGCGCATTGTAAATACGAACGGGTAATGGGAGTTCAGACCGAGGGATATGTGCCACGAGGTGAAAAATGCAAAGAGATGATTATCATGATTATGAAGAGATATAGAATTGAGCGGTAGAACGAAAATACAATTCAAAGGGATGGAAGACAGTGTGTCCCTTTTGCAGGGCTCGACTTGAATATGGTATAAAAAAAACACGGAAAATATTGTATGGAAGTTGACATATTAGAGCAGTAGAGAGTTGTAAAGGTTTGAGGAAAACGGTGAGATTGTTCAGGCTCACTAAACAGGTGGCAAATTGACTGCGTGCGGGCGATGGTCTGCGTATTGTCACGGGCAATTTGGATTTTGATATCGACACGACGTGGATGCGGACGTGCACGTCGACGTGGCCGTGGACGTGGATGTGAACATGAACAAGAACATGTTCTTTGTAAACTCGGCAGGAACGCCCCGCCCTGGTTCACTCCACATCACACATGCACAACGCGTAGTTACCAATTCATGACAGCGTGTCGATCTTAAACTGTCAATTGTAAATATTACTATACATGTTATACGTCATAGCAAGGACATGGACGATCGAAGCTCGCCACAAAGGTTTCTGATTATAGTTCAAGGACAATTATCAAAAAGAACAACATACATTGGTCATGAAAATAAAATTTGGATAAACGTCCTCATGTCATTTTTTAACGTCTGCTCTATATCATTTTATTTTCAGGGTATCATCAATAGATTAATATCAAAATAAACACCTTGCTTTGCTATTCACGGAAAAATTGGAGTGCACGACATTTTACCCAGCGAGAGACGAGACGAAATTGCCTTTTTATTTGCGATTATTTAGAAAAACAAAATTAACAATTTAGCATTACAATATCATGAATATTGCAAGGAAAGCGAAAGGGTGGGTTTGCCAAAGATGATTTACAGATGATATCTTGTTTGCATCAAACGAAGTAGACACCAATTAGATTCAGAGTCCTTAAGAGGGTTTAGAATTTGATGAATTATTAATGATTACAATTGATCAAATAGCTGCAATGAAGCATGAAGGATGACAATTGGCGGAATGGTGACATGTGATTATTTGCTAGCTACAAGTGCAGCTGTTCTCGCACCTATATGGCACGCTTTGTTTTTCTTTAACAAAAATATTTAAAGAGAGAGTGAGATAGAGAGGTATGGTGTTGGGTGTAAGGCAGACAAGGCAGAACGAGAGAAAGAGAGACAGAGTGACATGCATCATTATACATTATGTATATAAATACAAAATACGAGGTAATTATTCTTTTCCATATATCTGTATATATACATTATAGATGTAAATATGAGAACACTCAACAAATGATGAAAACGCTTGGGATGAGTATTTGATTGATATTACAGTCATTGACCTTTATTTATCTTGATAAAAATCTTCGACCGAAATATTTAAGTACTACTCATCTCCAGTGTTTTTATCCATTTATTTTTATTTTCATGTGCACATTCAGCGCCATCGCAACGACATATGTTCTTGTGTTATATATAAATGGATGATTCTCTCTCTCTCTTTGTCTCTCTCCCATTCTCTCTCTCTCTCTCTCTCTCTCGTTTTTTATATATAGTACTCATCTCCTACTATATATATATATATATATATATATATATACAGAGAGAGAGAGAGAGAAAGCAAAAAGAGCGAGACACGGTGATACATAGACATGATAGAGAAGAAATACATTTCGGCCCTAGTGAAAACATTTTAAGCCTACCCTCTAAACACGTTAACCTAGTGATGAATGGATTAACACAACTAACCCTCCCTGTTCCAAATGAAAAACACCAACTGTATAGGATTATATGTGAAAAGATCCATACATGGCACACAAAGAGGCATGACTAATTGGCTTAATGTGATTTTTACAAAGAAGTTGGTCAATAAGTTAAGAAACCATCCTGTCAAATTATTTTACCCAAAACCTCTTCGATAAAAAGTTATGTTATTTTAGGGGGGGGGGGGGGAGAGACTTTTTTTGTTGTTGCTGTGTTTCGTTTATTTTACGTGGGAAGTTTATATATTCGGAATCTGGCGGATCAAGCTAAGAACCCGGCGGGTGTTTCATCAAGCTGTTCGTAAGTTGCAAACGACTTTACGATCCCTTTCTTGTGCTAAATGCGATACCACACCTTGTTCATTGAGAACCTGGTTTAGCACAAGAAGGGATCACCAGTCGTTCGTAAAGTCGTTCGTAACTTACGAACAGATAAGTGAACTTATAAAACATATAAGTAAAGCAAAATAAGACTTATTTTGTTTATATATATATTTATATATTATATCACGGTATACTGTGTATGTCGGACAAGTAAGCCATGAATAGATTAGTGTTCGATAGGTTCCGGTTGATTTTACATGGGAAGTTCATTTATTCGGGAGCTGGTAGATTAACCTAACAACCTGAGAACACATGTATCTTCACAAAGTAGAGGACTAATTCAAGTTAAATAAGAAATAAAGAGGAGGAGATGAACATTGACATGATATCACTCTTACCACCCCACCACCCCACCACCCCACCACACGCCCACTTTTTACCCTGCATGCCTGCGAGATAGCGGTCCTCACTGCATTGATAATACGTCACGGTATTCTGTGTATGTCGGACAACCAAGCCATGAATAAATTAAATAGGTTCCAGCTTATCTTCCATGGGAAGTTCATATCTGGGAAAGCTGGTTTATTAACCTCACAACACGGTAACTTCACGAGTATATTCTTAAAGAAAATGACAAATTCAAGTTAAATAAGAGAAAAAAAGGAGGGGATGAAAATTGACAAGATACCACTCTCCCCACCACACGCCCACACACTCGGGAGATAGCGGGCGTAAGTGCATCCAGCTTCACGCTCAATAGGCTTGATTACCAGAAAATTATGGACCGTCTGTTTAATTCCATGTGACAAAGCGTGAAAACGTATTATACGTCACGGTATACTGTGTACGTCGGACAGCTTAGTCATGAATAAATTAGTGTTCGAATAGGCACACGACCGTATCATTAGCAGACTTTAGTTGACACGCGCGAACTTAAACTGTTTGATACATTGTACTTGTTGAAGACGAGTGCGCGTCATTGGATATGGTGGGCACGACTTATGAATGGGAATTCCTTCATCGGAATTTACTGCTTGCTTGCTTGATCTTCTTCTTCCTCGACATTACTTACGCCATCATCCACCTACTGGACCAGTTCTTCATTTATCCCCTTCTTTCGCTTCTTCATCTTCCCATTTTGCTCCTCTTTCAGTTTCTTTCGTACGTTTGCCGCGCGTCAACTTCTCCTTCCCATTTTTGTCAAGTATGCATAATGTATCACTGCTTGAATGAAGAACATTTTCGCTCTTAGCTCTTACATTAACATGCCTTGAAAACACCATTGCAGTACTACACATATTCTTTTCAATAGTCATTAGAGGGTTAACTCTTTATATGTGCTACTTCCTTTGGCAGTGATTGCATTTTCGCCGAGTAATACGCAGCTTGATCAGCTTTTCATTTCGCCGATGACATGGACATAGAGAAGACAAAGTATTCTCGTGTTTCGAGCTTCAAGCTATTTAGCAACAAAATCTGACTGCAGTAGACTATAAACCATCGTCTCTTTCTTCTTCTGCTCACCGAGCATGACACGGGAAGAATTGAAAAGTTAGTAGTCTTGTTAAAAGTAGACCCTATTTTTCAGCTTGACTTAGAAACATCCAACAGCCTGGACATAAGACTAATATTACCGAAGCAGTAAGTAATTAGAGTTTAAGCTCGTGACGTATTGACTGTATAGGAGGGGCGTGTGAGGGGAAAGTAGGCGCCTTCGGTATAACTACGTCATTAGTATTCAAGTTAACTTCCTAGTTCGTGGATGAGAGAGATATACTCCCGATTTAGTGTCTAATTCAAGTGCCAAGGAGTATGATACTGCACCCTGTGGTCACTTTATCGAATTAATATAATCAAACTTCTTCTTCGTCTACTTCTACTTCAACAACAACAACAACTACTACTACTACAACTACTACTACTACTACTACAACTACTACTACTACTACTACTACATCTACTACTACTACTACTACTACTACTACTACTACTACTACCGCTGCTACTACTACTACTACTACTACTACTACTACTACTACTACTACTACTACTACTTTTACTACTACCATTACTAATACTACTACTACTACTACTACTACTACTACTACTACTACTACTACTACCACTACCAATACCACCACTACTAATACTACAACTACTAGTACTAAAACTAATTCTACTGATACTATCACTACTACAACAACAACTACTACTACTACTACTACTACTCCTACTGCCGATACTGCTACTTCTAATTCTATTACAACTTGTTCTTCCACTACTCCTTCCTACTTTAACTCCGTCTTCCTCTCCTTGTTCTTCTTCTTCTTTTACGTGTTCTTCTACTTCTTCTTTTTCTTCTTCTTCTTCTTCTTCTTCTTCTTCTTCTTCTTCTTCTTCTCCTCCTACTTCTTTTTCTTCTTCTTCTACGTCTGCTTCTTCTTCTTCTTCTTCTTCTTCTTCTACGTCTTCTTCTTCTTCTTCTTCTTCTTCTTCTTCTCCTTCTACTTCTTTTTCTTCTTCTTCATCTTCTTCTTCTTCTTCTTCTTCTTCTTCTTCTTCTTCTTCTTCTTCTTCTTCTTCTTCTTCTTCTTCTTCATTTACCACAACCTGTACTACCAGCAGGACGCAACATTGCTACTACTACTTCTGCATACCGATATTTCTTCAAATATCATTTATACGGAGACTTGATATTAACAAATGATGTGCAATCTGTGATTGAAAAACTGATTTATGGGTTCGATATCCATCCAAAATATGATATGACCTTCGGGAAACATATCTATTCGAATAAAAATCTATATAGGAAATCAATCATAGTTCATTGAACCAAGTAGAGAGAAGATCATTTTTATAAAATATCGATACGTGCTTGCACGCTATGGAAATGATATCACAAATAGTTTTAAAGCCCTATTCTGATATGGCATGATATCATATTATACAAAGATGTTAAACAGGGGATGAGTGAATATGAGTTAAATGTAGAGAGACGTTTATTGGGTTCTAGAGAACATGATGTATACTAACAAAGAATTGAGAGGATCAAAATAAATAGAGGATGGAGAAGTTAATGGAAAGAGACAGTTCCACGAACAGATGTACTTAAATATGGATAAACAGACGTATAGTTAAATAGATAGATAGAAACAAGGAGGTGTGAGGAGAAAGATAGAAAGGTATATATATATATATATATATATAGAGAGAGAGAGAGAGAGAGAGAGAGAGAGAGAGAGAGAGAGAAAGCAAGAGAGGTAAATAACAAAAAGAACAAACGAGCTGATTGATGATATATTTCAACATGTTAAAAAAAACTTTAAATATTCTGTACGGCATACAGAAATACAAAGTTGGACAAAGGAATAGAGAGATCAAGAAACGTAGAACTGAACACATATACTAAAGACATGTTTAGAAACAGAGAGGTGAAAGGAAAGAGAGAGAGAGAGGGAGAGAGAGAGAGAGAGAGAGAGAGAGAGAGAGAGAGAGGGGGGGACGGGACCCCGCATCACAGAATGTTAGTTGCATCCTATTGCAACTTACCATATCACAACTGCATAAACTGTCATACATTACAAGTCCAACCTAAACATATTTTTGCAATCTGTCGGCTATTTACGATATAATTTTCTTAAAGATATTTTTCATTATTTTCTCTCAAATCAATGAAAAAAACAATTCCTAATTAAACTTGATACATTGCACATTCATATTTTGGATTAAATATAAATTGCAATAGTTATAAAAAAGGAAAAATACATTTTCATATATTGTTTACAAAAAAATATTGTACAATCAAAAATCTTGAGAGAAAAGTTTTTGTACATGCAAGGAGATACGATCAATATCAATTGCACCAATCAATATCGATCATACGTTTTTTAAATGCCGATTTACAATCGATACATCAGTCATACGAATGATGTACAATGATATAACGACTGTACAATCAACTACAGCTCTTTTTCATACAGGCCTCAGATAACATGAACGTGTAATACCTCATTTCACAAATGTTGCCCTCGAAATTGTGTCTGTTGCTCTTATATCTTCATCCGGTAGTCCAGTTTGATGCGTACATGAGTCTCATCGTATAATGATTATGAGTCCTCGATATGTGGCTATCATTATTGAAGTAGATCCACCATTTCCCCTAGCTTGACAAATATGCACAATATGATGTGGATTAATGCTAATCCCCTCAGATGGGGTAATACATCACCCCCTTTCGAAATACCCCCCTCGCAGTATCATTATTGAGTCCATTGAGTATCATTTTGATCGCCATTTCCGTTTTAAAACATTTCCTTTATGATATTGTTGGAGCCGCGAGTTAAACTTAAAGAGATTGTTCACCTTGAAGATAAATTGGTTTTAACAAAAGTAGAATCATGAAAGAAACATATTAGTAAAAGCTTGACGATAATCCGTCTTAGGATAAGAAAGTCATGATCTTTTGAAATTTCAATTGTGTGACGTCACGTGCGGGGTGCTCTCCTATATGTTGTGTACAAAATAAGTCCACAAATTCTCTTGTTCTGTTTTTGACAACGGAATGATTTTTTTTCGTACAGCTATATGCGTAAAAACGTATTTCTAATGATGTATCAAATGCACAGGTAGAAGGATGCATACTTTTTTGAGAAAATGCACGAAAAGGGTACACACGAAATCAATGATGCCTTTGTGTGAAATAAGTGTTGGTAAGTCCAGTATTACTCTCAATTATCACTAACACTAACACTAACACTAACACTGACACTACACTTACATGCCGGCCGTCCTGTAGTTGTCCTCGTCGTCGGCTTCCTCCCAGGTCTCGGGTTCGAATCCCTGCAGGTCGTCTGATGGGGCCCTCCTCTCGCGATGGGCTCTGGTGTTGGGAAGAGTCAAAGAAGTGATAAGGCATTGTCGTAATGAACAGGCTACCACAGGCGACACGATTTTGCCACGACTCTGCGGATGTAAGGGCTTACGATTGGAAATGTGACGTCACCTTCTTGTGTAGATCTAATGACCGGGTCCTGTGATCCAGCCAGTCGCACGGTCGCACGACTGATCGGATCGTGTCATCTACAGTGGCCTTACCATGTTTAGTGTTTTTTATGTCTATTGAGCATTTTGAGTGTCACTGCAGAATTCAAATTAGTGGGCATGCTTGAGCCAGGAATGTGTTATGGAAGGATAGGAAGCAACTTTCTTTCTTTGAACCCATGTGCCAAGCCGCTGAAAAGTTATGGTGTTCTCAACAGGTGCTGTTCAGGTGTTTGAACAATTATGAACATGATTGTGTGGCAACGGTTTCTCAGAGAGAACAAAAGAAATGTACAGTCTCATTTCGCTTGTCCCGTTCTGTTAATGACATTAATACGTCCATAAGCACAACAGATATCAGCAAACACAAACACTGAGAAATAAACAAGTTTTTTTCAAGTAAAATATCTCTGCTTCACGCAAACACACACACACGCCGTTAATGATAACACACAGCTTAATATATCATTTTGAGGGTGGTTGAATCTCCCAAATGCACAAGTTGTCGGAAAGTGAAGAAATTGGTCATTTTTTCAATTAATACAAAAAGCGTATATGTCCGATTTGTAATGATTCCTCAATACTTTTCAAAACAAAAGCAGAGTATTAGGATCTGTCATTATCTGCCGTAAACTTCCTTATAGTTTACAAACGAATTTGTCAAAAACAAAACGTCTACAGACAAATGGGAAATGAAAGAAATTTCTTTTCAAGTTGACATCAGCTAAATGTCGGCTCGGCTTATGGAACATCAAAGCATTGTCATGATTATGGAATTCTATTGACATTCATGAGCACGCTTTAGAACAGATGTTTGAATGTATTATGCTCGAGTTTCTACTCCTTCCTATAACACTTCCCTGATCTGGGGTAGAAAGTGTTGACATTTGACATGAGAAAAACTATCCCATGCACTCAGCTTAATTTCAAATGTATTATGAAACTCAAATGGCTTCTGGCCTCTGCATAGATCTGCAGCCGATCAAGACTTATATTCATGAGATATTCATATGAATATTCATATGAATTACAAGGAAATGAAATATTGTATATTCCTTTTTACTGCGGAATCCAATGCAGACAACATCTCTGGCGACTTCCCGTAAACAACCTACATGGCCTCAGGAAAAGGTTTCTATTTTCCAAACAACTTGGACAATCAAACTTTTTATCAATGGTTATGATTATGCTTTGAACTTGAGTTCATTCCATCTTTCGTTTTTACACACATAACAGTTCGGAATAAAAGTCTTTCCGTCGTCAAATATTTATGGAATGATTTTTTTACACAGCATATGGGAGAGCAACTCGCATATGACGTCACAAAACTGAAATTTCAAAATCTAATAACTTCCTTTCCCTTTGACCAATGTTCGTCAAACCTTGACTAATATGTTTCTTTCATGGGTCTACTTTATTGAAAAAAAATAATTTCAACGTGTACTATCCCTTTTTTAACACTTGATGTCAAACGTTATAATGTTTATAGCAACACATGCCGTCTTGTATGAAGTATCATGGTCCCGAAAATATCAACCCTTGAGAACCGTGTAAACTGCTGTTCTATGAGATTCACATGTATTACGTTTTGAAGGGGGACCACCTGGCTGCCAGACAGTTAAAGGGACAGTTCACCCTGAAAATACTTTAATTTCAGTAAAAGGTGAATCATGAAATAAACGTATTAGTTAGGGTTTGACGAAAATCCGTCAAAAATGAGAAAGTATGCACTTTTGAAATTAAATTTTGTGACGTCACGTGTGAGATGTTCTCTTATATGTTGTTTAATATAATAATATGAATTGCTTTTTATCTATTTTTGATAATGGAGATAGTTTTTTATACAGGTATGTGTGGAAAAACATACTTCTAATGATGTATGAAATGCACAGGTATGCATATCTTTTTGGAGAAAATCCACATTTTCGAGAAAAAAATTGTACACAACATATGGGAGAGCACATCGCACGTGACGTCACCAAATCAACACTTTCAAGCATCATAACTCTCTTATCCTTGGACGGATTTTCATCAAACCTTCTCTTATATGTTTCGTTCATGTGTCAGCTTTTATTGAAACAAGGATAATTTCAGGGTAAACTATTTCTTGATCTTTTATGGTACTTACGGAAGAACATCTGCACCTGTTGCCACACATAAGAGCACCACGAAAATGGCTGAAAAAGCGACTAGTGAGAACTGCATGTTGAGGGATGGACGATGGGGTAATCTAAAATGGAAGAAATAGAAAGAGAGAAAACACATTAAAATAAAAAAAAATCCACCATCCACTGATAGATTTGAGTTTAGAACCAGTTGTCTTGACAATAATACCCACATGACGTCACACCACGCTATTATAAAGGGCAGTATAGAGTACCGAAATGGTGTCGTCATATGAGCATGTTGTCAGGACAATTGGCTGTAAACAAACTCACTCCAGCTAGAGGTTAAGCGGTCCGGTATTGTCTATCGTGCTAGTGTCGGGCATTCCCGATTACAGTCCCCGCTGTGATCACCGCTGCTTGCTCTACCCGCATTGTTTAGAACCAGTTGTCTTGGCAATGGTGCCCGATTGACGTCACACTTTTTATCAGACACAGAGGCGGGGGGGGGGGGTCCGTCTCTGAATCTACGTTCTTTAAAAATTACGAGTATTTGCGTGAGAAGTTGCCGAACACATTGTCTGTTATTGCAAGATTTTGCATGTAACCGATAAGCAAATCCGAGGGGGCACATATACCCCTGTGCATGTAACTTCATTTTCCACATTATATGTTGCATTACAAGCCACTTCTTCATATCATAATGATACAATGCATTTGATATTAATGGGAATGGAATTGGTTCACATAATGCAAGCGTCATACTGTCCCGTTGGTGACACCAGACGGTAACACAAATATTGAACGTTGAAGAGACTCGAATAGGTCATTTTCGTTATGTATGCGAATTCTATCCACGTCGTTCAAACAACATGAACAACACGTTTTTAATGGTAAACCCAAACCCTGTCCAAGTTATGTCCGAGTAGCAATAACTAATAGAATCAGAGTGCGTTCCATCCATTGAAATTGAATGACGAAATACAGGTGAATGTAATAATGCGTCACCAGGTACATTACGAAACAGGCTTCTTTTATCAAACAGCCAATCAACATCAGAATCAAGTAGAATTAAGGTCACACGTTGGAGGTCTCGTGTCAATGCAAACTAAATATCTTTCCTCTGGGACTGAGAGAGTCATGTGTGTAATAGTAGTAATCCCGATAATCTGCAATCAGCAAATGAATTCGTGGGCCCATGACCGGACGAAGGTTTCACCAGCGGGGGATCACGTGCTGCCTCCTTAATCCAGTTCAAGAGCATCGTCGTGTAGCCATCGTGTGGCCTTCGTGTATTCTGTTGGTATAAAGTAATTAACCCTCGCAGTCCCATAGTGAATACATTAGTTTTGTATTGATACGGGACTTTCTGGCTTGGTAGTGAGAGGGATAATCTTCGTGTTGTCTTCGTGAGTTGTTAGAGTGTCATCGTGTGACCTTCCTTCGGCATCGTCATTGATTCGGCTGTTGATTAGCCATTTAATCATGTTCGGGTCCATTCTTCGCACGAAATTCAACATTCCATATTCATGTGACCACCTGGTGTCAATACCGGAAAAGTGTGACACCTGCATAAATGAAATTGAACACGAAGCTATTTACCTGGTCTTGTTATCAAGAAATAATGCACTCTGTTCTTTCCAGTCCATTACATCCAATGAGCACAGGTCAGTTGTACCACCCATGTCAAAGGTGAAAGTCATGTAAACTTAGTCTGGCTTTCAGGCGGTTGGATATGTTTGTACATCTTAACTGACAAATGAGTTCTAGTAATCTAAGACTAGTCACTGTATCATTCTGCTCCCTTATCTTTGGAATCTGTTAAGAATTGAAATCAAGAATGACTAGTCTACTGCAGCCAGACCCTCCTCATTGGATAGTTTGGTTTAGAAATGTCTAACAGCCTGAAAAGCAGGCTATGCAAACAAGAAACAGGTCTTAGATTACTGGAGGGGAATATAAGTGAAAATCAATAAGCGAGTTCATAGTTGCAATGTGCGCGTGAGCAGATTAATACTAGTACGAATTACCTCAGGCCAATTGTACCACTCATAGAGTAAAATGGAAATTCCATAGATAGTGGGCCACGTTTATACCCATTATAATGTAGATGATTATGACAACAGCGAGTCAGCTTTGAAAAGGTAGTGAAAGAACATTCCACCATGTGCACCTGTTTCTATTGTTAGTATGGGCATGTTGTAACATAACACACCTACACAGCTTAATGATTAAATCCCGTGTCGCTCTTGATTCAGTGGAGTGTCCGACCACGATGTAACTATGAACTGGCTTATTGATTTCATTTCTTTCCTTTGAAATTTCTTTCATTCAGGTGTGTAGCTGTTGACGTGCTTTACCAGAAAACAGCGCGTCGATACAAAGTCGACACATGTACATACATGTAATACGATATTAAAAGTAAACTCATTTACACTATTTTAGTGGTAATGGGCCACAACATGAAAAGAATCGACTTCTTGATAACAAGAAATGGTTTTGTATAGTTAAGCAATGGTAATTCATTCTTGATGTAAAGAAATCGAATTCGTGACATAAAAATAGGAATTAATGTTTAAACTGCTCTGAGGGAATTCAAATTGCTGTTTCTTGTTTGAGAAAGTTGGCCTTTTTAGATAGGTTTGACAGTATAGCAATTGAGTAATATGGTATTGCTTTCCATGTGGGTGTGGCGACATCGTAAGTACAGCATGTGCAATCCATTTGCATATACTTATCAGCAGACATGGCTTCAGGAAATCGTGCACGTCTGCCTTCTAGCTATTTATATATAGATCAGTGGGATGTCCGACAATAGCGGAGATCCCAACTGCGTTATCAGTAATTGTATTTTTTTCCAGCTAGAATAATTCAATGTCGGCAATAAGACGTTCAAAATTGGCCAGCCGTTAACCGTCCCATCACCTTTGTTACACAATTGTATTACACACTTTATATTGCGTGGTACTGTCAGCGTTAAGACGCCGCAGACAACGCCTCTTCGCCTGTGTTCAGAAAAAATCTTTGCTAAAAGAAAAAAAAATCTCTTCTGAAATTATTCATTATCAAATCATCTACTCCTCCGCCCACCTTAGTAGGTCAAACACAACCTTCACACCAACGCGGAGAGACAAAAATGCAGAGGTTTCGCTCCGAAAGAAAACTAACATAATTATCAGGCCAAGGTATGACGTCACCATTTGGCAAACCAAGGTTTTTATATTAAGACGGAGCTGACCTTCAGATTTAAAGGGAAAGTGTCGTATGTTATATGCTGTGTGATTCCATATATTTCCCGATTTTTATTACAGATGAATGAATTTATGGAAACATACAGAATAATACATACGCGACAGCATCTCGCACGTGACGTCATCAAAATAAAACTTTAAAATACATAATGTTCTTATTTGTTTACAGATTTTCGTCAAACTTTCCGAATATTTTGCTCTTTTTTTCTGCTTAAGGGAAGCATAAGGGACTATCATCAACGTATAGTACAAATTGTATATGACTTTCTGCGAGTACAGTCCTTTTACGCACTGACCATTTTATAAACTAAAATAGCCTTAGGAACCCATGCATGCATTTCCATACATGAATCTATTAAATTACATTCTATACAAAAAATAAAAAAGAAGCCTTTCAAATCACGCCTACCACCTTGTACAGATGTAGATGCTATTGGAGATAATTTGGGATGTATTACGGTGAGAAATCCTGGGGGTTATTTTGAAAACCCATTAAAGATGAAAAGTTCATCCCGCTAAATGCATTTTTTAAATATATGTTGTCGTATGCATTCGAAAACTAAATTTATGAATATTTTGACCTATCTTACTTAGCACATGAATCTGTGTCTAGGGCAGGTAAAAAAAGTTATTTCATCTCATTTTTTACATGTTCATGTTTAAGGAAAACAAGGGTGAAGAAAGCCAAGCATGATATATTCACACTTCTGCATGGGTATGCCAAAAGTTTTCCACATTCAGGGCAGTGCTTTGATGTGCAATGTTTGCCCTGATTAAGCCCACGTCAACGTACGCATGCGTAAAGAAATATCTTGGCCCATTTTCTCTCGAGGGCCTTTTTTTCCTATCCGATTTTTTTTTGCAAATTTAAAGAAAGTAAAGAGAAACACTTCAAAGGATGCCCTACTCAGTTTCTTCTACCCAAAATGAGGGATAATACAGAAAGGACAAATAATATGTTTGTATTGTTTTACGAAATTATCTATTTCCACTTATATCCCGACACTATCAGGAGATTTAATCATTGTCAAAATGATATCGTCATATATGCATTATCATTGGAATTATTTACGTACGTTGCCTGCAGCTGAGATAATTGAAAAACGTTTTTTTTTTTTTTTGGTGCGTGTGTTTTTGCTGACATCTTTTTTTTTATGGCAACAAGACTATTGTATTGATACTATTAACCGAACTGGAGAAGCGAATTAAGACTCTACATATCTCTTGTTTTCTCTGAGAGGCTGTTGCCACGTTAATAATTGTTGCGACACCTGGAGGGCGTTTCATGAACGTTGTCATCACTGACTAAATGGTCAGTGCTCACAATTTCAGTGAAATCCTTGGTTTTGATTGGCTGAGAGGCACTAGCCTCTGACTGTTACTATGGTAACTGTCGGAAAAAGACAGCTTGTCAGACGAAAAATGTTCATGAAACGCCCTACTGAACAGCATTTTATTAAGAACACATTAACCATGTTAACTGTCCGCGGAA
The DNA here is from genome assembly GCA_963669155.1 of Arbacia lixula. Lineage (NCBI taxonomy): Eukaryota > Metazoa > Echinodermata > Echinoidea > Arbacioida > Arbaciidae > Arbacia > Arbacia lixula. Next base: position 4,986,553 of record OZ022592.1, read on the forward strand.
TCGAGCATGGGGTTCAAAGAAAGAAGCTTAATTCATATCCTTCCCTAACAGTATCACAGATAGTTTAATGTTATAGCTAACATTTTTATGTGGGAATTTGCCATCAGTCATTAGAAGCATGCTATTAACTTGTATAAAGTGTACAACGAAAATATTCCTTAATACACGATGTAGGAACAACAAATATAATACTTTGCTGATATAGACACAATGAAAATACTACTTCTATTGTCATTGTGTAGTAATCAGTAAACGTTTAATTTATCACGTAGTAACAAAGTAACAACATACGTATTGATACGTTGTGCATGAAGTCAACATGTTTGTTTTACAATGTAGAAACGATTAAAATGATACTTTCATCATGTTTAGGTGTTGCTTTAAGAATGTACAATACAAATCGTACTTCTATGTCATGAAAACCGTGATGATTTTTCTACCATGATGTCGCAAGAACTAAGTTTGGTGTTGGAGCAATGAAGATGCTAGCCTTATTTTAATCTAGAGACAATGATAACTGTTGTCTTCAGGAAAATATATTTAAATTGATTTGCGAAAACTGTGCACTCCCGAGGTTTTTCAGTGTTGAGGAATTTGTAACACATCAATGCCTCGGTATCGTGAAATCTATCAGGCCCGCCCTGAAGTCAAATTGGTTTCGATGTTAACGAGCTGCTGTCCCATATGTTGTGTGTATTGTGATATTTTTGTGTTAAACATGTGCCTAATGATATATCCAATTCAAAGTAAAAATGATATGTATTCCTATGAGAAAATTGACATTTTCAAAAAAAAAATATTGACAAATTTAAGCACGTAAGAGAATAGCTCACAAGTGACGTCGCAAAATTTAAGCGGTCGTAAGTTCATGACTCTTTAAAACTTTGACGGACTTTTTTCAAACCTTCACTTATTTCTTTCTTTCATGTTTCTGCTTTTAAGGTAGCTTAAAAGAGGCATTTCCCTTTAAAAAGTAGTGTATCCCATTAGAGGTTGACACATACTGTACCGAGTAAATCATTTTTTTTTGTTTACATTTTCGTGAATATTAGACGTGTGTGCGCCATTTTCAAGGGTGAAGAAGTATTATCAAGTTCACCTGAAAATCACCACCCCGTCCGAATGTATCTTCGAAAGGCGCTTACAAACTCAATCAATATTGTCTTAGGGACGGCTTCCTATTGCTATGGTAACTGTGCGGAATCAAATTGCGCGATTTGGATTGGATCAAGGTAAATCTGGCCGCTGCTCGAGTGGCGCTTTAAGTTAAAGTTTTTGACGGAGAAGGAGGCGAAGAGGCTTGATAGGAATGTGGAATGCGGGATGGCTTTTTTTTTTTATTGACGATGCTTGTGAGTATATTCATATCCGTGGTATTAGGTTCCACGACGTATAGCTAAATCCCGTCCAAAACACATGTCCAAAAGGCCCATACGGGATATCGTTTTGTGAATGTACATTGTTTGTGCATATTACTATATCCGCGTTGTTAGATCCAATGACCTACAGCTATATCCTAAACAAAACATATGTACCATGTGTACAGAAGGCTAATACAGGATATCTTTTTATTAATGTACGTTTTTTTCTGCATATTATGATATCCGCCGTGTTAGACTCGATGACATAGCTTTATCATATCGAAACAAATGTACAGAAGACCCATATACACCGGATATCGTTTTGTGGATGTAACTTTGCTTGTGCATTTAAAAAAATATATTTATAATATTAGATTACAAGACTCAAAGCTTGATCTTATTTAATATGCATGTCCATAAGTTATATACTCCCAGCCTAGAACATTTGCAATGTACGGAAGTGATATCATACTGTTATGTGTGTTTAACAGTTCGGGAGGGTGACGGATATTGGGAGAAGGGGGGGGGGGGCTAGAATGGAGCGCAACTGTACTGAATGTGCTCTCATAATTTGGAATTAAAGGGAATGTTTTTGAGGATTTCTGATTGAATCACTAATTACTCCAAATGTGGATCATTCGAGGGAAAATAACTCTCAGTAAGCTTCCAAAATGGACAATACATGAATTTAAGACCATTAGAGAGAAGATCACGATCACCGTTTTGAAGGCTTTTTGTCTTCCAAGTACAGTATATTCCCTTTAAGAGATAAAACGTAGGTATCAAGTCTGTTTATGATACCTTATTGGAAGCAATCAGACTAGTAATTGACCTATTTAGATTCCTAATAGGTAGAGAAATTTGCTGAGCATCGTAAAAATAAATACGACACTTAATATATACATGTACTTGCAAAAATACAGTAGGATCTGTAATTTGTACATACAGCTTCGAAACTGGTAATGCCGAATGATTGTGGCCGTATTCAGAGGAAAATGTTGTCAAGCAGTTGCTCTTGTCTGAATTTACCACAAATATATGATTTCCTCTCAACCTTCGACGAAATCATGCAAAGAGAAATTATCTGGAAATCTGACTGCGAGTTCAACGTTCGCCTGTATATACCGTTTTAGCTCAATGAGATACGGGCTGTTGAAATTGATAGGTAAATTAAAGTCAAAGAAGTAACGTTGACATGCAATTATCCTATCTACGATGAAATGTCAGTCATCTGAAAGCAGAGTATTGGTGTATTATACTGATAGATCTTGGAATTCTTTTCGCAAGTAGAAATGTGATCGGTAGTGGTACGAGCTTCCACATTATCAGTAAAGTCATATTACTAATTTTTAATCAGTAAGGAATCCATTGTTGCTTCACGAAGGCTATACATTCATCATAGTTTTGCGCTCGATGCCCAACACGTGGTAAACACTTACGAGCGGATTCGATAATAAGTTCAATGCTCATCTTATAAGGCTAGATTATATTTGACTTTAGTAGCAAAGTGGGACAGCACGACCCATTGCAACAGGCTGGTCCTGCATACCAAAGGTGTTAAACAGGTGAATTGAATAAAAGCCAGTATTCAGTGGTATTGGACACCACACATGAAAGGGTAGCCACGTACTACCACACTTGACCGATGATTAACGTAGAGGAGGCTTATAATAGAGATGTTGTACTTTCCGAGAAACCGTGACGAATCTTTGTAGTGGCAAGGCGATGCTAGTCTGGCTCCTAGGCGTTTAGGCATGGCTAATTCAAACTTAAAAAGTCTAGCACTCATAACATTAGTCACCCTTTCATCCTCCTCTCTTTTCCCTCCATCGAGGCGGAGAGGGAAGTGAGAATCATTAGTCTAACGCAGCCAGACCCAGTGATTGAATAGTATAGGTTTGATTGAAAATGCCAAACAGCCTGTAAACCAGGCTAAGGCAATGCCGGATGTGGTAAATCAAGCACTAATTTTTAGTGTGATCACGTACGATCTGGTGGCTATAAAGTGGAGCGCAGAAAACATGGCAGGTTCAGAATGAGCAACGGCTCTTTTGCGTACAAAGACGGTTTGCCGTTGCCGCTGGCTATAATGACCGTCCATCGACCTGTTTGCACCGCTTGCCGTAATACTTCCAAAGCGGTTCATCACGCATTTGACCAAGTCGAGTTTTTGTTGCGTTTACAAGCATAGACATAATCACATTAACACATTAATCACATTTTACACAAAAGAGTGAGTGTGGTGATTTTATTGCTATGAATGTGATATCGCGTGGGCACTGTACGCATCCTAAGGCCATCGCAGACGACGCGATTTCTTCACGATTCTGGGGTCGTGAGATCGTTCCATTTTAGAAAAAAAAATGTGACGTCACCTGCGTGCACAAATGCAATGACTGGGTCTTGCGATTCAGTCAGTCGCAGAGACACACGATAGATCGGATCGTGCTTCTGCGGTGGGCCTTTGTGTGAACGACACATGAACAATACCAGACTATAGCTACGGAGCAGGTGAAAGTAATCAGTCGCCTTTAGGCGCCCATAGGAGACACATGGCTAGCACGTCGATACATATTCAATCATTGGCATAATCTGAGTGGACTTTACGCTAAGCCATTCTTTCTCTTATCATCTATCTCTTATCTCTTTCTCTTATAACAACGCCTCATGAAATTCTATGTTGTAGGCCTACTTGGACTTAAGTAATTCACATCCGACAATGGCAAAAGCGAAGTATGTCTTCTAAGAAAACAAAGTGCTCTCTCTCTCTCTCTCCCTCGGGAGTTCACATCTCATTTTGATCCACAAAATATTACCAGGATTGTTTAAATGTGGATAAGCGAGGGCTTCCATAGACATACTGGTAAAGAATTGTTGTTATATTTTATTCAATGGACACTTTCGGTTCATTAAGGTAAAATAATGAACGCATATTCCTAGTAAATATGGAAGAGCCACTCGACGATTTTACGTAATTCATGCGATGGCTTTAATCAACATTTCTATTCTTAATCTGAAAGCGATGCAAAAATTATTCGCTATGATTCTTAAAAACGCGTTGTCACTTCACGCCACAGCACCGCACATGCACTTCAGCTCTTCATGGAACATGACTTAGAGATCATCTGCGCATATCAATTTCATAAATGTCCCCGAAGCATCTTACATTCGCCGTGACTGTTTGAGCGGCGGTCGTCCTGCCATCAAAGAGCGAACAACATGCTTACTATTCCAGTGAGACATAATTGAACGGTGCAACAGGTGTATTACGTTACTGGTTGGTTCCCCACATCCACCACCCCCGGTCCTCTAACTCATTCATTTTATCGTGTGGGGTTTCACATTGCAAGTCCCTCACGAGATCAAACAATTGTCCCCACACACATTCTCATTAATTTTCTCAGCGAAAGCCCAGACCCCGTGGTCATGGAGCAAACACAAAAGATCACAAGCCATAGATGTAAAAGTCGGTGAGACGGCAAGATGATCTTCATGACATCTTCGTGTACTTCGTACGTGAACATCCATATTGATCGAAATGTGTTACCGATAGCATCATGTTTATGGTGTATCCCGTGGTCGAAAAACGCGCCTCACTATTGTATATTGACTTAGATATGGAATAAATTGAATGTTTAGAGAGGAATTGTCTTGCGAAACCTAATTTGTCTCCCAGGATGTTTAAACGACCTCTATGTGAAACATTTTCATGGTATTCATTAGTTGCTAAGGGGTTTTCAATTCTCGCAATCTTTGATGCGGAAAATAATAATTTGCAAGAGGCATAGAAGAGCCGCCATAACAATTGGTTGACATTGACGTATCGTAGAGGAAACAAATGCAAGCTGCTTCTGCCCACGGCCTACTGACAGAAATTCCCCGCATTTTATTAATGTATGGAAATCTTTATATCTTCAACTGTATCATTGTTTCTGGGATTATTGATAAATAATGATGAATGGCTGATAAGTTGGCAGATGATCGGAACATTAATGTAAACCCTCTCAATCATTTCTTTTATTGATGAGGCAAAGTTACAAAGATAAAAAAAAAACTCTGATTCCTGTTAACAGGTTGATATTGATAAAGAGTTAACATAATTTTATACAGGCAATATTGTCATTATGTCTGTATATGGGCTCTATTTGATGCTTCTTTCATTTATGTAAGTGGATATGTACATGATAAACATTTTTGCTAATGCTTTCTATGCGTTGAAGGATAGAACTCAGTTGTTATGTTTGTGGATTTCCTTTCAAAAGTGAAGGCTAAAAGTTGACGTGAAATTACTTTGCAATAACAACGTTGGACTGTGAATACGATTCTTCGGAGAGATCTAATATAGACGAACGAATGAAAGGAAAAAGGCTTAAAGAAAGCAAAACAGGTGAACAGTGCCTTGGTGATATTGCTGATTAGGGATCCTACTTAAGCGCCACCGCAGACATGGAAGATCACATTAATTTGCCACGATTATGCAGCCGGAAGGGTCTACGACCTAAAATATGACGTCACCGTGGTGCACAAATCCAATGACCGGGTCCTGCGATTCAGCCAGTCGCAGAGTCGTACAACTGATCCGATCGTGTCGCCTGCGGTGGCTTTAACAAGTTAACAAGGGATTGGCTGTGGTTATTGAGAAGAAAAAAAACCTACCAGAGAGACCTGCCGTGGGCATAACACTCAAAAGAAACGGGAAAATGTTGAATACCCACCGATAATTTCGAGGGAGAATACGCATACAACTTTTAGCTTTGTATTATATCTGTCATACGGTAACAAATTTCGTCATCTTGACACATTAGTGTCACTAAGTTGTTTTGCTGCACTGTTGGTCGCGAAGGTCACGATAGAATCGTGTTACTGAACGTTCATGCACGATCTATTCACCACTGCGCCACGCCTAAATTTTGACGTATGTGTTTAGTAAATAATGGCAACACGTATATTATTGACTTTGGCGCCCACGTTTAGAAAAGGATGACACGACCAAGTGTAGAAAGGAGTTGAAAAATATGTTACGAACCTTATGAACATGAGGTAATTTGTCAATTATGTATGTCCTATTTGTATATAGTATGATTCATATTATCATATATAATATATTATAAATCTCAATATGTTCATATGTTACATCGTAAAACAGTAATTTCATATACATGTATGCACTATACAAAATTACCATTAATATTACCCACGAAAATGTATGCCCAACCGGTTGATATTTTGTTAACTTAATGGTAATATGAATGGTGATTAATAAAGAGAAACCAAGTTGTACCCAACTGATATCATTCCTGAAGCACCCTTAATTGGTTCACTTATATTACAAAAGTCTGCTGCGATTTTTAAAATGGCGATACGGTCAATCATTTCGGCATATACTTGAATATGAACAAGTCACACACGCATAAACGTTATATGCCAAATCATACACATTTCTTTGAGTACAAGAAGCCTTAGTGAAAGGAATATTTTTGGAAGAAATGTATGCATAATTGGAAAGCTCAAGTTTGAATCTTTCATATAACACCACAAACATGGAAGATGAGTCTTTCATAAGCGAGTAAAGACAGTCTAGAATCAACTTTCAAAGCAAGCAGATTTAGCAACAACAAAAGCTCATACCTGTTTTTGAAAGACAGGAAATGTTTTAAACTGTGTTGAGTTCATCCTGCAAACACGTTTTTATGAAGGAGTTGAACGATGATCAGCATCGTTTCCCTGTACAGGTACGTGTATTTGCATCTGCAGCTTAACTCATGTACCACATACAAAACTGATTCTGTATAAGATTTTCGTGTATTCAAGGGATAGTTCACCTTGATTTTACTTTGTTTTCAATAAAAACAGACACATGAAAGAAACATATTAGCGAATGTTTGACGAAAACGGTCAAAAGAAAAGAACGTTATTTGATTTCATCGTTTTCATTTGCGACGTCACGTGTTAGGTGCTCTCCTATATGTTGTGCATTTTCTCAAAATGATATGCATGTTTTTACTTGTGCATTTGATCAATCATAAAAAATATTTTACACACATACCTGTACAACAAATTCATTCGGTTATCAAGAAATAGAAAGAAAGGAATTTATTGAATTATTTTGTACACAACATAGTGGAGAGCATCTCGCACATGCCGTCACAAAATTGAATTTTAAAAAAACATAACTTTATTACCCCTTGGCGGATTTTCGTAAAATCTTCACTTATATGTTTCTTTCATGCATCTCCTTTTAGTGAAATCATAATGATTTCAGGGTAATCTATCCCTTTAAGAATCATACATGTGGCACATGGAGACTTTAATCTAGACCATACACATAACAAACAAACATTTCAAAGCAAAAGGCGTGTCTCTTTACTTTGACTTACTTCGATTGGGCTCCACTTTAAAAGCTAGCCTACAGCACGCTGATGTAACATTCCCGCAGGATTTTCCTGGTAAAACATCAGGATTAACAACACGACCGAGCAATTTGAAACCTTACAAAATCTACATCTCGGCGAAGAATGACCATTATGCCAAAGGGTGACATCACAACTGACATGAGTATTGAAGAAATAACGATGCATCATACCAAGTGCAAATTGACAATGCTCAGTGACACGTGATTTTTCCTCATGATTACGATACCATATCAAAGTGGAGATGACAATTTGACCGATTATCACGAGGGTGTGTATATCCTTAAACAAATAACCCTTCATTGCTGAATAATTCCTCCGAGAACTTATGTGTCTTTTTCTCAAGGACACCCTGTTTATGTACACATTAATTCCAGGCTCTCATCTTATATAGGCAATGAGTAGAAGTGGTAGTAATTACAGCCCCATAATTCTTGGGTAGCCGTTCTGCAGTCACCACATCGTGCTGATTTCGTTTATTTCCAACGATTTTATCATTTTCTGAGATGTTTTCTTCCCTGATATCGTGTAATCTTATTAACTAAAAACGGGTTCTACGGTCAGGGCACAACGGCACTTGATTGATTACGTGTCATGTCGTCATCTTCGCGGTAGTCTTTACTTTACCATTACTATCCGATGCACCCCAAATAATCCTTTCGTCCCTCGGAGGGGGAATACAGCTCCTCTATATAATCATGCAACAAGCGTCAATCCCTATGGGATAAAATGCAGGGTGAGGTAGAGGGGAAGGGGTGGTGGTGGTGGTGGTGGTGGTGGTGGGGAGGAGGAAAAGAGGGTAGGTGATGGGTGGGGGGGGGGGGAGGGTGTAATGACACCTCTTGAATTCCGGGCACGCACTCATAATTTGTACCATCTCCTGTCATACTATCACCTATTGAACCCACTCCAATAAACATCAATCAGCCGGGAGCGAGAGTAAAGACGCGAGCAATTTAAGATGCGGTCTCTGAATTTCATCCAGGCAAGCGCTTAATGCCCAGCTCATCTACAGGAGCATACTTATTTTTATTTTCACATACCGATTATTCAAGTTTTCCAAGAACTTTGTGTACAGTAATATACTGACACTAATGAAATTACCGCTACCACTGCAATGTTTTAAGTACTACGTGTCTTTCTGCTACTAGTAGAGGTTGTTCAATTAACAAAATCGTATAGTTACCACCAATATACAGTGCAATTTGGTTATATGGTCTGTGTTCATACATGTCATATCGATTTGCTTGACGTGTTTACGTTGACTGAAATTACATTTCCCGTCCAGATGCTTTGGTATATACCTGCTTTTAACTATCTCGTATGTCAACTATTACAGGAAATCTAAATTGGTAGTTGAAGGATGGTGATGTGTCACTATTAGTGGGTCATCAAACTAGGTTTAACCTAAGGTGATGACCCCCAAATAGTGAACGTATATATGTTATACTCCATAGCAAAGTACAGGTACCCGAATATGTACACTTTGGATATCAGTTACCCTGTGTTACACCTAACACATAAAAACACAAACACATACACACAAACACACACACACACACACACACACACATGCATCAACACACGCACACACATACGCCCTGTTTGCAAAAATAGTGATATACCGTGACATAAACACACAGATAGACACGTTAACACGCTCATACACACATACACACACAAATACACACACCCACACAGAAACACAGAAACAACCATTGGGAAATATGATATCTTTATCCTGATGAAGCTAGCATGGACCATGTTTTATTCATGGCTGTAACCGGAAGTTCGACCCCATGACCTTACATGTTTTCTTTCGGTACTGGAACGTGCTCAGGGCCTCGTAACCCACGCGCTCTGCTGGTCAACGATTTCCATGCGTAACGTGCGCACTCATATCGCTGCCGAGAAATTGGTTCATTTTCAGGTCCATGTAAGATTTCACTCCATGAATAAGAAGGAGATGCGAGTAAATATCATACTCTAGCGCAGTGATGCAGTATTTACTCCTCTATCGTGCGGTTTGTAACACCCTCCATCCCCGCACCCTATTCCACCCTCCTTAAGCGACGTAATTTCTCTCTCTCCCTCTCTCTCTCTAGCTCTTCCTTTCATATTTATACAACACTTATCCATCCCACCCCCTCTCTTCTCTCTTCTCTCTCTCTCTCTCTCTCTCTCTCTCTCTCTATTTCTCTCTTACAGTGTTTAATCCCTTTCTCTTCTAGTTTCTACACTTATCAAGGAAAGGTAAACGTTCTCCCTCATGAAAAAGGAAAAAAAAAAGTTCATATAACTTCATTTTTCTTTACGAAATCCGAAAAATATACTATTTATGTCTGGATTTCGTACTACCCAACCACTTTCCATCCCAACCTCTCTCTCTATCTCTCTCTCTCTCTCTCTCTTTCTCTCTCTACCTTTCACTATTTGTATCTCTTTCTATCATGTAAATTTGATGAGACTATGTAAAGAAAGGGTGAACATTGTCCCATATAAATGGGTTACAAAAAAAGTTAATGTAACTTTTTTTACGAAATCATAATTTCTACTACCAACTACCCACGTTCTTTACTCCTCCTCCTCCTCCCCCTCCTCCTCCCCCTCCTCCTCATCTCTCTCTCTCTCTCCCTCTCTCCCCCCTTCTCTCTCTCCCTCCCCCTCTCCCCCCTCCCTCTCTCTCTCTCTCTCTCTCCCTCTCCCTTCCACTATCTCTCTCTCTCTCTCTCTCTCTCTCTCGTCCTCCCACTCTCTCGCACAAGAGACAACAATGATGCAGTGGAAGGAGTAGGAGGATAAGAATAGCAGATAAAGATGCATTCCATGTTCTCGGTTCATAGTCATTATCAGCTCTTGAATTGAACAGGTTCATTCTTGACATTGTGTTTTGTGCAGATAGTTTCATATCTGCTGCTGATTATGAAATAAAACGCCACTGTCGAACCGTATTCTAATCATGGTTTAACTGAGCTTTTACTGTAGATGGTATGCTACAAACTTGTGTATCCTTCATATTATGTCCTGCCTGCTTGCTTTCTTTTGAATAGTTTTGTGTTTTGTTTTTATTTGTTAATATTTTTCTTTAGCTCTTTTGTTTAATGACTTTGACTACTGTATCTACTGCTTGGCTTAATTTAAGAGCAGCATTCTATTAAATGTGCTACCCTCTATTTAACACTTTATGGGTCATTGTTGCTCCTTGAAAATGATGCACATGAAACATATAATGAATAATTGTGTAAGAATACAGCATTTAGCTTTTATTAGAAAAACAGGAGAAAATAAAACATCCCTTCTAACAGGTCTTACATGAAATTTTCTTCAACACGAAGTTACTAGTATCAGTACATTAAGCAGCATTATTTATTTGATACAATCACGTTCTAATCTCAGTTTTATATACGAAGTCATATGCAAAAATAAACTTTTCTTCAATTTGCAAGATGGGTTTAAAAACTCTTTCTTTGTCTGTTTTTATGAGACTCTTCAAATATGTACATATGGAAACAGCTTGTACAAATTTAATACGCTTGTCCTCTTCCAAATTGTTCCCACCTTCAAGTGCATACCAGTAAAAGTTCTTGTCCGTGGGCGAACTTTCTTTATGATTTGCTGAATTTGGTTGAATTGGGCCAACGCAAAATACTTAAGATTCGCGGACGTTCTTCTAGGAAAGGACCCCCGGACTTCAGCGCGATTGTTTGAGGAGCCATTTAAACAGGATCAATATCTTCATTCCATTTGTAATGTATTCGTTACACTTCATAACGAAATCCTCCGCGTTCGTTTAAACCAGCAGACCGCTATGAGGAACAAAGTTAATCGAAGTTAACGTAGGTGGGCAGATGTCGTCATTATTATTGCTTAAAAATAGCATCTGCTTGCTCTTTTCCATTCGCTCAATAACTTTTACTGCAGTGTTCCATGAGGCGAAATAGATTTTTAGATCAGGTGGATTGTGGATAATATTTCCTAATAATCCTTGAATTAGAACTTCTTGTTAATAACTCTTACGTGTCATGTGTAAATCATACTCATCATTAATACACACAAAGCCAACAGAGCGATAGTTTGTCTGGGACCCAACGGCTTAAAGGTAGCCCGTCCCTTTTGCAGACCTAATCCTGAAAGTTCCCTGATTTGGTCATCCTTTGAGAGAGAGTGGCTATATAACATTTCCCTGGAATCGACAAAGTCTTAATATTCGGTTTTGAGGAACAAATGTTCGATATTTGATCGAGCTATCTTTTATCGTATTACGAAAATAGTCAAATCTCAGTGAAAACTAATTAGATTTTCATTTATTCTACGGGAGTTATAGTACCTCTGACCTGAAAATTTCACAGTTGGTATCCCAAAGATATGTCCTAAATATGTGCAAACTTTCATTAAGTTTGCAGATGCTTGTAAAAGGGACGGGCTATCTTTAAGGATCTTATAGTAAATGTCGGGAGATCACTTGTCACTCGTCAAAAATGGTGGTTAGATGAAGGCGCGGCCAGACAGCTGAAAATGTGGTTTAAAGTTTCTCGGAAATTTACGTGGAGTAGAACGTCTCTCGGTAAGTGGCGCCGGTGAGTTCTTAAGACGGTTAGCAGTCAGACCATACAACCTTCTGGTTGTGAAGTCACACGTTCGAACTGGTATGATTATAAATGCCGCTCTAGGCATCTCAACAAAACTATGGTCTCTATCGGCAGGTGGTCTATCTGTTCAGGTAAGTCTAGTACAAGTTGAAATGAGAAGCATTGTTCAAGGGGGAGAAAGCATAATTGGCATAGACAGGTGGTCTTTATAGACATTTTAATGATAACAATAATAAATGAAAATGATTTTAGCCAAACAGCGGTTTTCAAAACTAGGATCTCGTTGATGTAAATAGATCAGAAGTTAAACTTGTCGGGTCCCATTTTACTACACCTGGGTTGAGAAGGACAAACATGAGCGAAACACCTTGTCCAAGAGTGTACGCAACAGACAGGGCTTACACTTAGGATCTCTGTGCTAGGGTCAAGTGCTCTCACCACTATACCACAGAGCCTTGACTTTCTTTGCAGACAAACGTTAAAACAGGTATTATTAACGCGATTATCGGTGCGTAGCCTGGCCGTGAATACATACAATGTCGTGCTGTAATGAATGAAATAAGCTAATTGTAGTTGTGCTATTTGCGTACGTGCCCAGCCGTGAGTTGACTATCTATAGCTATTGATTTTTGTCAATGGTTTCACGAAAGTAATCACGTGCGACATATCAGTCACATGTACATATACCAATGTTATTAAGGTTAATTAGAACCATTTTCTTGATTACGTAACGGTTTTTAAACGCTGGTCAGACCTTGTTTCAAGACGACTGTTAATGATACCCTTACAACTGACATCCATCTCCCGAATTAGGTCATCCCTATTGGCGAAATGTAACTTAAGTCTTTCAATCCCAGCAAAAGCAATGTCCTCGTATTTCGGGTTACAAAATGCGATCAGAATATCACAGAAGCAGGCTTTCAATCGTTTGAGTAAAATTGATTATTTTCATGTCATTGACTCTCACTCTGAAAATTATCATAGACAAAACAATTTGTCAAAATCAGTCGCTGCATATTACGTTGATCGTGTGAGCGGTGTGTTAGTTTATCGCTAAAAAAATACCATTGGCTCTAAGAAGTGCCTATTTGGGTCACGTAGTAATGCACAGGCAAACTCGTATACAAAGAATATCATCAGTCGACAGATTGGCAATGCTAGAGTTCAGGTGAAATTAAAGATTATAAGAGTTAAATGTACGTCTGGCAGTCTGACATTTTATCACCAATAATGTACACAGGTCGGTGATTTGCCATTTGGTCCAATCCCAGTTAGTCCACTCACTATTCCGTTTACCATCACATGTTGATATATATGGGTTAGAGTTAGGGTAGGGGGTCTGGGTTAGGGTTAACGCTTGAGGTTATGGTGTAGATTAGAGTTGCTGATAAGTTAACCCAGTATTTTAATCTAAAGCGTTATTTTATACGGGTTCCTTGTAGACGAAATTGTGAGTGGACCAACTGGGATTGGACCAAATGGCAATAAACCCACAGGCCACGTTGAGCAGCACAGGAAAGATGAATGATCTTCTTACTTATTAGTTCTTTTCCTGTTACTTACTCCCAATTGTTCCCGTAATTTACTGCTAATCCATTTATACAAGTTAACGTGTCACAAGTGTGTTCTTCTTGTCATGTTACACTACAGACGACACGATTTTGCCACAATTCCTCAGTCGTAAACGCCCTGCGACTGGAAATGTGACGTCACGTTCTTGCACGAATCCAATGACCGGGTCCTGTGATTCAGCCAGTCGCAGGATCGTGTGAGTTATCAGATCGTGTCACTTGCGTCGTCCGTAAGTCACGGTATGACCTGGAGTCGGCCCACGTGGCACACCTCTGACGTAGTACACCTGACGTCATCACGCCTGACGTCATCTCAAGGTCTAACTTTTCACGTTGCATGTTCTCGAGGTCTGTAAACCCTGAAATGTACATTTGCAACTGTAAGTGGTCCCATATTTATCGCGTCTAATTGCTTTTAATGGTATGGCATGGATGCCGATTGCTAAAGTTACATTTGTGGTATCAATAGAGTGTATGGGTATGTGTATTCAAAATTACATTGTATTGGATTTGGTATTGGCATCAGTATTGTGAATGATAGCGGTATTGGTGTCAATATTGAATCTAGTATTAAGGCTTTAGTATTGATTTTATCAGTTATGTCAGTTCTGCCCTACTCTGACAAAAGGAAAGGAAGTGACAAATCACTCAAAGAATAATTCATCTTGTTGCGAGATATTAAATTTAATGATGTGGTGTTGCAATGATGCCAATGCAAGTAACACACACATTTTCTTCATTTACAAGAAAAGTCTCTTTTGTTAGTTGCTTCCTTTTGTCTGAGTAGGGCAGAGTTATGTTCACTGGATGAGGAACAATTTTTTTTTATGTTCATTGCATTTATGTTTAACCTTTACACTCCATATACACACATATTCCATAAAGCAGCAACTAAACTGGCACACCACGTGTTTTATTTATGTTGTTTGTATTCATTTATATATATTTGTATAAGTATAGTGTAAGCTAATGTTATACTGGTGTGGGCACTAGTTTTAAATTAATGTGGATGTATGGTCGCACACTTCAGTGGCATTGCTCCTGGTATAATATCTGTCAATGGTACTATATTTAGATTGATTGCAGTGATGTAACCCTACACTCTTCCTAAATAGCAAAATACTCAATGCTATTTCCAGTTCTAAAACGCTTAAGGGCATCGAAAAAAGTATTACGATTGCACTTCTACTCTTCATGCATCTCTTAAAAACTCAATATTTTTTCTTTTGTTATAAATGCAATAAAATGTAAATCATGATGTAGATGATGGCAATTTAGCTTCCAATAACATTTACCTCTCACATGTCTCAAGTCGTTGAAATGGATTGATACTTCACAGTGACCAGATACGATCCTGGAAAAAATATTAGATTGTACATGATTACCAATGACATCGATGGGAATCAAATTATAATCCAGTCTAGATGGAACTTGAGGCGTCTGTGGCAATGATGATGAAAAACTGTCCATTTCTGGAAGGAACAAAACGAATTAAAACGTCGGGAGGTGGAGAGGATAATACGAGGTATGCCCTGAAATAAAAGAATATCTTACAATGAAATTTTAGGCATACACCCAGTAGCAAGGTGAGCGTGCTCCACCTTGTAAATTAATGAAAAGAAAAAAAAACATTCATTGAATTACAGAATAGAGCAAGCTTTTTTCTAACACTGTCTGTATGCCTAAAAATTCTTTGTAAATTGAAATTATCACAGAAAGCCCTTTCACTAAAGTTTAAAAAATATATTTGTAAGTGTTATACATACAGACACTCGTAGTGTCTTCATTATTTAAAAAAAGACGTTTGGTCTCACATTTTAGTGGTAGCACTGCTGGTCTTTGTACCATTGGTATTTCTTTTGATAGTTGGACTGATTGGAGTGTTGTACACCTTCACTGTTCATCCCTGGAAAGGACAAAACGAATTAAGTCACGGGGGAGAGGGCAACCCAACAAATGCCCTTAAACTAAGCAACAAGAGAAAACTTGTATATGTTGTACATGTAGCCACTCGTAGCCCCGACGATCGAAAAGGTTGGCATGTTTGAAATGTCGATTTAAATTCAAGTAGCCATTACCCTAGGATGTACAACCGACCACGCCATTCTTTGAAAGCCTGCGAGCGGAATTCGGTTGAGGCCTTTCCGCGGTTTCGCGCGCTTTCCCCTCGTCATAATTTCCGAAAACGTGAAGAATGTGACATTTCGCGCCGTTTCCCTTTGTCAAGTTGCATAACCAGATCATATTGAGTTGTCTTCAGAAGCCTACACCCCCGTACGGTATAATAGAGTTCTGCCCTCTCTCCCTTTCTCTCTCCATCGATCTGGACATTGGTCTTGAGTCCCCCTCGAGCTATACATAGATGGTTCCAACTTGTACAAATAAATAACGAGAAATAAAGGTATGTACAATTGCACTCCTAACTCTTACAGCCACTCCGGTTTTCGTATTTACACGCTCTTCATAGCCTCTTATAGCAAGCGCGTTCCTATTTACGTACTGCTGTAGAATTTTGCAATTGCAACATCCACAAGTCGTACTTCTTCATGTTTTTTTTTTCAAAATAGAAGAAGTTACAAATTCGTTAACCATGTTAACTTGTGATCGTAAAGACAGACATAATTATTTACCGACTACCATGATTATAAATCATCATCTTGTTTCTTTCAAAATCAATAAAATACTGAAATACGTGGTAGATAGGAGAAACATTAAGTGCATAATTATCATCATTCCATGTATCAACCCTTTGACAATTTGGCGTTCCATGTGTTCCATCTGTGCCTATTAAATGTGAGTAGATACACAGTTGACACTCAAAAAGTTAAATTCAACAACATTTTTTTTAAACATAAATGATGTCAACCCATTGTGATTTTGAATGCAGAGAATGACCGTCATGTCAGTTTGGTAAATGAAATACATCCTTTCCGTGTTCCTAGAGAAGACCGCGACTTTATCTAAATGCACATTCGCCAGACTTTAGTATTCACAACAACTCCAATTTCAAAAATATGACCAGAAAAATTTTTGACTTTATACCGCATAAAGTCGGATTTGCTACAGTATTTGCTTCGCCCGTGGATGGAATTCATAAATGAAAAAAAGGTTTCGTTAGGCTTACCGACGGAATAACCCATCAAGCTGTTTAATATGTTTGGCTGGAGATCGACTGCCTATATAACAAGCTATTAACATTATGGACGACAGACGTGATGCATTTGGATGCATATGGTTATGAATCCTCCGGATAAGAAATATAATGTCGTCTTCCTATTAGCAAAGTAGACATATCGTGTCACGTTTTTGTATCAAAATGGCTACATGGGAACTTACGTATTCATGAAATCGGCTGGTCTAAAGCCGAGTGATTTGTAAGCTGGAATGTCAAATTGCTTTATATAAAGATATTTATTTTTTCGCCTTAAACCAATGAATTTGTCGACTAGTCTTAGCTCTTGCTTTGGACAGATATAGTTCAATATATAGGAAACGAATCCGACCTTCATATAATGGGATTAAGTTTGACTGGTTCAAAGCAACATAACAAATTATTGCTCCATATGACAATAATCATATTGAGTGGGAACTCTTGTGAATGTGTACATGAATGATCTCTGCGTATGGAATCAAAGCGGAGTTGAGTAATTTGTGATGTTAAACTTGGCAAAGTGTATTGGTCTTCGGGTGCAGAGCACCCATATCTATCTATCCATCTACGTGCTATATCATGTGATGTCGGCGATCGGGGAGTGCCACAAGTCTCTGTCCCGAGCTCTTTGTATAAGCCACACGCCATAGTTCCACCAACCAATTAGTCAGGCTACTTATCCAACTAATCCTCCTTCTTCTCCAGCTCATTTTCCATCATTCTTTCCCGTCAAAGCGATTTTTTCAGGGCAGCTTCACAAAGTATATACCATACAAATTTCCACTATATAATTCTTAACCCACAACCCATCTTGTTCTCTAGAAAATATTTTTCTCTGGTTACTCTATTCGTCCAAGAAATCCTCATGACCTTTAGAAAGTGATACCTTACCTTTAACACAAACAAATGAAAGTTAATTTGGTCCAATATCTACTCATTCGGCATTGCAGAATCTTTGCAACAGGTGTACACACACACACACACAAACACACACAGACATATATATTGCATAATGCCCTATATTGACTGACGAACGAGATGTTAATAATGGGTCATGTCGGAGTCGTTAAACCGTCACCACCGGGGTACGGGTTTCGTTGAATTTCTATGATTTCACCCTTTTGAGATTACTTATTGCTGCATCAAAAAAGTGTAATATGACCCCTTCTTATGACAAAATAATACTCCATTTGATTACTGGTCAAATAATTCTCAACACTTCATGTACTTCCCTTTACCTCTAATGCATCTGCTCAATTTAGAATATTTAGAATATTTACTTTTTTAAAAAAATAATGCCCCATACCCAAACTTAATCTAATCGATTTCCAAACTAAGCCTCGACATTATAAAAATAGACGAATATTTACGACAGTTGATTTTATATAAATGCAGTAGATTCTTATATGGACATCTTGATTCCTGCTATATGGATAAACATATTTACGAACGGACAGACGAAGCACGAAGACACCACCAGACCTCTGAAATATACTGATATGATCAGTAGAACAGAATCACATATTTAATTGTAACAGTGGTTCATGCTGACAATATGAGACACAACCTGCTAAGAACGGACGGTAGCATACGTTTCATAAATCAAATGATTGACTTCAAAACGTGCAGCAAAAATTCTACTGGTAAATAAACCTGACTTGAATCCCCTAAGAAAAAAAATGAAAGGAATAGATAGCAAATTCTGAATAAAGCGGAGATATTGTAGTCGAGTAGTAATCAATATGGAAATTCAGGTATATCCTTTAGCTTTGTGAAATATAAAACCCACATGATTATTTGCAATTATTAAATTATTCAGCAGGTATTTTCCGAATGAATTTGTAATTATTTATTTTCTATCTCCGGGATTTTTCCTCATGATATGGCCCGGCCTTGACTTTAAGTAGTCAACGTTGCCTGGGTTTCTTTCACAGAAAATCCTTCACACTGATCCCAACGAGCAGCCGGCTGTCTAGTACAGTAGTAGTTAATTTAAAGATTGTCCGTCCCTTTTGCAAGCTTAAAATTTGAAATCGTCTATCACGATCGTAAATTGAAGAAAGTGTGATTCAAGACCATTTCTAAGAATATAGCGTGCTGAAGCTTTCTGTATATGAGACCCGCTCTGCCAAAACCCGAAACTTCGCGCAATCTACGATCGTGCGTAAATGGCCTGAAAAGGTCAAAAATTGACTTCAGGGACGAAATTGACATTTCGGTATCATATTGTTCAGCATCTTTTCTAGTTTCTGATGATATATGTAGAATTCCAGAAAATTATCGGGAAAATGACAAAATCTGATGATAAAATCAAGGTATCATTCTGAAAATCCAACCAAAATCTCTAGTTCGACAGGAGAAAATTGAGCTTTTATCGCAAAAGTAGCTGTTCTTTCATTCGTGATATCACAACTATTCCTAGTTGATCCCTTACGTGTTAGGTACCAGTGGAAAGCTCCTCATCTGCATATTCCTTATATGGCAATGCCGATCTCGTCGGGAATTTCCATTCATTCATAAATTCGGTTGATTTTACTACACTTCATGCAAATTTCTCTACCTCGAGGTAAACAACGCGAGTTGTCAAGCACGTGACCTGAATCAGCGATTACTATTGGTCTATCGCGCAAATTGCGTCACGAAACTGTTGTTTACAGCACGCCGAGCAGCGAGAGTGCATTGGTATTATACACACTTTCGCTAGCGTGCTACTCTGCGACTGCAATTCTAGCGTGTAGTGCCGGATCGTCGATCGATATTTCGTGTTATTTTCTGAGATTTGTTTTGTTATTTGTGATTGAAGAGTTAAATAAGAATGGATGAACAATCAATGAATGACAGGGGAATGGCTCTCATGCTTAACGAAGCTATAGCATGTGGAATCGATGTGGCAGAGATAGGCGATGTCTTCACTGATTACTTTGCAGTTCTTGCTGCTGAAGCAACTCACGATCGGGATGCTGTTGATCTCGAGTCCGAAAACGGTACGTACCAATTACAATTTAACAGCATTTAAAACTTATTTAAAAACAAGGATTGCCCTTCATAGTGTAAATATGTGCGTACAATCTTTTAAAACAATTATCTGATCGTGATGAAAAGCTTGCTTTTTTCAAGAGCTGTACCGTTACATAACTTATGGTACATGTGATTTGCATTGGTGCATTTTCACTGAAACTGAAAGTCAAACTATACTACAGCCCATGTAAAAACGAATTAGACTACTAACCTGGTTAGTGGTAACTAGTTACTGACAAGACTCCCGAGACTTCTCACTGAATGATAAAATATATAGTCTTTAATCATCAATTGTTAGGTATATAGATTGAGAAATTGTTTGCATCATCCCTTCGACATATTTTTCGTGTGCAGACTTTAAGTTTCAATGTATTGTAATTGTACTTTTGTAGTGTCTAGTGATACAACTTATATAATATAACAAATTTAGTTATGGGCTTGAGTTTATGACGTGTATTTTCTATGTAATGTAAGAGTAAGAGTGATCTGAAGTTGCATTTTAATTTCTGATTCTTGCGTACTATAGAAAGTAGTTCTGATGACAGCGGGTCAGATGATGACGATGCTGGAATTCCACATGGTACAGCTGATGGAGCCAGGGGAGGCCAACCTGGAACATCAAGTGAGGGAGCAGAGTATCAATTCACCGAGGAGCCCATGCAGATGTCAGACTCAGATGATGAAGTAAGTCTGGCAGCTGCTATCATCGATGACACCGAAGCCGAGTTCGTCAACGCTGCTAATTCATGGGAGGAACAAGTGGATGTAGAGAGAGCGGGACCTGAACCGAAGAAAAACAAGTGCGACTGCAAGATGTATGATGGTCGGCGGTGTGTCGAGCAATTTAGTGAGGGAGAGTTGGATGCCATCAGGTATGCCTGCTGTCAAGTCTTTACTTGCCACAAATCCACAAGATATTATATTTTTTCTAATTGTTTTATACAAGCTTATCTATTCATCATGATCAGCAAAATGTATTTTTTTTTTAATAATTGTTTTACCGGCCTGTTTTATTTTTCTGTTGGCTGATACATTAAAGGAAGGTGAAGGATTTTTTTTTTTAACAATTGCAAGTGCATCTCTAATAAGTATTTGGATTCATATGAACTTGTATTAGGAATAAATTACTTTTTAATGTACTTTGAAACTCTTTCTCATTTATTACATTTCAAGGAATTAAAACTTCTGTTAACTTGCAAAGTGCCTCATTTATGTATGACAAACGATCTTTATATTACATGTTTTTATTAATCCACTTCATATCCCTATTTTTTATTTGCTCTGGAGACTTGACGTGCAGGAAATGACGGAGTATGAGAAAGATCTCCTCCTACTCGGCATGATTGCGGCTTCCTTGAACAACTCCGAAATGACTGGCAGGAAGAAGAGCAAGGAGAAGAAAGCAAGGAAGCAGACGAGGATGACATCCTACCAGTACGGGCACAAGAGAGTCTGCAGGAATACTTTCTTCTACTTGATGGACATCGGGAACCACAAGTTCAATGCCCTGACGACGTGGTTCTGTGAAAATGGACTTATTCCTCGTAGGAAGAAATCAGGTACGAGGGGAAAATATGTGGGAAATAACTTTTATAAAATGATTTATTTTTTGCTGCAGATGCTTTCTTGGACTGCAGATTGCAATTTGTTTATTTGTATCTCATTTTATATATTTTTTCTTAATTTCTTAAAATTGAGTCTTTTTTTTATTTGACACAATTTATTGCAGGTGGGAGACGAACGAAGACGGCTTTGTCCTTTGAACAGGTGAAAGAAGTGGTGAGGTTCATCCTGAACTACGCAGCGGAGAACTGCATCCTCCTCCCAGGCAGAATTCCTGGAGTGAAGTCGCCAGACGTCAAGCTTCTTCCATCATGTGACACAAAGGCAGGGGTAGGTTGTCGTTTTTTCTTTTAGTTGAAAAAATGTACATAAAACTTGATACTTGCCTTAACTGTCATTCTTTCTTGTTTGTTTGTCCTCAACAAACAGGTTCTGTACCTTGAATTTTATCACTATCATCAGCTTTTTGATATGTGTGAATGGGAAAATTACTAGTATTTTTTTTTATCTTCTTGTCTTTTTAATTGACCAGATTTGGCGTCTGTACAAAGGAACAAGAGGTGGGCAGAAGAAAGTAGCTCTTTCTACATTTCGCAAACTCTGGAAGAAGCTCCTGCCGTATGTTGTTGTCTCCAAGCCTGCAACCGACCTGTGCTGGATATGTCAAAAGAACAATAATCTCATCATCAAGCAAGTATGTTCTGCATTATCTTATATATATATGTAATTTCTTACTATATTTAGATTTGGGATTGTAGTTCTTCAAGCTTGATTTCTGCTTTCTATTGCAGGTGAATCTTCCTGACCAGGCAAAATCTGATGCTCTTCGAAAACAACAAGATCACCTAATGCGCGCGCAAAGAGAGAGGGAGCACTACCAGCGAGCTTGCAAGAACTCGAAGACAGTTGCAGAGAACCTGAAGATCACACGACTTCAGCCATCTGAGCCCAACTCCCAACCTGTATCCTTTCATTATAGCTTTGATTTTGCTCAACAGGTCCACTACCCTTCAAACCCTCGTCAGCCAGGCCCCATGTACTTCAAAACTCCCCGCAAATGTCATCTCTTTGGGGTAGTTGCAGAAGGTTTGCCAATGCAGGTAAATTACCTGGCTGATGAGGGTGTGAGTTGTGGAAAGGGGGCAAATGTAGTCATCAGCTACATTCATCACTTTCTAGAGACATATGGTATAGGGGAGCAGCATCTTCTGCTGAATGCTGACAATTGTTCTGGGCAGAACAAGAACAATTTGATGCTTCAGTACTTGTCATGGAGAGTCTCCAGTGGGCTGCATACCTCGGTAGCACTATCCTTCCTCTTGGTTGGACACACAAAGTTTGCCCCTGACTGGTGCTTTGGGTTGGTGAAGAGGAAATACAGGCTCACCCATGTGTCTTCTTTGCAAGAGATTGCCAATGTGGTGACTGCATCTACCCAGAAAGGTGTCAACATTGCACAGCTGGTTGGCGATGAATCTGGGAAGGTGTTTGTGCCAGTGTATGACTGGGATGGTCATTTGTCTTCTCACTTCCGACGCTTTCCGCAAATCAAATCATACCAGCATTTTAGCATCAAGAGTGAAAATCCAGGTGTGGTTTGGTTCAAAGAAAGTGTTGATAGCACAGAGAAGTCATTCGACTTTGCCAAGTCAACACCAGCCTCGACTCTTCCCCCAGTGATTCCCCCCTCTGGGCTTGATGCAAAGCGCAAGCGTTATCTGTATGAAGAGATCCGTGAGTTTTGCAAAGAAGAGACTAAGGATCTTGTATGCCCTCAGCCTAGTGACTAAAGTACATCAATAGAGGAGTTCACATAGAAACAAAGCAGGTTAATACTCACTTTTGTATTTCATTTGATGTTTCAGGTATGTAATAAAGTAGCTTGATATAATGACTAAATGTCATGATTACACTCTTGTAACTAATGTTTTCATCTTCAATTTATTCTGAACCTTAACTCAGATGATCGGCTCACATTGGTTTGAATTTGATACAGTGCATTCAAAAAATTGACTGTTAATTGTTTATATTCTCTTTTCCTTTTCAGGTAGTCATTGATGGCATGGGACCAACAACGGCCAACCACCAACAGCTTTCATCAGCATTGTTCAGAGGTCAACATCATGGATGTTCTCTTCTGTACAATACTCCTACGTTTCATACCATTTGAATGTGGTCTGATATTTATTTAATTATTTGATTTTTTTTCATTATTTATTATTTATTATTTATTCATTTATTTGAATGTGGCCCAACACTTGCTCCTCCGACGAAAACTACAACAACAAAGAGTCACAGTGAAGATAATGATTGCCATTAGGGCTTTGGGTTGGAGTACATTTATGATTCGGGTTAAGTTCCGGGTTAGGGTTGGAGTCGGGGTTACGTTTGACGAAAACGTTATCATGAGAGCAATTGTTGTGGGAGTAAATGTATGCCTTTTGAATAATAGAAATACTTAATATATGTAAATCTAAAATAAGCAAATTCCATTTAAACACATGTGGGTGTGTACCCTGTTAAATTCAAAATCTTTTTACCCAACAACTTGATTAACCTTGCAATAACAAACTAATTTTGTTTCTGTAGTGTTCCATTATATGCAAGTGTTTAACATAAAGCTTAACATAATTATTACTTTAGTTATGTTCATCGTGATCATTAAAGGTGTTTAAGATAAGATCATGGTTAATGACCTGAATTCAGATCAATTGGTGTTCTTAATATTTTGATATTAGTTCTTATGATAATTTACAGCTACTTGTATGAAAATTCCTTGTAAAAGTTTGTTATTTTTCTGTTTTATAAAATTTTCTTTTATATTCTTTTGTTTTATGCTAATTTTATGGTAATTTGACAACTTTCAATCTTTTATTTATAAATTAATTTATTTAACTTTCTTGCAAGTATTGATATGAATGGGAAAATATCACTGAATACCATGCCATAGTTTGAAAAGCATACCGGTATGCCTTTTAGTACTATTTGCTTTTTTTTTCCTTTTTTAATTGTTTATTTAGTGTTCTCATGATTAATGATAATTAATCAATTTTACCAGAAGATCTTTAATTGCCAGTTTCTGCACATAATACATCTATAATTATTTTTTTTATATATTTTAGCCCATCTAAGACGGATTCGCCGTATGATTTTAGGACCTTATACAGAACTTATTTTAATTTCTTATGTATTTTATTGTTTTTATCTAATATGTCAACCATATTAATATTTTGTAGATTGTAAATATATTACATATGTGTACAGAGCAGTACAGAAAGTTTATATTGAATTTAATGGCGTAAAATATTGACATTAACTGATCAGAATGCAATACTGTGTTGTCAAACTCTTCCATGAGTCACTTTGTTTTTCTTTTGTTTTACATTGTTTGTTATCATACAATAAAATACAAAGAAAATTATGAAACATATTTTTTTCTTCATTGCAGGATTCTGTGATGCTTGTTCTGGTCGTGTGCCAAATTTGAATGTTGTAGGATGATTGGTTGATGCCGTTGTCAGGGAGAATGTGTGTGACATCAGAATGACATGTACTTTGAACTGCGTGTTAAACTTTGACCTTAATTATCTCCATTGTTTCAGCAGAATAAAAAAATACTTAAAAAAATCATAACTTCGTCATTTTTTGCCCGATCGGCACAAAAATGGTATCAAAAGACACAGAAAAATCCACACAACAACATCATATCAAAAGCTCAATTTCACATTTTGTGTCAAAGTTTAGGGTTTTGCAAGAGCCGGTCACATATGTAAAAAATTTCAGCCGTTAAATTTCAAACCGACTTTTTTCGTACTACGAAAAAAGTATTAGTCTTTGTTACAGTATCTATGTGGTTATTACGCGTGTGTGAAATCCTAATTTTATGAGTAATTACCAAACTTTGGAGATGATTCCTTCTATAGAACATTTTTTTTTCGTAATGCGTTTTATAATTTAATAAACAGATTAATCAATAAAGCAGATATTTCAACACAAACTGCTAAGAGCCTGAGGTCAAAACTATTAATCAGACGTTGTTTACGTGCATTATTTGAATTTTACACTACGTATCAGTTTCAAATTGTGAATATAGAGCTTGCTAACACTTCTCTATATGTTTTGCCAATGTTTCGATGGTTTTTGTGGTGATCTGAAAAAGGGACGGGCTGTCTTTAAACATGATAAGGATACTTCGCAGACTAGCCACTTTCGCTTCGCAGAAGCCTTATTATTTTTGTTCATGTTCGATCAAGGGATACTTGGCAGGTTTCTTTCTAGATGTACAGTGTGTCCCAGAAAAAAAGGAAATCCGTTTTTTGAGGTCGATAACGTAATCATACAATATCATATTAGTATAAAAATGACAGCAATATTGAGAGTAAAGTATCTTCTTTCATTTGGTACCAAATTCACGATGATTTGTTCACGCATGATTGATTTCAAGCAATTACAAGTGCTCGATGTCAGAAACGTTTTGCGCAAAATAATGAATGTTGTTTGCACTACGTTGATGCTTCCCTACAAATCGTAACCATTAATTTTGCGCAACTTGATTTTGACAATTATTTTTTAAACACCAGTTGCTCCTCAACGCATGACTCTTATCTATCATGTTAGGTGTCAAATGAAAGAAGAAACGCCGTGCTTTTTAAGGATGTGTATAATATTCCATGATTTTTTTTTTTAGTCAACTAGAGAAATAACACAGAATCTCGGTTTCCTTTTTTCTGGGACACACTGTACAGTGGTTGCCGCCCCGTAGACGAGGACGTAGAGGCGAGCGATAAGCCTTTTTCGTCATGTTTCCACGAATTTCACCCTAATGCCGTCGTTACACGTCATTTCATAAACATATTCTTCGTAATGCATTATCAAAGGATGGAATCCTCCATGAATCTATGACTTGCTGTTAGTCGGACAAACATTGCATTATGGACATGGTCTTTAGTTACGCGGGCAAAATTCTAAAAGGGTCCCTTTCAAGTGTTGTCCGGGTAACAAAAGACTATAATTCGATGTGTCGGACAACCTTTGGGGTACCCATTTACATGATTAGAAACTTTTTGTTCGAACGACTTGCACAGAATTGGCACACGTAACGAAAATGGTTTAGCTACCACCATGACCACGGTTCTCAAAATTCCGAACTGTCACCGGTCATGTACAAATAGGCGTGCCTTTGTCTGGCGTGAGATGTTAACAATGTATTGTGTGTGTGTGTGTGTGGGGGGGGGGGGGGGGTTGTAAGGACCTACATCCGGGGACAATTTTGTATTTTTAACGCCCGACGCCCGACAATTGGGACGTCCCCGGACCATATCTCCTGTCCAATCAATTCCTAATCACGTTTTAAATAACTTTCATTTAGTCAATGCATATTTCGGAAAAAGTCCACTTTAGGCCAATTAAACTGCAATTGTGTGTGTAGGGGGTAGGAAGCGTCCCTAGTCAGCGGATTACGCTCCAGTTTTTTGTGTATTATGTCCGAAAAGGGCCCCGGTTAGTGAATTAAATTCAAAATTTCGAGTGAATAACATCGCACACACACGTACCCACTTTGGCGGAAAAATATAAATGGGTCCCCTCATTGACACAATACAAGAATGTGTGTGTGTATGTGGGGGGGGGGGATGAGTGGGCGGGGGGGAGCAAACTGAGACCAGGAGGAACAATCATGTACAGGAGGAGGGGTACAAACACACGTCTAGCTAAAAAAAAAAAAAAATACTCCATAAGACGGGGTCTCATTTTCCTTGTCAATGTCATTGTTATCCCTAAACGTACCACTTGTGACTTATTTTACCACAATGAACACACATTACATAGACCATCGTTTGTCTAGCGGTAAAAGGGTTAAAAAAAAACAATGTGAATTACATGCACAGTATGCACAGAACAGTCTTTGATGACAAGTGGTGTTCTCGGCTTTCATAGAAGGATTAAAGAGGCGGGGGATTTATTCCTCTTAAGTAACTTGTAATCAAAATCTGGCTTTCAAGAAAGGCACCCTCACATGATCTTTGCGTACACACCTGTCTTCGAGTGCTTATTGTACCGCTATCACATGAAATGTTAGACCCTAGTATATCTTACGATCTATTATAGCAGCATGGCGCTTCACGTAAGCTAAACATGGGTTACACACACTGATCCTTCGAACAGTTTAATTTTTGTTATGAAATGACCACTTAGACACGCTTAGCCTTTTAAGGGGAATTAAAGCGATGACTCTATACCTGTCATTCAGACATATATTCTCGGTATGCTATTGGTCAGGAAAGTCACGTGTTCTTGTGATGTGACGTAGTAGCTGGCGACGTAAGATACGTGGTTTCTGCTTCCGTGGCCAGTACCGCACTAAATTTAGTACTGTACACCTTTTCTTTACTTTTGGCATGAAGCTGTGCTGTTGGGCAAAGGGGTTTTCGAGGCCTGGTAATGTAATGGTTAACATCGTTATAGTGCCCCTCCCCCCCTCCCCCCCCCCCCACACACACTCATCCTTTGTCCCCATTCAACCAGCTCTTACCCTTCTTTCAGTCAAATCCCATCTTAAAAGTCTTAAGAGAAATTCTTCCGAACGCCTACAACTTTGGAGACTCCACGCAGTGATCACGAATGACATTTTTTACTCAAATTCGGGGTCGCAATACATTAGCACAGATATTAATATCAATAAATGCTTGAAGAGTTGAAATAATTGGTTATAGCTCTTAGTTTTGAATTTCGATCGTGTCATCGTAATAAGGACAACGAACCGAGTAAGTTATAATGTATATAACATGATAGTTGCGAAAAAAAGTTGTAGATTTGCCGATTAGCAAAGAGATAGAAAGAGAATGTAAATTGTCTGCAAAGATGTTTACTGTCCTCTTCAATCTTCAATGCCCATTGATTTCCAGTGTAATTTTTTAAAGATATACCAATATTTGTTTTCCAAGTTCCATCATTCTATCATGTGGGAGTCGTGTGGGATATAAATAAACCTTTGGCTTGAATAGATTTGCATTCTTTATTAACGAAATGACAAATCACAAACCACGATACCAGCAAGAAGCATAAAACACAAAATATAAATACACTGAATATATATCGTTCAAAGTTCATCACCTTAATCTTGCAAGTGCATAAACCAAACCTTAAACTCTCCTCATACATCACTTCCTGATTTTACCTTCCAAAAATATCACTGGCTGATCTCTATAATTTAGGGGCTCCAAATTACCCTGTCATTACAATTTCCGTGAAGGTTCCCTTCTAATGGAGAACCCTACTCTGCTTACATTGAATATGAGAACCCGATTGGCGCCATACGTTAACGTTGTAGCCAAGGCCATGGCTGACAGTGGCTGTAATCTTTCATAATTGTAAGGTCGAGGACGACACGGGGTTTTGACGTATTTGCAGAAAACTTGAGGAATGGAGATTTTTATGAACTCTTGAAAAATAATCCTCCCTGAACCAACAGTTGACCGTGTGGTGTACCGTCCCGCTATAATTGCAAGTACAAATACGAGAAAGTGTTATGTAAAAGGAGACACGCGGAAACCACAGGCTTATTAGTCATGGGAATGCTTAGCCCCGGGACTGCTCCCGCCAGCGGGAGCGTCCTGAGGGCTCGCCTTCATTTTCCCTGCGTGTCGAGTCCGACTACTGTGTAATCGACCCGTGCATATGAATGAATTACTCATTTGAAATACAATTATCACATATATGACTGACTCACTGTATTGAATGTTTACGTGCACTATAAAAATGTTCGAAAATTTTGAACAATGTTACATATTTCCTCTTCACATATGTTTCTAACAAATACGTTCCGTCAAGGCTGCCATCTTGGCTGTTCGAAAATGTACACGAATGCATGGGAACTGGCGCATGCGCATTAACTTAAATCTTCACCATTGCAGCTGCCGTCGTGCAATTCTGAACCATTTTAGTTCATAAACAATAAAAAAAATACAGCATGGATTAAAATCATCTTTTAACCAACCATGAGAATATTCAGGTATGTATTTTCCGTAAAGATGTGCAATACTTGTGAGTTTCGAACAAACAGTATTGCTCAAATTTACTGATCTTATCACGACTCTCTTGCTCCTGAGTTCGGTGCTACACAGCAAGTTCACTGCGTGAGCGGGCTGGTAAGGGGCTGTCTGTCTACATCAACGCTGGTGTAGAAACCCAGGTGTAAACACAAGACCAGTAGTGTATCATAATTATTGTACATTGTAGCACCACTGTTAGCACTTAAGATTTAATTTAAACACAAATAACGCAGACTATTTACGCTTCTTAGTCCAATCAGCATATATATACTTTTCTTTTATATAAACTATTTTTCATAGCTTCGTAGTGACATATTCAAACAACATTTTCAATGTTAAATCTCATTGTAATTTTGCAAGGACAGGGTTATATCTATACGTCAACTTAAAAAGAAACTGTGCGAAACAATTTAAACATTACAGGGCATTTTTAAAATATTTAATCTGTTAAGTTAACTAAAACATAAACGGTGGAGAATGTTTAAACAGCATGGGCCACCTTTGATGAATCTAATTGTGCATTCAAACTTCAGTGTAACTCTTAAATGCTAACTTAAACACAAACGGTGCAGACAATTTAAACAACATAGCGCACCCTCGCTGCAGTGCTTATTTGGTTTCTCCTGGACGTTCACATTGGTGTCAAAATCACGATTACGGTGTTAACTAATACCGTCGATTTTGAAAGCAATTGTGATCTTGGAGATTTGGATGTGTGATAGTTTACACACTCTTGAAAACAATACTAATTTCACTGCTACATTTCATTTGAACTTCGCGTACGGTACCCTTACTTGTAATGTGTAACAGTGTTGATATTTTGTTAATATTTATGTATTATTTCCTTTCTCGTTGAGTAATTTCTGTTACAAGGGACATGGACGTTTTGGGACAATGAATACACGACAATCCCATATTCCAGTAATGTGCTAAGTGATGATGATGGCGTATCCGTATCAGAAAGTTGCTGCAGTTATGGTCCGCCTATAGAAATCTCTATCTTGTGCTAATCTGTTCGCTGGAATAAGAGGCATCCCTTGTTCGTCTTTAACACCCTGCCCCCAACGCCTTTTTTTCCTTCCTCTTGAACGCTTTCCACGTACTACCTCATCCATAAAAAATTTCCTCACCAGTGTATAATGTCGGTGTAAGTGAGCAACGTACTGTAATTTACGTCGATTGATGGCGGTGGGTCATCTGTCGTATTCCGCTCTTACTTTATTGATTCATTTGTTCATCTTTGTACCCAAGGCACCCAAAGTATTTTCCCCGTAACATCTGTGCTCGAATACATTCTTGTATTTTGCATCGCAATTTTAAGTACAAGGTTCAAAGGGGTAGTCTTGTTCATGTTTTATCCACAACAAAATTAGGCCGTTAATGCATGCCTACACGGAATATGTTTATCATTGCAATGCGGCAGACCTACTTCACAAATGCCACTGCAGCTTCTTAAAGGAGAAAGACATCCTGAGAAATAAGTTGGCAATGAAAACATACAAAGAAAAGTAGAACTAAATCAGATAATTTGAGTGAAAGAAGGTGACAACAAATCATGAATATTACAAAGAAATTATTTTTCATTACAATTCCGTCACTAGCCCTAACCATGCTCTGTTTAATTGAAGGTAAGGAATATTGTTTTGGGCATTTACTTGTTTATGGGAGGGTCCGTCTTTGAGGGCCCATGGATTTCCCATTGGAAATTATTCATAAGAATCCAGCGCTATCCACCATTATTTGGAGGTTTTTTTTAATGTTTTAAATCTTTATAATTTCTTGGATTTTCTCTAGATTTTGGAAATGTGTTACTCTGGTTGTATTCCATTTAATAAATTCTACTTACCCTTTTTGTTAACTTCCTTTAAACATTTTTGACAAATCCAACTAATGCCATATGAAATTGCGTTGCCATGATGAAGTTCCAGCCGCTTTATGAATATTTCATATTTATTGTTGGTTTACATTTCAAATGGATGTGAGTTATTTTTTGGAACCATCCTATAGCTCCGTTACGTTGTATTTCAAAACCAACCCACATCTAGGTCAATATACAGTTGTCCTCAAAATTATTCATACCCTTGTTAATTTCTATGATTTTTTATTTTTGTGATGAAATGAATGCATTTTGTCAAGTGTGTATATCAGCTATATGTGGCCAACATGTGAAAGAATAACAACAATACACAATTCAAGGAATTCATCATTTCAGGGGTATTTTATTCATGGATTTTCAAAAAATGCCATATTCAAAATTATTCATACCCTAGGTTTACTGAGTCCAATGTCTTTCTTTAATAGTCAATAGCATAGCCTTTGTTTCTTATGACTGCTTCTAGACGGTTCTTGTACGTGTCCACAAGCTTCCTGCATGTCTTCTGGGGGATGTTGGCCCACTCTTCCTTGGCAAAAGCCTCAAGCTGGGACAGGTTGGTCGGTTTCCTAGCCAACACTTTGGTCTTCAAGTCTCGCCACAAGTTCTCAATTGGATTCAGGTCAGGACTCTGACTTGGCCATTCGAGGACGTTGACATCATTGTCCTTGAACTATTTCTTCACTACCTTGGCGGTATGTTTTGGATCATTGTCCTGCTGGTACTTCCAATTAGGGCCAAGCTGGAGTTTCTCAGCGGATTTCTTCACGTTTTCATCAAGGATCGTGATGTAATCCTCCTTTCTCATGATTCCTTGGACCTTGACGAGGTTGCCTGTGCCACTGGAAGAGAAGCATCCCCATAGCATTATGTTTCCACCACCATGCTTGACGGTGGGCACAGTGTTCTTTGGAGTGTATGCTTCTCCTTTTTTCCTCCAGACGTATTCAACATCCATATGGCCAAATAACTCCAACTTTGTCTCATCAGACCACAGGATGGTTGACCAAAAGCTGGAATCTTGCTTTAGATGACCTTTAGCAAAGGCTAGGCGAGCCTCCAGATGCTTCTTCCTAAGCAGCGGGGTCTTCCGAGGCCTACGTCCATGGAGACCTCCTCTGTGCAAGACTCGCTCAATAGTGGACCGTGACACCTTCGTCCCTGCCTGGTCAAGCGTTCGAAGTAGGGCCTTGGTTGTGGTCCGGGGGTTGTTGTTGACCTCTCGGCAGATTTTCCTGGCAAGTTTGGGGGACACCTTTCTCTTCCTGCCACGCCCACAGAGGTTGTTAACAGTATTGAACTTCTTGTGCTTGTTGATAATGCTCTGCACGGTTGCCACAGGGACATCATATTGAGCACTTCGAAATGACCTTTTCATTCAATGTGGGCACGCACAAGACGTTGCCGTAGGTCCTCACTGAGCTCCTTCTCCTTGGCCATGATGATCAGAAACTGAGAATGACCAGAACACGTTTCCTCTATTTAAAGTCTTATGGAAAGATGCTATGTGTTTGACAATAGTTTAACGTTTGGTCAACAAAAAAGGTATTTAATCCATTGGAACATCTTGAAATAACTATAGGACAAAGATTAACACATTCTCAGGAAAGAAAAACAATGGATACTATGAAGAAAGAACATTTTTGTTGAGGTATTGTCAGGGGTATGAATAATTCTGAACATGAGGGAAAAATAACTTTTGGACTTATCTATTATTATGCAAATGAAGTTTAGCCAACTCATATGTGGATTTGTGCATATCAACAAGTAGACAAAAGATACACAGGAAGTACCAACATAATAGCTTTTACAAAGGAAGAATCTAACAAAGACTGTTATTTTCAATGGGGTATGAATAATTTTGAGGACAACTGTACGTTGTGCTTGCCATGCTTTTATGGGATAATCCTGTATATATAGTGCACCCACGCGTATAAAAAACACACATATACACACAAGACACACATACACTTATATTATGTTACTGTGTGTCCACACCAAGGATAGACATATATGCAAACATTGAAATATACACAAATGCATATTAAACGCATGCACACACACATGCGTGCCCACACACGCATTATCTTTCTCTAAGCTACACATACACACACACGCACAAACAAACAAGCGCACGGACACATACACATAATATTATACACTATATTACACAAATTATATTCGAACTAACAAACGCACACACACTTAAACACACAGCCACACATGGGAGGAAATCCCACCTAAATTCCACGCTTATCCCACGCGCGAACGAGGATCCAGACAGACTATCTTTTCGCAAATCACTTTCTGGTGTATATTTCTTCCCGCCACTTTGCTCACGCATAGCCTCCTGGGATACGTAAGGGCCGGAGCGGAATGGCTGCCCTATTGAATGACCCTTTGGTCAAAGGCTTGGCAGAGAATCGCACTCTGCTTTTTGTCCAGAATATAACTGGACACGATACACCTTCCACGGTATCACTGCGCGTTATCTAATTACCTAGCAACAAGTTCAACTTAGTACGATGCATTTCTGTATGTGGTTGAACAAAGTATGTTTTGATCGAACGACACCGTCATCAAATCGGTTGGTATTTGTAACTACATACAGGTGTTATTTCCAGATTGAAATTAGGTGCCCCAAATTTTTGCGATATACATAATTGCCCTGGGAGCTATCAGTGTGAGTTGAGAGATATTAAAGAAGGGGAAGAGTGGAAGGGACGAAACGGGGGTCATGAAAGACAAAGGGTTGAAGAGTGGGGGTTACGAAAAAAATACAGGAAAGAGGGATAAAGAGTGGAAGGGGGCGTGAAGGGGGGGGGGGGGTAAAAATTACATGATTACTGAGTGAAAAGGCAGAGGGGGTACTAAGTCACATAGAGGGACGAATGACGAAATATCAGAGGAAGAAGGAGGAAAGGGGAAGGAGACAGATAAGCATTGACAGAAGGAAGAATTGAGAGCAAAGCAAAGAGGTAACGAGAGAAACGAAGAGAAAGTGCACCAAAGAAAGAAAGGTAAGAAAAGGTAATAGGAAAATGATGCGAGAGAGACGGAGACAAAAAGACAGAGACAGAAACGTAAACAGGCAGACATACAGAGAGAGAGAGAGAGAGATGGGGGATGAAATGGGGAAGGAGGAAGACAAAGGGACTTTATATTGGGTTCATAATATCTAGAGGACAGACAAGAGGTAGGATGAATATAGGAAAACGTCCATCACGTACATCAAGGATATAAAACAAGACATGGTAGAACTTTATCCGTAACAGTCGTATCCATTTCATTGTTCGCGTTTCGCCATATTAACTGCGCTACTAACCAGAAAGGCGTTGTACCAATTAAACCCAATCACAGAATCTTAAAGAAGAAAACAGAAAAAATGCGAAATTCATTGGAAAAAATAACTTCTCCAAGGTTGAGAGTATCCATTTCTTCCCGACCTTTTTTTCTTAGTCCATACATGCGGTTGCGTGGGGGTGTACTGTTGAAACTATTTACCGCATGAGCTTTCACGGAGGGAGTGATTAAGTGTTTAATTACTCGAGGCTTTCATATACATGTACCTCAATTACATGGCGCCCATCTGCCACCCCACTCCATGCGTCAGAGATATTGTTGTTTACTGTTTACAGACTACGTCGTTATTCCATATGGTAAAATGTACAACATAGCCCCAAAGAATCCGGCATTAACTCATCGTGTTTCATTTCTGTTTTTTTTTTGTAATCAATAATGCACATAAATTCAATTAAGCAGTATATTATGTGACTCAGGAAGGGTTAAATTGCCAGACACGTTTTTGGCAGTTTTCATTTTTTTAAAGTGATGTTTTGTTTTGATTTTGGATTTTTGGTATATCGCGTCTCTCCCTTTGAAGTCCCCATTGTGAATTGAAATAGATGTTATAATGACATGACACGATACAGGAACAAATATTGTTGTTTACTGTTAACAGACTACATCATTTCACGAAGCATAATGTGAAACACATCTGTGATTCATGCCTATATATCAGGGGTTAAATTGCCAGACACGCGTTTCTCTTCCTTTGGAGTCCTCAACATGAATTGAGGCGGATGTTACAATCAACGTCTTCGTGACGTCGCATGAGACAGGAAAAAGTCGTGTTGTTTACTGTTTACTGGCTACGTCATTTCATTTCATAAGTACGCATGTAAAACATATGAGTGACCCATTTTCATGGATCCACAGTTAAATATCCACACACGTACTCATGGCGTTTTCAATTTAATTCAATTTTATTTTTTCATCAAAGTAAAAAACGGGAGAAACATCAGATGACGGAGACCTCCAAAAAAAAAGCACACTACTTGAGTGACCAGGAGGTACCTTTAACCAACATTACATATAATACATTTAAAGGTATAATGTTACATCATAATACAATGTGTGAGTAACAAAATTAACAAAATAATATACACGCCAAAAGCCACAACCACACAAAATACACACATACTCACACATTTATATACACATTGTATAGGGGGATATCATCGGCAATAGAACAAAAATCACGTTGAATAACATAACAGAGTTTTATGGTTTCCAGTCTTCAAAATGATGTACGGCTTACGTATGATTTGTTTGAAACCTCTCAGTAGCAAGCTAGGAATAGCCAGTTGACTTAGTACGCATGTCATGCATCTAAGGTACTACGAGTTTTAACTGGTAATTCATGTATTCGCACCCCATGCCCGCGCAGCAGGCTAGCTAGGTTAGATGTTCGGTACGGTGCGATGCTTCCTCTAGCTAGGTGAGCAGTCCAGCACGCACGCATCTAGTACTAGCGCAGTCTGCGTTTTCGGACATATTCGGAGATTTCTGGATTAATCCGACGAACACGCATGGCGTACGAGGTTTGTGTACGATTGAATGGGGCTTACGGATTCGCGCACGCTACAGTATCTCCCAGTTGCCTGTGCCTTTAAGTACCAAGCTAGGAATAACCTATTGACTTATTACACATTCCATGCATATATGGTACTGGGTGGCTTATGGGTATAAAAAGTATAGGGGGTCTGACCTATTCTAGTCGACAGTATGAATTGAGATTGCTGTTGCAATCAAAGCATTGGGCACATGACATGATACATGGACATGATGGAGGTATCATGTACGCAAATGTGCACCATCTCCACTCACTAGGGGGTATTCCGGGCTGGCTTCAACTTATCAGCGCTGGGCCATGACCATTCACATACCTATTTACCTCCCATAAGGTACTCACTTATACTCCTGGGTGGAGAGCGGCAATGCTGATAAACGATCTTGCTGAAGGACACAATTGAAATGAAGGGGCTTGAATTTGGGACTTTTAGATGTTCAGTCAGAGTTCTCAACTATTGTACCCTAACGTAACCACTTGTAACTCTTTACTTAAATAATAATAATATGCAATTCTTAGAGACGCATAATACCATTGAAATAGTCTCTATGGGTGTGAAAATAAGAATGGCTAATGTGAGAATTTAAAAATAACTAAGAATTATCAAACAGATGCGTCTTTAGTTTTGATTTGAATTGATCGAGGTCAGCCAATGATCTAATGCCTTGGGGAAGGTTATTCCATAATTTGGGTGCCGTATTTGCAAAAGCTCTTTCACCGAATGTCTTACACGAATTTCAGGGAGAATATCTATTGATTGAGAACAAAGATTACGATTAGGCTGATATCGTTTGATGAGTTCAGTAAGATAGACATGTTTTTCTGATTATATTCAGATCGAGTTGTAGTGTAGATTTCCATTTCCTTTAAAACTACCCACTGTTTAGTGCAATAACGTGAACGAATGCAGAGGAGCGTGATATCTGGCAAAGAAAAAGTTCATTACACAGTGTTACATGATGCTATTTAGCCGATCACTCTATGGTCACCATGCAAGATTAACTTTTGTAGTGCCTATGTTTCAAAATCCCATTGACTTTCTACACATCTTTAGAAAATGGTAATGAGAGGGTTAATTCATCGCGTGCCAGACAAAGCGCTGGTCTATAACAAAAAAAAAATGAGTGAAAAGAATTGAATGTAATTTAACTAAATTGATTCGACTTCGCACAAAATGCTTTAAAGACACGCGTGTTCATCAGTACAGTTTGAATGATATACCGTCCAAGAATTATTATACTGTTCTTAAACACATGTGCATGTTTTTAACGCGAATATTCTAACTTTCTGTTGGCACAACTCTCGACTCGGTACAGAACCTAATCTTCAGTGATTCCAGTGTTTACAAGGTATAAACCTTCCGGCTTACAGGTATGTGATCGTGTGAACCATTAACCCTTTGTATACCAGAGAAAGGGGGCGTTTTCTATGGGATTTGTGTGCACATGTTTTAAAAAAAAAAATACACACGTGGAACACGAAGACTTAATGTGTTGCTGCTGACATAAATGCCCGGAGAGATACACGCGACTGTAAAATATGTAAATGGGGCAGTTCATGAAACTCGTTCACCTTTAACGTGCCATGTGTGGAGTTTGTTCATCATCAAAGCACGCAAATCACATAGAGCAGTATTTTATCCGGAAAACAGTGGGTTAAGGCTATGTACATAAACCCTATTAATGTGGGTAAAATTTGTGAAGTAAACAACATCATTTACTTTAATGAGTTTGTGTGGCGAAATGGATGGTGTGGGGGGAATGGGGCCGTGATTCAAAATTTTACCAAGAGAGGTCATTTCATAACGTGTTAAGTATGCCAACGCCATAGGCCTATGCGTGGGTATTAAACATAAGCAAACAATATTCACATGGGCGATGGATATGAAATCAGTATAAACATTACACATTTAAATGTAGAGTTAAGTGATTAGGGCGATTTTGACGAATTAAGGAAATAAAGTGGTGGGAAATATATTTTCTTGACAAGAATTAACGGCCTAACTATATAGTGGTCTAACAAGCGCCAACACATAATCATAGCGTCGCCATGCAGATCTCGTTAAGTATCAATTCCAATTATCTTATAAGACGCCCGTCACGTTCAATAAATAAATTCGTCCCGTGTATCAGACCATGATTAAAAAGAAAATTAAAGGACCCCCCGTCCAAAGTATTTACGATGACGTTAAGTCTTCGATATAAGACTTAAATGCATACGTGTCCTAATTTGTTGGCAAACCAGAACTAGATACACCTATGCCAGGTTGGATGATGTATGTCCTTATTCAATTTCCATTGATATGGAAAATATTTTAATTTATTCATTTATTTATTAGGCAATGTATAAACAATTTGTAACATGGATAGTTTGCTTCAAGACTGAGTTGATTTCATCAAATACGAGAGGGAAAATAATCGAGAAACGTTAAAAGAAAGTTATCATCAGAAAAAATAACTATTACTGCGTACCGTTGTCGATTTTACTTCACCCAAAATCGTACTCGATTCCAATTTCCTCAAAATTATGGTATCATACTGTCATATTGTGAAAAACAATGAAAGTAGGAATGACAATATAAATTATTCGGATGTGACTCAAAAGGGTGCAAATCTAGTGCATAATATGGCCAATGATGTTGTTCCCCGTAGAAATGCACTTAAGAATTGTGTGATATGCCTAACAAATCGTGTTTAAGGTAAATCCTCCCCGTCCAATTCCTTTCCTTACCAATTTCGTTTCTCCCAACCCCTCTCTTTCCTCTAAAAAGGCTCAAATTGGTGACCATCATTCGTTTGTAGCACAGAGGCTCTTTCAAATGTTAAAAATGTGAGACTAATTTCCTGTCTCAAGGGAAGTAGTGTTGTCTTGGTTCGTTTGCGCATCATCTTACAAGACTCCCACGACCATGACGACGTCTCAAGTCAACAATTCTCAATTGGAATAA
Organism: Arbacia lixula; assembly: GCA_963669155.1. Lineage (NCBI taxonomy): Eukaryota > Metazoa > Echinodermata > Echinoidea > Arbacioida > Arbaciidae > Arbacia > Arbacia lixula. Next base: position 5,025,996 of record OZ022592.1, read on the forward strand.
GCGAATTTGGGACAAAAGCATGGTCAGACCGTCTACTGACCCCAAACATCATAGAATTTAGTATTACTTACTGTCATCTAGATATGGTAGCTCATTCATCGACAACAGTCTTTAGTTGATCCCCGTTTGAACTATGATACACGCAATAAGCAATTGAATAATATATACGTACATAAACGTTAGGGCATATGTCCGTCTAGCACTATACATTCGTCATGTGTTCGTATAACTGTTCCGTTATACTTACATCAAATGACTTGTTTGTTAGCAAAAGGAGCTAAATCCATTCAAAATGGTTTATTGCCATCGAAGCAGTGATGGGGAAAGAATGAAGTCTGATCAAACTTAAACGATCAACTATTGTCACATTCTAAGTTAAGTTTCCCATAGGCTCCTGTACAACGTCCGATTAAGAAACGTATTTTCCCCTTCAAGTTTTCCAAGTGGATTCAGCTCTTTTTTTTTAAAATAAACGCTCCAGATACCGCTCTTGCAACATTTCAAATATTGTTTAACGCGCTGTATGCCACATGCGCATTGTTCACAATCATTACATACAAACCCAATGCATTACTGGTATTTCTTACACACAAGGGGTTACGGAGTTGAATACGTATAATAACCAGAAACACTGCCGAGTAATCGACAATAACATACTTGTTATTTAATCCATCTCACGAGTGACCCGACTGGGGACGCAGATCAGGCCTGCTTATGTGCAATTGCGTTACGGACCTCGAGTGTAATTTCGAGTGTTATCTATGTGGTATCTGGAATGTAAATGTGTCCACATCTTCCCCTGATTACGTAATATGGCGCCCATCCTGAATTTGTCCATCAAAAATGAATCAATACACTCATTAACTGATGTTGTTACATAAACAGTGTAAGTGTAAACACACACATGTACACGTAAACAAACACATATATACCCCCACACACACACACCATAACTCACACTTGCGCAAACAAAAATACTTACAGACACATTAAAAGACGCATCCACATTCAATAACAGTTCATTGCGAGATAAGTTGCGAGATAAGTTGCGAGATAAGGAAGATAAGTCTTCCTTCTTGGTATAATTCGACGCTTCTAGAACAACCTTCATATAAAGGAAGGATATGATACCCATGCATTGATCTACCGTAAATGTGTCTATACAGTTTATAAATGTGGTAGATACAGAACATTAACAACTGGTATACAGCATACAAAGTTTTCGGAACGATATGCCATACCAATGAGCGCTCTGTGCAGAGATATGACAAGACAAGGCAATGGGAAAATCATAAACACGATAGAAAACAAGTCCTTTTTTTTCCTTACCTGAGGTTGGAATACTATATTGTGACGCCGCCGCCGATCTAATACTGCTTTTCTCCACTGGTGGGGATTCTTTTCCTTCCGTTTGAAAATACTGTACAAAAATAAGCTGAACCTACAGAAAGTATGGTTGCCGCAGATATCAAACTGTCATAGCTTCACAATCCGTGTTCTTTTCTCCGACTCCAACTCCGAGCGACGCATTTGCGGGGACTGGTGCGCGGTTGAAATGGCCGATGGACTCTCTGCCCGCCCTTTTTGTATGGAAGTTGCGCTCGGTAGCAAACACGCGGTGGTTGTGTTTTACAATGCTACACGCATCATAAGTTTGCCGCGTGTGCAAAAAGTGAGAAAGTGGTGCTACACAATGCGCATGCGCGTGATATCCTTATTGCATGCAGCGTAAGTATTAGTTATCATTATCTGTGTTTCTACAACATTGGTTCCGGCGACATTTGCTCTGCAATCAATTTCTGGCTCTAGTCCAGGTGTAAACATTAACACTTGAGGTAATACGATACACTATCCAAGTTACACTACGCCTAACCTTAAACCCAATCACAAACATAAAACCTGAAGGTTGTATCTTTGACAACATAAACCGGGAGCAAATATTGGGACACGTACTGCAGGGTACTGGATCAGATGTAGAAGCGTAAGGTGCTTCAAGGTAAATGGGTGTAATCTGTAGCGCACAGATTATAGAGAGGTGGTATATAATTGAACTCAGATATTACACTCTTCTATTGGAGACAGATAGCTGCTGATTGAATACTTCGTTGATAAGATGTATAACATGACTTCGGTTTGTTCTGATTTGTATGTAATAACGAGGGATAAAGCAGGAGAGAAGGAGAAAATGAAAGGGTGGAAAATAGAGACGGAGAGGCAAGAAAAGCGAGGGAAAGTGTGAAGAAAGAGGGGGAGAGCAAAGAAGAAAGGAACGGAGGATGAGGGGGTGCAAAAGATAACTAAGGGAGAAGGGATAGTTATGAAGAGAGGGATGGTGTGGGAAGGGGGGGGGGGGAAGAAGGGTGAAGTGGGACACAGAGAAAGGGGGTATGGGTTCCGGCGGTATTTGGTAGCGTTTGGAAGCAAATATTATTATTATCATAAATATGACTTGATAAGGAAGATACATACTTACATACATGTAATGTAAGTTTCCTAAGACAATTGATGTGGAGGTAAAGCGTATTACAAATGTCTACCCAAAGAATAGGTCACGTAGCTGTGCACTATCCATTGGTACAAATTATAAAGTTCATAACTCTTCATTTAATACCTCACCACCCTCCCCCCACCCACCCACCCAAATTATGACGTCACCAATATTTTGTAGAAAAAATATAAAGTATTTTCTTGATTTGTTGGATAACTGACCTTTGGCGTATTTCAAACAGTTGATACCTCAGTTGTCCTAGTATTACAGGCAAAATGTAGTAACCCTTCGTGGCATTTTAGATATTAAAATGTATGGAAATAGGGTACTGTAACGATTTTCTTGAAACGGATCAAATTTAATGATAAAGATATAATTCGTGAAGTCGATGTCGACGACGAAGAGCCCGAAGCTAGCGGAACCTATGTAAAGACACCACGAAAGGTGGTACATTTTTGGTTCAATAATAAGTACACAAATCTGTACATTTGTGTACACAAAGCTGTTAATAATGTTTGAGTGAATTAAGTTCAGTCAGTAAAATGACTTTTATGAAATAAAATAATTGCCGTATCCTTTGTATGAATTTATTTTTATTTTTTTTTTGCGCTTGTAATACATACAAATTCCATAGTTACGTAAAGCTGCATTGTGTCTGTTACACTAATGATGAATGACTCATTGGAATCGTCATGACATGAGTTTACTATTCTTTAACCCTTTGTCTTCAAAACGAACTGCAACACTATGGGATATGAGGGTATCAATGGTAAAGTAATCTACACTAAGGGTCAAATCGAAATAATTTGGAAAAAACACATACTGTATGTACAAATATAGTTGTACAATAAACTTGTAATTATGTACAAACCAAAAAGGTCTCGTACCCGTGTTCGTTGAAAGATTTTCATGTAACACTGGTACTGGATAAACACGGTGAAGTTAATAACACAGGATTTTCAATAGGTTACTCAAAAGACAAAAATTCACTGAATGAGGCCGGAACGGAAAGGTACTAGAGTTGTAAATGATAAATCGACTCGCGAAGACTCCACTTGATCTAAAAGATTGAAAACCAAGCCATCTCTGATACTTGGGCTATGGAATTCATTTCAACGAAGTAATGTCAAGATCTTCTGTCGTCTACGTTGATGTAGCAGGTTAGGAATCACTTAAATTTTTATTTGGAAAAAAAAATATTTGATAAAAAGAATCGTAGTAGCCAGGAGCCACATTGCGATATTTTGTGTAATTCTGCTCGTTATAACAATCTATATAAACATGTATAAAAGAATTTTAACAAATGTTTAATAATCATAAGAGTTACTTTCGCTGCAGGCGAGTTTAACGATGATGGAATTAGCAGCTGTTTTACATCAGCAAAGAGGTAAAGAAACATTTTTTAAAGGTTGTGTTGCAAAATCGTTCATGGGGAAAACGAGCAAGAGAACACATGTGGAGTAGCAAGCAGGGGGTGCAGCAAAATGGAAACTTGTCAATTCCTTGGAGAGTCCCCTCTCCTGGAGTTAGCGGACAACTCATTATTCAAACACTCGTTCTTCAATTTTGCCTGGGCTTCAGAGGGACTTCTCCCCATTATTCAGTCAATTGAATCAGTGGCTGGCGAATTATGCTTTTATCCTCGGAATGCATTTGGTGAAGATCAGGGGGATTCTAAATGAGCTGTACTGTTTTAATATGTGGTGGAATGGATTTTCTGGATATTTGGTGTATGTGCTGTGAACAAGTAATCAATTCTTAAACTTCTCGAATAGAAATCTTTCCTGATTGCATGCTCAACATATAAGCATTTTTTAGATTGAATAAAGAATACGACCTGGTTTTGAGCAGTTACCGCGACGTTTTAAGAAGTTTGGAGCTTAGGGAGTTAGAGGAATTAATTTTTTTTTCTTTCTGCTTTCTTAAACCTACATTAAATAGTTCCATTTAATTCGTCAAAATTTTGTGAATCACATTTCAATTTGTTATTTCCCAATTATCTGTTTTTTTCTTTCTTTGCATGACGCCTACAATACGTATATTATGTAGCAAAATATCATGTATGTTTAGAAATATCCTTATATATCAAAGCACTACTTTTTGTGAGCAAAGACAATTGTCATTAATGGAAAATAAGATGAATTCCATTTATGCAGAATCCAATTATTTTTAGTTGTTCTCATGATGCGGAGGATATCATAAAAAGGACATGCTTGTCAAGATAGATTTTCGTCGGCCACACAAATTGTATAATTTCGTTAAATGCATCTTTGACGTACAGAATATGCACATGTTTATTCTGTTTCTCAGACGAGTGAGTTGGCGGATAAATGATATCACCTTGAAACAATTGAGTACCGTAATCCAGCAATTAGAAATATCCATATCATAGATTAGAAACGGTATTCGGTTACCATAGGAACTATTTTAAATCACCCTAGAATTTAGGTGAAATTTATGAGGTATAGACAATACGCCGCGTCTAGAAATATGCGTACACCTATGTGAAGCTAATTAACGAGGAAGGTCAGAAAAAATATCAAGGACATTCAAATCAAAATCAAACAAACAAGAATTCATCTTCATTGATATTGAATATTCACACAATTTTTATGCTATGAGATTGTTTAAGGATGATAGAAAACGCCAACCAGGAAAAAAAAACCCGCTCATACATTGTTAAAAGACATCAAAGTGTAGGAAAAGGAGGGAAGCGGGGCGATTCGACTGTATTAGACTTAATTTATTGATTTGGGGAGAATGGAGGGGGTGGGGTGTAATTGTGGAGATGAAATCAATTTTTCTACCCTAAATGTTTATATGCTTTAATTGGTGTAGTACATAATTGTTATTTTATGTGCATTGTTGTATCGTAATGTTTATGAGTTTTATGTGTTCACGGATCCCGGAAAGGACAGCAGGCGAGTACGCTGTGATTGAAATAAGCTAAATCAAATGAAATGAAGTAGTATATATTGCCGAATAGGAAGCAACGTGGGTACGCAATATAATTATAAATGCATCCGTAGGGGAAGTTCAGTGTTTTTTCATCGTCTTTATATTAGCCCGCGTCTACCAATAACCCCCGTTATGCCAAACTCTATATACTGCCCTATAGAAATGGTGTGTATTACCAGTGCAAGATTGCTTCAATGGCCCACAAATAGTTAACTTCTTCTCTGTCAGACTCCACGTTGCCCTATAATAACGGTGTGTTTTACTTATGCAAACCTTCACCGATTGCGCATAAAGAGTTAACTCCTTCCCTGCCAGATGCCATAATGCCATATGGGGAAGGTGAGTATTACCGTTATTTAAGAAAAAATGCCTCAGTATACAAAGTTACCTACGTCTCTGCCAGACTCCATAATGTCCTATGGGGATGGTGTGTATCACCGGTGCAAAACTGCCTCAAACGCGATTAAACTGATAAAGATAGGGCATCGGTTTTGAAGATCTGATATCTTTAGCTCTGAAAACACCATCTATATAAAGGTGTTGTTCGTGAACTTCCTCCAGAATATTGAAAATGAAAATTCACTTCCAATCGGCTAATTTTACTTTTACATAAAAAAAAAAAAATTCCGGCGGGTCATCTAAAACTATACTCCAGTGCCTCTCGAAGCATGTTGACCTTTCCACGGATAATATCACTTTGCAGATCACACTTTAACTCCTCCAAATTGATTAATACTGTATGGAGTAATTTAATTGTCAAATGTGTAATATG
>OZ022592.1:5032413-5052658 GCA_963669155.1 Arbacia lixula
TCGTTTCTAAAAAGATTTGCCTATTCATTAACATTCTGTTTTAAAAAATGTTTAGCCATTATCACTAAAAGTAAGCACTATTCGTGCACACGAGGAACGATGTCCAGTTCAAAGGACAATGATGACACTCATGATTCCAAGCTTTATCTAATGTGTTCAAGAATTCAGAGACGAATATGTCACAGGTCAGTTCCCTGCTGTTCCTCATCCATAATCATAATAACACCAAATGTCATATGTTTTGCTGAATGTGAGAAGAAATCAGTTATTTACCGCTCTTTCTTGCGCGACTAGTTGACACATGCATAGACTCGACAGCGGGTATGGCGTCATTATGGCGTACAAATGCAAAAACAGAATGTTTTTATTTAGTGCATTGCATTGGTTTTACTTAACTCTTTGTGTGCCAAATAAACTCTATCGCTCTTTGAGAATTGTGTGAAGTATCTTTGGAAACAAAAGGTCACATGTAGCACTTAAAGAGTTAAAGTCATTTTGAGAGATGTAAACAAGTGGGACAACTGAGTGTGCCGAGTTATGAAATTGTTTTCCAAAATTGCGATCAAGTGGGTAAGTGAACGTGTAGTGTTTGCACACCACTCACAGAGGTAGTAAACACCGACTCCTGATCACGTGACAACGACACTCGCTTCATCATAACTGAATACATTACCAAGATGGTGATTCGAATGTGGACTCCGTCAAAATATTGTCTCCCTCTGTCAACAGTTTTTTGCGATTTTGCTCTTTCTCTCATTCTCTCTCTCTCTCTCTCTTTCTTCCTCTCGTTGTCTCTCGTACAGCCTCCATTTATATATATATATATATATATATACACATATATCAACATAAATATCAACATAATATATATATATATATATATATATATATATATATTCTCATTCTCTCTCTCAATGACACTTTCTTTGTTTCCAGTTATTAAGTGTCTGCAGCTTACGTTTACCAGATGGCATGCCATAATAGACCATCTCGCGAATAGTGGCTAGTAATATATAATTCACTAATTCCTTTACTCATTCCACCATGTACTCATTCACTCATTAATTTCATTCAATCTTTTTAACATTCACGCCGTCCTTCCTTCATCGATAATTTTTTATACATATTTGTCTTGTTTCCTACTTTTCGAGCCTCTAGTTTATCATCCAAAATCCAAAACTGTCTATTTACAGGAACTTGCGCGTTAATTAATATATGAAACCCTGTTTCTGAAAGTTCTACAATTTCGGTACATCATTTTCTAAAAAAAAATAGTGTAAATACAATCTATACATTGAAATGGTAATAATAATGAATTACAATAAACATATAAAATAAACGAAAACGGGGGAGTAATTTTTGTAAAAAAAAAAAAGGAATCGTTTTTTTTTTTTCATGTTTTCTAGCAGACATTGATTTCCGTTTGAAGTGGGTGGTATTATCTGGGTGTGAATCCTTTAATTAACCTGGCTTTCACATCTTAATTATTCGCGAAGTCTGTCTGTTTTCGCCATTAGATAAAATCACGATTCTTTGAACTCCAAGTACAGTAGTATGTGTTTTCCAATATCATATCAAACAAACAAGGGAAATTGAGGGGGGATCCACCCTGAAGTTAAAGTGGTTTTGATTTTAGCAAAAAAAAATGAAAGCAAATTTTAAGTGAAGGCTTGACGAAAGTCCGTAAAACAATAACATTATCATTCATTTAAATTACTATTTTATGACGTCACGTGCGATCTGCTCTCCCATTCGGTGTGTGCTGCATGGTGAAAAACATTGCCCCCTTTCTCTTTATCAATGAGAGAATGATTTATTTCTTTAGTGATGTGGGTAAAAAGTACATGTCTAATGAAATATCAAATGCCCCCAAAATGGTACACATTCTTTTGAGAAACTAAAAATAAAAAAAGATCAGAGTAGAGTACAGAAGCTCTCAAGTGACGTCGCAAAATTAAGAATGTGAATATTACAGTGGCATCTTTTGACGGATATTTCCCAAACCTTTAATAAATTGCTCCTTTAACTTTTTTGCTTTTATTGCAAAAACAGCTCAACGCTGGGTGGACTTTCCATTCAAGTAATTATAGAAATATCAGTCAATCCGATGCATATTTGCAGTTATACATGTGGTGATGGTGCCTTTTTGAAAGTGAGAAATGCAGTTCAGGTTGATGGGAGGATTTTTGATATAAACCAGTCACATATGGCAAGGTTTCAATGACAGAACTCATTGATTTGAAAATATATCTTAAGCTCACTGGATGGTTTTGATATGGCCTAATTTTGTAATCATTCACACGCATTTCTGTAATTTTTATCGCAAATCCATGTTGTGTCCTTTAGTCATTTTCTAATAGTGCAACTTATTGGTGCCATGTACTCGTTAGGAAATCTGAAAAAGTCTCTTACAATGCAGCACGTGGCGAATCGTTAGATATTTGGCTATATAAATACAGATCTGTTTCCTGATGTCGAAAATCCACGGTTATTTCTTTCCGTTTTATTTACGATACGCCAAATATTATGATAATAATCATGATGTCTTAGTTTTGCAAGGCTCGCCTCATCAGTGTTTAACATGCGTTCTTTGCGTTATCACCACCCCAGCACAAGATCAATAAACCCAAACATTTCCTTCTTTCCCTTCCAGGGTTAGGATTAAGATATGTTGCTGGAGAGCATTAGTGGCAGGCACTTGTTTCGAACCGTTACACTCGTAATCGAATATTTACCCCAATATTGCCCACATTGCTTATGATTTCGTCATAAATCAGGAGGTTTTTACAAATTTAGCAAGCAATGTCTATATATTTCCAAGGTACCCATGGTTCATCATATTGGACACTTACCTAATGGTTACAAGTCTAGTACGTTTACCGCAAGACCGCAATGTCCTTCAACAGCTGGAAGCGAAAGGCTAAGACAGAGCTGTAGTGGTAAATGCAAAGAAAAGAAGCTAATACTAGGAGTTAACAGCTTGTGACACCTTTGAAAATTATTTAAAGTACGTTATAATTGAAATCAATAAATGATAAAGTGAAAGGATGACAAATTCTTAAGGAGCAAGTTTCGTAAATTGGTATTGTTTGTGATTGTCCTTGGAATATTCAGTGGGATTTCAACTTTGTTTAAATTTGGACCTCAAAATGTGAGTTTATCAGATAATTAATTCAAAACACATCAATGCCATTGTGCAACAAGCATGTCAATCTACAAGATGTTCTCTGCCGTAAGCTTTGTGTATTATTGATTACAGTATGTTCAATATTCAAAAGATATTACAAGAATAATGATTGATATAATTTCGCAAAACCTGCTTCTAAAGAATTTGACATTAATTTGATATATTCATGTACATTACAGCTTCATTTGCGCTGTAAATTATGTTGAATAATTGTTTTAAAATGTAAAAAAAAAGTGTTTAACACCTATTATGATACATAAGCCAAGTGAAAAAGAACGGGAGGTGTTGTAATCATAAGAATTTGATACATCCAAATCTTCCAATGTTGCATCCCCGCCCATGGTCTTTCCTAAGAATATCTCCTTCTTGTATATTCTTTTCGATCTTCTTCTCATTATTTTTCTTTCTTTAACCTTTCCGCCGCCTTTTATTTCATTGTTATGTTTCTCCTTCCTCTTCTTGTTATAGTTCTTGATGTTGTTTTCCTTCTCCTTCTTCTACCCTTTATCATTCGACTTCTTCTATTCCTCTTCATAATCTACTTCTTCTTCTTTTTCTTCTTTTTCTTCCTTTTACTTCTTCCTCTTCTTCCTCATCATTTTCTCTCTTCTTCTTTGTCTTATTTTTTCTTTCTCTTCTTTTTCTTTTTTCTTTTTTCCCTCTTCTCCTTCTTCTTCTTCTTGCTCTTTTTGCTCTTCTTCTCCTCCTTCTTCTTCTTCCTCTTCTTCTTCTTCTTCTTCTTCTTCTTCTTCTCCTTCTCCTTCTTCTTCTTCTTCTTCTTCTTCTTCTTCTTCTTCTTCTCCTTCTCCTTCTTCTTCTCCTTCTCCTTCTTCTTCTTCTTCTTCTTGTTGTTGTTGTTGTTCTTCTTCTTCTTCTTCTTCTTCTTCTTCCTCCTCCTCCTCCTCCTCCACTTCTTCTTCTTCTTCTTCTTCTTCATCATCATCTCCTTCTTCCTATTTCTGATATTCCACTTGATTTCTTCTCCGCCTCCTTCTCCGCCTCCTTCGCCCTTATTCTATTCACACCTCATCCCTCATTCAATTGCCTTCCTTAACATCATACTGGCCACTCGTCTGCAATCTTAATAACTCACCTCTAAACTCCTCATAGTAACCCTGCTTCCATTGGAGAGGCGCACCCATACCAATGGCCGCGGCCCCCGCCCGCCATTAGCGGACGAGATACTATTGTTGACTCTCGCTTTTACGCTCTCAAACCTTAGCGCCAAAAAGCAATCCACAAAGTTTTCACTTCCTTCCGTTCGCATCCCGTTCGCCCTTTCTCATCGCCATCTCCCCCTTCATCCTCCCTGCTATAACCTCCTAAACTACGTCTTCTCCTGAATTTTCTTTAAAGGGAGAGTACACCCTGATGTTCAATTGGTTTTGATTGTAGCCGAAAAAATATAAAATAAATTATCAGTGAAAGTTTGACAAATATCCGTCAAAGAATAAGAAAGTTAAAATGCTTACAGGTTAGGTTTTGTGACATCATTTGCGAGCTACCTTCCTATATGATGTGTGCTGTATGATTCCATCGCTTATCCTTTTTTGATGAATGTATGTGTATGTGTGTGTGTGTGTGTGTGTATGTGTGTGTGCGTAAAAACGTGTATCTACTGATGTATATGATGCACAGGTAAAGTGGTTTATTTTTTGAGAAAATATACATTTTCAGAATAACAACATTATACACATTTTAGAGCAGGGTATCTCTTAAGTGACGTGAACAAAAAAAAAGATAAAGATTCTTTCCTCTGTTATCATTTGACCGATTTTTGTCAAACCTTCAGTAATTTTTGTTTAAATGTTTTTACTTTTATTAAAACCAACTTAACTGAAGGGTGTACTTGCACTTTAAAGTTGTATTCATCAGCTATTCACCTCTTGAATGTGTGTTTCTTTCATCGAGCCAGCAACTAGAACGCTATGAATAATCAATATCAAACTTTTGTTGAATTCAAGCTGTAAAGATTTTTTCGTCGGTGTATCCAATATGGAAAAAAGAGACGTATGAAATTTTGAGGATGGCGCCATTTTAGATTGAACTTCTTCTGTTCCAGACAAAATACTGGCTTATGTAATTGTGAGTTAACCCTCTGGGTGCTCTCCTAAATGGTACTTGAAGGGATATATGTGTATTTTATTTGCAAAAGGTCATCAGTGGCATCCAAAGAGTTAAAGGTGTAACTTTGAGAACGTAGTAAATAAAGGGCACAATTCTAACTGATAACAAAAGTTACAAAAGAAAATCGTATCTGGTGTAAAGTTGAAGGCTTATAATTCCAACATTATATTTTATTCCTATACTCATGTGATTGCACTACATCTACTGAGTTCTGTTTAAACCGTGTTACTTTAGTTATGTGAAATAATTGATAAAATGCTTGATTTCACTGTTTAATTATTATGTTAATATTATTGCGTTCGATGGTTTATGTGACATGTTTCTGATGCGCTGGTAATAGCGTTTATCGATGCATCATTTAAACAAAGCAAATGCAGATGCTTATTGTTTCATTTAGAAACATTTGCAATGGAATTGTAGATTAATAGAAAACGCTTGTCCATGATATACAACTATACCTGTATGCCAGTATAATGCATCGATTTTCAGAGATATTCTGATATGATAACCCAACAATCTTATCAAAGACTAACACACTCTGTACTGTGAAAGCCTATCGTATACCTTATATATATGTTAAGATGTTACTTGAGCAAACACTTAAAAACTATATTCATATATATATTAAAAAAGAATATATTAACATTTGTACCGCATTTTATCTCCCCTTGACAAATTAATGATACCATTGGACAAAAGAGACGTTGAAAATTATCTGAACGTATTAAAACATATTTGTACATGTATGCGAAACTTTAGTGCATTGTTTACATACTAAGCATTGGAAGAACGTGTTGCTTGCCTCCAAATACAAACGGAAATTACGTAGACATGCTGTAAATAACAAGATATAGTCGTTCTTCCGATTTCCTATGCACTTTGTTTCTAAGAACGGCTCAAGTGCGACATGTGAAGGAAAAGGTAATCTATGGTATTATGCTTGGGTGGTATTAAGTTGGAAATGTACACCAATCTTCAACCGATCTAATTTATCAATTCCTGAAACGAAAATAGAAACAACAAAATAAAAACAGGGCAAAATAATCTTTTGAGAAAGAGATGTTAGCTCAACAAGATTCCGTTCAAATGAAACTATGACGCCTAAAAATGACGTCATCGGTATGTTCGAAGCATCCGATTTTCCCAATTTTCCTGTATAGTTAAGACTATACTCCCTCTATCGTGTTCATATACGAAAATAGCTGCTAGTTAGTTACACTTTCCACACCTTGCATTCCGCTACTTGTGTCACGTGGTCTAAGTGGGCCTTAAAGTAGCCTGTGATTGGCGACAATTATTCCACCTTTCAGAGCGGCTCGCGTTACCTATTCATCAGAGGGATAATTAATGGCGCGCTTTCTGGTGAAAGCTGAGCGAATGGCGGGAAAATCATGAGGGGAGCGTGTGGTTAAAAGCAAACTTGATTGTCGAGCGATTCCGCCGGTTGCCAGCCCGGTCAACCCAGGTCATCGATTTGCACGGGAAATGTGTGCAATTAAGATTTGTTCGCCGAACACATTGGGTGAATGAGTCAGACAAATATGTTGTAATTGAAGACCTCTTTGGCGGGTTTGCACCGCCCCGCCTCGACTCGCCGCCCTTTTTGAAGATGCACGAAGGTCAGCTGGGGAGCTTTTGCACTTCATTTTCTACGAACATGGTCGTAATGGCGGTAATGAGAGAGGCAGATAAGTATGCGTGTGTGTGTGTGTGTGTGTGCGTGTGTGTGTATGTGTGTGTGCGTGTGTGTGCGTGTGTGTTATAATAGGGAGAAGGAGAGATAGAGAGTGAGAAAGAGAAAGAGAAAAACAAAGAGAGATAGAGACGGAGTAGGGAATTGATGGGGTTGAGAAAAGGAGAGGGGGAGCATGAGGTGGAGAAAGAGAAGGAGAGAGGGGGAGGGAGAGAAAAACAAGAAGAAGAAGAAGAAGAAGAAGAAGAAGAAGAAGGAGAGAGAGAGAGAGAGAGAGAGAACGATGGAGAAACGGAAAGAGAGGAAATGCGAAAAGAGTGAGAGCGAAAAGGAATGGAGTGAGCGATGGAAGAGGGGAAGGAAGGAAAATGGTATAACACATACGATACTCGGGGAGGAGCAAGGGTATGGGCAAAAATGAAGACGAGGAAAGTGAGAACGAAGAGAGATGGTTAAAAGGGGGAAAAGAGGAGGAGGAGAAGCAAAGCGAGACGGCCAGGCAGTTAAGGAGACAGAAAGATGGACGGAGGGGCAACATAGAAAGAAATACAAAGAGAGAGTGGGATGGTAATATAAGAATGTGAAAGGAAAGAGAATAAGAAAAAGAAGACTAAGACACAGAAGTGAAAGAAGATAAGAGGTGAAGGTGAAGATAAGAGAAAAAATAAGTAAGAAAAATTGAGCAGGGAGCTACAGAAGCAGGACAGATGCTCGAGTATACCTCCCTTTTCTCGCTCTCCTGCTCAATACTCGTCTCTTGTAACCCCGATTTCTGACTCCGATCGTCCGTACTTACACGTAGTTGTTTGTTAATGCAGCCCAATTGTTCCTCGCTCCTCAAAATCCCTTGGATAAGCCCCTTTACTTCGTAGAACGGGGATCAGGATTAAGCGTTTTAATTCATCATTATTCTCAATTCAATACCAGCCGATCGTGCGCTTATCTCATTCTGTGATTCGGAGTTGATATCGGGTTTTAGCGATAATCCATCGAATAATTGGTTTGTGGTCTGAAAAGTCAGAAGAGAGATAGGACGCGAACTTGCGCTGATCCGGGGCGAAATAGGATCGGCTGACAAGAATGAAACGAGTTCGTGCAAAGTGTCTCGCATACGGCCTCTATTTCTTTTTGTTGAAGGTCAGCGGGGAAGGGGGGGGGGGGCTCAAGTCCGTACTAATGATTGTTATGGGGTGGGGCTTTCTTTTGAGCAAGACTATATCGGAAACCTTGACAATTGTACGTGTTCGCAAGATGCATTTTATGTATTAGTTCAAAGTATTAGCATTAAGATATGTATATGATACTTTCTCTAATATTATTTATCAAATTTCATCTAATCAAATCACAATATCAAAGCATACTCTAGGTCGTCATGGGGTGGGGCTGCCTTTCGAGCGAGACTTTTTCGGAGGCGACCTTGACAGCTGTAAGAGTTGGCTAGATATAAATCATGTGCATTAAAAATATGTCTTCAAAGTGTGAGCATCAAAATATGGATATTTATATTCGTTCGTGTATGTCGTTACTATTTAATAAAATTGATAAAATCACAAGCTTTCGAGCCACATTCAAAATATCGCAGCCGTTTTAAATATCTTAACGGCGTCATTACTTGACGTTAGTAGTCATTGATAAAACTTGTTTACCTATTTCAGTGTAGGATATATACTTGACAATTGGTTTATTCTCAAAATCTGACGTTTCTTCCTTAGGCATGTTAATCGTCTTAGCGTACGTGTACCGTTGTGTGGGATTGGAGGAAACACCTGTCACACCCACATCCGTCGCCCACTTTTTTTGTCCATATTCTTTATTTGATTTCATTCACAAAATGAAATAAACAATGTCACTTTGTAAGATAGAATTACAAATCTATAATCGTAATATTTCTATTGATTCGATAAACACAATAAAGCATGACATACCACTTGCATATCAACACAATATATATGTGCCATATTCTACCTGAATATGCAACTTATAAATCATATTCCTCTTAACTAAAACAATAATCATAATAATGCTGATATGTATAATAGTAATGATAATAAAGCAATTCAATAATACATAAGAAAGAAATCTTTTGTGTCCCCCCCCCCAACATAAACACACACACAAATACACTCACCCAGACAAACACACATACACACAGACACAAACACACACACATACACACACACACCACTCTAACCCTATGTGCTATTTCTTAAAAGGTAACATTCTCCCATTTCAACAGATGTAATTCGAACTTGTTTCTTTTAAAAGCACTTTCTTTTTCTTCATTCCGATATTCCATTATCCGATATTCCACACCCTACCCACTCTACACACACTTTTTTCCCAATGATCTTTATTCTGATTCCATAATAATACAAATTAAATTCATACAATCAGTTTAAATATATTAACACAAATTAAACAAAACAAGCATGCAAATTATATATATATATACATATATGCATTTGTAAGTACAAATTAATGACAAAAAATAGCTGAAAATATTAAATATAATTACTCAAGTGTAATAATCATGTAACAATGTTTAATCAAATAAACTGAACGAATAGCTTCCGGAATCAAGTTTTAAATAAACAAGTCCACTAATCCCCCAACCGATAATACACCCCTAAAATTAGTCCTAACCATTCCTAACTCCCATCTGGACAGCCACCCCCCCCCCCCACCCCCTGACACCAACCCCACCCCAACCATATACATAACACACACACACACACACACACACACACACACACACACACACACACACACATACACACACACACAAACAAACACACACAAACACAAATACACACAAACACACACACACTTTCCCTAGAATGCATTCAGTTCCATTTAAATAGTACATCAGGCCGCAACTTCATCTGATATAACGATACACAAAATTAAAATTGGTTAGGCTACACGCGCGCACGCACACACACGTACAGTGTTGTCTCCCGACAGCCTACACCCCCCCCCCCCCCCCTCGTGCAATGTTTCGCCCTTATTCTTTATCATTTTGACATGTTCGTTTTTATTCATTTATTTACTATATTTTATACAATACAGAGTAACATGGATATATTAAAAAGACAAAGGAAAGACAAGGAAATATGACCGCATGTAGGCGTCAGAAACACTTTTGACACTTTTGAAAGATAAGCAAGAATATTTTTTTTATCAGTTATGGTAATAATCTGTTGAATATTTCATAAAGTTTTTAAATCGTTTGGACGGAAACATGTGTGTTTATCAGACAATTGATTAATAACGCATGTCATGATTAACTCTGTTAGTAATTTGATAGTATTCCAAATTGTTTATAGGGGCATTCATCCGCACCGAATTTAGTTACACTGAAAACATGTCCGTAACATGTTCACAATCGAGTTAAAAAATAACTAATTTATTATTTTCACAAAGTAACTGTAGGTTGAGGATATCATTGCATTAAAAGGTGTGTCGTTAAAACGTCCATCGACAACGTTCAGTGTGAGGTTAAAGTGAGAAAAACCTTTTGTCAGATAAGGATTGGAATATAAACTTAAGTATAAACAAAAACAAATCATGTTGTGAAACAAAGTAAACAAACTATTCAAGAATTGGTCTTTCAGTTCTACATGTTAGAAAATAGACTGAAAGCATACACCAGGTAGTAACTAGGGACAGTGCGGTCCATTCTTTATGAATGAAAAACAACTCAGAACTTTATTTTCTCATCGATGAAGTTTGAAGTTTGAGGTTTATATATTATTTCGGTCGACCCCTTTCGGGTTATGAGAAATACATAGTAACTTGTACAATACAATTTATAATATACACATATGTTTTCTTTAAGGAAAAGAAAAAGAAAGAAAAGAAAACAGTTTCAATATACAGCGTAATAGTATTTACAGTATTTACCAGTCTTCACATAAGCTATGCATTACATTTTATAACATTGGCCTATAAGAAATGTGGAATCAATTTATGTCTTCAATTTCGTCTATCGATGCTATCCCTGAACTCCTTCTCATTCGAAGTCCAACAGAGTGGAGAGAGTAATGATGGAAACTAAATAAAACATTGGTGGTTTCCCTTCTTATTTGTTTTCATTCAAGCCTGTCTGAGTAGCTAACAACACATGTTCAAAACATTGGCATGATCGTTGAGGATCAGATTGGACACGTATATTCTACGGCACGTATCCGACTCAACCAAAGCCAATTCTCCAAATGTATTTATTTATAGGATAATTGGATTGCGAAATAGAAACAGGATCAGCACTGTCAAATCCGTATGTCAATTGTGTAGTCGATTGTTTGTTGCGCCTACAAATGCCTAAAGGCGGTCTTTTATTTCTTATGAGTTCTTGTAATTGCTCTTATCTTAGAATATCCACGCAGCTTTCCCGTCTTTTCTTTCATTTGCGTCATTTCCTCATGTTATTCATGCACTCAATCATTTGTGTGTATACTAGAGTAACCTTCTCTCTCACTCTCACTTTCTTACTGTCACTCACTCTCTCTCTCTCTCTCCTTTATCCCTTTCACTCACATACACTGACATTATGCGCACGTTTGCTGTGTCTGCACGTCTCTCGTTCCATACTTTATATTTTTCAGTGTCTCCTCATCACTTCCCGCCCCCTTCTCTCTCTCTCTCTCTCTCTCTCTCTCTCTCTCTCTCTCTCCCTCTCTCTATCTCTCTCTCTCTCTCTCTCTGTCTCCCCTTTCTGTGTGTCTCTCTCTTTCTCTCTCTCTCTCTCTCTCTCCCTCTCTCTCTCCCTCTCTCCCTCTCTTTCTCTTTCTCTCTCTCTCTCTCTCTCTCTCTCCCCCTCTCTCTCTCTCTTTCCCTCCCTTCCCCCCCTCTCTCTCTCTGTCTGTCTCTCTCTTAGCATGGTTATGACAAATTCAAGCATTTCCATACTGCTTTGGGGCCTTTTGGAATAAGTGTCCCCCAAACGAAAAACAATGGTATGGCCCACCAAGGAGATGAAAACGCAGGGACTGGGGCAACATTATATTTAAAAAGATGATTACATATATCTACATCATCATTGTTAAAAGTAAACACTTAAGAGAAATAACATTTTGGGTTACTTAAATTATTGTACGTATTGTATTCCAAACAATACCAATGCGGTATTGACTTGACTTGTTTTGAAAAGCATCTTCATATCAATACATATATTTTATCGCATTTAACTAGTATTTACGATCTCATGGAGTTACCTTTATAACGTAAAAAAAAATACGAATTGTGCACAGTATATTGCACAGTCAAATACACGAATACATCTCAAAATATTCAGGGATCAAATGAAAACATTTTTTTGTCTTAAGTTGACATAGTCTTGTTAGATAAAATAGCCCAGTAGATGTCGTTAAAATAATAGGGTGGCGTAAACAACTGGATAATTTAATTGAAAAACTCTGATTCTATTCTATTCAGATTGATTTGGTATGTTATCAAGAATATGTAGTCGTTTAATTAGGGTCTGACAATTATGCATGTATTGTATGGATGAATGGGGAGGAGGGGGTGTGATTCTTGTGGCCATTCTAAAAACATTATTGCTACAAGTGTCTTGACTCATTTCGTGCACATAATGTGGTCCTGGTATGTCTACATAACTAATGTATATGGGCAATTCCACTATTTACTACGTTACACTTTATGGTACCTTTCCCAATATATTTGAGTGGTGTAGGAAGATGCACTGATATTAACTGTTTATTTTTTCCATGTCAATACCTGAAGGTGAGACCTACATTGAAGTATCAAATTAAACTATTGAAAAACATTTTTGGGGATTTAAAAAAAAATAATTTCCGTTGGTTGCATAAAATAAAAAGGGACATGGAAAAAATACCACATCTTTGCAAGATTATTTTCCTTGTACTAGGTGCATTTAAAACCCTCTTCCTCTCCCTCTATTTAAAATGTATATTAGGCCTACTCCTCCTCCCCTATACCTCATCCACGTTCTGTTCTACAGTCTCCTCCTCTTCATCCTTGTTGTCGACGTCGTCATCTTCCTCCATTCCAGATCATCCTCCTTCACTTCCTTCTCATTACATTTTTTTGCAATTCCTCTTCCTTCTCACTTTTTCACTTTTCTCGACCTCTTTTCTCCTCGTCTCCTTTCGTATTCTCTTCTTCATCCACCATTTCATCATCATCGTCCCCTTCCTATTTCTCGATTTGTCATGTATATCGTGCCTCCTCTTCCTCTACTCCTCCTTTTTCTTCATCATCATCATCATCTTCTTCTTCTTCTTCTTCTTCTTCTTCTTCTTCTTCTTCTTCTTCTTCTTCTTCTTCTTCTTCTTCTTCTTCTTCTTCTACTCCTTCTTCTTCTTCTTCTTCTTCTTCTTCTTCTTCTTCTTCTTCTTCTTCTTCTTCTTCTTCTTCTTCTCCTCTCCTTCTTTCCTCCTCCTCCTCTTCCTTCACCTCCTCTTCGTCATCCTCCTTCTCCACATGTCATGTCTACTCATGCTTCTCTAGCTACATTTACCAATCACCCTCCTCCTCCTCCAAGCCACTCAGTCATCTCCCAGTCATTCTATTAGCTTTTTCATGACGGTTTGTCGCGAGGTGGCGCTATACAGCAAATGACAATCCTGTGAGAATTGCAAATCATGATATGAAAATGTTTTTAACCTAGTGGCATATGTAGATGTGTATGTATGTGTGTGTGTTTTTGTGCGTGTGTGTGTTTGTGTGTGTGTGTGTGTGTGTGTGTGTGTGTGTATGTGGGGGGGGGGGGGGGGGGAGGGGGGGGAGGGGGGGGGGGAGGGGGGGGTATTAACTTCCCTCACTACCCACTTTATGTTTACATCCTAAGTGTGTGTGTGTGTGGGGGGGGGGGAGGGGAGGTTAACCCCCAAACCTTAGTGTACTATCTACGATCTGGATATAAAACAATGAATATTCTCAAACAATGTAAGAACGCTATAATCAATACGTTCAGAAGCGCTAAAGCTCAAACATGTTTATTCTCCCAGATCTGTAAAGACTACATAATCAATTACTCACCCAGCAAAATCTGGGGCAAAGTACGGCCAATAAACGTTCCTACGCTCCGTTTGCCGTTTCGCATGTTCCCTTCCTATTTTTTTTAAAAACTTTGTTTAACTTTCAGCAAGTTTCTAAAATAGACAATACATGAATTTAAGACCATTGGCAAGAGGAATGCTCACGATCACCCTTTGAACGCTTTTTGTCTTCCAAGTACAGTATATTCCCTTTAATTTTGGATTATAAAGGCAATTTCCCACCCACGTCAATTCAATTTCATAATGACATCTAATCAGCACCTTGTCACTTGTCAAAATATTGTACGAAATCGTAAGATTGAATGATTTAATATTCATCAAAGATACCCATTTTCCAGACAAAACCAACTAATTTACATTACAGCATAAACCACGAATTAAACCAACGTACACATGGTTTAAATCAAATTTGTAACAAATAAAACTTATCACTGCGTTCAATCAAAATAAGGCATAGAACATGCTAGTACCACGTAGCGTGGCTTTCATGTTCAACTTATTTTCCAAATGCAAAAGAAACACCAGTAGTGTACTTCTGATTGGCTAGTGTTCCCAACATGATTCTGACATTAGGAACACCGCTGTTGTGCCGATATACGCCTCCTAAAAAATGATAATGTACCATATTATGATTTAAACGGGTAAGTTCACCCCGGAATTATTTTGGTTTCAATAAAAGGAGACACATGAAAGAAACAAATTAATTAAGGTTTGACGAGAATCGGTCAGAGGAAAAGAAAGCTAAGATTTTAAAGTTTTGATTTTGTGACGTCACGACTGCGAGGTGCAGCTCTCCCAAATGTTGTATACAATTTTTGCGCTGCAAAATTTATGTTGATTCACCATCATATTGCGAAAGGAGAAGACCACTTTCAATATCTATGCGAATTGGACATGCACGTATTAATACTATGTTACTCATGGTAAAGGTTTTTTTTTTTATTATCATTATTTATTTGTTAGCCACAAGATTCAGTTATTAAGATCGTTCCGACAGGGCGACATTGCCCTATTCGCTCATAGACTCATACGTTCATAAAAAGAATACACCCAATAAGCCAGATCATAGTTACACCATGGTCGGACACTCCACTGAATCAAGAGCGACAAGGGATTTGATCATGAAGCTGTGTAGGAGTGTTATTTTACAGCATGCCCATACCAACACTAGAAGCAGGTGCACATGGCGGAATGTTAGTTCACTACCTCCTCAGAGCTGAATCGCTCTTATTATCTTATTGTCTTATAATCTTATAGATATAAGATTTTTGTATTATAATGTATTCTATGTATAATGCATTATATCTGTATTATGTTGGGTGTAAACGTGGTCCACTGTCTATGGAATTTCCATTTCACTCTGTGAGTGATGCAATTGACCCGAGGCCATTCGTACTAGTGATAATCTGCTCATGCGCACTTTGCAACAGTTTTATCTATGAACTCGAATATTTGATGTGGTACCAACTTCGGGATAGGCCGGGCAGCCACAATTTTTTTGTTTTGGTTTTTGTTTTAACCTTTTTCCATAATCAGGAATCAATGCAGATCACTAATTTCAACAAAATTGTTAATACATATTTAGTAGAAAAAAAACAATAATACAGTACAAATTAGGCAATATGAATAAAGTTTTTTAATTTAAAAAAGATAAGAGGTAATACGAAAGAGCTATGAAAAAGAAAATAGTTGAAAGTTACTGGTACCCAACCCACAATAACTAAATCATAAAATAACCCGATATCAATCGAAAGTTTTATTGCTATTATCTATTTGTTGTTGTTGTTGTTGTTGTTTGTTTGTTTGTTTGTTTGTTGTTTTTTTTTTTTTTGGGGGGGGGGGTCTTGTAGCAGTGAAGAAAGAAAAAGAACAACAAATACAGTTTATATTATTTTTTATAGGAATTTTAAAACCATGTCCTGAAAATAACAAATGAGTGTTAGGATCATAGTGAAGAACAGGGAGGGAGGAGGAAATGATTCAAAATAATACGTATCAAGGATACATCAACCCAAAAGAATAAGAAAAAAGTATATCATAATAGTCAGCCCGGCTATGCTCAGTGGGAAAAATCCATCCGCCTCACCGCAAAATATGTATACCCCCCTCTCGTGGTAGCAATATAGCAAACGACAGGTGCATGGCAGCTGACGCAGGTGTGTGCTAACTCAGTTTGACCCTTGTGTGAAATTTGGAGGAAGAAAACAGAAAACGTTCGCACTCTGTGTAAAGTCCTTTGCCTGTGCAAGCCCCGGGTGCAAGCCCACTCCATTGATATTTGAATTAATTCAATATAACACGATGTAGAAACAACAATGTTAACATATATCCAGAATCCATATCTGGCACGCAGTCGACCTGTAACATAACATAAATTACTAACATAAACAGAATCATCTTGACGTTAAAAAAATGTCGAAAGATGATCCAGGATGCATGGTATTTACGTAACGGAAGAGATGTAAATAATCACTGTGCGAAAAAGACTTTGAAAGTTTATTGACCTTGCAGACCGACATGCAGAGTTTGTTTACTTAACTTTCTGCCAATCAAGATAAAGGATTAACAATAAAAACACTGGACTCGTCAACTATTACATGGGGGTTGAGTCATTTGTCAATACACTATTCTTATAATGTAACAATGCTATTCACAAAGAGAGGGTTTAGTAGCACTTGTAAGGGCAAATGGAATGTATTCATAGGCAGTGTGGAAAGATTCAGGTCTTAAACTTCTAAATAATAAGAGATAATTTCAAAATGTTTATAATCCCCATACAAGTACTTTATAGCCCAGTCCGAGCGAAATGCGTGTGTACGTGTGCATGCTATGCAAGTATGACACGTGCGCGCAAATGAGAACAGTTAGCATACACCGGATTGCGATCTAGTGCGGACCTTTAGCTGAGCTAGCTGAGTGCATTGATTGTGAATGAACGTTTTACCTGAAACTTGCCTAGTGTTGTGTTGTCAATCTCATCCATGAAATCTTCAGAGAAGGGCATAATATAGACTGATGCTGAGCTGCTGCGAGATAAACATTTCGTCTCCGTGACAGACAGGTAAACATTCTTGTTTATTCATTTGTGTGCAATTTCTTATTCCAGAAGTAATCAGAGATTTACTTGCTTGGTGGTCAAATCTTTGTTTGAGTTCATCGGCCATTGCGGAGAAGTGTACCCGCAAGTGTCGGGGGAGCATGCGGTGAAAGTTTCGCTGGAGCACATCCCGTGACTATGACTGTGACCGTAAACTTGACTTGTGTGTGTGATCGAGGTGCATCTATGATCCTAATATGCACTAGAATTTAGCCATTATTTGTTGCGCAGTAGAATCGACTACAGTTTGCTTGTGATTGTGCATGTTGGGTGCTTATGTAATGGGAACTAGCTGTGTAGATGAAGACTCCCATATTTTCTTATAAAACAGTCTCTGTGTTAGGTCTTGGGTCTGCTGAGATTGCAGTTCTGGCTCCTCTGAATGCTCCACTTGTGTCCAAAAACATCATTTTGATAGAATGCCCCAAATGGAATAAGATGGTCATTCCTGTCTAGGTATATGATGGTTGATTCAAGGTGTAATTATTTCTAATAATCAATGTTGACTGAGATTTTGATTTATAATTTTTTTTAAATTTCTGTTGAGGAGGAGGTTGCCAATTGTTTGTTATAAAAGGGAGTGAAAGGGAATTGAATTCCAATAAGATTAAAAGTGATATGCCTTCATCTGGTTCTATCTTAATTCCAACATTTTATTTTACATTCTGCGATAATATAGCTGGAACTTGACTGCTACAGACTTGCCTTCAATCAATCTTCCAGGACCATGTAGCATAAATAGGTTTTCAACTATTGTAACTTACCATCACTGGTAACTTCCATGGCAATAGGTGCAATAATGAGAGCTCATTGGCTGTTACCATGGTAGTGACCACTGATGGTAATTCACAATAATTGAAAACCTATGCAACATGGCCCAATACCTCATGCTATTTACAGTAGGTGTTTCTCTTTCTCATGGAGGCTAAACTGCCTTGAGACCCATGTCATTTTGTTTTGATCATCAGTGACAAATATCACCGGGCTCAGGGCGATTATCCTGTGGAATGCCTAAACGAGCACCTGTAAAAAGATTTCCTCGATGGTACGGTTTAGGTGTCTGTGTCAGAGTAACAGCAGGCGTGAAAAGTCGACCCGACAAATAATTCATTTTTGGCCTCTGCAATTCCTAAACAAGACCCTCTGAAGAGCAAATGAGCAGCTAAGCCATTGTGGATTTCTTTTTCCTCAGTGGTTCAGGGTGTCTGTATCATGTCACTGAGGGAGTGTTTCACCAAGCTGCTTAATGAGATTCCCCAATTTGTTCCTGTTTTAACATAGTGGGCGTTAAAAATCATAATCACATTTGATGAATCATGATAAACCCTGTATTCAGACCCTTGTTAATGTCAACAATATTATTAATTCGCAAAGCTTAGATTTCAACTTTAGCTGGTGGGAATCGAAATCACTGAGAATCAGATTTAGCAGAAGAAAGGGTCACCAAGTCATTCGCAGCCCACAAACAGCTTTTTGAAACACCCCTCTCACCCCTCTGGCTGGAAAAGTAACCTCTACAAATAATATATTGTCCCCTTGGAGCTTGGAGCTGAGGTTAGAATTGTTACCGCGTTGGGAGACCGACACCTGATTCAGCATGTACCAAACCCCTGACTCGTTACTCACCGAGTCAAGTTCAGTTCAGGGGGTGCCTGCCTCTCTGAGTCAAGAGGGAGGGTCTTCATACATTCAAAGCCGTAAATATTCTGACAATGATCTCTATTAATCCACCATACCGATACCTAGATTTCTTCTTTAGAGCATTATAATGCAAAACATAGTTTTGGATGTTCATTTCATGATATTACGCTTTTAATGTAGCCTTCACAATGTACATGATATTCTGATAATGATCTTGATTAATCCACCATACCAAGATTAGTATAAGTTTTTAGTGAAGTGGGAACAGAGACAAATGAAACCAATGGTTCTGTTCTGGTGCAATGGAATTATCGACCAGTAGAGGGATGGCACAGTTTAAATTGGGATGTATCGTGATTAGATCAAAAGCTGTTCATATCCTAATATGGTCTCTCTCAATCCACCATAACCAGATTGGTGCAAGTTTTAGATAGAAAAGAAAATCAAGGATGGTTAATTTCATTCCAAGTTTCAGTTGAACCAAAAGAGAAACAAAAGAAAATCAAGGATGGTTGATTTGACTCCAATTGCTTTAAATATCTACGGTTTAAAATGCAGACAAATCTGTGATATTTTGCATTTCTTGACTACTCTGCATGATCATACATAAACCGATGCATGGTTGGCAAAAAAGGTCATAATTCAAATTGCGATTGAAATTACTTTAACTACTGTATAGGATTGTGTGTGGTTAAGGAGAGATATCTTTAATAGAATCTATATTATTCAACTGATTTGTCTCAGTCTTTTAAATGTATTGCTGTCACTTTTTGGCGGCTGGGCACACAACAATGAAAAATGATAATTAATAAGGCTTGTACTGTTTGAATTGTGGTGCAGTAAATTAATGCATAGCTTACATTAACTTTCTGGACCCAAAGTTTATATTTGAGCTGCAAGGTACATGTACATGTACATGTAGCCCATACACATTTTCCTCCAGTTCCCCCCCCTCCCCCCCTCCCCCCTCCCCCCCTCCCCCCCTCCCCCCCTCCCCCCTCCCCCCCTCCCCCCCCCCCCCCCCCCATAAAAGATATGGGTACAGACTCGTAAGCTTAAAATCACCTGTAAAACCTTTCTTATATTTAGAGCATTTTGATGCAAAACATAGATTCAAATGTTTATTTCATTATATCATGCTTAAAATGTAGCCTTCACAAATATCCCCCCATCCCTCAATATAAAAAAACCTGTTCATGGTAGCTATTTAAAGGGAGTATGCTGTACAGTTTGGAAGACAAAAAGTCTTCGAAAGGGGTCTTAAATTCATGTATTGTCCATTTTAGAAACTTGTAGAAAGTTATTTGCCTTCCAATGATCCACATTTGGAGAAATAAGTGATTAAATCACAAATCCTCAAAATGTTCAGCGCAAACATTTTAATTGAATGTAATTTAATCACTAATTTCTCCAAATGTGGATCATTTTAGGGCAAAAAAACTTCTGGGCAGCAAATTTCT
>OZ022592.1:5052858-5072858 GCA_963669155.1 Arbacia lixula
AAAATGCACACAACATATGGGAGAGCACCTCGCATGTGACGTCACAAAATAAAAAAATTAGAATCAAATAACTTCCTTTTCTTATTTCTCAACAGGAATGTATCGATGCGCTGAAAACTATGAGAAACAACAAAAGCCCAGGTACTGATGGTTTTCCAGCTGAATTCTACAAATTCTTTCTTAAAGACATTTATATTTTCATGCTTCGAAGCTTTAATTTTTCGTTTGAAAATGGTTTAATGTCGCTTGAACAAAGAAGGGGTGTCATTCATCTTATACCAAAAAAGGGAAAAGAGACTATATATTTAGATAACTGGAGACCTATTTCACTTCTAAACACGGACTACAAACTCATTGCTAAATGCATCTCTTTAAGAATGAAAAAAGTTTTGCAGACCATAATAAGTAATGAACAAACTGGATTTTTACCTCGTAGATTTATTGGAGAAAATATTCGAACAGCATTGGATACAATAGATTTTACAAATAAAACTAATCAACCTGGCTTGTTGTTATTCGCAGATTTCGAAAAGGCGTTTGATAAAGTAGAATGCTCATTCATATTGAAAGCGTTACGATTTTTTAATTTTGGCGCAGACTTAATTAACTGGATTACTCTTTTATATAATGATATATCTTCATGTGTTATTAACAATGGTTATACATCAGATTTTTTCAAGGTATCGTGCGGTGTAAGACAAGGTTGCCCATTAAGTCCACTGCTTTTCATTATATGTGGTGAAATATTAAGCCTTAGAATTAGAAAAGACACCTTGATCAGAGGAATAAAGATAAATGACACAGAAATAAAATATAATGCTTATGCTGATGATACTGTACTGTATCTTGAAGGTCGTGACGATTTGTTTAGAGTTTTAGATTTACTAGAAAGATTCAAATGCCTATCGGGGCTGGCATTAAACAGAAATAAATCAAAATTGCTTATTCTGGGTTATTATAAAGCTAACCCACCGGACATTGCTTCATCTGGGTTAACTATTAACGAGGTTTTTATTACCTTTTTGGGTGTTCAATTTTCGATACATTTTAAAGACCCTTTTGAATTAAACTTTCCACCCAAACTACAAAAAATGAAAAATATCCTTCGAACCTGGTCGATGAGAGATCTAACTCCAATCGGCAAGATTGCTATAGTAAAATCACTAGGATTATCACAATTAATTTACCTACTCTCCGTCCTTCCAAACCCACCAGAATTTTTCTTAAAAGAGGTTGAATCTTTACTCTTTAAATTCATCTGGAGTGGAAAACCAGACAAAATAAGTCGGAAAACATTAATTGGAGATTATATGGACGGAGGTTTGAAAATGGTACATATGCCCTCTATTACTTTGGGCTTAAAAATTGCGTGGGTTAAACGTTTACTCGATGAAAGTAATGTCGGACAATGGAAATGTTTTTATGATCATTATTTAGGTCCATTTGGAGGAAATCTTCTTTGGTATAGTACCATAGTTAAAGCTGATGCTAGGGTAGTATCCATTAAAAATGCTTTCATTCGGGATGCTGCTCAGTCATGGGCTTCACTAGCGTTAGACACAAATATTAATATAGCTCAATGTAAACAACAAATTATATGGAATAATACTATGGTTCGAGATGGGCAGAAAATGTTGTTTATAAAATCTTGGTATGAAAATGGTATATTTAAACTATCAGATCTTCTCGATGAAAACGGTAATATATTTACATTCTTTGAGTTCAAAAACAAACACAAATTTGATCGCAATTTTCTAGAATTCTATACTGTGAAAACAGCTATTCCTCATAACTGGAGGAGAAATATTCCGAAGTGTACAGAGGTAATTCTTACTTCTCAGGAAACTATGATTAAAAACATAATGAAAGTGACGAGAGTCTGTCGATATATTCATAGCTTGAGTGTTCAACAAATGTTCAACCCCCCAAAAGCAATCGATAAATGGAACACTCTTTTAAATGTTCCAAATTTAGATTGGTCCAAAATATGTTTAGTACCTATTAAATCTTGTTTATCAACACGTATTCGTTATTTTCAGTTTAAATTAATTCATCGTATACTTGGAGTTAACAAATATCTCAAAATACTGAATATTTCGAAGTCCGATTCGTGCTCATTATGTAATAACTATGAGGAATCTATAGAACATTTATTTTGGGATTGCCCAATTACTAGAGGTTTTATTATGGACGTACAACGTTTTATTTTAGAAGATAAAGTTACATTAACTAAACATAACTTTCTTTTTGGATTTTATGAAAATATAGGAGTGAAATTCAATTTTGTTATTTTATACGCCAAATATTATATTTTTTCTAACAAAGGCAGAGATGGTACATTATCATTAAACGCATTTAAATCTATGTTGAATTTTTATCGCTCTGTTGAACATTACATTTATATTAAAGATAATAAATTTGTATCATTTGACAGTAGATGGAGAAACATAATTTTACTGTAGATCTATTTTATTGAATATGTGATATTTAAAGTATACATTTGCTGTGGTATTGTTATAAACAGAAATATATTATGTTATGTTATATTTTGTTATGGTCGAAGGATATGAAATAAATATGATTTGATAAAAAAAAAAATCTAGCTGTTCCCGCGGCGGGCCACTGAATATTAAAGAGTTAAAATAACGGAGACTATTTGCTATTTATTACTACATTATCGTGGCTTTTCCGTCAACCAAAAATAGCCTGGTGGGTAAAGGGTTACTAAATTAGAAAAATGTGTTCCCACTAATCTAAGTAAAATTATCCACTCAAAAACACCTCCAAGTGACCTCAAAAGACTCCGCTGTCAAAACTTAGATTGTACGGAAGTCAACAATAGACCATTTTCGTAATGTATTCACAACTTTCCTCATAACTGCGTAGTAACGCGTTATTGCATTCACCTGTATCTTGTCATTCAGATTCAATGGATGAAATGCACAAAAACCTCGGACAAGCTTATGGTTCCTATTGGTAACGTATTGTTTGAACGGCGTGAATAAAATTTGCATACATAACGAAAAAAGGTCTACTAGAAATTATTGTTGACTTCCATACAATCTAACTTTAACAGCGGAGTCTGTTATGGCACTTGACTCCTCTGACGTCACCTGGAGGCGTGCGGGTTTTTGTTTTTCTTCAAATTTTCGTCAAAGTGAGACTTTATTGCGGAAAACGAATGTGAATTTCGTTTTTAGTGGATAATTTTACAAAGATAAGTGGGAACTTATTTTTCTAATTTAGTAACCCTTTACGTCGCGGCCCAGTAAACAGTAGATGAAGGTTCAAATCCCTCTGGTTCCAATATTTTGTTCGGTCTCGTTTTTCGTTTCAGGATGGAGCAGGCTATTCGATTACTACTGGATGTATGCTCAACATTTTTTTTTCTAATAGACATTGTTTCGTTGTGCATGCAAATTGTATTCATATCGTTCAAACAATACGTTGCTAATGGAATGAATGTTGACAACAAATCTTGTCTGAGGTTTATCCGAGTAGCAACAACTAATAGATTTACAATACGTTCCACCCATTGAAACTTTGGCAAGAAGGTGAATGTAATAAGGCGTTACTATCCGCAGTTGGGGGAGTTTTGAATACATTACGGAAATGGCTCATTGCAACAACAAAAAAAAAAAAAATCACATCCCGGAAAGCCCTTTCCATGAATTCTAACAGAACGCAGAGAGTATTGATGTGTAACAAAGTAAACAAACTATTCAAGAATTGGTCTTTCAGTTCTAGATGTTAGAAAATACACTGGAAGCATACGCCTGGTAGTAACTAGGGACAGTGCAGTCCATTCTGTATGAATGGAAAACAAGTCAGAACTTTATTTTTTCATCGATGAAGGTTGAAGTTTGAAGTGTATTTATTATTTCTCTCGAACCCTTCCGAAATATGAAAAACAGAGTAATTTGTACAATACAATTTATAATATACACATATGTTTTCTTTAAGGAAAAGAAAAAAGAAAGAAAAGAAAACAGTTTCGATATGCAGTGTAATAGTATTTACAGTATTAACCAGTATTCACATAAGCTATGTATTACATTCTATAACATAGGCCTACAAGAAATGTGGAATCAATTTATGTCTTCAATTTCTCTATTGATACTATCTCTGAACTCCTTCTCATTCGAAATCCAACAGAGCGGAGAGGGTAATGATGTTAACTAAATAAAACATTGGTGGTTTCCCTTCTTATTTGTTTTCATTCAAGCCTGCCTGAGTAGCTAACAACACATGTCCAAAACATTGGCATGATCGTTGAGGATCAGATTGGACACGTATTCTACGGCACGTATCCGAATCAACCAAAGCCAATTCTCCAAATGTATTTATTTATAGGATAATTGGATTGCGAAATAGAAACAGGATCAGCACTGTCAAATCCGTATGTCAATTGTGTAATCGATTGTTTGTTGCGCCTACAAATGCCTAAAGGCGGTCTTTTATTTCTTATGAGTTCTTGTAATTGGTCTTATCTTAGAATATCCACGCAGCTTTCCCGTCTTGTTTTCATTTGCGTCATTTCCTCATGTTATTCATGCACTCAATCATTTGTGTGTATACTGGAGTAATCTTCTCTCTCACTCTCACTTTCTTACTGTCACTCTCTCTCTCTCTCTCTCTCTGTCTGTCTGTCTGTCTGTCTCTCTCTCTCTCTCTCTCTCTCTCTCTCTCTCTCTCCTCTATCCCTTTCACTCACATACACTGACATTATGCACACGTTTGTTGTGTCTGCACATCTCTCGTTCCATACTTTATATATATCTCTCAGTCTCTCCTCATCACTTCCCCGCCCCCCCCACCCTTATCTATCTCCCTCTCTCTCTCTCTCTCTCTTAGCATGGTTCTGACAAAAATCTTGTATTTTTACACTGCTTTGGGGCTTTTTGGAATAAGTGTCCCCCAAAAGGAAAAACAATGGTATGGCCTACCAAGGAGATGAAAATGCAGGGACTGGGCCAACATTATTTGTTTAAAAGGATGATTACATATATCTATATATATCATCATTGTTAAAAGTAAACACTTAAGGGTAATAACATTTTTTGCTACTTAAATTATTGTACGTATTGTATTCCAAACAATACCAATGCGGTAATGACTTGACTTGTCTTGAAAAGCATCTTCATATCAATACATATATTTCATCGCATTTAACTAGTATTTACGATCATATGGAGTTACCTTTATAACGTAAAAAAAATACGAATTGTGCACAGTGTATTGCACAGTCAAATACACGAATACATCTCAAAATATTCAAGGATCAAATAAAAACATGTTTTGTCTTATAAAGTCGACATAGTCTTATTAGATAAAATAGTAGATCTCCTTAAAATTCTTAATTGAAAAACTCTGATTCTAGTGAGATTGATTTGGTATGTTATCAAGAATATGTAGTCGTTTAATTAGGGTCTAACAATTATCATGCATGTATTGTTTGGATGAATGAGGAGGGGATGTGATTCTTGTGGCCATTCTAAAAAAAAAAAAACATTATTGCTACAAGTATCTTGACTGATATTGTGCACACATGTGGCCCTAGTCCAGATCCTGGCCGTATTTTATCGTCCGCTTAATCTACCATACACGTCATTACGCCACTGATACACACAGTACGCACACTGCGCCAGACCACTGATTGCGCGACTCCACGAATCTGTCCGCCCGAAAAAAAAATGTGATGCGCCACCAACGTTCGTTGTCGGCGGATTGCTAAATACAGTCCAGGGGGTGGACTAATGTGGCCCTGGCATGTCTATATAATTAATGTATATAGGCAATTCCACGATAACCTACGTTACACTTTATGGTACCTTTCCTAATATATTTCAGTGCTGTAGGAAGATGCACTGGTATTAACTTTTTATTATTTTATGTCAATAACCTGAAGGTGAGACCTTCATTGCAGTATCAAAATAAACTCATGAAACACATTTTGGGGGGATTACAAAAAACTCGAATTTCCGTTGGTTGCATAAAATAAAAAAGGACATGGAAGAAAATACCACATCTTTGCAAGGTTAGTTTCCTCGTACTAGGTGCATGTAAAACCCTCTATTAGGCCCACCCCTCCTCCCCTATACCTCATCCACGTTCTGTTCTACAGTCTCCTCCTCTTCCTCCTCGTTGTCGACGTCGTCATCTTCCTCCATTCCAGATCATCCTCCTTCACTGCCTTCTCATTACATTTTTTTTTTCAATTCGTCTTCCTTCTCATTTTTCCATTTTCTTGACCTCTTTTCTCCTCGTCTCCGTTTGCATTCTCTTCTTCATCCACCATTTCATCATCATCGTCCCTTTCCTATTTCTCGATTTGTCATGTCTATCGTGCCTCCTCTTCCTCTACTCCTCCTTTTTCTTCATCATCATCATCATCTTCTTCTTCTTCTTCTTCTTCTTCTTCTTCTTCTTCTTCCTCCTCCTCCTCCTCTTCTTCTTCTCCTTCTTCTTCTTCTTCTTCTTCTTCTTCTTCTTCTTCTTCTTCTTCTTCCTCCTCTTCTTCTTCTTCTTCATCTTCTTCTTCTTCTTCTTCTTCTTCTTCTTCTTCTTCTTCTCCTTCTTCTTTTTCTTCTTCTTCTTCTTCTTCATCTTCTTCTTCTTCTTCTTCTTCTTCTTCTTCCTCCTCTTCTTCTTCTTCATCTTCTTCTTCTTCTCCTCTCCTTCTTTCCTCCTCCTCCTCTTCCTTCACCTCCTCTTCGTCATCCTCCTTCTCCACATGTCATGTCTACTCATGCTTCTCTAGCTACATTTACCAATCACCCTCCTCCTCCTCCTAGCCACTCATCTCCCAGTCATTCTATTAGCTTTTTCATGACGGTTTGTCGCGAGGTGGCGCTATACAGCAAATGACAATCCTGTGAGAATTGCAAATCATGATATGAAAATGTTTTCAACCCAGTGGCGTATGTATATATATATATGTGTGTGTGTGTGTGTGTGTGTGTGTGTGTGTGTGTGTGTGTGTGTGTGTGTGTGTGTGTGTGTGTGTGTGTAAGTTTGTTTGTGTGCGTGTGTTGGGGGGGGGGCGAGGTAGAGGGGGGGGGGGGGGGGGGTAACCCCCAATCCTTAGGGTACTTTCTGGATATAAAACAATGAATATTTTCAAACAATGTAAGAACGCTACAATCAATACGTTCTGAAGCGCTAAAGCTCAAACATTTTTATTCTTCCAGATCTGAAAAGAATACATTATCAATAACTCACCCAGAAAAAATCTCAGGCAAAGTGCGGCCAATTTATAAACTTTTGTACGCTCCGTTTTCCGTTTAGCATGTTCCCTTACCATTTAAGCACAATCATGAGTCAATGACATTCCAAATTTAGCACACAAATGTGTACAAGTTATTGCTGGTACAGCACGCACGTACACGCACGTACACGCACGTACACGCTCTCACTGATTTTTGCCTGCATTTGTTGTGTCAACTATAACAATGGTACGGAAGCTAAACACATGTTTATCGTTGAAATATGAAAAAAAAAACGTATATAACATCAGTAGTTCACCCAGCAAAGCAAGTTCAGAATCTGGGGCGAAGTGCGGTCCATCATTCATGGACGTTGGTTAGTTAGTAGGAGAATGTGGGGGCAGATTTTTTTTTTTCATCAATTTTCACCTTCCATTTTCCCCGTCCATATCATCCTCTTTATTTCCACTATGTCTAGCACTTTCATCTTTCTTTCATTCTCTATTTAATTTTGGATTATAAAGGCAATTTCCCGCCCACGTCAATTCAATTTCATAATGCCATTCAATCAGCACCTTGTCACTTGTGAAAATATTGCACGAAATCGTAAGATTGAATGATTTGATATTCATCAAAGATATCCATTTTCCAGACAAAACCAAATAATTTATATTACAGCGTAAACCACGAATTAAACCAACGTACACATGGTTTAAACAAATTTGTAACAAATGAAACTTATCACTGCGTTCAATCAAAATGAGGCAGAGAACATGCGTGTACTACGTAGCGTGGCTTTCATGTTCAACTTATTTTCCAAATGCAAAAGAAATACCAGTAGTGTACTTCTGATTGGCTAGTGTTCCCAACACGATTCTGACATTAGGAACACCACTGTGGTGCCGATATACGCTTCCTAAAAAAATAATAATGTACCATAATATGATTTAAACGGGTTAGTTCACCCCGGAATTATTTTGGTTTCAATAAAAAGAGACACATGAAAGAAACAAATTAATTAAAGTTTGACGAGAATCGGTCAGAGGAAAAGAAAGCTATGATTTTAAAGTTTTGATTTTGTGACGTCACGACTGCGAGGTGCAGCTCTCCCAAATGTTGTATACAATTTTGCGCTGCAAAATTCATGTTGATTCACCATCATATTGCGAAAGGAGAAGGCCACTTTCAATATCTATGCGAATTGGACATACACGTATTAATATTATGTTACTCATGGTACAGTGTTTTTTTATTATTATTATTTATTTGTTAGCAACAAGATTCAGTTATTAAAGATCGTTCCGACAGAGGGCGACATTGCCCTATGCGCTCATAGACTCATACGCTCATAAAAAGAATACACTCAATAAGCCAGTTCATAGAACATGGTCGGACACTCCACTGAATCAAGAACGACTAGGGATTTGATCATGAAGCTGTGTAGGTGTGTTATTTTACAGCGTGCCCATACCAACAATAGAAGCAGGTGCACATGGTGGAATGTTCGTTCACTACCTTCTCAGAGCTGAATCGCTCTTATAATCTTATATCTGTATTATAATGTATTATAAGTATAATGCATTATATCTGTATCATAATGGGTGTAAACGTGGTCCACTGTGTATGAAATTTCCATTTTACTCTGTGAGTGATACAATTGGTCCGAGGTCATTCGTACTAGTGATAATCTGCCAATGCGCACATTGCAACTATGAACTCGATTATTTGATGTGGTACTTCGGGATCGGCCGGGCAGCCACAACTTTTTTGTTTTTGTTTTTGTTTTAACCTTTTTCCTTAATCAGGAATCAATGCAGATCATTAATGTTACAAAATTGTCAATACTTATTCATTAAAAAAAAAAATATTACAGTACAAATTAGGCAATCTTAATAAAGTTTTTCAGTATAAAAAAAATAAAAGGTGAAAGTTACTAAGAGTTATGAAAAAGAAAATAGGTGAAAGTTACTGCTACCCAACCCACAATAACTAAATCATACAATAACCCGATATCAATCTTACTGACTTTTATTTGTATTATTATTATTATTATTTTTTTTTTTTTTTTTTTTGGGGGGGGGGCGTCTTGTAGCAGTGGAGTAAAAAAAAGAACAAAAAAATACAGTTTATATCAATTTTTTCAAGGAATTTTAAAACCATGTCATGAAAATAACAAATAAGTGTTAGGATCAAAGTGAAGAACGGGGAGGGAGGAAGAAATTATTCAAAATAATACATATCAAGGATACATCAACCAAAAAGTATAAGAAAAAAAGGACATCATAAGTCAGCCCGGCTATGCTCAGTGGGGAAAAAATCCATCCGCCTCACCGCGAAATATATATACCCCCCTCTCGTGGTACCGACATACCAAGCGACAGGTGCATGGCAGCTGAGGCAGGTGTGTGCTAACTAAAAGAGTTTGACCCTTGTGTGAAATTTGGAGAAAGAAAACAGAAAACGTTCGCGCTCTGTTTTAAGTCTTTTGTCTGTGAAAGCCCATTCCATTGATATTTGAATTAATTTAATGTAACACGATGTAGAAACACGATGTTAACATGTATCTAGAATCCGTATCTGGCACACAGTCGGCCTAAACATAAACAGAATCTTCTTAAAGTTAAAAAAAAAAAGTCGAAAGATGATCCATGATGCATGTTATTTACGTAACGGAAAATAATCACTCGGCGAAAAAGACTTTGGAAGTTTATTGACCTTGCAGACCGACATGCAGAGTTTGTTTACATAACTTTCTGCCAATCAAGATAAAGGATTGACAATAAAAACACTGGACTCGTCAACTATTACATAGGGGTTGTGTCATTTGTCAATACACTATTCGTATAATGTTCCAATGCTATTCACAAAGAGAGGGTTTAGTAGCACTGGTAAGGGCAAATGGAATGTCTTCATAGGCAATGTTGAAAGATTCAGGTCTTAAACTTCTAAATAATAAGAGATAATTTAAAAATGTTTATAATCCCTATACATGTACTTTATAGCCCAGTCCGAGCGGAATGCGTGTGTACGTGTGCATGCTATGTAAGTATGACACGTGCGCGCAAATGAGAGCAGTTATACACTCGATCTAGTGCGGGCCTAGCGATAGCCTGAGTACATTGTGAAAGGACGTTTTTCCCGTAAGTAACTTGCCCAGTGAAATCGCATATAGTTGGATGTGTTCAACTGTCAATTCCATCCACGAAATCTTCAGAGAAGGGCATAATATAGACTGATGCTGAGGTGCTGCGAGACAAACATTTCGTCTCCGTAACAGACAGGTAAACATTCTCGTTTATTCATTTGTGTGCAATTTCTTATTCCAGAAGTAATCACAGATGTACTTGCTTGGTGGTCAAATCTTTGTTTGAGTTTATCGGCCATTGCGGAGAAGTGTACCCGCAAGGGTCGGGGGAGCGTGCGGTGAAAGTTTCGCTGGAGCACATCCCGTGACTATGACTGTGACCGAGTTTGACTGTCTGACTGTGTGTGTGATCGAGATGCATCTATGATCCTAATATGCACTAGAATTTAGCCTTGCCATTATTTGTTGCGCAGTAGAATCGACTACAGTTTGCTTGCGATTAGGCATGTTGGGTGCTTATGTAATGGGGACTAGCTGTGTAGATGAAGATTCCTGTATAAAACAGTCTCTGTGTTAGGTCTTTCTGCTGAGATTGCATCTGGCTCCTCTGAACACTCCACTTGTGTCCAAAAACATCATTTTGATAGAATGCCCCAAATGAAATTAGATGGTCATTCCTGTCTAGGTCGATGATGGTTGATCCAAGGTGTAATTATTTCTAATCATTTATGTTGACTGAGATTTTGATTTTTTTTTTAAATTTCTGTTGAGGAGGAGGTTGCCAATTGTTTGCTATAAAAGGGAGTGAAAGTGAATTGAATTCCAATAAGATAAAAAGTGATATGCCCTTATCTGGTTCTATCTCTATTCCAACATTTTATTTTACATGCTGCGATAATATAGCTGGAACTTGACTGCTACAGAGTTGCCTTCAATCTATCTTCAAAGGCCATGTTGCATATGATAGGTTTTCAACTATTGTAACTTACCATCACTGGTAACTTCCATGGCAACGGGTGCAATAATGAGAGCTCATTGGCTGTTACCATGGTAGTGACCATTGATGGTAATTTACAATAATTGAAAACCTATGCAACATGGCCCAATACCTCATGCTATTTACAGCCTGGGTGTTTCTCTTTCTACATTTGCCTCATGGAGGCTAAACCGCCTTGAGCCCCATGCCATTTTGTTTTTATCATCAGTGACGAATATCACCGGGCTCAGGGCGATTATCCTGTGAAATGCCTAAACGAGTACCTGTAAAATGATTGTCATTTCCTCAATGGCACGGTTCAGGTGTCTGTGTCAGAGTAACAGCAGGCGTGAAAAGTTGACCCGACAAATAATTCATTTTCGACCTCCGCAATGCATAAACAAGACCCTCTGAAGAACAAATGAGCGGCTAAGCCCATATGGATTTCTTTTTCCTCAGTGGTTTTTTCAGGGTGTCTGTATCATGTCACTGAGGGAGTGTTTCACCAAGCTGCTTAATGAGATTCCCCAATTTGTTCCTGTTTTAACATAGTGGGCGTTAACAATCATAATCACATTTGATGAATCATGATAAACCCTGTATTCAGACCCGTGCTAACAACAATAATATTAATTTGCAAAGCTTAGATTTCAACTTTAGCTGGTGGGAATCGAAATCACTGAGAATCAGATTTAGCAGAAGAAAGGGTCACCAAGTCATTCGCAGCCCACAAACAGCTTTGTGAAACACCCCCTGGCTGGAAAAGTAACCCCTACAAATAATATATTTTCCCCTTGGAGCTTGGAGCTGAGGTTAGAATTGTTACTGCGTTGGGAGACCGACACCTGATTCAGCATACACTCCTGACTCGTTACTCACCGAGTCAAGTTTAGTTCAGGGGGTGCCTGCCTCTATGAGTCAAGAGGGAGGGTCTTCATACATTCAAAGCTGTAAATATTCTGACAATGATCTCTATTAATCCACCATACCTAGATTTCTTATCTTTAGAGCATTATAATGCAAAACATAGTTTTGGATGTTCATTTCATGATATTACGCTTTCACAATTTACATGATATACTGATAGTGATCTTGATTAATCCACCATATCAAGATTTGTCTGTAGTGAAGTGGGAACAGAGACAAATGAAACCAATGGTTCTGTTCTGGTACAGTGGAATTATGATATAAAGCGACCAGTATAGGGATGACACAGTTTAAATTGGGATGTATCGTGATTAGATCAAAAGCCGTTCATATCCTAATATGATCTCTCTGAATTCACCATAACCAGATTGGTCCAAGTCTTAGATAGAAAAGAAAAGAAGGAAAAGAAAATCAAGGATGGTTAATTTCATTCCAAGTTTCAGTTAAACCAAAAGAGAAACAAAAGAAAATCAAGGATAGTTGATTTGACTCCAACTGCTCTAAATATCTAAGGTTTAAAATGCAGACAAATCTGTGATATTTTGTATTTCTTGACTACACTGCATGATCATATATAAACAGATGCATGGTTGACACAAAAGGTCAGAATTCAAATTGTGATTGAAATTACTTGACTACTGTATAGGCTTGTGTGTGGTTAAGGAGAGATATCTTTGATAGAATCTATATTATTCAAGTGATTTGTCTCAATCTTTTCAATGTTTTGCCGTCACTTTTTGGCTGTTGGGCACACAACAATGAAAAATGATGATTAATAAGGCTTGTACTGTTTGAATGGTGGTGCAGTAAATTAATGCATAGCTTACATTCACTTTCTGGACCCAAAGTGTATTTGAACTGCAAGGTTCATGTATGTAGCCCATACACATTTTCGTCCAGTGGTACCCCCCCCCCCTCCCCCTGTTAAAAAACTATGGGTAGAGACTCGTAAGCATAAAATCACCTGTAAAAACTTTCTTATCTTTAGAACATTTTGATGCAAAACAGATTTGAATATTCATTTCATGGTATCATGCTTCAAATGTAGCCTTCACAAAATATTCCCCCCCCCCCCCCCAATATAAAAAACCTGTTCATGTTAGCTATTTAAAGGGAATATACTGTACTGGGAAGACAAAAGCCTTCAAAAGGGTCTTAAATTCATGTATTGTCCATTTGTAGAAACTTGTTAAAAGTTATTTGCCTTCAAATGATCCACATTTGGAGAAATAAGTGATTAAATCACACATCCTCAAAAAATGTGCAGCGCAAACATTTTGATTTAATGTAATTTAATCACCAATTTCTCCAAATGTGGATCATTTTAGCGCAAAAAAACTTCCAGCAAATTTCTAAAATGGACAATACATGAATTTAAGACAATTGGCACGAAGATTGCTCACGATCACCCTTTTGAAGACTTTTTGTCTTCTCAGTACAGTATACTCACTTTAAAATAACTGCAATTACTTTGTAACGTTTAAGGCGTAACACAGTCAAGGGTGTACAATTCATGACGTCAGCATTGACAGGTAGCTCTCGCATATTAACATTCCCTGTACAGACATATGAGCTACATGTAAAAATCACCTGTCATTCTTGTTTGCTCATGGACCTTGCTAGCCAGAACTGCATAGCATTGCTGCATGCTTAGCCTTGCTTCCAGTCTGTTTGGCTTTTCTAAACCAAACTTTTTAATAAGGGGGTCTGGCTGCAGTAGACTAATCATGCTAGATAGTTTCTCCAGCTATGATGGCCTATGATGGACTAAAAAAAGAGGAGAATGATGCAGTGACTAGTCTTAGAATACCAGACTCTTATTTTTCAGT
Source organism: Arbacia lixula (assembly GCA_963669155.1). Taxonomy (NCBI): domain Eukaryota; kingdom Metazoa; phylum Echinodermata; class Echinoidea; order Arbacioida; family Arbaciidae; genus Arbacia; species Arbacia lixula. The sequence continues at coordinate 5,066,881 of OZ022592.1, forward strand.
TTGGACTAGAAATATCCAGCAGCATGGATACCAGGCTAATTCCCTGGCGGACCTTGAGTGCCAGAAGTGCATGGTTGCCTTGCGAGGAGGAAAGCCAAGGCTCGAAAGGCGAGCGGAGGAAGGAAATATCGTCTGAGCTTGATGCAAAATAGTGGATTTCCCCTCCCCAAACAATGCTGAGTGAGCAGGGGGTACATTACGTGTATATGGCAGTCCATGTATTGCATGCTATGTATGACATCATTGAAGTCTAGTCTATGGCCACAAACTCTATTCTACTCAGGACCAAGTTCATGTATACCACAAATATGTGTTTTAGGGGAAAATTAGGGCTACAACATTATATATATCAAGTCAGGATGAAGTATTGTAAATCTACGAAGTTGCATGAAATGAAGGAGCATACATTTCTGTACAAGATGCACAAGATTAAGGCTTACCCAAGACCATTCTGTAATTGTCATTAAGTGATTAACGTTCATTGAAATTATTTCTCAAAGGGAAATGAGGTTGAAATAATCACTTGAGTCTTCAATTTGGCAACATGCTGGAAAGGATGATATCATACTTATGCTCTTAAAATTAGCACAATTATTTTTCTTAAGACAGTTGTTTACGCAATGTTAATTTAAAATTAAGTGTGTGCTTTGTTTTACAATCAAAATCTGATTTGATAAGAATAGCTTTGCCCATTTGAAAGGAAAATCGTGATCAGTGTCACTCTTAAAATGGCTTGATCGACAATGAGTTGACTGTTGAAACTGTCATTGAATTTGAATCGTATGATAACTATGCTTTCCCCCAGGAAAGATTCAAGCAGCTACATGTACTCTGGATGTTAAACCCAAGTTACTCCCAGACACATTTTTGAGACTTCGCCTCATAACAACTCTCAAAAGTCAAACGAGTGTGTCTGAAGACTACAAAACATGTACATTATAATGTATGTATGGACTGTGTTTGGGAAATGTAGTATCTGCACTTGGAGTGAGGCCAAACTTTTAAGATGTTTTTTCCCTTCTCCAAGCCTTAATATCAAGTTAAAAATACCACAATATACTGCATCTTGGAGAAAATACTGCTTCAAAAAACTTCCCTCATAACGCTAAAACGTCTATTTTTTAAGTAGAACTGCTTTATATTACATTTTCTGTTATATTTAACTATTGTGAAGTTGTGTTTTTATATTTCCCTCACTTACTAAATTGTACATGTACCTAGTGCGTGTATGTTACGGTCAGGTATTAAGCATGGTTCATGCAGTGTTTTGCAGAATGTAGATCTGTGCCTCTGTACAATTCCCCAAACTTTTCCATCTCTTGTTTCTTTTCCCCAAGTGCCTTGGTTTCCCCCTTTTTCTCTAGTGCGCTGTTTTTGTGTGGCTGCTGTTGTTTATATGACATTTTGTGTGTTTTCGTCTTGTTGTCTTCTTCCCTCTCGTTCCCGCTTTTTGCTCCTTTCTTTTGTTCACTTGAACTTTTTTCTTCCTGCGTGTTCCTGCGTATTCTTTCGCTTCTCTCCTTTGAAACTTCTTCTTGCATTTTCAATCTTTCCCATTTATACTCAAAATTGGAATGTTTGGGCTGTTATTTCTACTTGTTTTTATTCCCTTTTCTTTTTTTCCTTTTGGAGTTTGTAAAATATGTTATGAGTATGACTACTTTTTTATCAAGCAGAATTTCTATCGAATTTAGTTGAGAGAACTTGTTCCTTCGTTGTCATATTTTACTTCCTCGCCCTCCTCTTCCCTTCCCTGCTTTCTTTCTCTTTTCCTTTCTCATCTTTCTTCCGCAAGGTACTTGTTTATAGATAATCATCTTTATTTTGTCAAGGTTTATGCAGCTGAAAAGTGTCAAAGGAATTGATTGGGTGAAAAAAATACATTTTATTTACAAGTGTTTTGCCCGAATACCTTCATACTTCATCGCACCTTGTTATCAGGCAATTCTTCAAGGAATTCCAAACCCTCCTACATAAAGAGGGCCATTTACACTGGTTTCAAAATATCATGACTTTTTGTAACATCGCGAGCTAAGAGTAAAAGATGCTACACATACTTGCTATTTAACTACTTCCGAACACACACACACATTTTGTTTGGAGACACTCCACTCCCGAATGACATGTTTTTTGAAATATTTTATCAACTTCACAATTTTTTTACCAGTGTGAAAAAAGAAATCACTGGTTGTAGAGATTTTTTGCCTGTCAATACGTTTTGCACATATTTCATTAGCGTGGTGGACCCATGGAATATGCATGCTACACTACAGCTCAAAGGAATTGGCATAGGGAAAGGGAAAGGGTAGAAAGGGAAGGAGCCATAGTTTTAAACCAGGGTATATTTTGTCCATTTCAGCATGAAACATGATGCTTTAGCCTGAAAAGCATCATGTTTCTTGCTGAACTGGACAAAAATACCACAGTTTAAAACTGCAGGTCCTTCCCTTTCTCCCCTTTCCCTTTCCCTATGCCAATTCCTTTGAGCTGTAGTGTATAGAGTTTCGTTGATAATCAAAATTCAGTTTCTACCTCCAGTGTGAATGGTAGGAAAAATCCCTTCTGGAAAAATCATGAATTTTCGAAAAGGGATTTATATCTTTACTTAGTGTAAATGGGCCAATACTTTTGTTTGACAGTTCCCCTGGCCTTGCCAAAGGTGTGATAGTGATGCATTGTTTATACAACTGAGGAATGTGTCGAGGTCAAAATGTGTTTGAAAGTTAGAACTGATTTCTCTTTCTCTTCTTGTCATTCATCAATTTATTCTATTTCAATTAATTGTTCATTAAGAGGGAGAGGGAGAGAGAAAGAGGGAGAGAGAGAGAGAGAGAAAGAGGGAGAGAGAGAGAGAGAGAGAGAGAGCAAGAGAGAGAGAGAGAGAGGATGGAGAGAGGGAGGACTAGGGAGAGAGGCGGAGGAGGGAGGGAGGGAGGGTGTGTGCATGAAGAAGGGGGGGGGGGGGACCTTTCTTTCCATCAGTGAAAATGTAAACTGGTGCTCAGGCAACTTGAGCCCTAAAGGTACTAAAAAGAGCCCCTGTACTTTTATAAAAAACAAAAGAGCCAATTTTTGTTTTTCAACCCTCTCCTTTTTCCCACTCAGATATTAAACAGCATGACTCCTGCATAATATATTGTACAGACAATAGATGACAGGCTACATACTTGAATAAACTTCCAATTCCTATAGGGCCCAACTAACCACACCCCTTTACTGCAGTTCCATGGCCAATTTTAACATCCTAGCTGGACCAGGGTTCTCATAACCAGAGCATTTAACTGTGAGCAATGGCTTAAAGATTGCCCGTCCCTTTTGCAAGCTTAAAATTTGAAATCGTCTATCACGATCGTAAATTGAAGAAAGTGTGATTCAAGACCATTTCTAAGAATATAGCATGTTGAAGCTTTCTCTATATGGAACAATTTCAGCCGTTAAATTTCAAACCGACTTATTTTTGTACTACGAAAAAAGTATTAGTCTTTGTTACAGTATCTATGTGGTTATTATGCATGTGTGAAATCCTAATTTTATGAGTAATTACCAAACTTTGGAGATGATTCCTTCTATAGAACAATTGTTTTCATAATGTGTTTTATAATTTAATTAACAGATTAATCAATGAGGCAGATATTTCAACACAAAAATGCTAAGAGCCTGAGGTAAAGACTATTAATCAGATGTTGTTTACGTGAATTATTTGAATTTTACACTACGTATCAGTTTCAACATACAGCTTGCTAACACTTCTCATGTTTTGCCAGTGTTTTGATCATTTTGTGATGATCTGAAAAAGGGACGGGCTGTCTTTAAACATCTGTAGGGTACATATCGGAGAGGGCAAGAGAACAACCTTTTAATGGAATGAATGATAAGCAAAGGAGTCTCTGTACGCTCGTTTTATGGCATCATATTTGAAAAGTAATCCCTTCAATTAATATTTGAATTGTTTATGCAAACTGCTTGTAGTACGGACATGCAGGTCTAGACTGCATCAATATGAGCTATGTCTTTAATCTTTATAATCTCCTTTACCCCTTTGTCATGCCCCTGGCATATATACATGTACCACTCATAACTTCCTGCCCTGGGACTAAGTCCATAATGCCTGCCAAGTTTTCTACGTTTTGTTGATGAAGGTGTATCCTTGGTGTGGAGTGTGCGAACACATACTCAGTAACTCACCTTAAAGACAGCCAGTCCCTTTTTCAGCTCACCACAAAACCATCGAAACATTGGCAAAACATAAAGAGAAGTGTTAGCAAGCTCTATATTCACAATTTGAAACTGATACGTAGTGTAAAATTCAAATAATGCACGTAAACAACGTCTGATTAATAGTCTTTACCCCAGGCTCTTGGCAGTTTGTGTTGAAATATCTGCTTTATTGATTAATCTTTTTATTAAATTATAAAACGCATTATGAAAAAAATTGTTCTATGGAAGGAATCATCTCCAAAGTTTGGTAGTTACTCATAAAATTAGGATTTCACACACGCATAATAAACATATAGGTACTGTAACAAAGACTAATACTTTTTTCGTGGTACGAAAAAAGTCGGTTTGTAATTTAACGGCTGAAATTTTTTACATATACAGACAGCTTCAACATGCTATATTCTTAGAAATGGTCTTGAATCACACTTTCTTCAATTTACGATCGTGATAGACGATTTCAAATTTTAAGCTTGCAAAAGGGACGGACAATCTTTAAAGACAGCCCGTCCCTTTTTCAGATCACCACAAAACCATCGAAACATTGGCAAAACATATAGAGAAGTGTTAGCAAGCTGTATATGCATAATTTGAAACTGATACGTAGTGTAAAATTCAAATAATGCATGTAAACAACGTCTGATTAGTAGTCTTTACCTCAGGCTCTTAGCAGTTTGTGTTGAAATATCTGCTTGATTGATTAATCTGTTTATTAAATTATAAAACGCATTATGAAACAAATTGTTCTATGGAAGGAATCATCTCCAATATTTGGTAGTTTCTCATAAAGTTAGAATTTCACACACGCATAATAACCACATAGATACTGTAACAAAGACTAATACTTTTTTCGTAGTATGAAAAAAGTCGGTTTGAAATTTAACGGCTGAAATTGTTACATGTACAGAAAGCTTCAACATGCTATATTTTTAGAAATTGTCTTGAATCACACTTTCTTTAATTTACGATCGTGATAGACGATTTCAAAATTTAAGCTTGCAAAAGGGACGGACAATCTTTAAAGACAGCCCGTCCCTTTTTCATATCACCACAAAACCATCGAAACATTGGCAAAACATATAGAGAAGTGTTAGCAAGCTGTATATGCATAATTTGAAACTGATACGTAGTGTAAAATTCAAATAATGCATGTAAACAACGTCTGATTAGTAGTCTTTACCTCAGGCTCTTAGCAGCTTGTGTTGAAATATCAGCTTTATTGATTAATCTGTTTATTAAATTATAAAACACATTATGAAAAAAATGTTCTATAGAAGGAATCATCTCCAAAGTTTGGTAATTACTCATAAAATTAGGATTTCACACACACATAATAACCACATATATACTGTAACAAAGACTAATACTTTTTTCGTAGTACGAAAAAAGTCGTTTGAAATTTAACGGCTGAATTTTTTTACATATACAGAAAGCTTCAACATGCTATATTCTTAGAAATGGTCTTGAATCACACTTTCTTCAATTTACGATCGTGATAGACGGTCTCACATTTTAAGCTTGCAAAAGGGACGGACAATCCTTAACTGTGGCTTCACAACAAGCCACTTCATAATTGCAATTTGGTAGAACATGACCTCGGGTTAATTTCACTACTCACAGAGTAAAATGGGAATTCATTAGATTGTCGATCACATGTCAATTTATTATCATGCAAATATGGCAACAGCTATTCAGCTCCGAGAAGGTAGTGAAAGAATATTCCACCATGTGCACCTGCTTCTATTGTTGTTCTGGGCACTTTG
>OZ022592.1:5077858-5158807 GCA_963669155.1 Arbacia lixula
TCTTTCATAGATGTATTTCTGGCGTTATTGAAACCAACTTAACTTCAGGGTGGACTATCCATTCAACTGATATTTTCACTAGAGCAAATTCTGTAACTACCTATGTATTTTTCTTTAAATCTTTGAATGCCAAATGAAACATTTCTTTATTACATTTATGTATCTTAAAAATGCAAAAATCTGACAACTGGGCTGAAGGGGTGAAATTTAGTTCTGTGATTTATTTTTATCATACTCAGCGTCACTTTGTCTCGATGCCCTTTTGACTTTTGTCTTTTGGTGCCTCATTTAGTTTCCCTCGCCCCTCGTAAGTCGCCTTATCTCTACAGTCCGGGCCACATGTAGGGTGAGTTTATGAAAGTCTCTGCTTCACACATTTATTTAGTCATTTAGCTTCCATATTTTTTCTCCTGTCCTCCATTCTGTTTATCATTATCAGATAAATGCAATATACAAACTGTCATGTATGTTTGATGTCCTGGCGGTCTGTCCATCTCTCTGTGCGTGTCTCTCTCGCTCTTACATTCTTCCCTCTCTTCTCCTCTCTTCTTTGCCTTTGCCCTTTCCTTCATTCATCAACCTCTCCCGCTGCCCCTCTCTACCATCCCCCATCCCCTCATCTTCTACATTCTTTTTATCATCTCTTTAGGCGTGGCCACACTGGCAAAAACGTCCATGAAGTTTGCTTCTTAAAGTTTTGCCAGTTTGGATGCAAACTCCTCTAAAACTTTTGTACTTAACTTCCCTCTCAAGCTTAGGAAGATTATTGTTCCTTTTGTCAGACTAAGCTCCGCCCATTCAAACAACGTATCTTTAGTAAGCGTCCACTCACACAGTAGAACATGATTCTCTTTACCGTTTTACTGGTTCAAAATGATGCCCAGGCCCTAGATGCTTCATACTGACATTTTGGGCGTGTTTATCAACTCTTTTTTTGGTAGAATTAAGGTTTCCAAACGCGTTTAAATCGTTTTAAACGCGTTTCAGGGAGTTGATAAACGCAACAGTGTTTTGATTATGGGGTTCGGAAAGCTGTTTTGAAACACGCAAATTTGTGCGATCCTAAACGCGTCTGAGCCAGAAATGCGTTTAGAGAAGCGAGATAAATGCAAAGCTGTTTTGAAGTGACTTTAAACCATGTATTTCCGTAAACACATCAATCGCACACTATTGTACTATAGTGCATGTGTAATGGCGCAGTAGAGCTGCGCAGTGACAAGGCCGGTTTTCGACTTGGGCGATTGAGTTGATAAACGCACCGTTTTTTTAAACACATTCGCAAAGGCCTTTGGAAACGTGTTTCAAATTCTGAAAAGATGATAAACACGCCCTTTGTTACACAATGTATCGTTAATCCTTGTCCACACTCAGAACTTCATAGTATAGCTATAGGATGAACGTCTTGTGTGTGAATGCAGGGTTACTCTTTCTCCCCACTCTCTGTTTTTCTCTGCCCCTCTTGTTCTTATTTCCCCCCTTTTAGTTTCCTCCCCCTATACTCTCTGCATTCCATTTCCTTTCTTCTTGCTTCTTATTTGTTCTTTTTCTCACTTTAGTAGTTACCTTGCTTTTACCCCTCTCTCTCTTGCTTTCCTCTTTTCTTTTTTGCTATCTTTCCCCTGCAAGTCTGTTTTTTTCTTTGTCTCTCTCCTTGCTCTCTCTTTCCCTCTCTTTCTTTATCTTTCTCTTTTTTGCTCTCTCCTCTTTCTCTCCCTTCTCCCTCTTTCTCTTACTTCTTCCTCATTCTCTCCCTTTGCTATTTCTTCTGCTCTCTCTTTCTCCCTCCATCTTTCCCTCTCTGTCTTTACCCTTCCTCTTTTCCTTCTCTGTTCTTTCCTCTCTCACCTTTCATCTCCCTGTGTCTCTCACCCATCCTTTCCCTTCCCTCTTCTTTGCCTTTCTCTCTTGAGCCTAAACACATACCCAGCAGATGATGTCATTAATATGCATGATTTATAGAGTCTGTGACATCACAAGTGCAGGTAAACAGAGCAAATGCCAAATCAGACCAGATTCCCTGGCTTGAAGAAGGCCCATGGGCTTTAGTCTTGGTCTCAGCCACAGTCTCCATTTCTTTCATGCACAGTGCAAATATGTATTTCATGTTAGCCTCTATTCTGGGCTGTGACGTAATTATTTATTGTATATACTTGCAATGAAAAAGATTACATGCGAATAGCACACTAGATTGCCTAGCATGCGGAGGGTCTGTGGGGTTTAGTCTTTCTTTCAGCCACACTTCATGTCCATATGTAATGCATGTCCAGTTTACACTGTATGCAATGTATAGTCCACATTACAATGTTAGGCTCTGTTCCAGGCTTTGGGTAAATTAATTATGTTACACCCTGTATATACTCGCAGATAAACAGAGTGAATGACTTCATGATTGAGGTGATAAATTTGAAGACACATTATGAACTTAGATATTGGCAATAGTGGCAAGTTGTCATTGCTGGAGGTGTGTACAGTGTGTACTTAAAGATTGTCTGTCCCTTTTGCAAGCTTAAAATTTGAAATCGTCTATCACGATCGTTAATTGATGAAAGTGTGATTCAAGACCATTTCTAAGAATATAGCATGTTGAAGCTTTCTGTATATGTAAAAATTTCAGCCGTTAAATTTTAAACCGACTTTTTTCGTACTACAAAATTTTGTACTACGAAAAAAGTATAAGTCTTTGTTACAGTATCTACGGCTATAATGCATACAATGTGTGAAATCCTAAGTTTATGAGTGATTACCAAACTTTAGAGATGATTCCTTCTATAGAACATTTTTTTTCATAATGCGTTTTATAATTTAATAAACAGATTGATCAATAAAGCAGATATTTCAACACAAACTGCTAAGCTTGAGGTAAAGACTATTAATCATACGTTGTTTACGTGCATTATTTAAATTTTACACTACATATCAGTTTCAAATTATGAATATACAGCTTGCTAACACTTCTCTTTATGTTTTGCCAATGCTTGATTGTTTTGTGATGATCTGAAAAAGGGACGGGCTGTCTTTAACTGTCCTACGTGTGAATGATCCAAAGGTCTGAAAGCCCAGCCTAGCAGTCAGCATGCCATCTCAAGCCTAGCAGAAAGCCAGTGACAGGAAAAATATTGATCAATAACATAAACCGGGGCTACACGGAGCCCAGGATGAATGCTGAGGCATGTACATGTACTTCCAGGAAAACACCATCACTATGCTCTTCCTTAATTGTCCTTGTCCATGTATGCAGTAACTTCTACATGTAGATCTAGGGTTTGTATTTTCAATACTAAATGTACATATTATATTCCACGTACTAAGAATGCTGTTATAGGATTGGTCAAGAGTTGATCACGTGATAAAGCGTAGTTTTGCCCATCTGATCACCTGAGAAGGAAATTTCGTTACACTCTAGGTGATAGTACTTTTTGGTTTCGCTGATCTCTTCACTCCTCATAGTCCTAACGCGTGATCAATATTTTGAGTACGCGCGAAATAAAAAGTGCGTTACACTCGGACTATCACTTACTAAGAAAAGATCCTAGTAACGCGTCTTAACGCGCGCCCTTGTTATGTGTGTTCCCTATGGCAGCGGCTCAGGGTTAGGTAAAGAAGTAAACATTACTTTTGTATGTCAAATTGTCATTTTTGGTAAAGATAGTTGGCTTCGGATGTGGAATATAAAGCAAATAATCAACTTTTGGTTTCAGGCAATGAGACGAACTATTAATTCCTCGGCGATCTGAATGTATACGCTATCTTTCCTCAGCTGCGCTTCGGAAAGATAGCACATCCATATCACCTCGGAAGTGATAGTTCGTCCCATCACCCTCACCAACGTTGATTATTTGCTTAATATACAACCCTGTGTCCAGACACGCCAACTTCATTGTATGGTGACCCGAAACGGTATGGTGTACTGAAGTGTGACGTCATTTGAGCATTACTGTGAAGACAACTGGTTTTAAACAATGCGGGTAGAGCAAGGAGCGGTGATCACAGCAGGGACTGTGATTGGGAATGCCTGACACTAGCTCAATAAACAATATTGGACTGCTAAGTTCCTCTTCTTGGGGTGAGTTTGTTTAGAACCAATTGTCTTGACAACATTGACATGCTCATAAGATATCACCACTTCGGGACTCTATAGCTGTACCGTTTTAGGATAACTTTTAGATTGAATTCTGTGTGTGGATGCTTACTAACAATACATCGTATGAAGAAATGTTTGGTCTGTGCTAGAACGGTATAAGCATTCGCAGTCTGTTGTGTGTGTGGATGCTTTGATATTGTTACGGTCCCCGAGTTCCCTTTATTCCCATGTTTATAGTAAGCCCATATTCTCCCAAACACCCCCTCTTTCTTAGATAACCTCGAGCTCAAATCAACATTTACATTGACCAAGTTCTTGGACATTTAATGATGACGTCATTATTGACCTATACTTTCTGCATAAGTCCCTATTCTCTATTCAGAAAGGCATTAAACTGAGTATGACCTCTTCTACGTCACAACTCTGGTCAAGCTTGTCCTTGGGTGCGGAGTACATTTCATGACCCAGCAATAAACCATTTTCTCTCTTCTTCCATCATTCCTCTGACCGCTCAACGCTATTGGGGTTGACATTTACGATTTGTTATGGGGGAAAGACCAAGGATTTCTTCCAGAGATGTAATTCTCGTTTCTTTGGAAACGAGATGCTTTTGGTAAAGTTCTTGTTTGAAGTTCAATCAAGAGAAAGTTAAGACTTCAAGGAGAAGACTGACGTCTATCAACTCCTTTCTGCTTAAACTATGATGTCCCTACAAAACTACATTACTTTGTACTTAGAAATCATCATGTCATGTATTTCCTTTATGTGAATATAGTTGATAATGTACACCAGCATGTATAAATAGAGGCAGTCTAGCTGTGGATAAGACAGTTTAGAGTAAGTTTAGAGTAGGAGGAAGGAGTAGGAGACAAGCCAGTCTAGCTGTAACCTTTTGGAGCTCAACTCTAAGCCATGTTGTTACACTATATTACGCCATCGAAATGAGTATCGGAACGACATTGGAATGACCATCGAAATGACTACCGAAATAAACGTCTGCAACTAGAACTCCTGTCGACATCGTGTATTATGTACGTCTATACGTCTCCAAGTAGAGAACCTGCATGACAAAACTAGCACCCGTAACACTGGTGGCAAGCAATGAGATTCCGTAACAATATGTTATATAACAGGGCGGAGCTTAGCATGACCATGTGCTCAAAAGGAAAATTTACCTGATTGAATGCTATCTAAAGAAGATGTTAACTCTCTTATTACCATTAGCATGAAGATACAAAGTCAGGCAAAAGGGTTTTTAATGCTCAGGATTGTGATGGTTTTAAAATAGAAAATAGCTTAAAGGGCATATACTGTACTGGGAAGGCAAAAAAAACCTTCAAAAGGTAATTGTTAGCAATCTTCTTGCCAATGGTCTTAAAATCATGTATTAACCATTTTAGAAGCTTGCTGAAAGTTTTTTTGCCCTGAAATGATCCACATATGCAGGAATAAATTATTCATGATTAAATCTTCAAAATGTTCGGCCCGAACATTTTGAGGATTTGTGATTTAATCACTCATTACACCAAATGTAGATCATTTGAGGGCAAATAACTTTCAGCAAGCTTCTAAAATAGACAATACATGAATTTAAGACCATTGGCATGAAGATTGCTAACAATTACCTTTTGAAGGCTTTTTTGCCTTCCCAGTACAGTATATGCCCTTTAATGTTGAACATCAAAGTCATAGCGACTCATCGTTAAGATTAATGTTTTACACACACAGACATTTTGTGTCATCCTTGTGAAAATATAGCTTTTAGCTTTTGGGCACATGATTACAGAAAATGCAAAATGTGACAATGAAATTGCAAGAATAATAGGTAAAGCAAAATCAGCCCTCAAGAATATGGCCAGCATTGCAACCTTAAGAAAAATCAACATTAACGTGAGAGCCCAGCTAATAAGATGTTTTATTTAGTCAACGCTCTATACGGTGCTGAAACATGGACATTTATAAATCTCAACAGAAGAAAAATTGAAGCGTTTGAGATGTGGTTATATAGGAGAATATCACATATGATATATTGTAGACACAACATAAAACAAACAAAGAAATCTTGCAAATGATGAAGATTAAGAAACAGTTACTCAATACAATTAAAAAAAGGAAATGCAAATACTTTGGGCCGTTGGAAGGAAGGAAGGAAGGTTTGATGGGAAGAGGGGACGAGGGCGTCCACGTACTCAGTGGATGGATGGTATTAAGGAGTGGATGAGGCTGAGTTAAGTTACAGAGAATGTGTCAGAAGGGCACATTAGCGGGAAATGTGGCGGTCCATGGTACATGTAGCTGAAATGCTGAGAGCAGATGGCACTTGAAGAGAGAGATAGCTTATAAATGATTATGGAGAATGTCGCAGTATATTTGAAAATTCAAATTGACTTTCTACACATTTTCCCGACAAATTAAGGGGTTAACTCCAAGTTCTATTTGCATGCAAAATGAAGCTAAGCAACAACAAAAGTAGGTTATTTCACATGGGTTATGTGGTTAATTTCCCATATTTCAAAATTTCACATCATGTTTTACAAAATTGTACCAATGTCTGCAAAATGGGTATGCCACCTTTAAAGACAGCCCGTCCCTTTTTCAGATCACCACAAAACCATCAAAACATTGGCAAAACATATAGAGAAGTGTTAGCAAGCTGTATATTCATAATTTGAAACTGCTACGTAGTGTAAAATTCAAATAATGCACGTAAACAATGTCTGATTGATAGTCTTTACCTCAGGTTCTTAGCAGTTTGTGTTGAAATGTCTGCTTTATTGATTGATCTGTTTATCAAATTATAAAACGCATTATGAAAAAAATTGTTCTATAGAAGGAATCATTTCCAAAGTTTGGTAATTACTCATAAAATTAGGATTTCACACATGCATAATAACCACATAGATACTGTAACAAAGACTAATACTTTTTGCATAGTACGAAAAAAGTCGGTTTGAAATTTAACGGCTGAAATTTGTACATACACAGAAAGCTTCAACATGCTATATTCTTAGAAATGGTCTTGAATCACACTTTCTTCAATTTACGACCGTGATAGGCCATTTCTAATTTTAAGCTTGCAAAAGGGACAGACAATCTTTAAGGGAGAACAATATTTTTGATGCTGTTTTAGTTCCAAGCCTGCATAATTTGTTTTACGTTAGTGCTCAGTCGATTTGCTCGGCTGAAGAAAGTCACTCTACCGAGCCATGCTGCGTACTTAGTGTGACTAACTTGAAACAAAATATCGTCCATGATTGCTCCAATATTACAATAGTTATCCTGCGCGACAGGAAAAAAATAGATTGCCTACTGATACGCCTGAAATGTGATGCCTTTTGAGCATGTATTGTGTAAGCTGACAGTGTACATGTATTTTTTTTTTTTTTTTTGGGGGGGGGGGTTGGAAGTACAATTATGATATGCAGCCATGGAAACAAATTATTGGACCACTTAATGAAGATTTGGCATTTGCAGTTGATCGTAGATGTAGCTTCATTTCCAGGCTTTCAGTTATAATCCAAAGTTTTATTTAGCCAGGTCTGCTGCAGTAGATTAATAATTCTGAATTTGCCTGAATTACCTAGCTTTCCTAACTATTAACCTAACTATTAATTATATATTATCAACTCCAGTATGGACAAGTGCAAAATATATTTTGTGTTTTTAGGCTGATGCTTTATTCTTTTATACTTTTATATAAACCAAGGAGCTTCCATAAACAGGATTTGCTGCAGTACATCAATCGTTCTTTTATTTTGCCAGAATTACTAAGCTTTCCTAAAATTGCCATACCCATTTTTTAATGAAATATTCTCAGCTCCAATGTAGATGAGTGCAAAAAAATATTTTGTGTTTTTTAGGCTGATGCAGTCTCATTTGACTTCAATTAAGATTCCTGTAACTTCCTGAGATTACCACACGTAGTGAAAATGAGATTAAAAAACCCTAACAATGCCCCTTTTGTGTGGCGGGCTGATGCAGACCTAGTAGTGCCATTCTCATTGGGCTTTAAAAAATCGCGAAGTTAGAAAAATCGTGAAGTTAGAAAAATTGTGAAGTTAGAAAAATCGCGAAGTTAGGGGACTGGGACAATAGGACCATTCGGCTTTTGGTACGGTTGCTAGGCAACTTTCACCCTAACTTCGCGATTTTTCTAACTTCGTGATTTTTTAAGCCCAATGAGAATGGCACTATTTTTTCTGATTTTCCTGAGGAAGTATGATCGCGATGTTTTGCAGGTTCGGTTCAGTGGAGACCCCTGCCACTAGGATTAATGGAGTGAGTCATCGCGCAGATTTGCTTTGTCGTTGACGATCTCATCAGGGCGGAGGGACGTGGATGGTTGGGCCCACACACCCAGCATCAGAGCTAGACTAATTAGGTAGCATTTCAAAGGAGTGAGAGATGGTAAGGGGAATGTAGAGGAGAGAGAAAGAGAGAGAGAGAGAGAGAGAGAGAGAGAGAGAGAGAGAGAGAGGGGGAGAGAGAGAAAGTGAGAGAGAGAGAGGGAGGCTAGAGAGGGCCCACACACCCACCATCAAAGCCAGAGTAGAGGAAGCATTTCTGAAGGAATGATTGATAGTAGGGGGAGAAGGAGAGAGAAAGAGAGAGAAACAGAGAGAGAGAGAGGGGGTATAGTAGAGGTATGGGAAGGAGAGAGAGAGAGGGGGGGGGGGGATAGGGAGAGAGCGAGAGAGAGAGAGGGGGGGGGGAGGGTGATGCACGGAGGGCCCACACACCCACCGTCAAAGCCAGACTAATTAGGTAGCATTTCTAAAGGAGTGAGAGATAGTATGGGGGAAAGAGAGGACGGGAGAGTGGAAGGGAGAGAGGAAGGGAGAGAGAGAGGGGAAGGGAGAGAGAGAGAGAGAGAGGGAGAAAGAGAGAGAGAGAGAGAGAGAGAGAGAGAGAGAGAGAGAGGGTGAGAGAGGGCCCACACACCCACCATCAAAGCCAGATTAGAGGTAGCATTTGTGAAGGAATGAGAGATAGTAGGGGGAGAAGGAGAGAGAGAGAAAGGGAGAGAGAGAGAGAGAGAGAGAGAGAGAGAGAGAGAGAGGGGGTGTGGTGAAAGTATGGGAGGGCGAAAGAGAGAGAGGGAGAGAGGGAGGGAGAGAGGGAGAGAAGGAGAGAGAGGGGGGTAGGGAGAGAAGGAGAGAGGGAGGGTGATGCACAGCGGGCCCACACACTCATTGTCAAAGCCAGACTAATTAGGTAGCATTTCTAAAGGAGTGAGGGATGGTAAGGGGAAGAGAGAGAGGACGGGAGAGAGGAAGGGAGATAGAGAGGGAGGGAAGGAGAGGAAGGGAAGGAGAGAGAGAGAGAGAGAGAGAGAGAGAGAGGGAGAGGGAGAGAGGGTGATACATATAGGGCCCACAGGGTATCATTTCAAATGGAATGAGAGATGGTGAGGATGAGGCAGGGAGAGAAGGAGAGAGGCATAGAGGGGGCGGGGGTAGAATGAGAGAGAGAGGAGAATCAGTTGTCAATACAGTGAGAGGGAGCATGACAGAAAAAGAGGGAAAAAAATGCCAATTCGTCACAAAAGGGGGAGGGGAAGAGCGGGATCGGGGAGCGCATGGCAGCCAAATTAATTCATTACACGCAAGCGCCTGACTCTGCATCTAGGGATCACACAATAGATCTACTATGCGGTTCATCTCCGTTCATATCACCAGTCCAACGTAGACACAGACGAGCGCGTACGCCACAATGAATTTACTTTATGGCTCATTTAACCCATAGGCTAAATGCCTCATTTCAGTGATACTCCTCAAGTGCTTAATTATAATTTTGTGGCTTTATATGGTAACCAAATGATAGTTGTTGATGATTATGGATGTGTGCAGTTTGTGCTAAGTGTGTACTTAAAGCAGATCAGAAACATGTATGGGAATAGTGCCAGATAAAGGTTGAAAACAATAATGAGTGAAATAAAAATATAAAAAATAGTAATAAATAAATAAGTTTTATTAATTACAATTATGAAAAATTATATGAATACATACATGTAAACTTTCTACTTATTCCAACAAAAGGTCCTGTGCACATGTTTTTTGCACTGAACAGAATAGAATAAAATATGACAAGTTAGGATAGATTAGAAAGACCTCAAGAGAGAGAGAGACAGACAGACAGAGGCAGAGAGACAGACAGACAGACAAACAGACAGACAGATAGAGAAAGGTAGGGTGAGAAAGGTACATGTAGACAGACAGAGCGAGATAGGGAGGGAGAGAGACAGAGACAGAGACAGAGAGAGATAGGGAGATTATTTTTAGTCCAACACAAAATTACAGTCTTCGGAGAAAGGGGGAGTTGAGGTGATGGGGGGTTTATTGCCATTTCGTCCACTGCCATTTCGTCTTATAGACGAAATGAATGTAGACGAAATGGCTATAAGAGGAAATGGCAGTAGACGAATTGGCAATTTACCATGATGGGAGATAAAAGGAGAAAGGGTGGAAGAGAGAGAGAGAGAGAGGGAGAGAGAAAGATTGAAAGACAAAAAGATAAAATTTAAGAATGAGATGGTAAATGAATGCACTGGGGAGGAGCTGGGGATGAATTATGTCTCTAGACTATTCAGCAATTTAAAAATAGCTTCCCTCTGATGATCATGAAAATTAAAAAGGTAAGAGAAATAATGATTCATTTGTCAAAAAAATGAACTAAAATCACAGCCCTCATCCCCTTCCCCTTCACTCGCCATTTTTCTCTCCCTTCAAATGCCTGCTATTTACTGTCAGTGCTAATTATAGCGTTCGCTTCATCTTCGTTTTTTGAAGCCATCGTACATCGGCCGCCAGTCCTGTCGGCCGCCCTGCCCGGCCCTGTCCAGCACAAAATCCTGACTTTTTCCCTCTCTCCTCATCCCCTGGTTGCAATAAGCCAGGGTTCTTACCGCAGCCTGTGCCTCCAGCGACCGTCTGTCCGTCCGTCACTCTTCATGTACAAACGCAGCACCGCTAAAAATGTGTGTAGCGTCCAATCCAGATTGTGTGTAAATTATACATCATTGGGGTATACATGTACCGTACATGCGCACACACACCACACAGTTTGGTGTGTAAAGAGACAGTGCTATGATTTGAGGGATAGCTGAGCCTGTGTGTGTGTGTGTTTGTGTGTGTGTGTGTGTGTGTGTGCTGTGCAATGACTTACCCATGCTCAACCCAGATCATGTAGGAGTGATAGAGAGAGTGTATCTACGCTCTGTCAATTTGGTCTTCATTCAGGCACATGCTGTTGGAGGAGTACAGAGGAGGTATAGAAGACTTGAAAGCAATCTTTTTTAGCATTATTGTCTGTGTCATTTTTTGCTGGCGTTCTGTGGGTTTTTTGTGTGTGTGTGCCGCTAGTTGGAAGATTTGGATCAAATTACTTTCTTGGGAATGCAGAGGGAAACTGGTTTTAACAGTATCGTTGGATTGTACGCCATCTGTCCATTTGTATCAATTTATGCATCTCTCTTTTTTGTGATGTGATTTATCGCTCTGACCAATAAGATCTGGACGTTTCGCTCCGTCTGTTTATTTTGCCTATATTGATGTAATCTATTTGACATGTGGGGAATATGATACGTCAGTTGTTTTCCCTCCTTTTTTTTTTTATAATTCTCACACTCTTAATTTCATATTCTTGATGATTCTTTACAGATCTATGCTGAATAATCTGGATTTCTAGGACTCGCAAGCACATCAAGCTTGACCCAAAGGGATTTTTCCAAGAAGAAAGTGGAATTACTGCTTGAAAGGACATTTTTCTCATCTGTATTTTGACTGATACTTCAGGTAAGTGTATTTTTGGTGTGATGGATGCATTTGACCTGCAGTACACATGTATGTGGAAGTACTTGGTACTACAGTATATGACCTGGCGTATGATGTTCCTGTAATGCACAGTTAACTGTTGCCTGCTAATATGGGCAGTCCGTGATTGCAATCAACATGTTCAAAGGCATGGAGCTGATTGCATTTGCTTTAATTTGATTGCAGTTAATCTTTGCCATCACTCTAAAGTTGATCTCTCTACCTACAGCTTATGCATTGAGCTGATTACATAAATTATGATTGCAAGATTGCATTTTGATTTACATGTACTATCACTGTGAAGTTAATCTTGGTAAAAGTGAATGGTGTTGATTACACATGATTGCATTTGATTACAGTTTATTGCAATTGATTGCATTTTATTGCAATTGTTTGCAGTCAGTCCTTGCATTTTGAAGCTGGTCTCGGTATATTGTGCGTGGAGCTGCTTGCAAATTGATTGCATTTACGATGCAGTTGTTGCAATCGCTGTAAAGTTGATCTCTGTACAAATGCATCCTTGGAGCTAATCTGATTTAAATCAATAGATTGCAATCAGTGGCTGCAAATCATTATTAAGTCGATCTCAGGATTATCCGTAGCTTACTTCTCTGTGCTAGAGAATGTGCCTACAGGTACATTCACTCTAGCTCAAAGGAATTGGCATAGGGAAAGGGAAAGGGAAGAAAGGGAAGGAGCCGTAGTTTTAAACCGTGGTATATTTTGTCCAGTTCAGCATGAAACATGATGCTTTTTAGGCTAATGCATCGTGTTTTGTGCTGAACTGGACAAAATATACCGCTGTGGCTCCTTCCCTTTCTTCCCTTCCCTTTACCTGATG
This sequence comes from Arbacia lixula, assembly GCA_963669155.1. Taxonomy (NCBI): domain Eukaryota; kingdom Metazoa; phylum Echinodermata; class Echinoidea; order Arbacioida; family Arbaciidae; genus Arbacia; species Arbacia lixula. The sequence goes on from OZ022592.1 coordinate 5,090,592, forward strand.
CCAATTCCTTTGAGCTGTTGTGTACCTCTGTACAGACTATAGAGACACTGGGGTCTACTGCGCATCATGTGTTCACACCGTCTGTCCTAGACATGATGTTTTACATCAGTTCTGTGCCTAAACTAGTGAAAGAACCCATTAATTGTGCATGGAAACTCCTTGAGTACCGTAACTGAACAAAATGAATAAATGATAGCATTGATGCTGGGAATAGTTTCATTAACTCTTTGTGCGTTCACCTGTGAACCCCCTGTGCGTTGCATTAATTTGAGTGTGCGCATATTCCAATGAACTCTTGTCGGAGTAGTAGCTTTCAAGGGCTATAACTTTTTATTAGATTGTCGTGAGGAAAAATAGTGTACATATAAAATATAGAGAATTTCATGGGCTTTCCACTCATATGTATTTTGTCTGGCAGTTGAGGAGCTACTGTATCACAGGGCTTTACTTGTGCAGAACATTTGAAAAAAAAGTCAATGTTTTCAGTAGTGCTAATGTAAATGATATGTTGGACTCTTCATTTGCTGTAAATTGCAGGGAAATTATTGCAGTTATTTTGCTAAGACCATGACCTTTCTATTGATATCAAAATCATTAAGTTTTGAAAAGAAGAAAGTTCGATGCAGGAAGTGCATAGAAAAGCCTGTATGGCCAAGAATTTGGCTTGAATTAGGACTCGAGGAGCTCTTTGTGTTGTAATACAAAGAGATCGCCTACAATGCGTACATGTACACGCACCCACTAAGACCATGACCTTTCTATTGATATCAAAATCAATAAGTTTTGAAAAGAAGAAAGTTCGATACAGGATGTGCATAGAAAAGCCTGTATGGCCAAGAATTTGGCTTGGTTAGGACTCTATGAGCTCTTTGTGTTGTAATACAAAGAGATCGCCTACAATGCGTACATGTACACGCACCCACATAATCACAGTACAATAACAAGGAACTTGTGTGATTTTCTTCTGTACTGTACTGTACAAGATGGAAAAATACCGAAACAAAATGATCAAAATTCTCCGAAATCTTCTATGTAACCCTATGCTGCAACGCGAACAAGCGGAAAGCCTATTACAGTTACGATCGCGAGCAATAGTACCGAACAGTGGTACGGTTCGCAGTACGCACATATTTCCATTTCCATTCACCTACGTGTGTTCTGTGCAAAATTGCGAACGAAACGTGTCCACGGTTGTGCATTGATGCGAACGAAACGTACAAAGAGTTAAAGTGAAATAATTTCATGATTCCTAAATATTCCCTTTCCACTTAACTTGATTTCAAATGCTTAAATACTCAAATTGTATGACTCTCCACATGCGTTGTTGCACTATAAAGTTGCATATCATGCAAGTTGCATGACACAGCATTCTTCCTACCATACACCTGTATGTAGAGTAAACTACAGTCTCTTAGAACACACAGATCCTACACATACAATACTGTACGTGTAGAGCAGGACTTCACCAGGGCCCTGTTGCATAAAACTTACCATTAATGGTAACTTTGCTAGCAATAGCAACCTCCATGAAAAACTAGAATTTGATTGGTTGTCCAGCGATGTTACCATGGTAGTTACCATTGATGGCAGAGTTACCATTAATGGTAAGTTTTATGCGACGGGGCCCTGGAATGGATAGCATTAACAAGAACCAAGCCTTGATAATGTCTTTGACTTACTACACATTTTCATGCTGAGCGGGTTCAGTTGTAAAGAATATCGTGCTCTGCCCTGCCACAATGCACATTACATATTCTGTGCAAGGTATGCGCTGTATGAATGGGTTATCACTTATGTGTGAGGTTCAAGGCCCCTGTTTGCCAATGACCAAGTAATTTACCACTAATGTATCATAGAGTATTTTGAGGGGCTGAGTTATACCCCCTAGAGGCCTCAAATGCCCCCTACACTTATGTTACAGAGAGGGTAGGGGAATAGAGGGAGGGAGGGGGTAGAGAGAGAGGGCGGAAGGAGGGAGGCAGGGAGGGAGGGAAGGAGAGAGAGATGGAGGAAGAGAGAGAGAGAGAGAAAGAGAGAGAGAGAGAGAGAGGAGGGGGGGAAGTGAAGGGGTTAAGAGGTAAGAAATAAATGATAGAGATGGGGGGGGGGGGCAAGGAGAGAAAGAGAGAGAGAGAGAGAGAGAGAGAGAGAGAGAGAGAGAGAGAGCGAGGGGGGGGGGGTGAAGGGGGTTCAAGAGGTAAGAAATAAATGATAAGAGATGCAATAGAAAGATGGAGAAATGAGGAGACAAGTATCAGAAAAAGATTGATTTAGTGGAAGCTCTGGACAAAATTCATCTGAATAATGAAGGGGTTTGGGTGGGGGGGGGGGGGCAAGGCGAATAGGAGATGAGAGAGAGAGAGGGAGAGAGAGAGAGGGGGGGGGGGAGAGGAGGGGCTGCTCTAAACCTTAGTGAGAACATTAACTCTTACAGCACCCATGCTGCATCATACATCAGTACACTAATTATATCAAACAGTGATTTGTCTAACTCAGAAATGGTACAAATGCAGTGTGCATAAAAAAAAAAATGCTGGCCCCTTAATAGCTGTTGGTAATATCTGATCCAAACTGAAAAAATAATCTGGTACTTATCAGACTTACTATTTTATTATTCGCCATTTCTCCTCTTTTTTCAGTCTTTCCAAGAAGAAATTTACATTCATAACTCTGCTGCAGTCAGACGTCATTATCAAATAGTTTGGATGAGGAGTATCTGACAGCTTGGAAACCAGGGGCCATATTCATGAAAGCTTACCGGTACTAGCCTAGTTAGTGACTAAAATGCATGCATCTGAATGCACCTTAGCAGCTAACTAGGCTTAGTAAGGTTTCATGGATATGGCCCCAGGCTATGTGCACATTGGCACTGTCGTTGGGGAAGTACTCCATAAGTTCTTGACACCTCTGTAGTGTCATAAAGGCACATGGTTTATTTTTAGGTCCACATGGAGGCACTTATGTAATGGCACATTTATGATGAGTTCTTCCTCGGTGTCTCTTCCATTCCTTCAGCCTGTTAGATGAGTAGTCTCGCCTCAAGGCAGGGGGACATTTCACAATTATTAGGTGTGTCTTCATTAGCCCGATGTGGCGAAATAGCTAGCTAGCTGTGACCGAGATAGCCTAGCCAGATCACGAAATAGCTAGCTATTTGCGCCTTCATTAGCCAGATCAGGCCAAATAGCTAGCTATTTGGTTGAGAAAATTTCGCAAGAAATCTTGGGCTAGATGGAGCTAGCTCGAGCGAGCTCGGAGTGTCTTCATTAGCCTGAAAATTTCTCGATCCCAGCATGCATCAGCGCGCAGCGAGGCATTGTTTACGTTAGGTTTTTATTCGTGCGTGAATGCGAGCTCACAACCGAAGCCATGCGGTTGTGGCCTATTCCCGTCGCACGTTGCGTATGTGCGAGGGGGGTAGGGAGTGTTGCTATCTCGTGGTAGTTACTAGTGCAGGGGGAAGTTTCTCACTTCCGTTTACATCGTGCCTTCTCATACCAGTAGTCTGACCAGGCTGAAGTACTTGTTCAGTAAAACAGTCCGTGTTTCATTTAAAGGTTAAAGATGTGCCCACATATACACTCCAGCTGAAAGGAATTGGCATAGGGAAAGGGAAAGGGAAGAAAGGGAAGGAGCCACAGTTTTAAACCATGGTATATTTTGTCCAGTTCAGCGTGACTCACAATGCTTTAGCCTAAAAAGCATCATGTCTCATGCTGAACTGGACAAAATACATGTATACTGCGGTTCAAAACTTCAGCTCATTCCCTTTCTTCCCTTTCCCTTTACCCGTGCCAATCCTTTGAGCTGTAGTGTATTTCTTGTGAAAAAAGTTGCATCTGGTACACTATGAGTTAATAGCATGTGGGCCTATCTACAATCATGGGTACATTTCTGTTTCATTTACTGTAACATTTGCATAAATCTCTTAAATTCCAATTATTTTTTTTTTGTCTTTTAACTAAACCAGTCAATAATAATAAAATATCAAAGAAATGTATTAATTTGCACTTTACAAGGTTTCATACGCTTCAGAAAATTTGCCCTGTATAAATTTGCCACAGCATGTTGGTAACAGGACAGACGAGTTTATTGCGTCTCTCCTGTAGTCAATTCCCACTGTGATATGGCGAATTTATATAGGTTTAGCTTAGAAATATATAATAATGGACATTCAGAGCATTATTTTTGGGGGAAGTTGATTCAACACTCTGTCATATTTTGGTGGTGCAAGGTGGTCATAATTTCAAATGATTCAGTTGTGCCAAGAAATATCCCTTTAGTGTAGACAGACCCACGTGTACAAGAACACTGTTCATCCATTCTTTGCATAGCCTGTGTACGGGCTTACTTTTCTCCACTCAGATACTGAGCAGCACAACTCCCACACAATCTGCTGCGTGGACAATAAGCAACAGGCTAGGACTAAACTTCAAACTCCTTATAAAGGCACAATTAAACCACGCCTCTTTGGTGTATTGCAACTCCACAGCAAATTTTGACATCCTAAATGGACCAGGGCTCACAAAGCCTTAAAATATAACTGTGAGGAACCAGTTAATCTTACTGAAGTTAAGCTACTGTAAAAATGTGTTTTTTTTCGTGTGCAGATATTTTCGCGCTCGGCTGGGGTCCCGACATTTTCGCGCGATGTTAAATTCGCGGTCTGGAAATCTAAAGTAACTATAACTAGGCTAGGCTAAGTAATCCATCTGATCATGTGCGAACTACAGTACTGTGACCGTATTCATTTGACCTACATTCTGGACATTCTTCCACACATCACGCGCACTGTATTGTTGTGTGTGCTATTTATAGCGCCGCATACGCAACACTGCTCATGGAGGTCAACACATTTCTAGCGTGGATAAATTTGTGGTAATGCTCAAAACCTTTTCGTGTGATGTTAAATTCGCAAAAATAAATCCCCCGCGAAAGAAACCACTTATACAGTAAGCTGAAAGAGCCTGTGCATGTAGAGCTACAAGCCATAGTGTTTTGAACTGAATACCACAAAAAATTTGATATGACATATCTAATCATCCCTCTCTTTAAGCTCATATCTACAATAGATCACATCACCAGATAGCCAATCTTTTTTGCGTTGATGATGAAGATGATGCGGTCTGCCATCTTTTTTTGTCAAACGGAATGTTCAGCCTTGTTTTTTTATCACAAAAGTAAAGGGAGGAAACGGTCTATGAGGCGCATTCTAGAAACCAGTCTGTTGTTATTCTTCTTCTTTCATTTTAAAATGCCAGTCAGTTAAATTTGACTTTTACTATTTTTTTTTCATATAAAACGTCCATGTATATGTTTTAGTGTTGAAAACATAAACCTGATCTCCTTTCAGTTGGCCTGGCTTCCAGGCCATGGGACAGTTTTAATCCAAACTTAAAAAATAAATTCTTACTCAAATTCTCGTACTCGCAAGACTATTGACTTTTGTATTCTCCTCTTTCTTCTATATATCTCACATATTTGGCAAGGCAGTAGTTCTGAGACATTGGAAAATCTTAGTCTAGTGCAGTCAGACACATCAATTGAATACTTTGGATTAAAAAAAAAGGCCCAACAGCCTGGAACCCAGGCTGCATGCACCCCAACCTGCCCTCCCCCCTCCCCCCTTCCCCCTCCCATTCCTGGTAAAGAGATCGTCCCACTAAATTACACTGTCGTCCCCCTGGTCATTATCGCGGCAACGACATTGCCAGGCGCTACATTGAACTCCTAATTCAGATTGATAACATCAGTGATGAACTTTGGCAAGTGCAGTGTCTCCCTGCAGTTTGCTCCACTGTCCCACCTATTCACATCTATTGAGGGTTATGTTTTCCTTTACAAATGTATATTTGTGTGCACTCCCACATGCATTGTTGAGATGGCTTCGCGTCCCACTTATTTATTTTGGTGTATGGTTGATTATGTTCTACATCTGTATAGCCCACAAATGCGATGTTTACATGCACTGCCCCACATATCGATTTCTGTGTTAGGTACTAGTTCTACACTCCCACATGCATAATTTAGATGACTTAGGGTCCCACCCCTTTATTTTGGTGTACATCTGTATATCATGCATCTTCCCACACATATTAATTTGTGTGCTAAGCCCCAGTTCAACACACCCACATTTGTTGTATGTTTGGTTGGTCCCCTAGTATTTCACTCTCCCACATGGGAGTAAAAATATTTGTTGAGTCTATCGTCCTCCGGGGCTCTTCACTAGTAATGATCATCTTTATGTTTACCACAAGCTTGAAAAGTACTTGAAGCCCACAGAAATAATTATTTAATTTTCACTGAATGATTGTAGCTATCGCAGACTGACTTACTTTGTATGGGAAAGCGAGACCCATTGTACAACATGGCAAGGCAGGGCTTTCTCTACATTGCATACTAACATCTCATTTGTCTATTCACCAATATTAATTGTCTTCATCTTTACCAAAATAAATAATTATTTGATTGTTTTCACGGCTTATATCACAGATTTGATCTTGTACTTTATTCAGTATGTTGTCAAGACAACTGGTTCTGAACTACTAGTATGTGAGTAGAGGCTAAAACAAACATCTGTAATTATAGCTGGGACTTTCATTGGGAGTGCCTGGCACAAGCTACTTGACATTTTTTGTACCAGTGAAAGTCTCACTTGAGTGGTGTTGTTTAGAACCAGCAACATGCATAACATAGGGCCTATGACGGACACCACTTTAGTACTCTGTTGTAGTTTCAATTCTCTACATTACCAGATTGAATAGCACTTCAATATTGTGTGTAAAAACTACACCTAATCTACTATACATTTCAAAGCAGGGCTTTTGCTGCATTGCATACAAGTCCCTTTTCACCAATAGTAGTAACCTTCCTGTTCACTCCAAGCTGGAAAAGTAGCCAACGCAAATGATTAATTCAACTGTCACTGAATTATTGTAGCTATTGCAGATTGACTTACTTTGTATGTGAAAGGTAGGCCCATCGTACACGGCTATACATGGTAAAGCAGGGGATTGTGCATTGCATACGAGTGCCTCTTTCGTCCCTTTCCCAGTAATAATCATCCTCATGTTCACCACTACAGCGCCCTCTCCACGACCCCACCCCCAAACCCCTCCACCCACCCCCAAACCCCTCCACCCCTCCAAACCCTGTAATGGTCCCATGCCAGGCGGAGCGGCCTCCCAGCAATTACGTAGTGGGATGAGGCTAGGTTGCTATGGCAACAGTGATGTGAGCGCCATTTGAGCTTGGGCATATGATAGGCATGCATTCATCGTCCTTCCGTGATCAAGGCACACCGCTCGTGCAGACTGCACAGTTAGTATGTAAGTGCATGTAGGTTTTAGGTGGGAAACGGGATGGATGGAATGTGAAATATTTGTGCGCTGATGAGTGAAGTAAATTTGTGATTATTATTACGATGACGTTTCATTAAATCTTTTCTCTAAGACGTGTGTAAGAGATCCAAGGATATTCAGAAATACACGTAATGCACACGTCATACAGTACGGCATTACTGTACACTGTACAGTGTCACATGTAATGTGTACATAGCTGAAAATATGATATGAAATGCAAATTTGGACAATACTTTGTGTACTTTAGTTAACTATGAATTTTACTGAAAATTGTAGGGTTTTGAATGAAGCAATTTAGATATTATCCCCCAAACATTTATTTTTACCCCAGTCTACATAACTCACTAATCAAACGCAGCCTATTTGCGAAAATATGCCATTATGTGCCAATAAGTGCAACATACATGTATAGCAATGGGTGGTCCTTTGAGTTCATTATAGCACATCTACACTCAACAATGTAGAACATGCAATGTACAGACACTGCATCAACCACAATAAGAGAGTCCTTGAAATTAAGATCAAGATTGTGAAATATAATAGTCACATACATGATTCAAATCATGCATGAAAAACATAACATTTTGGAGCTTCCTTCCTTCCTTATTCTTATCTCATATTTCTAATTAAAAATGAAAATTGCTGCTAACATCTATCACAACCTTAAATCTAATGCCTTGCAAGAGGATGTATACACTGCCAAGTTGTCTGTATATGTGCCATGTCATGCAAATCCTGTAGAGCAGAAAATTACCTGGCACTTCAGAGTTAACTTCAAAACTTAAGGGGCATATACTGTACTGGGAAGACAAAAAGCCTTCAAAAGGTGATCATAAGCAATCTTCTTGCCAATGGTCTTAAATTCATGTACTGTCCATTTTAGAAACTTGCTGAAAGTTATCTTACCTCATATGATCCCCATTTAGAGTAATTGGTGATCGAATCACAAATCCTTGAAATGTTTGGCCCGAACAATTTGAGGATTTGTGATTTAATCACTAATTACTCCAAATGTGGATAATTTTAGGGCAAATAACTTTCAGCAAGTTTCTAAAATGGACAATACATGAATTTAAGACCATTGGCAAGAAGATCACAATCACCTTTTGAAGGCCTTTTTGTCTTCCCAGTACAGTATATGCCCTTTAAAGAGTTAACTTCAAAATTTAAATCATTTGTATTGGTACATAGACACACATGATGAACGACCTCAAAACAGAGCTACTGTTTGGCACTTCCATGTAACAGAATGACAGGCAGACTCATTTTTTAAACTTTAAAATGAATGCACAACAAAATCTCTTTCCTATGATGTCAAATATGATGCACAGTTCTATGCAGAGAGCTGGTTTCTACAAGAAGTGCTGTTATTTTTTTAACACAGCCTTTTCTATTAACAATTTGTGCATGTCAATGAGCTTGGTAATGGAATGACACTAAAATGGAATATGTACACTGTATGTTTTTCAATTCCATGTATACAGCAAAAAGCAGAGCTCCGATTGTCACCAGCTGAAACGTCCCATTCAGACATTGCTGCAATCATACAAAATCTATACTGCAACAGTTTTACATGTCAGTCTACATGAATGTACCTGAAACCTCAAACATTTCTTTAGCTTTACATGAGCATGTGTACCTGAGCATGTACATGTATCTAATCTAAAAACAGAGCTGCAATTGCCACCAGCCTAAACCTCCCATTCAGACATTGCTCCACTCAGGCACCCCACCGCGCCCCAAATTTGCCCCTCTTTACCGCTCTTAACCCTCGCCTCATCGGCCCCCCCTGGGTGTGTTGCCCTGTCAGATTATAAACAGTGGGTGCGCTCTGCAGCTCCCCTGCACCCTTACTGCCTTGGGCGCCCAATTAGCGCTGCAGTGATAGAACAATCACAGTCAGTTTGCATTCCTGTTAAATCAGGTGAGGAGTTGTTACTACCACTCCACTTACATGCAGGCTGGATGCATTGAATGTAGGGTGGCTCGACTTAAAGGGAATGTACTGTACTGGGATGTGGGGCGTAGCCATCCTTTTTGAAGGTCTAAAGTACAAAGTAGAAAAATACCTTGATATTGTACAAATAAATGCTGAACTTCAGTGCCTTCCCAAAGTAGAAACATAAAACTAGCTATGAATGGGTTTATATCAATTGGCTTTTAGATTTCACATGGATTTATAGGCCTGCACGTTATTAAATTGTAGTATCATACAATTTGGTCACAAAAAAAAAAAAAATCTGTAAAAATTCTGCAAAACACCAAGCTGCATGATGAAAATAATACAGGATTTAAATATTACACTGTACGTGAAGACAACTTTTGCTGATGCAAATGAAATGTAGAGTAAGCAAGCTTTGTATTTTCCAGTTGCCTTGTAATAAATTCTAATCAACAGTTAGTTTGCCATCACCATGACAACAGCTACATGTGATGTTCCAGTTCTTCTGCTTAGTATTTATCTTTTTTTCCCTCTCTCTTTTCTACTAATTCATTTCGTGTAAAACATTATCTAGTACTTTTATTTTGTTCTTCTTCCCAACCTTATTTCTCCTTTTCTTCATTTGTGCATATTGCTTTAACTCTAAATGCTAGAACTGGAAAGTTAGTATTTCTTATGTACATGATCATACAGTGTTTGTGTATTGAAAACAGGTTATAGACGGCTACCCATGATGTTTGTTTTCTGCTCACAAACTATGTCTAAATAATGATTGTTTGAGTACTCCTGTACCCAGCAGTGGGGAATATACACAATTTGACCCCATAAAGAGCCCCAGTAAAAAAAAAAAAAAGTTCATGGTGTCCATTTTATGCTACTAGGGTCGAAAAGTAGTGAACATCAAAATGTTTTTCCTGTCATTTTGATTTTGCAATTATGGTAACATTTGTTGTACTGTATCATGGAAAGAATAAGTCTTGAAAAGTAATCCTGTAAATTGTCCTTGTATGAGGTACCTAAAAGCTCTGTATTCTTGCTATGTTATGATAAAATGTAAAATTAATTGAATTTAATGAAATTCACTGCAGTTGACATGTAATCTCACTGAACTCATGTACACTGTATGTTCAGCTACCAATGAATTCAATTCAATTCAATGTCGCTCCGAAAAATTGATATTGCACTCACTGAACACATGCATGAATATAATGTTCAGCAAACAACATAAGTTGCTCGACCAGTCGACCCACATTTTGATTTGTTCACAAATCCTTTGCTGCAAGGTTGTCTGACTGAGGGTTAATTAAATCCGTCTAAAGCCTGCCCCCGTGCTTGACCTTCTTACACCCTCGAACACAACGCCACCCCTGGGCCGTTACCCAGGGTGTCACCAAGGGGGCGGATAATGGTGTTAATAAGTCGTTACCACGGTGAAGCTAAGTATTGTTTGTCTAAGAATACCTGTGACCTTTTTGTGGCGAAAATTTAATCATAGGGAACCTTGGTTTGATTATTTTCCTGGCCTTTAATATTGAACTGTGTCTGAGAGTCTTTATGTTATTTATAGCCATACCTGACATAAATAAATGAGGGCAGGCTCTTTATTACAAGACTAGCTGAGATTGATGAACAGTCTTTTCATCAGCTTGGCATGGTACAATATAATATAAAAGTGTTAGATTTAAAGTGTTGCAATGAACACTCGAGGTGTTAAAACAAGCACTGAGATAGTTGGAGTTTATTTATTGCCATACCTGATATAAATAAATGAGGGCACGCTCGATATTATAAGACTAGCTGACGTTGAAGAATAGCCATTTCATCAGCCTAGCATGGTACAATATGATATAAAAGTATCAGAGTAAAAGTGTTACAGTGAGAACCCATGGTATTAGAACAAGCACTGAATTTGTTGCAATTTAAATCTATAGGGTGCATTAATAAAAGAATGAAGTTTTGCTACTGTTATGGGCTTTTTTTGGATTGGGAGAATCAGCATTTACACTATAAACGATGATTTTAGAACCTGCTCTTAATCTCCGCAGAGATGAAACATAGTAAGTTAGCTGACATTTTAAAACGTTGTGGGTGTAGTTTGCGGAAATCTGCGATATTTAAATACATGTACAGTATATGCACAGTGCATAATGCTTTTAAATGCTGATGTTGGTTAATTACATACGTGCAGATTAAATTTAATTCAGCAAGGAGTTCTTAAATGCATTTACTTCATCTAAATCACTAATCACATTTAGAAACACTGGTTCTAGCTTTTAAAAAAAACTTTTGTTCAAGGAGAGCAACTTACACGTAGTGGGCTAAGAGGGACAATATGATTTTTATTGTGGACTATGCTCACTGCGGTTCAAATATAAACACGAATAGAAGTGTTAATTTTTTTAAAAATGTTTATAAAGCTATGAATGTGAGATTTCATACACATTGTTATTAGGGTATACTGCTGATTTTCATGACTTGTGGAGAAGGAACACCCTATTTTTACATTTTATGTACAAGATAGATTTGTGAATTTTTCTAAATATGTTTATAAAGCTATGAATGTGAGATTTTATACACATTATTTGTTAGGGTATACTGCTGATTTTCATGACTTTTGCAGAAGGAACACCCTATTTTTACATTTTGGGTACAAGAAATAAACAAAACTTCCATCTAGAGAAGAAGTTTCTTTGGCACACAAAGGGTTAAGTGCCATCATGATTGTCTGGAGAGATTCTGTCTGGTCGATGGAGGAAACAACTAGCACAAAGTTTTTCCAGGATCAATTAACCTGAGCTGATTGCACGATGCATTATGAATGAAGGGACTGGCAGTGATTTATGGACGTCTGGTAAGATGGGTAGATTGGTGGAGGATGGAGACAGAGGGTGACAGGAGGGAGAAAGAGGGAGGTTAAAGGGTTGGGATGGGAAGGTAGGGGATAGAGGCAGACAGACAGACAGCAGAAGGATGATATGAAGAGAGAGAGAGAGAGAGAGAGAGAGAGAGAGAGAGAGAGGGGGGGGGGATACATAGATGGGTAGATTGATGGATGGAGGGAGAAAGAGGGAGGTTAAAGGGTTGGAATGGGGAAGGTAGGGGATAGAGGCAGACAGACAGACAGACAGCAGAAGGATGATATGAAGAGAGAGAGAGAGAGAGAGAGACAGACAGACAGACAGACAGACAGACCAACAGTGAGAGAGAGAGAGAGAGAGAGAGAGAGAGAGAGAGAGAGAGAGAAAGGGGAGGGGGATACATAGATGGGTAGATTGATGGAGGGAGGGAGAAAGAGGGAGGTTAAAGGGTTGGGATGGGAAGGTAGGGGAGAGAGACAGACAGACAGAAAGTAGAAGGATGATATGAAGAGAGAGACAGACAGACAGACCAACAGTGAGAGAGAGAGAGGGAATACATACTGTATAAGCTGTTATTTTCGCGAGGGTTTTATTTTCGCGAATTTCGCGAATGAACGAGCAAACGCGAATTTAACAACGCGCGAAAATATTCTCATATCAACTTGCAACATTACGAGATTATACTAAGTACTAACACGCATGGCAAACAAATGCAGCAGCATACAGCGCATGCCTCACACACATGGATGAGTGTACGTGAACGCGAATTTAACAACACGCGAATATGTGGCAGAAGCCGCCATTCGCGAAAATATATGTACGCGAAAATAACAGCTTATACAGTAGATGGGTAGATTGATGGAGGAGGGAGACAGAGGGTGACAGGAGGGAGAAAGAGGGCGGTTAAAGGGTTGGCATTGGAAGGTAGGGGAGACAGACAGACAGACAGACAGACAGCAGAAGGAAGAGACGAAGAGAGAGAGAGAGATAGAGAGAGAGAGAGAGAGAGAGAAGGAATACATAGATGGGTAGATTGATTGAGGGAGGGAGAAAGAACGAGGTTAAAGGGTTGGGATGGGAATGTGGGAGAGAGAGAAGACAGAAAATATCTTTAGAGATGAAGTGAGAGTGAGAGAGAGAGAGATAGTGAGAGAGAGAGAGACAGAGAGAGAGAGAGAGAGAGAGAGAGATAGTGAGAGAGAATGAGAGAGAAAAAGAGGGTGAGAAAGAGAGAGAGAGAAAGAGAGAGAGAGAGAAAGAATACATAGATGGGTAAATTGATGTGGGTAGGGAGAAACAGAGGATGGGATGGGAGGGTGAAAGAAGAGGGAGAGAGATAGAAGGAGACTGATAGACAAAAACAAGTTAAGAGAGGCAGAGAGAGAAAGGGAGGGAAAAGAAGAGACAATAGAGATATGAAGAGAAAGAGAATGGATAGTCAAGGTATGGTGATATCGATAGGTCACGGGTGAGAGAGGAAGAGATAGAGCGTGAGACAGACCTGTAGACAGAAAGAGGAAGAGAAGCATAAAGAGATACTCAAGAGATGAATACTCAAGAGAGAGATACTCAAGAGAGAGAAAAGAGAGGGTATTGGGGAATCGAGGGAGAGAGAAGGAGAGAGAGAAAAAGGAAGGAAATACAATATACACATAGAGGTATAGAGATTGAAGAAAGTGAGTGTACTAGTGATAGAGAGAGAGAGGGAGGGGGGGGGGAGGGGAGGGGTAGGGGGTGGGGGAGGGGTTGGGGGTGTCAGAGATTAACAGAGACAATCAGCAATGCCGACAAAGATGGGGAATAAGCTGGAAGAGACCATGGGGGGTTTTGACCTTATTTTTCTTTAACTTTTTGTGGAAAATGAAGAGACAGTGAAATGGACAGATTGACCATTTTAGTCCAAGCAATTTCAGCACACATCAGAAACTACACAATTTCTTGGGACTAAGTGGGTAAAGTTGAACACAAACAAGCAGCAGATTTGAAGGGGGAGAAAATTGATGGATCCTTCATTTATATGCACCATGGGTTAAACCTGTTACCTGTTAACACCACTGCGTATTACAGTCACACTGTACATGCTGGGAATCTTTGCAAGATGTGAACTGAGCCATCTCATAATGAAGATACTAATAATATGTAGTCTATGCACAGAGTCAAAATAGCATTTTGTTATGTTGTTTAAGCAATTGATTACTATTGGTAAACCCAAAACTTGTTTGAGGTTTGTCCAACTAGCAACAACCAATAGATTTAGAGTGCCATTCAAAGCAGTAGAACTGAATAAGATGAATGTTTTTATGTGTTACTACACTGTTAGGGTTCAGTTGTGAATATTTTACCAAGAACAGTTATTGAGTTCATTCAATGCAATATACCTTTCCATATTTAAACTCTTTATATCACGAAGGAGAAGGCAATCTGTAGTGTAAGTAATTTATCCTGCATCTAAGAAAAGAGGGAGCAGTATTGTATAAAGCCCATGTACGTGTACATGGTGTTAAACGTACGCACACCAACGTACTACGGGCACAGCTCAGGACTAGACTAATGTATGTCCGTACAGCGGGAATGTTTGCCTTGACGGAAAAGAGTCAATATTTGGACTGGTTCGGTATGTACGTGTGTAATCATGGTGCGGTGGCCAGTCAGCCAGCTATACAGATAGACAGACAGACAGACAGATAGACAGACAGATAGACAGATGGACAGACAAACGGACTGATGAACAAATATGTTCCTACGAGAGCCCCTATTGGAATTATATTGCGCCCAAACATGCGGAGGGGAAAGAAATTTATAAATGGGGCCTGGAGAAGCCTGGAAAAGGGAATGGGGTAGCTGCAGTGAATTTGGCCCCCCTCGTGGACAGTCTGAAAATGGGGGGCTGTGGCCGATTCGGCCCCCCTTTGGTTTCAAAAGGGGATGCCGTGGCTGATTGCCCCCCCCCCCCCCTCCCCCCTGCAACCGCCCCTGTAAAGGGCATACTGCTGATTCCTGCCGAGTTTTGGGACTTCTGAAGAACGGTTACACTCCCTTTAAAAGAAGCCTCTGCAAAAGGCGTGATAGCGAAACAATGTTTGAATGTTCGTGTGCACTCTTCCTCACACCTCCCTGCCAGGCCTGTTAGCCCATTGCCAGGACGTAGACATAACAACAAGCCCCCAGTAGGTGCGAAGTGCGATGGCATAAACAGGAATAAACATTCAGCAATGGGATAGCGTCCCTTGCCCCTGGCCGAGCTGTCTACCAGCACGGGTTTCCACTAGACCACAGTTGAAAATGAGGTTCAGGGAACATTAAAAAATGGGTTATGAGCCTTCTTTCAAAGCATGTTTCAACAGGACTTCAGTTGCAAATAAGATGGAAATAAGAAATAAGATGGCTTAAACAGGAATAAGCATCTAGCAATGGGACACCATCACTTGCCCCTGGCCGAACTGTCTACGAATGCAGGATTCCACTTAAGTACAGTTGCAAAATAAGTTAAGTTAATAGTCGGCTATGCCCCTAGCCGATTGGACTTCTAAGATGGGTTTTCACAAAGTCATAGTTGAACAATACAGTGGAGTTAAATATTCACCTTGCCCCTGGTAAATCTGACTTTCAAGACGAGTTTGCATCAGACCACAGCTGTAATATGCAGTTATGTACGATGGCATGATGAACACAGGTAAACAGTCGGCAATGGGATATTAAGCTTTGCCCCTGGCCGAACTGTCTACCACGGCGAGTTTCTACTAAACTACAGTTGCAAAATAAAGTGAAGCTGACAGTCTGCTTAGCCCCTGGTAAATCTAACTTTCAAGGTGAGTTTCCAGTAAACCACAGTTGTAAGATACAGTGTACAGTGAAATTGCACATTCAGCTCTTCCCCTGGTAAATCTGACTTCCAAGGTGGGTTTCCACTAGACTAAAGTTGC
The DNA here is from genome assembly GCA_963669155.1 of Arbacia lixula. Lineage (NCBI taxonomy): Eukaryota > Metazoa > Echinodermata > Echinoidea > Arbacioida > Arbaciidae > Arbacia > Arbacia lixula. The sequence continues at coordinate 5,106,676 of OZ022592.1, forward strand.
AAAATACAGTGGAGAAAGATGGCATAAACAGGAATAAACATCCAGCAATAGGATACTGTCCCTTGCCCCTGGCCGAGCTGTCTACCAAGACAGGTTTCCACTAAGCCACAGTTGCAAAATACAGTGAAGGAAACGTCGAACAGTGGGATATATGTGAGCCTTGCTTCTGGTAAATCTGACTACCAAGGCAGGTTTCTACTAGGCCAAAGTTACGAATACAGTGAAGTATGCTGGCATCATCACAGGTAAAGTTTTGACAGTGGGATACCACCCCTAGCCTCTGGCTGATCTGATTCCTCGTTCACACCGGGTCTCACCGGGGAATCACCGGTGAACTATCGGTGAACCCTCGATGAAGAAAGGTGTAAAATTTTGTCATAAACAATTCGGTATCTGTCGACCTATGCTTTCAGAGAGATCTAGTGAAATGTTCGTGAGAGCCCAGATATATGTGAATTTTCTTTACCTCAACAGGATTTGGAATTTTTCATGCAACCTGCATGTGTACGTGTAATACGTCAGCGCAAGTGCGGGAGATTAAAGCTAATATTTGAACCTTCCCCATTGAATTAAGCTGTGTTATCATACAAACTACAAAAACACCTTAGACTTAGAGACTTTCAAAATATAAGAGCCGCTTCTCTTATACTCTTATTTGTCTATGATGATCCTAATTGTTAGCAAGTGCAGGGGGGTGTTTCACCAAGCTGTTCGTAAGCTACGAACGACTTTATGAACGACTGGTGATCCCTTCTTGTGTTAAATGCGATACCACACTTTGTTCCTGTTTTAACATATTGGGAGTTAATTTCCAACAATCCTGATAAAATTTGACAAATCATGAGCTTTGTATTCAGACAAAGTCTTGTTAGCAACAAGAATTTTCATTAATCAGATTTGAACTTATTAAATTATTGAGAATGTGATTTAGCACAAGAAGGGATCACCAGTCGTTCGTAGCTTACGAACAGCTTGGTGAAGCACCCCCCTGGTTGTTAAATGGTGCAGCTCACAAAACAGCACATAATATTCTGTGTACAGTGTAATGCTTATCTGAGCTGATGGACTGGTTGTGCAATCAAAATGATAAGTATGATTGAAAATGCCTGGAAAGTAAAGTAACAGTCCATCAAGTGGTTGAAAAATCATAGCTGCTCGTACTTACTCTTGCAAGTAATGTATTAACATTAATTCTTACATCGCACCCACCATTTTATTTCTAAAATGCCTGTTCAAAATGGCCAAAATGTCAAATTGAATGATATTGGCAATACATAGTCATATTTATTCATTTGTATGTGTAATTCAAAATCTATCAAGCGATTGAGATGTATGATAAACCAAGGATCTAACTTCATTATAATCATGTGTTTTGTCATGCGAACAAATTTCAAAGGGTCCCATTTAAATTTTATCCATTTCACAAAAGACTAATGTTTATTGTGTACATAGTGTTCATAATGTTTTACTCACTGTGACCTTATTCCTCCTTTCTTTCTCTTTCCTTCTTCTCAAACAGTTGTGCAATGATTGTTTGTCAATGTATTATTTATGCCGTTGTTTACTGTATTCATGTTTGTAACTTTATGCCCGAAAGCAAATTTTGTGTATTTTTATACATGAAAATATGTAAATTATCTTGAATCTCTTGAATCTTGAATAGTGAGACCCATCAAAATAGATAACACAACTGACATTAATCCCAATATCATATTATTCATGTACACTGCATGACTTCACAAGTTTGGATACGTGTGACCTCTTGACCGCTTTTGTGCCAAACCAACTGCTGCTCTATGGGATTTGTGTGCATTATGTGTGCAAAAATGCACCTATAGTGCATAAAGGATTAGATTATGAAAGAAATGTCCATGAGTAGAACATGATAAACCATCAGTAACAATCTAAAATGATATAATATGTCATGTAGTACTGTATGTACATGTGTACAGCAGTACAGTGTTGATAAAGAGGTCAAATTCATTTCTTTTTGTGACAGACTGGTTATGCAATCAGCTTGATGAGTAGAGTGTCAATTTCTCCCGAAGTTGAGACATGACGAGGCTTGCCCATCACGCTGCCAGCGAGCAGGCAAAGTGGCACTGGCGTGCGGCCGTTCGTCTGTATGTGTGCGAAGCGTTACGCCATCCTACATTCCTGGCATACCACGCATTGACGTGTGTCTGCCCTGGCTTGTGGCAACAGCGCGCTATCGCCGCGGCGACCAGAGGACCCTTCAGTTTGCATTTTCACTTTGAAATTGATATCTTGATGGTTAATTAGCCCACTGAGATGGGAGTGGGGTGGGGTGAGGGGTGCGTAAGATGGTTGGCTGATTGAAGGGAGGTTGGGAAACATGGAGGGGTGGGTGTGCTAGAAACATTACGGGGAGGGAGAGAGAGAGAGAGAGAGAGAGAGAGAGAGAGAGAGAGAGAGAGAGAGAGAGAGAGAGAGAGAGGAAATGGTATCTGAGAGTAAAGGAACATGAAGAACAACAATGATAGAGGGGAGATGGGACATGAGAATGGAAGAAAGAAAGAAAAAGGAAGAGTAAAACCGAGAAAGAGAGGGAGGGGAGAGGGAGAAGTGGCATGGGGTTATGATGTGTAGGATCGGCTACTGATGGAAGGAAGGATGAAAAACATGGAGGGAGGGTGATGGTACAGAGAGGAACAGAAGAAGGGTGGAGAGAGAGAGAGAGAGAGAGAGAGAGAGAGAGAGAGAGAGAGGGGAGAGAGAAAGGTAATAGAGAAAGGTAATAAAAGGAAAGGATACATAAAATAGTGTTTACAAAAGAAGATAGAGAGAAACAGGAAGAGACAGGAAGAGAGAAAGGGAGAGAGAGAGGGACAGAGAGAGAGAGAGAGAGAGAGAGAGAGTGTGTGTGTGTGTGTGTGGGAGCTGGTGGGTGGGTGATTTGTTGGTAGGTCCCATTCTACTTTATTTCAGCAAACCAAAGAGGAATCCTATGAAAATGATGAAACCATTAAACTTAAACAAAATCCATACCCTACAGTGATGGCTAAAAGGTTCTGCCATAATCACATTGTGTTTGCATTTCCACTGCTCTCCCATACCTTTAAACCTCTACATTTTTATCTCCTTCCAAAGTAGCTGCATTTTGTCACATTAACCACCTTATGAAATGCAATCACAACCACAGAACTCCCCATACACATGTTCTCCTCATCCACAGGTTTTTTTTCTCTCTCTTTAGTGATTTTTTTCCCCTCTTTTTTGCCAGGGTTTTTCTCTCTTTTGTCAGGGTTTTTCCATCGTTTTTCCTCCCCAGAGAGCCAGCCATGAACTTAGTAATGGGTGGTGTCAAGCAGCTTGATGAGTCCCCAATGGTGCTTCCTTACAAGGTTTTCTCATCAGTCTTGCTGTATTCTCTGCCTCTGTCTCTGTCTTTCTTTCTCTCTTTCACGAACACTCCTCTCTCACCTCTTTCTCTTTCTCTTATTCTCATCTCTTGCTCTCTTTCTCCCTTTTCTCCTGTCTTATCATTTCTCTTTCTCTCTTACCATTCCTTTTCTCTCCTCTCTCTCATGCTCCTTTTCACCTTTCTCTTTCTCTTTCTCTCTCTCTCTCTCTCCCTCTCTCTCTCTCTGTCTCTCTCCCCCTCTCTCTCTCTCACTCTTATCTTTCTCTCAGTAATGGGTGGTGTCTGATGAGTCTCCAATGGAGCTTCCTTTCAAGGTTCTCTCATCAGTCTCACTGTAGTTTTCTGCCTCTGTCTCTGTCCCTGCCTCTTTCTTTCTCTCTTTCTCTCACAAATACTCCTGTTCTCTCACCCCTCTCCCTTTATTTTTTTGTTTCATTCTCATATCTTACTCTTTTTGTACCTTTCACCCTCATTATCCTCATATCTTTCTTTTTCTCTTTCTCTCTAATTATCCCTTCTCTCCTCTCTCTCCTCTCTGTCTTTCGCTTTCTTTCTCTTTCTCTCATTTCAATTTCTCCCTCTAATGCTCTTTCTCACCTTTCTTTTCCTTTTTCTTGTCTTTATTTTTCTCTCACTGACTCTCTCTCTCTCTTTCTCTCCCTCCCTCTCTCTCTCTCACTCTTTCTCTCTCTCTCTCTCTCTCTCTCTCTCCCACTCTCTCTCTCTGTCATTCTTATCTTTCTGTAATGTGTGATGTCAAGCAGCCTAATGAGTCCCCATTGATACTTGCTTACAAGGTTCTCTCATCAGTCTCAAAGTATTCTCTTCCTTTGTCTCTCTTTCTCTCACCCTTCCCTCCCTCCCTCCCTCCCTCTCTCTCTCTCTTTATTCCCCCGCTCTCTCTCTTTCTCTTTCTCTTTCATCATTCCTTCTCCCTCCTCTCTCTTTTTTCCCTGTCATGCCCTTTTTTCACCTTTCCCTTTATCCCTCACTTTCCCTCATCTTTATTTTGTTCTCTCGTCTTTATTTTTTTCTCTCTCACACACTCTCTCTTTCTCTCCCTCTCTCTCTCTCTCTCTCTCTCTCTCTCTCACTATCTCTCTCTCTCTCTCTATTTCTCTTTCTCTAGCCCCATAAATATACAATAATCATGATAAATACCGATATGATCACCGATTTGCAAGGATTTGCACATTTGCAAGGAAGTTTCCAGCGAGCTTTTTTAAACACCATTCATATGTACCTAAAAAGCCGTAATATTGCTTTGTTTTAGAGAGCTGAGCTCTCTACACACCCCTAGCTAGAGAAAACATGTGATGGGGACATCGTCTCTCTCTATCTGTTTCTCTCTCTATTTCTCTTTCTCTCTCTCTCTCTCTCTCTCTCTCTCTCTCTCTCTCTCTCTCTCTTTCTCTCTCTGTTTCAATCTATGTCTCTTTTTCTGTCTCTCTGTCTCTCTCTCTGTCTCTCTCTCTATCTCTCTCTGTCTCTCTCTCTCTATCTCTCTCTTTCTCTGTCTCTCTCTCTGTTTCTCTATTTCAATCTCGATCTCTTTCTCTGTCTGTCACTTTGTCCTTTGAGAGGGAAGTAAGACAATGCTTGGAAGGCATCCAAACTTGAAGTGGCTCTCTAGATCTTTCCTGCAGAAACAGTTTCGACTTGACGCCCACAAGCCTTGAGGAACTTCTAGGAAATCCCAAAACATTTTCTGGTTTTATTCCCATTTACAATTCTGTATACGTGATAACTACCCTTCCAGATGACATCCAGTACATACATCAGATTTGCCAACAGCTCCTTTTTCTGCAGTATTTAGTACTTTCCCATGTTGCACATGGTGATATTGAGCAAAATACTGTTTTCAAGCCAAACTACATGATATAAAAATTGGTGGTTTTAATGATAGTCACAATACCATTTGCGACTCTGAATAAAAGTTGACCTGTGTATAAAATGAGTTCTTCTCTTAACCCTTATATTATTTCACCTTGAAAGACCAATGATAATGAGAGAGTTAACCTTACATTATCAGGCCTTGAAAACCCCATTGGTTTACTACACATATTCATGCCAATGGTAATGAGAGAGTTAACCCTTACGTTACCAGGCCTTGAAAACCCTATTGGTTTACGACACATCTTCATGCCAATGGTAATGGGAGAGTTAACTAGATGGGAATCGGGCATTCCTAAGTTTCGTACCCAGTAAGGGGAATGAGGTATACCGATTTCCTTTGAAATGTTCTGGCCTCAGCTAATTAACTCTGTTTTAAATACTTGTTCATCATACTTGAATGTTGTGGATAAGTGTAATCAGTGGTAAAATTATTTATCTGTAGTTTAAGGACATATTTGTGGAATTTCTTTTGAGAAAAGTTGTTAAGAGGGATCTCTGAAGGAAGTTTTTATACCATAGTACACATTCCATGCACAAGTGGCTTTTTTTTAAATAACATTGCAAAATATCCAGTAAACACAATGGCAGCTAGGGTCGATATTCACCCTTTGTTTTCAATAGTGTACACACACACAGGACACATGTACAGTGGCGTGGCAGCCCCAAATACTCTTGTTTCTGGCTGTGAGCTCTGCATGTCTTAAATTTTTGTAGGGTATGAGTTAAGAAATGACAGTGTATCTTATGATGTTTACAGATTGTGTGTTTTGTTTTATTTTTGGTAACTGCAGGTCTTTTTCCAGTACGAGCTATGAGTGGACTGGAGAATATCTGATAATCAACATTTTGAGCTGAAATCTGCAACATAACGCAATAAGAATGTGGAAATTTAGATGACACCTGCATCACATGATCTACACATCCTGACCAATCAGCAGTCTGCTTTCATCAGGAGGATTCAGCAAGTAACCAATCAGGAAGCAGCTAATGTATGAGTATCACTAAGTGCAACAATCATAGAGGGCGATATATCTCCAGCGTAGTTAACCCTCCAATCAAAGAACGAAGCTGTATGATAAATTACAGGAAATTGTGAATCACCGTACGGGAAATAATTGATATTCACCCTGACCAATTACGCCGAATCACAAAAAAGGATATTCCCTTTAATAAACGGAGCATCACATCAAAGTTGAAGGGCCGTTAATGACTTAAGAATAGTCATAACAGGTGACAACCGTACTCTAATTTCCTCAAGTTTTGTTACATTTGTGAGTTCGAAGCCAAGAGTGTGGAGGCTGTTGCGAAGTACAAGGAACTTTGTGCGAGGCATCGGGTCGCCGCGGGAAACGAGCAAAGTGAATCCAGATAGCAGATGAGTCGCGCGCGATTGACGAGAAGCTAGCCGGGTGGAAAAGTGCGGAAAGACGCGAGGAGGAAGTCATCATGTCGACGACACCGTGTGGAACCTTTGCTAAAATTGTACTATTCGTCGTAAACTTTGTATTCTGGGTAAGTGGCATGTGTGCATGTGTACCTGTAGGTAGCCTTGGTTGTAGGCTGTGGGTTGCTTTTTTTTCTACTGCATAACAAGCACAACTAAGGTTGGGTTAAGTACGCAGACTAGCTTCTCCTTCCCTTTTCACTCACTGCTTTATAATAAAAGACAGTTTTACATTGTGTCTATGGGCATTTTTGGGGCTCTTTTAACATTTTCCAGGGCTCTTTTAAGCATTTCGGGGGCGAAATTGCCCCTAGCCCCCGTGTATTTTTCCCCTGCTTTCATAGCTATTAATATTTTTGGGTAATTGTTAACTTCTGATGTCCCAAATTTGCTAACTTTTTAAAAGAAAAATCGTTTCTGCTACTTGTTCTCTTGTAATAAATGAGTTGTGTATTCTAGCTGTATTTTCGTTTTTATATACAAAAAAGTTATGTATGTATGTATGTATGTATGTATGTATGTATGTATGTATCTATTTATCTATCTATCTATCTAAGTGCCATATCCGGAGACGTAGGCGATCATGGAGTGCCACAAATCTCTTTCCAGCTGTTTGAATCAGCTCCACCTCCCGCTGACCCCGCACCTCTCTCTGTTATCCATGCATTCAGACTGGTCATCCAATCCATCCGTTTCCTTCCTCTACCTCTCTTTCCCTCTATCTTTCCTGTCAATGCCAAATTTTCAAGACCGTCCTTTCTAATTATATGTCCTACAAAACTCATCTGCCTAGTTCTTATCTCAATAATAAGCTTTCTCTCCACACCAGCTCTTCCTTTTTTTTTATAACTTATGCTTATCATCCCTTGCTTTCTCTCCCTCCCTGGTCTCCCCCCCCCCCCCCCCTTCCCGGTCACACAGCTCACAGGTGTAGCAGTACTAGGCATCGGAATATGGGTCAGCGTGGACCGGGGAACGACAGACTTCCTGGTACTCTTCGAGGACCCCCTCTTCCAGATCGTGGGGTACTCCATGATCGGTATAGGTGGCTTTGTGACTCTGCTTGGGTTCATCGGGTGTTTCGGGGCGTGTCATGAACACAAGTGGATGGTGTGGTTGGTGAGTAGGCTATTTTATGCTCTTGATATTTGCCTCTTCCCCTGTCCCTGCACCTGCAGCTGCCCCTGCCCCTTTCCCTCCCCCTCCCCTGCCCCTTCCCCTCCCCTCCCCCTTCCCTTTCCCTCCCCCTCCCCCTCCTGGAGGTTTTAACCCCATTTTCCAATATTGTGGATGGTGTGGTTGGTGAGTACACCATTTATACAATTGATTTTTACCTCTGATCGCTATAATTTCGCTTTAAGTCAGTTCCAGCTCTATTATTAGGAGGGAAGTTAAAACACTGTATATTCTTCCATTTTCTGTGTTTTTTTCAAAATTGTATTTTTTGACCTGGAAAAGGGACAACCTGCCTTTATTAAAGGTGGCTCTTTTGGCATTCATTGGACATTAGGTGTGTCTTCATAAGCCCGATCAGACGAAATAGCGAGCTATTTTGCTGATCCGGGGAACTAGCCTGAAGTTGCAATCGCGTCTTCATTAGCTTGAAACCCGGGATACATGTACGTAAGCTCGAGCTCGGGTTGCATAAATTATTTTGAGTTTCGCACATACCAGCAGTGTGCGACAGGAATAGGCCATGACCGCATGGCTTCGGTTGTGAGCTCGCATTCACGCACGTGTAAAAACCTATTACGTAAACAATGCCTCATGGGCGCTGATGTACGCCGGGATCGAGAAATTTTCAGGCTAATGAAGACGCTCCGAGCTAGCTCCATCTAGCCCAAGATTTCTTGGGAAATTTTCTCGACCAAATAGCGAGCTATTGTGCCTGATCTGGCTAATGAAGACGCAAATAGCTAGCTATATCGTGATCTGGCTAGCTAACCCGATCAGAACAAGCTCGCTATTTTGCCCACATCGAGCTAATGAAGACGCCCCTATTCTGTGGTGTTCGTGAACACAATCGGCTGGTTTTGTAGTCGACTGTTGCATTCACACTACCAGTGGTCATTTTGCTCTCTCTGGGCGGAGCTTCGTGTTACCGCTCACGCAGAGACCTAATCAACAACAATGATTCTTCATACGGTTTGGGTATAACTTTTTTTTGTGTATTGACACCCTGTTGGTTATACGATTATTCTTTATAGAGATTTGGCATAGATTTTTTTTGTGTGTAGATACATGTACCCTGTTCGCAATGCGAAGATTCTTTATAGTACGTATACATGTAGCTATACCGTTTCGGTATACATCGCTATACAATAATAGTTTGTGTGTGGACACGATGTATATGGTGTAGTCTTCTTCACTGCCGATTCAAATCACTGATCCTAAGAAAAAAATGTGGAGAAATGCACTTGTTCCTACACTGTAGATCCAGCTTCTATTGAGGTCTAGGGGGAGGATAAGAACCTGTTTTATCTATCTACTAGTGGGTAGTGTCTCAAGGTCAAATCCTATGTCAAAGACGGGTAACGTTACAGCATGTGGAAAACTAATTTTAATAATCAAATGCCTGTGGTATACTTTTAGAACTGTCTAAAGTGGGACAATACATGCAGGTACATGTATGTGTGTGTGTGTGTGGGGGGGGGGGGGGGGGTGGGGGTAGGTAGCTATTCAAGTCTAGTTAATCAGGCCGATCTGGCAAAATAGCTAGACAGTTCATTGGGAAATCTTCTCCAAAAAATCTTGGGTTAAAAGGCCAAATTGCTAGGTTACGCAAAGTAGCTTGCTATTTTGCAGATAGTCCTCATCAGCCTGAATTTTCAAACTCCCTCTGCACAAGAGCGTGCAGTCGTCACGGCAGTGCATTACATGTGTGTAACAGCAACATTGAGAGCTTTCCAAATGTGGACTATAGTCGCTATGAAACATGATGTTTTGAAATGTAAACATGGATAGTTTTGCCTGGAAAGGTTTGTAAAGCTATGAGATTTCCCATATGTTATCATTAGGCAATACTGCAGATCCATATTAAGTTTCATGACTTTTGTCAAAAGGACACACTATCTTTAAAATCCTCATTGCATTGGGTGGGTTCCAAGACTTTTTTTTAAAAGGGATATGGAATTGCTTGTTGGTTGGTAGATCTCAATCTTTATATCCGTCTAGTAATCATGAGCTTGTGCGAAAATGCAAAATCATGTTGCACATTTTTTGTGAAGTGCAAATCTTACAAAGTTGGCGCAGGAAATTTCTTTGTACTTCAGCTGGGGATATCATGAGAATTTCTTGGGTAAAACAGTTCAAACTACGTCATGCAATGAACTGGAGAGTAAAGTTATTGTAGTTTTTATCGTTAATGTTGGGCAGTTTTTGTGAAGTGCAAATCTGACTGAGTTGGCGCAGGAAATTTCTTTGTACTTTCAGCTGCATGGTAAAGAACATGAGAAGTTTGGGTTTTAGAGAATTCAAACTACGGCACGCAATGAACTGGAGAGTAAAGTTACAGTAGCATATTTTTCTTCTTTGTCGGATTGTGATTCTCCAGCAATGACGTCATGAAAGCTTGAATAGTAGCCTGGCTTCAGGGCTGTTAGACATTTCTAATCCAAACTGAACAAAAGATTCCAGAGGTGCGTCTTCATTAGCCCAATCAGACGAAACAGCGAGCTAGTTTGTTGATCCGGCGAACTAGCCTGAAGTTGCAATCGCGTCTTCATTAGCTCGAAATTTGGGATACGTAAGCTCGAGCTCGGGATGCAAATAATCCTGATGTTCGGGCATGTGTAGCTCGCGACGGAAATGTCTTCGGTTGTGAGCTAGCCCTTCACGCACGTATAAAAAATGAACGTAAACAATGCCACAGTGCTCACTATTTGGCCGTCTAGCCCAAGATTTCTTGGGAAATTTTCTTGACCAAATAGCTAGCTGTTTTGCCTGATCTGGCTAATGAAGATGCAAATAGGTAGCTATTTTGTGATCTGGCCAGGCTATCCCGATCAGAACTAGCTAGCTATTTCGCCACATGGGCCAATGAAGATGCCCCTCATTACTCAAGAGACTAGTAACTTAAGCTTTCTTCTTTTTTCTCCGTCCTCCGACATTTTTGGGCAAGCAGCAGCAGATAATAGTGCCATTCTCATCGCAAAGTTAGGGTGAAAGTCTAGCAACCGTACCAAAAGCCGAATGGTCCTACTGTCCCTGTCCCCTAACGTTGAGATTTTTCTAACTTCACGATTTTTTAAGCCTAATGAGAATGGCGCTATTGATGATTATTAGTCTATGTTAGTCAGACCCATTATTTAAAAGTTCATAGAAAAGAATTGCCCAACAGCCTGAAACCTAGGCTAGAACATGGAGATTTGGAACATGTAATAAACATTACAGCTCTTTGGCATTGCTCTGTGTTATGTTTCCATTGTGACAAATCACATAAATCTGACTGTTTATTTTTGTTTTTCAAGGGGGGAAAGCCAAGTTTATCCGCCATAAAGTTCCTGTGGATTGGGACTAAAGCGCTGTCCTATTTTTAAAAAAATAAAATGCTAGAGGGATCACTTAACTCCTTATGCGCTGTATGTGTATTTTTTTCACCAATAATACACACAAATCCCATAGAGATTCAGTTTGCCTGGCAGACAAAGGGTTAAAGGGATAGTTCACCCTGAAATTATTTTAGTTTCAATAAATGAGACACATGAAGAAAACACATCAGTGAAGGTTTTGCAAAGATCTTTCAAAGGAAAAGAACATTATTTGATTTTAAAGTTTTGCCTAGTATGTGATGCGTCTCGTGCGAGATGCTCTCCCATATGTTGTGTACTACTTTTTCCATAAATTGTCTTTTTTATTTGCTTAGACGAAGGAATACATTCTTTTCATTGCAATATGTGTGTAAAAACCTGTGCCTAACGATATATCAAATGCTCAGGGGAAATGGTACATGCAAATATCCTTTGGACAATTAAAAAACAAAAATTGTACACACGAATGATGGGAGAGCACCTCTCACCTGACGTCACAAAATCAAAACTTTAAAATCAAATCACTATTTTCCTTTGACCGTTTTCCTTTCTTTCATGTGTCATCTTTTTTAAATCAAGATAATTTCAGGGTGAACTATCCCTTTAAAGGTAGGGAATCCTTTTGAGAACAGTTATGAAACTTGGCATGGATCTTCAGAACACCCACACCATTAAACATGCCTGACATCACATGGTCATAGCTTCAAAAAACATTTTCAGGAAAAGTGCAAAATTAGTTTCCTTGTTTACGATTGAAACTTTTGGTTTCACAACGAATATTGTCTAAATTGATAAACCATATTTGCCCAGTTTAGTGATGTGCTCCATACCTTAACGCATCCACGGGGTCAGGAGAACCATGATGTACATTATTGCAGTCTAGCCTACAGGAACTGCTGAGTCTTGAACGACTGTGCAAAACTCTCTAGCGATCAAAATAGTTCTGCAAAAAAGACAAGGTGTCCAGTTTGCCAAAGTTGTGAGACTCGACAGAAAGCAGAACTATAATACCCGAACAATAAGGTGTACATTTCTGACAACTCACTGTCATAGCTTCACGCACATTTCCAGGAAAAGTGAAAAAGTGAAAAGTGAAAAATTATTCTTGTTTATGTTTGAAATGCACCAACCATAGTTTACATGTACATTTATAATCATATTGTCCCTATTAGGTCATCGCTCCTATTGAACGCATGCACTGCGGAGCAGACTGATGCGGAGCATAGCACACAGCGGTCTCCCGTACTAGGCTATAGGTTTCAAACGACCAGCACAAAACCTCCTAAAAAATTATCGCTCTCTGTAATTTCACTTCAAGTCAGTTTTCAGTTCTATTATCGGGAGGAAAGTTCTGATAGAGTATCTTCTTCCATTTTCCTCAGCTTTACAAAATAAAATTGGACTGCAAAAGGGACACCCTGTTTTTAAGCTCCTTGCCTTCCCCCTTGGCTTTTGAAAAGTGCATGCGCCTTCAGCGCCAGCCAAACAGAACAGAAGAGGTATTCAACTTTACAAACATTTTGCCTCAGAACTGGAGCAGCTGAATTCTGCAGGGAGAATCTCTAAGCATTGTGTGAGGGTGTACTTACCCCCTCTAGTGTCAGAGGTCATGACCTTTGACAACACACCATGTGACCTGCTCCCACATTATGGGTCTAGAGGGGATGATTAGTGGGTCAAAGGTCAGGGGAGAGTAATTGAAAAGAAGCTTGCTTGTTATTTCTGTAACTAAAAACTTTTATCTTTTGGGAAATCTTCCTACTGTACCTTTCTCCTGGAAAACCCCCCTCCTCTCTTTCATCGTGGCCCTATTCACATGAGTAACAGTTGTATATAGTGCCCATTTATACAGTGTGTCCCAGAAAAAAAGGAAACCGAGATTCTGTATTATTTCTCTAGTTGACTGAAAAGAATCATGGAATATTATACACATCATTAGAAAGCACTGTGTTTCTTCTTTCATTTGACACCTCACATGATAGATAAGATTCATGCATTGAGGAGCAACAGGTATTTCAAAAATAATTGTCAAAATCAAGTTACGCAGGACAAATGCATCATCATTTTCCCATTTATACTGGTAATTCATTTTTAAAGTACAGACATTCTGATGTATCCAATGGACTGCTACCACTGTTCACATTGTGTTTTGAATAGAAGAAAAGGCATATATGTATTGGCTTGTTTTCTCTGTTGTTGAAAATTATCTTTTGGGAAATCTTCATTTTGTACCCCTCTCTTGGAAAATGTCCCACCTCGTTTCATCAGTTCTCTGTTTATACTTACAGGGGAACCTAGTATCCATTCATACTGGTGTATTGAGTTAGCAATTCCCCCTGTTCACACTAATATATTGTATGAATGAAAAGATAGCTCATTTATTATCTAAAAAGTGTTCATCTTTTGGAAAATCTTTCTATTCTACCCATCTCATAGAAAACCTATCACCCCCATTTCGTTGTTCCCAACACTAGTTGTCTAAACTAGTGTATTTTATTTACCTGTATTGCATGGGCTTTTACCAGGTTCGCACTTGAAAACCATATTTGAGAATATAAAATAATCGGCTCTTATATAGCGCTTTCCTAGTACAAAGTACTACCCAAAGCGCTCGATTATTACTCTGGCTTAAGCCAAGCAGCCAAGTATAGCGCTTGATCTAATTAGATCACGAATACTATATTCCTGCCAGGTACCCATTTACCACACCTCGGTCGAGAGGGACAAACATGAGCAAACACCTTGTCCAAGCGTGTATGCACCAGGCTGGGCTTGAACCCAGGATCTCCCTGCGAGAGTCAATGCCTCTCACCACTATACCACAGTGCCCTGTAACATACAAACATGAGAAGCATTGTAACACAAAATACAAGTGGGTGACAATTTGTTATTGTAGTCCTGTATGTCCTAATATGACTGGTCAAAGAAAATGATATGTGGTTCTTGCAGACTAATGAAGAGATAATAATGTCAACTTCGGGCTAATTTTCTGGGGCAGTGAATAGCTAGCTATTTTGTCTGCTTCGGACAGGTGTGAAGGCAGCCAGTGAAATGAGTACCACTTAACACACATAACAGGTGGCAAGAAGGTTAAGAAAACAACAACAACAGAAAGTCCAACACCATTGAGAGGAAGAGGGGAAGAGAGGAAAAGAGGAAAATTGGGTCGGGTCCATGGGTATGATGCAAAGTCCAGGGGATGGGGGGGGGGGGGGGATAAAAAAAAAAATTGATGCTGAAAATAAGTGACATAAGTTGAGCGATTTTATGTATGCGGTGGAGCATGACGACGATGATCGCGCTGAGCATTGTGGGATACATAGATGACAGGGATAAGTCATCAGCTGGTGGCTGTCAGTGCTAGTGGAAGATGTCCTTTGGGATGGTGTGTGATTAAAGGGACTTTGTAACATTGTCAGAATCCTCAAAATCCAAATGGCTCCCATATTACTTGTTGTATGCATATTAACAATAAAAGCATGTGACCTGTTTCATTTCTTCACATTTCTCTTTTTTTGAAAAGATGCCTAAAATTGTAGTGTTCAGACATTGAATTATTAGCTAGAATTTAAACAACGTGTACAAAGTGAGTGCAATGAGTTAATGGACATCACTTAGCATTTTTCTTTATTCCTCGGTCAGTCAAAATCCATTTAACTTGAAATGTGGACATACATGTATTAGATAACAGCAATACACACTGTAGCAACTACTTTTTAACACTTTTAAACTGAAAAATTGTACAAAATACAACAAGATTGTACTCCCTTGGCACTCTGCAATGGTATAGAAAAATGTTGTTGACATGTCTTTCTATTTTTATCTTTTCTTTATCTTATCTTATCTTATCTTATCTTTATCTATTATATCTTACTGCACTCATCAAACGATACCAGCCTAGTCGTAATCTCTGTTCTCAATCAAAAAAATCTTCTCTCTGAAATTTGTGTAAAATCTAAGACATTTTGGTGATAGAGCTTGTGCAAATATGGCACCCAAATGATGGAATAACCTCCCCCAAAGCATTAGATCATTGACAGACTTCAATCAATTTAAATCAAGACTAAAGACGCATCTGTTTGATAATTGCTAATTATTTTCAAATTCTCACATAATCAATTTTTACGTTCACATGCATGGAGACTATATATGCGTCTCTAAGAATTGAATATTATTATGATTATTATTATTTTAAACACTTGTTTACCCTTTACATGCCTAGTAAACTGCTGCTCTATAAGCTTTGTGTGTATTTCTTGTGCAAAAATGCACCAATGGTCAGGAGCATTAAGAGTGAAACTGAAAAATCTTATATGCTTTTCACACTGGCAAAAATTTCCTTAGCCCCGTACTATAGGTGGGGCTTAGGGGGCCTTAGTACGGGGCTAAGCTTACACCACTTTTTGTTCTCACTTGTTTTTACCAAAGTGGGCTAGCCCCACCAATAATCCAGGATTATTTGGCCCTGCAAAAAAGCAGGGCTAATTACCCCGCAATTGCAGGGCCAAGCCAAATATTCCGGGGCTAAGAGCGCAAGTGAGAGCAGAAACAAAATATAGTATGGGGCTAAGAAAATGCGGTGTGAGCTCTCAATGCCGAAACACAGAGACCAATCAGATAATGCCCGATGGGCGAGTGACCTTGATGCGAAGTGGTGAAGAGCAGCTGTGCAAGACGTACACTCATAAATATTCATAAGCTGTCGAGAAAGTCCGGGGCTAACGATTTCAAGTGAGAACAGCTAGTCGGGTTTAAGAAATAGTACGGGGCTAAGAAATGCCAGTGTGAAAAGCTTCAAAAAATAGGCCGGGGCTAAGGATAGTATGGGGCTAAGGATAGCACGGGGCTAAGAAAACCTAGTGAGAAAAGGGTTTTACTAAATACTGTATTAGAGATTGTACTACTAGGCAAGTATGGCACTTTGCCATGCTTCAAAAACAAATGTTGAAGACAAAAATATAGTTCAACTTTAAACACTTTTAGACTGTAAAAAAAACTCACTAAATTCTACTTAATACTACTTCGCAAGTATGGCACTCTACAGCGGTATAAAAGAACTTGTTGTAAAATCCTATATTTTGAGACTTTTACACTTTTTAAGCTGAGAAATCTGACTAAATCTGACGAGAAATCCTACTTGCCATGTATGGCTTTTCGCCATCACGGTGCATAGTCCTTACCCTTGTAGAGAGATGGGAACCGACGATTGCATTGCATGCGGACTGAGGAGTATTACAGTAATCTCAGCGGAAAGGAAATAGACCATATCCTTTTTGGATTAGCACAAGTTGTCTTCGATTACCAACGCTGATTATCCAAAAATGCAATTAATACCCGCCTACACGTGAAGTATGTGGCAATGTACACGTCTTGCGGCCAGTGAGAGGTTTTGGATACTGAGATTTTGTTTTATTGTGTGAGTTGCGTGTGTATGTGTGTATGTATGTGTGTGCAGGTAAAGGGTGCATAGAGATATAATTAAGGGTATTGTGGGAAACTGGGAAAGAATTGAATAATAATGGAGATGATTTTTCAAGCCTTAAGTCATGACATAAATATTCTGAAATTTGTGTTGCATTAAATGAAAAACAAAGATATTTCAAGATTTTTTTATGTTCGTTGTGGGGGATTTGTTCGCAATACGGGGGCTGAGTTTCTATGAGCCCCTGTGTGAATTTTTGAATAGTGGGAAGAGAGAAAGAGGTTTGACTAACAGAATAGGATGTGGCTTTGAGAGTATTAGACATAAGGGAGAGAGAAAGAGATGATGTGGATAATAGTGTGTCTGTCTGTCTTTCTGTCTGTGTGTTTGTGTGTGTGTGTTGGAGGTGGGGAAGGGATGTGGGGTAGACTGTTGTAGTCTGTTCTTTTTTTCCTTGTTTTCTTTTTTTATATGTACATACATAAAGGCAACTTTCTTTTTCACATGAACTGTTGACATGTAATACTTTGATGAAAATTATTTGGATTGTAATGAATATAGGTTTTTAGTGTAGGAACTGTTTGTTTCGAAAAAGAAAATGGGGAGGTGCATAATAGTCAGACAGTGAGGTTAGGAGGGTGGGGTGGGGGAAATAATTATGTCATAGAAACAGACGTGATAGTGGCACAAGGAGAGTGAACGAGAGAGAGAGAGAGAGAGATAGAGAAAGAGAGAAAGAAAGAGAAGGAGAGAGAGAGAGAGGGAGAGAGAGAGAGAGAGAGAGAGATATGAAGTGTCTAAGCCCAATATTTGTATGGTTTTTATTTCCTCATATTGCATGCATCAAAATGAAGGCCAGTGATTGTTTCGTATTTCCCATCAATGCCTGTAAACTTTTAATGCCCTTTCGAAGGCTGTATACTCAGTTTGGGTTTAAAAAAAACCCAAAATTTTCATCATCTCTCTCTCTCTCTCTCCCTCTCTCTCTCCCTACAGTATTTCCTGGTGGTCTTGTTGCTGTTGCTAGCAGAGATTGTTGCCACAACGCTATTATTTGCTTTTAGACCTCAGGTAAGTGGTAGACAATATGGCGTCGCTCTTAACTCTTCCGTGTCATTTTTACATTTTTGTGCTAATCCTGTAGACGCTATCTAGTCTGGCTGGGGATGGGTTAGTGGGGTGCCTATATTTCAACGGGAAAGAAAATTGATGTTCACCCATTCGGGACCAAGTACCACAAATATATGGTTTGTTTTTATAGCTTTTGATATCGAATATTACAAATAATACAGGATGCATCACATGACGGATAGTACATATCTGCACAAGATGAATCCATGTTGGGTATTTAATATATACTACCTTCCTAATAATTTTCAAAGCGAAATTATCACTAGATCTTCAAATTGGCAACATGCTCAATGTTGAAATCCCACTTTTGCCCATCAAATTGGTAGGATAAGAGCTTGAACTTGAATGATATTGATGTTTTGTTGATTTACGATGGCATTTGCATTCCTTGTCATAGTTAAAATAACATTTTGATGAAAAAAACATTGCCAATCTAAAGGTCAACAAGTGATCAGTTTTGCTCTGAAAAGGCCTTTGTTCCAAATGAGTTAAATGAACTAAAACATTTCTGACCGACAGATCAGCTTGATTTTGAAAAAGATCAGAAATATGCCAAATTTGCATTTTACAGGTTTAGATTCCTTGAAACTTAATAACTAAATCCAAGACTAAGGAAAAAACATAAGAAGGGCTGCAGCAGTATAAAAATTAAGTTTTGATTGTCATGCAACCAAATGACATTCATGAGCCCAGCTGATTAAAAAAAGATTAATTTTGTGAAATCATTTCTGCTTCTCATGGATATTACGCTTTTCCCCAAATTGGGAAGTCCTTTCCAAACTTTTAACTCTTTGCCTGCTTCGTTCGACTTGCGGCACATACAGCGGGCTGCCAAGTTCGACTCAAGTCACATTTCGCTCACAATGCATACGGAACGCATTTAATTGTATTGTGCGCACACACATACAAAAGCGACGCGTGTATTGCATCGTATATAACAATAAGGGGATTAAAGTATCAATAGGCAGGAAGTCTCCCAGGACAGGAAGTCTATTGAGAAGTACCCAGGGTCAATTTCAATAGAGAAGTTTAGTTCATTGTTAGCTTACTCTTTTTGAATGCCCCATTTAAATCCTAAATTGCTTGGCTCATTATTCCCATAAAGACATGGGTTTGGTATGTAATGAAAGCTATCAAACACATCTTTTCTATGAACTAACTTAAGGAATAACCTTCATTAGGAAATATTGAATATAAGAGGTATAACATAGCCTCCAAAATGATAATTTGGAGACAGAATGTAAAGTTGTAATTCTCAGAATCTATGATATTATACATGAAAAAATGATACCATTGGCATGAGTATAAGTTTTTCTTAGACTTAGCTACACATTTTTTTTCATCACGACAAACCAATAAAAAGTTATTGGAAGTGGAATAAGACAGTGCATGCAAAACCCCTCTGAGTGTAGCACCTTGAAATTAATGTGGCGCAGGGGAGATAGTGTGCGTGGCGGGCAAAGAGTTAAGTCATTGCTCCTGTTCACATATGTTTGTGACTTGCTAACACTACAAAATAATGTAGACTATTCCATGTTCCACAGTTTGTTGAGCTCATGTCACTCTTATGGAGAAAAATACTCCTGTTTAGTTATTTATTGATTATTTGTTTTTTTTTGGTTAGTACATACCATCGTTGTCTGTTCATAAATTTGCTGTGTAGATAACATTTACTCTCCAAATCATGATAAAGGAATGTGCTTGTTACAAGTAAAGGAAGATTGGGAAAATCGAGAGAAAGGAATATTTCTCACTACAGATGAAAGAAGGGAAGAGGGGCGAAGAGAGAGAAATCTCTTAAAGATTGTCCGTCCCTTTTGCAAGCTTAAAATTTGAAATCGTCTATCACGATCGTAAATTGAAGAAAGTGTGATTCAAGACCATTTCTAAGAATATAGCATGTTGAAGCTTTCTGTATATGTAAAAAATTTCAGCCGTTAAATTTCAAACCGACTTTTTTCGTACCACGAAAAAAGTATTAGTCTTTGTTACAGTATCTATGTTGTTATTATGCGTGTGTGAAATCCTAATTTTATGAGTAACTACCAAATTTTGGAGATGATTCCTTCCATAGAACAATTTTTTTCATAATGCGTTTTATAATTTAATAAACAGATTAATCAATAAAGCAGATATTTCAACACAAACTGCTAAGAGCCTGAGGTAAAGACTATTAATCAGACGTTGTTTACGTGCATTATTTGAATGTTACACTATGTATCAGTTTCAAATTGTGAATATAGAGCTTGCTAACAGTTCTCTATATGTTTTGCCAATGTTTTGATGGTTTTGTGGTGATCTGAAAAAGGGACTGGCTGTCTTTAAGAGATGAAAGAAAGAATATGGAGTGAGAGAGAGAAACCTCAAAAGAGATAGCAGAAAGGGAAAGGAGAGTGAGAGAGAGAGAGAGAAATCTCAAAAGAAATTAAAGAAAGATTGAAAGAGAAGGGAAAAAGAGCAATTCAAAAAGGAGTGACAGAAAGATTGAGGAGGGAAAGAGAGAAATCTCAAAAGAAAGGGTAAAGAGGAAAAGGAGAGAGAGAGAGAAATTTAAAAAAAAAAAAGAGGAGGGAAAGAGAGAAATCTCAAAAAAAGATGTAAGAAAGGTATTGTAGAAAGATAGGTCTCAACAGAAATGAAAGAAAGGAAGAGGAGAAAGAGAAGAGGAAATCGACCAGAGTTAATTGAAAGTGAGATGAAAAGGAAGCCGTCACTGAAGTTGCTACAGAGCACGTTATTTCTGATCTGAGAAATGCGCGATGTTTGGGTGTTAAATGTGAAGACACAATGACATTACGTGAAAGCCATATCCCGGCATTCTTCACATACAATGTGGGCAGGCTCCTCGCTTGCTTCAGGTTAATGCAAATTTTCCTGAAGAAGTCTGATCGGGAAGTTTCGTACCTCGGGTCTCATAAAGATCCACGTTACGAGTAATCCTATTTTCCGCACTCCCATAATCCCATTAAACCCTCCTGAGTAACTACCCTGTGTGCTGTCTATAGTCTTTAGGGAAATTAGAGGAATTGGAGTAACATTTTTTGTCTGTTACCCCTTCCGGGCGAGTGTTAAACCTCTCACATCCAAGTCACCCCCCCCCCCCTCCCTGGGCAGGATTGGACCAAGGGCCATAGAGGGCAGCAGACTCTTGGGGCGAATTCATATCAAGTTTACTGAGCCTTTCCCTCCGTGATGAGTGAGATATTGAGAGCAGCAAACTCTCTTAGAGTGTTCATAATTATTCAGTTTTCAGAGCTAAAATCGGCATCGCTATACGTAATGAATGAGATCTTGGAGGATGCAAATGCAAAGATACTCTTAGCGGATTGTAAATGTGGATAAAAAATGGCGCCTTTCTGCAGGTGATTAGTGCGATATTATATATTATCGCAGGAGCACTCGGTTCTTATTCTAAATTCTGATCTGAAATGCGGAAAAGGATGTGTCTCTACATGTTATTAGCTTGAATCAGTGTTAAAATGTAGATATTAGCAGATATTTATAAGCACGATGTTTAAAGTTAAACACGCGCGAGCCCAACACAATGTGCCCGCTCACGCTATGTCAACTATTAACTCTTTGTACGTTTTCGTTCGCATCAATGCACAACCGTGGACACGTTTCGTTCGCAATTTTGCACAGAACACACGTAGGTGAAATACGTGCGTACTGCGAACCGTACCACTGTTCGGTACTATTGCTCGCGATCGTCACTGTAATAGGCTTTCCGCTCGTTCGCGTTGCAGAATAGGGTTACATAGAAGATTTCTGAGAATTTTGATTATTTTGTTTCGGTATTTGTTCCATCTTGTACAGTGCAGTACAGAAGAAAATCACACAAGTTCCTTGTTATTGTACTGTGATTATGTTGGTGCGTGTACATGTACGCATTGTAGGCAATCTCTTTGTATTACAACACAAAGAGCTCCTAGAGTCCTAACCAAGCCAAATTCTTGGCCATACAGGCTTTTATATGCACATCCTGTATTGAACTTTCTTCTTTTCAAAACTTATTGATTTTGATATCAATAGAAAGGTCATGGTCTTAGTGGGTGCGTGTACATGTACACATTGTAAGCGATCTCTTTGTATTACAACACAAAGAGCTCCTAGAGTCCTAATCAAGCCAAATTCTTGGCCATACAGGCTTTTCTATGCACTTCCTGCATCGAACTTTCTTCTTTTCAAAACTTATTGATTTTGATATCAATAGAAAGGTCATGGTCTTAGCAAAATAACTGTAAAAATGTCCCTGCAATTTACAGCAAATGAAGAGTCCAACATATCATTTACATTAGCACTACTGAAAACATTGACATTTTTTCAAATGTTCTGCACAAGTAAAGACCTGTGATACAGTAGCTCCTCAACTGCCAGACAAAATTCATATGAGTGGAAAGCCCACGAAATTCTCTATATTTTATATGTGCATTATTTTTCCTCACGACAATCTAATAAAAAGTTATAGCCCTTGAAAGCTACTACTCCGACAAGAGTTCATTGGAATATGCGCACACTCAAATTAATGCAACGCACAGGGGGTTCACAGGTGAACGCACAAAGAGTTAAAGGCTTTCACGCGTCGTAAGCTGAATATATCCCTAGCGCAATGCCATATTGCCTATGCCATGCGTTCCGTGCAAAACGCACACTTTCCTATGTGTATTGTTTTTCGGGCACTTACGCATTTACCCGCCTGGTTAGAATGCACGATCCTTACCGAAGCTAAACCTTCGGCCCTGATCGGAGTCACGAAGTGGTCGACTGGTTCATCGTAGTGTTTAACATTTATTTTAAATATTTGAATTTATGTATAAATTGCAGAAAAAAAATATTTGTGTAAACAAATACAAATATAATTTGATGAGAAAATAAATCTCATGTAAATATTTGTATTTTTGTTGTTGATTTTTATATATTTTTTAATTAATAGAAAACATACTCTAGTACAAATAGCCTGAATCGTGGCTAGCCATTTCGCTGCGTGCCGCATACGTACGTTAAGTTCGCAAGTAAGCAGCAAGTAGCAGCTAAATAGTGACGTCTCCCCATGGAATCGACGCTTGAAAACCTTTAACTGTAGAGGTCAAGACTCCATCAACAAAGTGATGTTGGACCAACTCACTAGTTAGAACCTTGCCAATGTAAACAATGCATGTACCTGTACCTGTAGTTTCTAACAAAAGTTAGAATTGTGGAACACTGATCCTTGAAAACTTTGATAAGAACTCAAGTTATAGTGGCCAATGCTGAGATGGTGGTAGAACACTTGACTTAAGATCTTGAGGTTGTGAGGTCCATTTCCACAGGCATCTTGGCACTTCAATGTTGTCTTCTCCAAACTTCTCTGTAGTCTAGTTCCCAGGCTGTAGGTTATTTTTGTATCATTCAAACTAACCAGGTCTACAACTAAAGAAATGGAACATAAATTGAGACCAACACAAAGAGCTATGGAAAGAAGAATGCTCAATTTAACATTACTTGACAAAGTGAAGCACACTGACATAGGACAGAAAACGAAGATCAAAGATATTATAGTAACAATTAAAGAGATGAAATGAAGATGGGCAGGACACTCATTTAGAAAACAAGACAACAGATGGAACAAGAAACTCACAGAATAGCAACCAAAAACAGGAAACTGAAGAAGGGGTCGACGTAAAAGAGAGCGTAGAGAGACGAAATATCATCATACACAAACACAGCAACATGGAACAGAATGACAGCAAATAGAAGTGAATGGAAACTGATTGAGGAGGGCTTCATCCAACAATGGTTGAACAATGCCTGATGATGATGAAACTAACCCCGTTCATAGAAACCCCCTATCCGCAAAAAAGGTGCAACATTTGTCGCAATTTCGCAGATACATTACCGATTGCTGTGTATATGAACGGGAATCACTCAAATAATGCGGTATTTGCTTCCTCCCTTTTCCCGCTTATTTTGTGGCTATTTCGCGGATCGAGACCTAGTAATAAAAGTGCAATATTGCGGTAAGCGAATCTTATAAACTACATGTGTCCGCATAATAGTCATAAATATAGCGCCTTGTACATCGCGCTCTGACATGTGGGTTGCTCGTATGTCAATGGTTTAGAGATAGTCCAGGGGGTGTTTCGTTCGTAAGTTACGAACGACTTTACGAGCGACTGGTGATCCCTTCTTGCGCTATATCAGATTCTCAATGAACAAAGCGTGGTATCGCATTTACCACAAGAAGGGATCACCAGTCGTTCGTGAAGTCGTTCTTAACTTACGAACAGCTTGGTGAAACACCCGCCAGTTGTCCAAAACGCTGCGATATTACGGCTTTTTGGCTGCATAGGAACGGTGCTTTCGAAGGCTCGCTGGAAACTTGTTTATGGGGCTTCTGAAAAAAATCAGTCTAGTACTCGAAGACTAGTCATATTATTGTTCTCCTCTTTTCTCAGTCTGGAAAAGAAATGAGAATGATTAGTCTACTGCAGCCAGACCTTTTTATTGAATAGTTTTGATTAGAAATGCCTGGATTTTAGAAACAGCCTGGATGCAAGACTAGCCTCTCCCTAGTCCTCATGCAGTTGGCAAGCAGGAACGGTCCTGGCTGGTGTTTTACCGAGCTGTTTGTGAGCTACGCATGACTTTGCTCATGACTGGTGACCTGTTCTTGTGCTAAATTCGGATACCCCAATTTGTTTCAGTTATAACAAAGTGGGAGTTAATTTCCAACAATTCTAATCAAATTTGACAAATCATAAACTTTGTATTCAGACACTTGTTAACAAAAACAAAATAAGTTTTATAAGCTTATGGGAATCAAAATGATTGAGAATCTGAATATTAAAGCAGAAGACAGGATCCCCAGTCATGTGTAAAGTCGTTCTTAGCTAAGAACGGCTTGGTGAAATACCCCCTGATAATTTGTATTTATTTATGTCACTTTTATTCTAGTTTGTATTGATTTGTATTTCCTTATCCAGGTTGAATTATTTGTCCAATCTAAGCTGGGTTCCACGATACAGGATCAGTACAAACAACCACAGCGGGAGGGAACAACACAAGCCATCGATGTCATGCAGCGCATGGTAAGTAGGTCAAAGGTCATCAGTCATACCACAGGTCAAAGGTTATGCTACAGATGAAAGGTTATCGGTCATACCACAGGTCAAAGGTCAGAGGTAAGCTTTATTCTTTGATAATGCTACATTACCAAAGAGTAATAATGTATGGGCACAACACAAGCCTTACATGCCATGCAGCGCTTGGTAGGCAGTTCAGAGGTCAAAGGTGAAATCGTGGGTTAAAGATCATTGGTCATACCACAGGTCAAAGGTCAGAGGTTAGCTTGGCTTCACATTAACGCTAGAGTACAAGCAAGCACAATGTGCTGTGATCGTAAACTATTGCTATTATCGCTCTGCCAGCACCCTTGTCATCATAGCATTGCTTTGAGATCACCCTGTGCCAATAGTTTACCCATTTCCTCAAAAACAGTTGACATTTGTATACCTCGGTATTTACATAATTGTACTTTGTTATTGGCAGGATAGGAGTACTTCCTATATAAGTGAATGAGCAGGTGTCATTCCGAATGAAGGGTGGAAACCTTGTATGAGACAGATGTGAACGTAGAGCAATTAAACCATCATTGCTATGAACATTAATATATTCATGTTCCTGATTTATCTATTACATGTTATTGTTGTCCTTGCTTTTATGTTATGAATTTGATGGTTTAATTGCTCTACAATGCTCTACAATAGCAAGGAAACTGTCAAATTTGTAATATAAAAGCAAGGACATAGAGAAAATGTATTGGGGAAATCAGGAACATAAATATGATAATTAGAATCAGGACGAGAAGGAAGTAACAAGAAAAGAAGGAGATCAGGGCCCCGTAACATAAAGGTTTGCGATCAATTGCAAATTTGAAAAACGAATGATGATTGGTTACTGGTCAGTCTTTTGAACAAATAGCGCGTATAACAATGGTGTTGATTGGCCATTGCCATTTTGCGATTGATTGCAAACCTTTGTTATGGGGGCCCAGATGAATAAAAACAAACAAGCAATAAATCTTTAAAGGGCATATACTGTACTGGGAAGGCAAAAAAGCCTTCAAAATGTAATAGTTAGCAATCTTCTTGCCAATGGTCTTAAATTCATGTATTGTCTATTTTAGAAGCTTGCTGGAAGTTATTTGCCTTCAAATGATCCACATGTGGAGTAATTAATGATTAATGATTAAATCCTCAAAATGTTCGGCCCAAACATTTTGAGGAGTTGTGATTTAATCAATCATTACTCCAAATGTAGATCATTTGATGGC
This sequence comes from Arbacia lixula, assembly GCA_963669155.1. Taxonomy (NCBI): domain Eukaryota; kingdom Metazoa; phylum Echinodermata; class Echinoidea; order Arbacioida; family Arbaciidae; genus Arbacia; species Arbacia lixula. The sequence goes on from OZ022592.1 coordinate 5,132,794, forward strand.
AAATAACTTTCAGCAAGCTTCTAAAATGGTCAATACATGAATTTAAGACCATTGGCAAGAAGACTGCTAACAATTGCATTTTGAAGGCTTTTTTGCCTTCCCAGTACAGTATATACCCTTTAACTCTGATTGTGCCATGGGTGCGTTTTGTCACCAATAATGCACACAAATCCCATTGAGTAGGAATTTATCTGACACAGGAAGGGTTAAGAGCTGGAATGGTAATCTGCTAGTCTGAATCTATCATCGAAGGATTATTAAAGGGAATATACTGTACTGGGAAGACAAAAAGCCTTCAAAAGGGGATCATGAACAATCTTCTTGTCAATGGTCTTAAATGCTTGTATTGTCCATTTTAGAAATTTGCTGACAGTTATTTGCCCTCAAGTGATTCACATTTGGATCAATTAGTGATTAAATCACAAATCCTCAGAGTGTTTGGCCTGAACATTTTGAGGATTTGTGACTTAATTACTAATTACTCTAAATATGGATCATTTGAGGGCAAACAACTTTTAGCAAGTTTCTAAAATGGACCATATATGCATTTAAGACCATTGGTAAGAAGATTGCTCACGATCACCCTTTTGAAGGCTTTTTGTCTTCCCAGTATAGTATGTTCCCTTTAAAGATTGAAGGCCCATAATAAAGACCGTCACGAAACATGATCACTGTCAACGCTAATAAAACAATCTACTGTCGTAAGCCAGGAAGAGGAAAAGATTCTCTGTAACCAGAATCCTACCCATCTTTGATGAGTACGTGCCCCAGGTTTAAGGTTACCCCCCTATCTTGGATTCATATCTTGGCATGTGATATGGGCGGTTGGTACAGTTTTAAAACAGGGGGGGGGGGGGTGTTTCACCAAGCTATTCGTAAGCTACGAACAACTTTCTGATCGACTGGTGACCCCCTCTATTAGGCTAAATCACATTCCCAATGATTTTGATTCCCATCAGCGTACCTGTAAGTTCAAATATGATGTTTATAAATGAAAATTCTTGTTGTTAACAAGTGTCTGAATTCAAAGCTTATGATTTGTCAAATTTTATTAGGATTGTTGGGGCCTCCCAATATGTTAAAACAGGAAGAAAGTGTGGTATCGCATTTAGCACAAGAAGGGATCACCAGTCATTCATATAGTCATTTGTAGCTTTTGAACAGCTTGATGAAACACCCCCCAGGTCAAATAAGGTGTGTCCCGTTAAATATCCCCCCCCCCCCCCCTGTCTCCTTTCCAAATGTCTTGTTTGTTCAAGTCAAGAGAATATATAATTTGTATTAAAGGCAAGTATTGATTTAACAAGCGCAGATGCAATAAGGTTTTGTATCATTCGTTATTGGGAAGCAATCCTCTGATTCCCAACTGAAATAAGAAAAGCGCAAACCTGTAGCACACCAAACCTGCTTATAAGGACCACTGTTATAACTATATTTGTTATGTCAAGCTTATTTTGTTGGCCAAATGACAACTTTGAAAAATCATAATTGCTAACCCTTATAACGAGGAAGGCAAACTGTCAGCATGTCGACTTATTAAATCCATCTTTTTATATTTATTTTCTAGCCATTTAATCATTTTTTATTCCAATCTAATTAATTTTCCATGCTATACAATGAGTTATATGTGTTCCATTTTGTGTCCCGTTACATTAGATACTGTTCTCTTCAATCAGATCTTCTGTTTACAAAGAAAATCTCATACAAAAGTGCATTATGATAAAGCCACCAGTATGAATAAAGTAATCAGTGAAGCTCTCAAAATGGTGACAGCTATCAAATTTTACAACAAAAAATTAACAAAAAATTACAACCCATCCATGCCTATCTCGAATCATGTGACTTGCTCTTCAGACTCTAACATTTATTTGGAAAGTGTTCAAGTAATGGACAAAGTATCGGTTTCATATATCTGCCGTAATATTACAGGATCATGTTCTCATTTCCTGTGTCAAGTGAAATTCAAGAGGTTTCTTCCTGATCCCTGCCAATACGTGAAGCTTTATCATAATACGATCAGGCTTTAAAGGGTTTGTTTTCTTTCTTATAGAGTATAATGCACAGTGTATTTGTTTCAGTGAAAACAACTATATTGTGTAAATGTAAAGGACACATTTGTTATCCCTTCTGAATAAAATATATGTGGAGGATGCAGGTTATTTCATTTATATATATCTATATATATACATATGTATATATAATATCTATATTCTTTTTTTAAATTTGCAGAATATAGAATGGAAGGTCATGTTAGTTTTTAGAAAAATAAAGAGTAATTGATTAATGACATCTAAATCACATCCTCGTACATGTTTTTTGAAATTTTGCCATTTTCAGAAATTCACAACTTTAGTTATGAGTTTGCCCTTTGCAGATTTTATTAAAAATTGTATCTGTTTCCCTAATTTGTCTGCTTTCAGTGACTTTCAGTGACTACCACTCTAAAAAACTTTCTTTATTTGTTTTCACCTGAAAAGCTGTGCTGCAACCACAACACCTCACAGCCTAAAACCAGGCTTTCAGATTTTGCCAATTTTGGAAATTGTTAAAATTAAGTTTTCTGATTTTTCCCCAAAATTGCACATTGTTTTTTTTTTCTTGAAGGAACTTCAACTTACAACATTTTTTCTTAGATATGTCCCACTGAATTGCTGCCAAAAACCACAACATCAAAGTCTAATACAAAGTTTTCAAATTTTGCCAAATTTGAAAAATTATCACTTAATTTTTCATTGTTAAATTTTACTGAAATTGCGCCAATATGTTCCTCTTATTTCTCTGCATTTAACGATTTTGTTAGTAACCACTTTAAAGATATTTTAATTTCATACTTTCAGCTGAACACCGTTTCTCTAATATCTCTGTTTTTATGGACACTTTATTGGGAGTGAACTACATTTACAACTTTTAAAAAACTTTTTTTTTAATACTTTTAGCTGAACTGCTGCGGCAACACCAACTATACCGACTGGCGAGACAGCCAATGGTATGATGTTGAGAATAACAATAACAACACAACGCAGGCGGTAAAATACGTTCCAGAATCCTGCTGCATTGAAAACTCAGAGATGAAGGGCAGGCTCCGCGACAGTGGCGAGTGCCAAGAAAATGATGGAGCGATAAACGAAGAGAGACATTCACAGGTGAGTGGAGGAGCGAGAGGTAGAGATGGAGAGAAAGAACGATTGATAGACTGATGATAAGATATAGATGGAGTTGGAGAGAGTGGAGTTAGAGAGAAGAAAGGATTGATAGCATGATAGTAGCTATTGATTGAGTGAGAGAGAGAGAAAGGAGAGACTGAGATACAGTTTGGAGTGTCAGGGAAATGATGGAGAGATAAACGTAGAGAGACATTTAAAGATGAGTGGAGGAGTGATGGGTGGAGTTAGAGAGAAGGAAGGATTGATAGCGTGATAGTAAACTATTGATTGAGTTAGAAAGAGAGTAAGGAGAGACTGAGATATATTGGTGTGTGAAGGAAATGATGGAAAGATTAACATAGAGAGGCATTCAGAGGTGGGTGGGGACTGAGTGGAGGAGCGAGGGGTGGAGATGGAGAGAAAGAAGGATTGATAGCATGATAGTAAGCTATTGATGGAGTGAGATAGAGAGTAAGGGCAGAATGAGCAACAGAGTGGAGTGTCAGCGAAATGACGAGAGGCATTCAGAGGTGAGTGGAGGAGCGAGGGACGGAGAGGGATAGAACAAGGGCTTTGTAGAATGATGGTGAAATAGTGATGAAGATGTATGATAACTAGATACGAGATAGAGAGCATAGGTAGACTAGCTAGCACAGCAAGGAGTGCCAGGCAGTCATAGGTGCATGGAGGAGCAAGGGTGGGGTGGGGGAGGGGAGGAGGGATGAAGAATATGCTCAGAAGTAAAACATTTCCACCCACTTCATCGTATTTTGCCACTTTGTTCTTCAATAACTACATACAGTGTATATGTATGATATTGACACATCAATCACTTCCTATTTGTCTAGCCATGTAAATTATTCAAGCTTGTTTCAACATGCATCTCAGATCTTCATGTTTTTGTTCAAATGAACTCATTATTGTGGTTAATTTCCTCCTTCACGCTTTTTCAGCTTTTGTTGAATGGACTGTCTCAGCTCTGACAATAGATGGGGCTATTGCACAAAACTACTAGCATGTGATGGAATTATAATTGGCCAGAAAGACTCAATGTGTATACTAGGATAGAGACACAGGCAGGGAGTGTACTGTATACACTTGTAGGAAGAGATAGAAAAGGAGATGGGAAGATAATGAGTGAAAAAGAGAAAGAGAGAGAGAGAGAGAGAGCGAGATTCAGATGGATATTGGGTGGGGGGGGGGGGGGTGGGGGAGGGGTAATAGGGGGCACTTATGTCAGGTATTGATGATTGGCATACTCAAATAAAGGACGAAAGATAAACAAAGATGTAGAGACAGAGGAAAAAGGAGGGAGAAGAAAAAGAAACAGTCAAACAAGATGGACAGAATGAAAGTATGAACAACAGATAGATAGATAGATGGATAGATAGATAGATAGATGAATAGATAGATAGATAGATACATACATACATACATACATAGATAGATAGATAGATACATAGATAGATAGATAGATTTACGGTGTGTGTGTGTGGGGGGGGGGGCATACAGACTAAAAAAATGGAAAGAGAGAGACATGGGGGGGGGGGGCGATGAGGTGAGAGAGAGAAATAAAAAAGAAGTAGATATGGGGGAGGGATGAGAGAGAGATACATGAAGATAAAGAGAGGGCCATACAAATGTAACTCAATAAACCAAAATAATTTCAAGGTGAACGATATTTTCTTTTCCTTTGACCAATTTTTGTCAAACCTTCACTAACATATTTCTTTTACATGTCTCCTCTTTATTGAAGCAATAATAAATGCAGGGTAAACTATCCCTTTAAGATGTCAATAATTCCCCTCTCCCTTTTGTTTCAATACATGCAGGGTTGTTTCCACATTTTCAATTATTGTAACTTACCATCAATGGTAACTACGAGGGCAACATGTGCAATAAATGAATGCTCATTGGCTGTTGCCAGGGTAGTTACCTTAAAGATTGTCCTTTTGCAAGCTAAAAATTTGAAATCGTCTATCACGATCGTAAATTGAAGAAAGTGTGATTCAAGACCATTTCTAAGAATATAGCATGTTGAAGCTTTCTGTATATGTAAAATATTTCAGCCGTTAAATTTCAAACCGACTTTTTTTGCATTACGAAAAAAGTATTAGTCTTCGTTACAGTATCTATGTGGTTATTATGCGTGTGTGAAATCCTGATTTTATGAGTAATTACCAAACTTTGGAGATGATTCTTTCTATAGAGCAATTTTTTTTCATAATGCGTTGTATTATTTAATAGACAGATTAATCAATAAAGCAGATATTTCAACACAAACTTCTAAGAGCTTGAGGTAAAGACTATTAATCAGACGTTGTTTACGTGGATTATTTGAATTTTACACTACGTATCAATTTCAAATTATGAATATACAGCTTGCTAACACTTCTCTATATGTTTTGCCAAAGTTTCGATGGTTTTGTGGTGATCTGAAAAAGGGACGGGCTGTCTTTAAAAGCCCTCACCCTTGTGTTTCGATCCTTTGCAGGGTTGTTTCCACGCGCTCTACAACAAGCTTCTAGACGTCATCTGGGTGGTAGGCGGCATTGGAATAGGTGTAGCAGTCCTGCAGGTAAGTCCGCGATTCATGGAGGAAAAAACTACGAAAAAGAGCTGCACGAAATATCTCATATTCAAGTTCAACCCTTTGCTCATGGTTAGATTTTCTAGTTTTGTGAGCCCTGGTCCAGTTAGGATGTTAAAAAATTTGGCATGGGACAAAGGGGTGTGGCTTGATTGTGCCCTATGAGGAATTTGACGTTTATTCATAGCCTGTCGTCTATTGTACGAGAAGCAGATCATGCAAGAGTCCTGCTGCCTTATATCTGAGAAAGTTATGGCTTAAAGATAGCCCGTCCCTTTTGCAGACCTAATTCTGAAAGTTCCCTGACTTTGTCATCATTTGAGAAAAAGTGGCTATATAACTTTTCCCTGGAATCGGCAAAGCGTAATATTTGGTTTTGAGGAAATAATCTTTGATTATTGATCAAGCTTTCTTTTTTCATACCACGAAAATAGTCAAATCTCAGTGAAAACTAGTTAGATTCTCATTTATTCTACAGGAGTTAAAGTACCTCTGACCCTAAAATTTCACATTTGGTATCCCAAAGATACGTGCTAAATATTTGCAAACTTTCATGAAGTTTGCAGATGTTTATAAAAGAGACGGGCCATCTTTAAAAGGGGAAATTCAGCCACACCTCTTTGATTGTTGCAGCTCAATAGCAAATGTTGACCTAATAGGAGCAACAGGAGTAACCATGAGCAACAGGTTCAAACATTTTGCAAAGAAATGTTAGGCATACACCCAGTTATAAGGATAGCGTGCTCCATCCTGTAAATGAACGAAAAACAAGTCAGACAAAAATCTTGGAACCAGACGGGATTTGATGGGATCATGAATATTAATGAGTCAGATGAAGTGAGACTCTTTCGGGTATTTGTTTCCATGTTGTCGTGTCTTGACCCGTGAAGTAGAAATAGCTTGCGTGGTTAAGTCGCTGCCCGGTAAGCAGTAGACTGCAGGTTCCAATCCCGCCTGGTTCCAAGATTTTTGTCGGACTTGTTTTTCGTTCATTTACAGGATGGAGCATGCTATCCTTATTACTGGGTGTATGCCTAAAATTTCTTTGCAAAATGAAATTACCCCAGAAATCCCTTTAACTAAAATCTAGGTTTAAACATGTCGCATACTTCACTGATTTGTTCTCACAGTTTTAATATCAATCAATTTCATTTGACATTTTTGTATTTCAATGAGTTTTAATACCAATGTCACAATGATGTAAATACCAAACAAAAAATGCTGTAAACTACCACTTACTAGAAATCTTAATGATAATAATTATTGAGTCAATTATTTGTCTACGAATATCAACAATTTTAAATGCAGAATAAAAAGTTTACATCTAGGAACTGTCAAATTGTAACCCTCAAATTTATATTTTTTCAGGGGGGATGGGCCTTTAATAAGTATTTGCGCTATGTTGTCTTTTTCTAATTAATGTTTAATTTTGTCATTTTTTCCTTTTGATGATACTTTTTGTCTCGCCCACCGGAGGTGAAGGCGAGACTAAGGGATCCAAATGGCGTCCGTCCGTCGTCCGTCCGTCGTCCGTCGTCCGTCACAAATGTTAAAGTTTACCTGCAAGACTCTCTTATGATCCATAACTTCACATGGGTTGCTTGGATTACAACCTAACTTGGGTCATAGATGCACTGGGGGTACCTTCATGTTATGGTGGCGTTGGAGGTCACAGGATAAGGTCAAAGGTCATTTGAGGTCATACGTTAAAGTTTACCTGCAAGACTCTCTTTTGTCAAATAACTTCACATAGGTTGCTTGGATTACAACCTAACTTGGGTCATAGATGCACTGGGGGTACCTTCATGTTATGGTGGCGTTGGAGGTCACAGGATAAGGTCAAAGGTCATTTGAGGTCATACGTTAAAGTTTACCTGCAAGACTCTCTTTTGACAAATAACTTCACATAGGTTGCTTGGATTACAACCTAACTTGGGTCATAGATGCACTGGGGGTACCTTCATGTTATGGTGCCGTTGGAGGTCACAGGATAAGGTCAAAGGTCATTTGAGGTCATACGTTAAAGTTTACCTGCAAGACTCTCTTTTGACAAATAACTTCACATGGGTTGCTTGGATTACAACCTAACTTGGTTCATAGATGCACTGGGGGTACCTTCATGTTATGGTACCGTTGGAGGTCACAGGATAAGGTCAAAGGTCATTTGAGGTCATACGTTAAAGTTTACCTGCAAGACTCTCTTTTGACAAATAACTTCACATGGGTTGCTTGGATTACAACCTAACTTGGGTCATAGATGCACTGGGGGTACCTTCATGTGATGGTACCGTTGGAGGTCACAGGATAAGGTCAAAGGTCATTTGAGGTCATACGTTAAAGTTTACTTGCAAAACTCTCTTATCACACATAACTCATCACATGTTGCTACAATGGCAATCAAACTTGGATGATGGATGCACTGGGGGCACCTGCATGTTATTGTGCTGTAAGAGGTCACATGATAAGGTCAAAGGTCATTTGAGGTCATACATTAAAGTTTACTTGCAAGACTCTTGGTGAAGGCTTCCTAACTTGTGCACAGAATTGTGTGAGCATGTGTGAGCATTACTGATGTAGATTTAGGCAAACATTACTCATGCACATTTATGCAAATTTATTCAAAGTCACTATTTTGCACCTGATTTTGATGTTGTCTGTTTAAAGTTGCTTATTTGTTTGTTTCAGTTTTCTTTTGCGTAGCAACGGAGATCGCGATATTTCTGGTTATTTTCGCAAGTGGGCGAGACACAATATTGCTAATGCCTTGTTTAAAGAAAGTGTCAAATAATAAATTGTTTAACTTTGAAACTTATCTTTCTCTACAGATGTTGCTGTTAGTCTTAGCTGTCGTCTTATTGCGGAATGTCATCGATGACGACGATGACTATGAAGACTAGCGTTTCCTAGGCGACTAGAGTTTAGTCCTGTATTTTTTCCTCAATTTCCAGATGAGAGGTTTGAAGAAGAAATCTTAAGAAATGGTGGGAAATATGCTAATTTTGATGGTGTGTTTTTTTTCCTGATGTATAAAAGGCTTTTGTTTGTGGTAAAGGGTGGATGTTGTTGTGTAGAGTTGTGTGTTTGACCGGTGCAAAATATTAAAAGTGACTTTTTACAAGGAACTTGATGAGAACTGTTCCGCTAAGCAGGGCGCCCCCATTGTCCAATAGACAATTTTAAATTGCCACAATCTGTGACTGTAACTGGCAGGTGATCTTAACAATATGTTGTGATTGCATCACATTTACCTGGATGTTATAATAGGACATGCAGATTTCATGTCACAGTTGTGGCAATAAAAAGTTCTCTGATGTTTCTAGACTAACAACAGAACATTCGTGCCAAAAATACTCTGCAAAGAATAAATGTTTTATGTTCCCCTTTCTTGCAGATGCCCTAAGCTGCAGGGACCTTTCTTAAAAAGAAATGTGATTGATCGCAACTTGACTTACGATTGATCTTGATATTAGCTGTATGCATTAAGGGGGTTGGACTTGCGATTGATTCAGACCAATTGCAACTCTTTATAAGATGGGGGCTAAGCTTTGATTAGAAAAGCACCTATTTACTAGATAACCTTTCATTACTGAATGAGGTGATAGAACTCTGCAGAGTTGTATGGATTGGCAGAGCATGTTTTACTTAGTCATTGTTTCGTCAAGAATACTAAAAATAAAGTACATTTATACACAGAACTATGAAAGAAGGATGTAAAAGCTGAATTATGATCAATAAGATGGATCAAAGGAGGCTGACATTGTTCAAGAGTGCTCTAAGTATCTACTGTGAAGCTGATGAATATAAAGCTGCAGTATTATTGCTGATGATATGTACATGTATAATTATTGACATGGCTGCAAACAGGTACTTTGAGGAATGCTAAGAAAATAGTTACTTACGAGGAAGTCCCATGTTTATTTGGAGGCTGCATCATCATCATCATCATCATCATCATCATCATCATCATCTATGATTAGATTTAAAATTATTTACATGGACAAACGGTTGCTTCGAAAATGCTAAGAAAATAATTACTTAAAAGTAAAAACCATGCTTTCCACAAGGCTGAACTATATTATTATTAGTATTTGTTTAGAGTTAAAGAAGGCTGACTGTTATTCAAAAGAATTCTTGAATGTCGACAAGGGGCTTCAAGCAGAGTGAGATGGCTGAAGCATCATTCGGCCCATTTACACTGGCAAGCAAAAATCACCATTTTTCTAAGATCACGATTTTTTGGTGCAAGTTGCTAGGCAACGTACATCCAAACAACCAAAACATCGCACCAGAAAAATCACTTCCCAAAGTTTGATTGTTGTTTGTGATTGTTGTGATTTTTTGCCACGTGACTTGCAGCACTCCCGGCGGGTTGCCTTTGATCTTTCTCTGTAAAATTACGCGCGCATTTTTGTCATTGTCAAAAGGCGCTCCACTTATGACGTCATAATAATCATGCACTGCGCCGGTCTACTTTGGATGACCAGTTGACAAGCGCAGTACCTAGCAAAAAAATCATGATTTTTTAGATCACGTTTTTTTTGGGGGCAAGTGTAAATGGTGAGACATAAAATCAAGGTTTGAAAAAATTGCGATCTTAGCAAGTGTAAATGGGGCTATTGATGATATGGAGAGAATAGAGGCTTGGTTATTTTTTAGTTTTTAACTTTCTTGAGGACTATTTAAATCTTAAAACTTCAAATCTTTTGTAGATGTTCCCTGCGAACCTAAATCACTGTTTAATCATTACATATGAGTGTATGTATGCATATTCATGAGTGCATGATGTGTATTCTTGTCCCTCCTTAACCAATATATGAATGTACAAATTCATAAAAGTGGTAAAGCTGTAAGGTTTATTTTTTTTATTGTTAGCAAACTTAAGCATTTCCTGAATTGGTAATCATGAGGTAATCATGGATATATCTTTGCAAAAAGTAGACAAAAACTAGACAATATGCATTTTTACATCAAGTGTTTTTTGATAGCATGTATTGTCGAGTAGAGTATTTTTCTAGAGAGTTGATATCTCTATTTTCTGAAGTGAAAAGCATACCCAAAGAGTTGAAGATGATCTCTACGAATAGTGGATGGCTATCCTGAATACTGTAACTAAATATATGTGTGCTGTACTGATACATCAAAATGTGTATTTCCACTTTAATTTAGAGTCCATTTATGAAAGGTAGCTTTTCATACCATGACACTGCTGGATGATAACAATCTAGCTGTTGTAATTTGAGAAATGGAATTTGATGCATGAAAGAGTTCACGAAGAGTTCATGATCTGTTGCTCATTATACCTATTCAAAGCTCTCCTGTCTTATGACACGAAAGAGTTCATGAATAATTCATAATCTGATGTTGAATATTCAAATGTTGGAGCTCTATTCAAATACTGGATTATGTGCAGAAAGCTAACTTTTATTATGCAAACTTGTTTCAAGCTTCTGTCTTGCAGAGAGAGATAAAAGACAAACAATATCTACACAATGGAAACGTTTGTGCCACTGCATTGCAGCAATTAAAGACAAAATACATGCAGATCTCTTCCATATGACAATTTTTTTTCTTCAAATTTATTCAAAGCATTTTCTGTTTTGCAAAGAGAGAAAAACAAGGTTTGTTCGTTTGTCTCACATAATTTAAAGACTCCCCCCCCCCCCAAAAAAAAAAAAAAAAAATGCAGATCACCTTTATATGACAACATTGTTCTTTTTATATTTCTTATACAGCCTTTTCCTTAATACGTGGATTAAGTTATAGTCAGGGCCTTAGACACGGCTTATTGGTTGTTCCTTTCTTTGAAAAAAGTAGTATTTGTCAAAAGAGACTTCCTGTAAATTATTGAAATTGTCTGTCAATTTCTTTGGCATCAATGCGACACCACAGCACATGTGGAGAATTGAATATCACACAGCAATATGAATAATTTTCTTTCCAGATCTTTTACCTGAACATAGGTACATGTAATACTGGTTACAATTGAAACACACAAATTTGAGTGATTTATTACTTGCTGAGTGTCTTAAGCAAGTTTTGAATGGGACATTTTCCTGCAATACTCTTGCCTGTATGTAGCGTTATCATTTTCTTGTACATACAATTATATACACTTTGCAATACAGTTGTTTGTTAGTGTCTTGTGCATCCATTTTAACTTCTCCCATCGATAACAACTTTTGAGCTTTGCAAAGACAAATGCTTTGATGATACATGTAGTGACAAATGGAAAATAAATCTGAAAATATGCCATGTTAATCCAAGTTATATCAAATTTGTTGATTATGACTATGAAATTAATTGCAATAGTGAAGACATCGAATCATATCAAAATAATGAAAACCTAGAAGACTTATTTGAGTTATGACTCAATCAATACATACAACGATAGCTATGAAGGCTGCAATTATAAGACGTGATGTGCTCGTCTTGTTTATTCGAATGAATCCGGCAACAAACTTGGAGAAAGTTTGCAATTTGAAATAATAGGAACTGGTGCTCTTTGTATTAACATAATATATGCAGTGAAGTGTGGGAAGCTGGTTTTTGGTCACAGCGTGTAAAACTTTGAAATGAATCATGTTTTTAGTCTCTCAATCTTGCCTGTACAGCTTAAGCAACCCTATTGTGTGCTTTTTATATCCATTTATATTTAGTCTTGCCAAAGATGTGAAATGCCATACTGGTACTTTTAATGCATTGTAAAAAAAAATAACAAAGCATACTTTAGATTTTTGCACACCAAGAATCAGTGTTTTAAAAATACTGATTTGAAACAGTGTTTTGTAGAAGACAATATTGGGTGCTTTTAAAAGATTTTCTCTGTGGTTATGAACGTTGTTCTCAATGAAGGTGACATTGCACAGTGCAAAAGTCCAAACAAATTGGACATACGCTGTAAGGATATGGCACATATCACTTTAAAATTATGGCTTTAATCTTCTTCTGCAATCTGCAACAACAACGATGAATAAGTGCAGTTTAGCAACCTTCTCAGTCCCATGGGTACATACATGTGTAGCAAACCAATGGGGTTTTCAAAGCTCTGCACTGGGAAGGTTAAAACAAACAGGTGCAAGCATTTTCTAGAGCATTTTGTAGATGACATTAAACAATATGACTTACATGATCAAATGATATCAAATGTCATAGACTTTATAGAGGGAATGTTTGGATAAAGATGAGTGATTCTGTACATATGTATCTATACTCTATATTGTATATAATGTGGATTTCGTAAAGTATTTGTTAGTTGTGTGTTTTAATCTGCTCAGTCCCATTGGCAAGAAATGGAGTTGCTATTGATATGGATGTATCGGTGGCTGGAAGGGAGAGGGTTAACTCACTCAGTCCCATATGCTTGAAACTGAGTTGGTATTGATTTGGGACTGTCAGTGCTTGGTACTGAGAGGGTTAACCCACTCAGTACTAGGAGCAAGAAATAGAGTTGTTATTGGTTTGGGACTGTCAGTGCTTGGTACTGAGAGGGTTAACCCACTCAGTCCCTGAGGCAAGAAATTGAGTTGGTATTGATTTGGGACTGTCAGTGCTTGGTACTGAGAGGGTTAATCCACTCAGTCCCATAGACAAGATACTGAGTTCTTATTGATTTGGGACTGTCAGTGCATGGTACTGAGAGGGTTAACTCACCCAGTCCCATATGCTAGAAACTGAGTTGTTATTGATTTGGGACTGTCAGTGCGTGGTACTGAGAGGGTTAACTCACCCAGTCCCGTATGCTAAAAACTGAGTTGTTATTGATTTGGGACTATCAGTGCTTGGTGCTGAGAGGGTTAACCCACTCAGTCCCATATGCTAGAAACTGAGTTGTTATTGATTTGTGACTGACAGTGCCTGGTACTGAGAGGGTTAACCCACTCAGTCCCATATGCTAGAAACTGAGTTGTTATTGATATGGGCTGTCAGTGCTTGGTACTGAGAGGGTTAACCCACTCAGTCCCACAGGCAAGAAAATGAGTTGTTATTGATATGGGACTGTCAGTGCTTGGTACTGAGAGGGTTAAGTCACTCAGTCCCATATGCTAGAAACTGAGTTGTTATTGATATGGGACTGTCAGTGCTTGGTACTGAGAGGGTTAAGTCACTCAGTCCCATATGCTAGAAACTGAGTTGTTATTGATATGGGACTGTCAGTGCTTGGTACTGAGAGGGTTAATCCACTCAGTCCCATAGACAAGATACTGAGTTCTTATTGATTTGGGACTGTCAGTGCATGGTACTGAGAGGGTTAACTCACCCAGTCCCATATGCTAGAAACTGAGTTGTTATTGATTTGGGACTGTCAGTGCGTGGTACTGAGAGGGTTAACTCACCCAGTCCCGTATGCTAAAAACTGAGTTGTTATTGATTTGGGACTATCAGTGCTTGGTGCTGAGAGGGTTAACCCACTCAGTCCCATATGCTAGAAACTGAGTTGTTATTGATTTGTGACTGACAGTGCCTGGTACTGAGAGGGTTAACCCACTCAGTCCCATATGCTAGAAACTGAGTTGTTATTGATATGGGCTGTCAGTGCTTGGTACTGAGAGGGTTAACTCACCCAGTCCCGTATGCTAAAAACTGAGTTGTTATTGATTTGGGACTGTCAGTGCATGGTACTGAGAGGGTTAACTCACCCAGTCCCATATGCTAGAAACTGAGTTGTTATTGATTTGGGACTGTCAGTGCGTGGTACTGAGAGGGTTAACTCACCCAGTCCCGTATGCTAAAAACTGAGTTGTTATTGATTTGGGACTATCAGTGCTTGGTGCTGAGAGGGTTAACCCACTCAGTCCCATATGCTAGAAACTGAGTTGTTATTGATTTGTGACTGACAGTGCCTGGTACTGAGAGGGTTAACCCACTCAGTCCCATATGCTAGAAACTGAGTTGTTATTGATATGGGCTGTCAGTGCTTGGTACTGAGAGGGTTAACCCACTCAGTCCCACAGGCAAGAAAATGAGTTGTTATTGATATGGGACTGTCAGTGCTTGGTACTGAGAGGGTTAAGTCACTCAGTCCCATATGCTAGAAACTGAGTTGTTATTGATATGGGACTGTCAGTGCTTTGTACTGAGAGGGTTAAGTCACTCAGTCCCATATGCTAGAAACTGAGTTGTTATTGATATGGGACTGTCAGTGCTTGGTACTGAGAGGGTTAACCCACTCAGTCCCATATGCTAGAAACTGAGTTGTTATTGATTTGGGACTGTCAATGCTTGATACTGAGAGGGTTAACCCACTCCGTCCCATATGCTAGAAACTGAGTTGTTATTGATTTGGGACTGTCAGTGCTTGGTACTGAGAGGGTTAACCCACTCAGTCCCATATGCTAGAAACTGAGTTGTTATTGATATGGGACTGTCAGTGCTTGGTACTGAGAGGGTTAACTCATTCAGTCCCATATGCTAGAAACTGAGTTGTTATTGATTTGGGACTGTCAGTGCTTGGTACTGAGATAGTTAACCCCCTCAATCCCTGAGGCAAGAAATTGAGTTTTAACTGATTGGGGCTGATGGTGCTTGGTACGAAGACTGTTGATGTGATTATATTGATATTTTTTTTTATTGGCTAGAATGTAGAACTTGATCAGGTTTTACTGGTTTTAAATAGCTATGACTTTTCCGTATTGCATTACCGGTATCTCAATACCATCTGATATTCAAGACTTGGTCATCACGGAGCAAAAACAAGTTGACACTCATAGATAGTTGAGTTCTTTAATGTTCTATTTGACATTTTATGTGGAAGGTACAGTGTAAACGCTGAATATTATCAAATAGATACATTTTCTCAGAAAAGTGAACAAAATAATATTGCACATGATTGTGAAGGAGTTTTGTACTTAACATTTTGACTGACTTGAATAGTGCCTAATATATTACAAATACTGAAAACCCTGAATTGCAACTGTAGTGGTTGTGTTACTATGGTAACACAATTTTTGAACGCTTAGATGATTTTTGTTTACCGTGTTAGATAAGAAAAGAAAGCCGTATGTATCTTATGTTATGTACATTGTAAAGTTGATGGTTGTATCTATTTCATAGCTTTTACTTGAGAATTAAATGTGCAAGAGTTTTTATAAAGCAACATATTTCTTACTGCCTCTTTAGCATGTTGGTTTGTGAGGTGAAAAGAAACAACAAAGATGTGGATATACCTTTAGTGGCTAATGAGATATGTGTATAATGATTATTGCGTGAAAAAGAACTTTTGACACTTCACAAATAATAAAAAAAACGAGAAATACTTGTGTACAAGTATGAGGTGGTCTGTCAATGCAAATTCATGCTAAGTTCTGACAGATGTACGGTGATATTATCTAGTCATTAAAATTCAGGGGCAACGATGAAGAAAGGTCAAAGCGCACCTGCAACATACTAACATGTCAGAGATTTGTCTGAAATGGTCACGTTTAATGTGCTAACAACATGTTAATAATACACTGTAGTCACTTATAAAAAAAAAAAAAGTTCGTCAGAAAAAAAAATGGTGAAGAGACTATTAAAGAGAAGGACAAAGTAAAGTAAAGAATAGGAGAAGGAGGCAAAAACCACTTTGCAAAAGGAATGAAGTAATGACCCTACCCACTCCAGAAAATACCATGAAAATGATTTGCACCATCGTTGATAACATCTTTTCATGGCAAAAACACAAAATGCCACCTAGATGACGTCACGACTGACTGTTCACGTTAAAATCAAATCATTTTGTACAAGTCTATGAAACAAAGATACTGTGAAATTTTCATTATAGATTCTGTCAGCGTTTTTATTATAACTATAATGCTTTAAACTGTAGATGGCGTTATTCTACGAAAGCTTATGTGTTTATCTCGTTTCGATTTTGATACCACAATTTCAAGTTTCAATGGAAATTTCGGCATGATCCCGACATCTGATTAAAAAACGGAGGCAACTATCCCGAAAGCTAGTAGACTCAGCTACAACATACTGAAATTTCAGAGTGAAAGCTTGACATATTAGTGAGATACAGCCCCTAGAAGCTCGTCATGTCATTTCATAAATACCCCTTCCATTGACATAACACGGAAGTGCGATTTTGACATTCATGCGTATAATGAAATTTACACCGTGAAGACGTCATCAAAATGAAAAATGAAGGCAACTTATACTATGGAGCGAGGTCTCAGCTACAACATACTGAAATTTGGGAGAAAATTGACCATGGATTACTGAGATACACAAAAGCGGGTAAAAAAAGTTCATGACGTCATACATGCAAAATCATCTTTTCGATTCTTATGGCAATACAATGGCGTTAAACTAAATTTAAGGGCTAGATTGGACATGAAATCACATCTACATTTCCCACTCTTTTGGGATATTGAAAAAAAATTGGGGGTCACCAGCCATTCTGAAGAGCTATGGCCGATTGAAGGTAGTCCTGTTTTTTACAATATTTGCACACAAAAACGTATTGACGCACGCGCAGACTTTCAACTTTGACGCACCCGCATGACCTTGTTCTTGCATGGAAATAGCTCAAAATTGCAGGATGTGATCTATGGAGTGTCAAAAACATGAAACCAGTAAAAAAACGGAATTTTGACCCTGCGTTTGCGTTACGCATGGAAAAACGCGCGAACGCGCGCGCGGAAATTTTTGAAATGCTCGAAATGGCCTAGAACATATGCAAAAAAAGTTTTAGCTGATTTGGAGCATTTTTAAATTTTGCACGCTTGTAAATGCATTAACGTACGCGTACGCGCGCGTTTTTTTGTAATGAAATCAATTGCCTACTTGTTAAATCTATTCATGTCAAATTTCATTTTGATCCAATTATCCATTCTGGAGTAGGATGAAGTAATAGTTTTTCAATAAATTGCTCGTTGATGACGTCATGATCATGTGATGACCTTGAAAAGCTTATTCCTAAAAGATTACATTAATACCAAGAAGTAATAAAAGTTTCAATAAAAATGATGTAGGCAATTATGAGTTATGCGCGGCACAAAAAAGTGGGGGTGAAAGAATAAAAATAAAGAAGAAGAAGAAGAAGAAGATAAAGAAAATTCTAACGAAATTAAGAGGTGATCTGTCGTTGGCGACAGACCACCTAATAAGTTAGAACTTATCAAAGTGAAATTGACACATCGAGAAGTCAAAAGATGTCAATTCCTTTTAAGCAAGTTTTTTTGACATTTCATCTATCATTATTCCTGTAATTATCCTTGGAATATTTAATGAGATTTTCACTTTTGGACGAATTTGGACCCCCAAATTTGTTTGGATGAGATAATGAATCAAGAACACAATAATGATCATCGTGCATCACATGTGAGAGAGAGAAAACAAGAGAGAGAGAATGTGTGTGTGTGTGTGAGAGAGAGAGAGAGAGAGAGAGAGAGAGAGAGAGAGAGAGAGAGAGAGAGAGAGAGGGGGGGGGGAGAGAGGGGGGACATGTATAAGAGAGTGTCAGAGAAAGGGGATAAGATTTTTGTTATGATTAAGTAAGACATAATGGATAATGATAAGTGTAGGTGTGTGCAATGTTCTGCATGTTCATAAAACTTACACGCACGCACACATGCATGCACACACACACACACACACACACACACACACCACACACACATATAAACTAGGTGTTAAAAAAAATGATGAAAAATAAATTACAACTCAAACC
Source organism: Arbacia lixula (assembly GCA_963669155.1). Taxonomy (NCBI): domain Eukaryota; kingdom Metazoa; phylum Echinodermata; class Echinoidea; order Arbacioida; family Arbaciidae; genus Arbacia; species Arbacia lixula. The sequence continues at coordinate 5,151,179 of OZ022592.1, forward strand.
AAGCTGAAATTGACACTTAATAAAGTCAAAAGGATGTCAATTATTTAAGCAGGCTTTGTGATATTTCATTAATCATTTTTGTAATTATCCTTGCAATATTTCATGAGATTTTCATTTTTGGACAAATTTTTACCTAAAACTTTGTGTGTACATGCACCAGATAATGAATGCAGTGTTATTAATAATTTCAGATCCAACCTTGTCCAAAACTGAAAATCTCACCAAATATGCATTGGATTATTACCATAAAGATAATTGATGATATACATGTATCACAAAACCTGCTCCTGAGAAACTAGACATCCCTTAACCTGATGTGTAAATTGCAGCTTGATTTGATTTTTAACTTATTTTCAAATCATTTTTTGAAAGTGTCAGAAGTTTTATTTATCACCTGGTACTACTACAAAAATTTACATCTAGTCACACATCCCTGATCTTCTGCGGGAACATGTATTCCTACAAGCACATCAGAAGAAAAAAAACGCAGAGACAGTCGTACACACAGATTAAAACTAAGACTACCGTAAACCAAATTTACAAACATACACACATATACACATTATCAAAACATATCACTTAGATACTCACACACACATGCGCACACACGCACACAGATTAAGGTCAAAATGGTACATCCAGTCCCATGCACATCTCTGATTCCCCATTGGTACTAGGGAAAAAAAACACTTTCTGACACTTTTGAAAATTGATTAAAAATCAGTTGTAACAAACTGAAATTATCACATCAAGTCAAGGGATGTTGATTTTGTTTTTGTGACATTTCCATTCATTACTTTTCTTGTCATGAACTTAGGAATAATTAATGAGATTTTTTGGACAAATTTGGATCTTTTTGACACCTTTGAAAATTGATTAATAATCAGTTGTCACTTAAACTGAAATTATCATATCATAATGTCAAGGGATGTTGATTTTGTTTTTGGAGACAGGTTTTGTTTGTGACATTTCCATTCATTACTTTTCTTGTCATGAACTTAGGAATAATTAATGAGATTTTTTGACAAATTTGGATCTGAAAATTTGTGTGTATCATCTAATTGATTCAGAACACAACAATAATCATTGTGCGTCACACATGCCAACCTGCAACTTCTTTTCTGCCACAAGCATCTTTCATTATTTATGAAACTGTCATCATGGCAGTTGCTAGTGCATTAACAGGTGTGATACACAATAGTCATTGTTATGTTCTGAATTAATCATTTCATACACACATACTGTATTTTCAGATCCAAATTTGTGCATAAGGTGAAAATCTTCTAAAATATTCTCTGGATTATTACAAGAAAAGTAACTGATGAAATATCACAAAACCTACTCCTAAGAAAATGGACATTCCTTGATGTGTCACTTGCAAGTCGAAGCGTTTGATAACTTATTTTTAAATTAGTTTTTGAAAGTGTCAAAAATGTATTTTTTTTTTAAAGTTTGTTTTTAACATCTAGTATCTGTGTGTGGTACATGTATGCCTGCAAGCACATCAGATACTATTCATCTTATTTCCTCATCATCTTTAGGTAGGGCTGATTATGGTCTTCACAAGAGCTTGCAAGTCAACTATGTTCTCCGTCAAGTGGTTGGCACTTATATAATTTCCTCATGCCATAATTAAGTATCTTTAAAAAGAAATGCCAGTGCAGTCATGTTAATATTTTGATAAGGATTGCTCACAGCGTTCCCTCTGCTGTTTGATAGCTACACTTATCAAGGAAGAAAAATAAGGAAATATTTGTTCGGGTATTTTTAAACCTTCGAAAAGCACTTAATACTTTTCCAAATATTTTTGTGTCAAACAAAATCAGAAATGTTGGCATTATAAATGTTTTCCTGACTAAAATAATTATTAATTTTGTCATTATTAAATATATACAGTGATGACTTCAACTACGTATAGAAAGGAATCAAAACAGATAGGAACAGTTGCATGATATTCATACAAGTACGTTTATTCCAAGCAAAAATTTTCACAATTTTACATGATTATCTTATGTACAGGATATTGAAAAAGAGGTAACATTAAGCTATTAGTTACACTGCTACATACAGTACCAGTACATAGAAACTAAACTGAGTAGCAAGAAGAATATAATTAATGTAAAAATTCTGGGTATTTTTGAGTTATTTTACTAAAACCATGACCCTACAAAGATATACGAAAGACATAATATAGGCCCTAAAGTTAATTTAAGAAGGTATTGTGTTTAAATTTCATAAGTTAATGTTATGAAAAATGAAGTGCTGCTAAGAGGAAATAAAGTTATTGGTCAATAATATTTGAACACAAAACTTTGGCACACAACTTTCCATAATTTTTTAACCTGTATGATCAAGCAAAACTGAGTTGAGAGTCTTTGTATATTAATATAAGTACAATGACATAGCTTAATTGCATAAACATGTATGACAAAACATATGTATCTGTTCAACTGAAACAATAGGGACAAATAATTTGAATGTTACTGATACTGGAATTCCAAAACTAAGAAATATGCGTGCAAAGAATAGGTGTTGAGGGAGGGATTAAAAGTACAACAATATAATTCAGCCTGTAACTCATTTTACAAGAAGCTGCTTGATGGGTATAAACAATAATTTCAAAAATGTATATTACTGATATAGGAATATACCAATGTGGTTTGGTAGATGCATTATTTCAAATATCTATTTTCCCAAAGGTTATCCATATGAATATAAAAATAATGGTATATTATGACATGACATGATGTGAGTTAACAAGTGGATACAACACGTAATCTAGTATAACCTTTTTCTCAAAGTTTAAAATGAAAGAAAAATAGCATTGTTTAAATAACAATACTTGGGATATAAGTAAACAACAAATACACATAGTTGGGTGTAGATTGATACATGATCATTAACTATCTATTTATTGTACATATATGGTATGAAAACAGTAGTATGCTATATGTGTCATCAAATTGGGAAGCAGATGCGTGGATTATGATAATAGTGGTAACAATATCAAGATTTATTGGTATACCATGGCGCATCTTTCAGATTGGCTATATAGAGCATTGTGTTATATACATGTACTTAGTACATAATCTACTGCAAGCACCTTGCGAAATGCATTACACTTAATGGATATAATGTACATAATTCTCCTCTAATATTGTCTAAGATTCTTTAGAAATATGAATGAAATCTAAATTGATACCTTGCAAAATGTATTGAAGTATTCATAGAGTGTCAAGCATAACTTTTGGAGGCTACTAAACTTGGCAAGCGTGCTGGGCAATTTATTTGATTACTTTTGGATAGTCAAAGGAACAACTTAACAATATCTATGTTGTTTAAAATATTTCTTCAAAAAGTAAAAACAGCCTCATGACGTGCTCTTTGCGAGGAGATAAATAACCAGCCGGAAAGGCATATGCCTGAAAGATTCTTTAAAATAAATATACATGACATTGTCTTATCTATGCTTGCTCTCTCTTATTAGCTGCATCATGGCACTATACTACTGTATCTTTTGTGTTAAAAAAAGTGACAATTTTTTTTTTCCAGTTCAGCACAAGTTCATAAAATATGCTTTTCGTGACATGTGAAAATATGCACATATTTAAAAAGCTACATCTAACAAACACTCAACGATGTATTACACATCACAAATGCAAATATAAAAATATGCATTATGTACAGAACAGATACTCTATATGTCTACACTGTCTATATTATTAAGAAAATAGCTACAACAGACCAGTTCTAAAGTTTCATACAAAAGAAAAACGTACCCTTTCTTACAACATTAAAGTAACAGATATAGATATACAATCACAGAAAATACAAACACATACTTGTTATGTTTAAAGTAATAATTTATAGCAAATGCTAAGAATAAAATATATTATGATTGCATGACAAAAACGCTGCCATTTCCAATTCAAACTCGCAGTTAAGTTCCATACTGCGATATACGTATGTGTGGTTGATAAATGCTGCCCTCTCCTGCCCAATCAGCATGTAATCCATATATTTAGTTACCAGCGCAGAAAGCAAGCACCATTTGTCTAGTATTACATTGCTGGTGGCACATGTGCCGATGCATGGTTGAACAATTTAGCAAAAACGATTCATGACAATAATTTTTTTTGACGAGCCACGGTCAAACTACAAATAATTTGAAGTACTTTGCTTCCCGATCACTTCCTTTAGTAGGTAGAGGCGGTCACACTTTTGCCCAAAGTACCTAGGTTTTGAACCGTGCAGATCTATGCGAATAGTTTGGCCAGGAAGGTGCCTGTCCAACCTGTATTGAGTTTGGGTTGATCACATGACAACATTCTCAGAATTTCAACTTTCTATTTCAGGAATGCCATTTACAGACATCAGAAAACCTTCCTCTTCACCTCTCTTTTTAGTTTTTTTTTTTTTTTTTTTAATAAACCTTTATATTTAGTCCGGCAAAAGTATCATTAATGGTATGAACCCTCTATCTTCCTAGGCCCCGTTGCAAAAGACTTACCATTAATGGTAACTCTGCCGTCAATGGTAACTACCATGGCAACATTGTTTGACAGCCAATCAACTTCAAGGTTTCCATAGAAGTTACCATCAATGGTAAGTTTTATGCAACGGTGCCCAGATCAATGATTTGTGTGCATTACTTGTTCATAAATGCATCAATAAAGCACTAAGACTAAGTTTGACTTTCCACATGCTTCTTAGTTATTAATACCTCTGTAAATCGAAATATTTCCTTGGCATTTTTGCAGCAATTCCTTACATTTTTCATATCTTATAAAATAACAAAAAGTCTATGATTATGCTCTATACATAGGTACAAGTGCCTTTTGTACATAATACCATGTCATGTTTCTTCAATGGTAAGTATTTAAAAGGTGCAGAGCAAGTGGTTCTATGACCTGACATAATAGATTTCCTAGAAATGTTGAGTACTAGTTTCCAACATGAGAGCAATTGTCTCACATATGGAATATCACTTGAAGCAGAACATAACTTTCACAAACATTATCCACTAAACAAAACATGAGCAAGGAATTTTGACGGTGCACGGTAGAAGTGGGAACAACTACGGGCCTTTTTCATAGCAGACTGTTTTTGCAGTCACCACCTGGGTTCGCATTTCATTTAATTTCAATCGATATCCTAAAATCAAACAAGAATCAAACCAATGGTCATGACAGAACAGCACTCTATGAGTATATGGTGGCGTAGTTTTTATCACTTCTACGCGTACCTCTTACCTTAAACTCACTTGTTTGTATTTTTTTAAAGTAATAATTTTGTAAGCTCCTTTAAGAAAAGGAAAACAGGTGCACACAAGAGTGTTTCTTTAGTCATTGCTGATACAAAACAAATTATGAAAAAAAAAATGACTAAAAATATGGAACGTTCAAGATCTAGGCTTGTAAGTTGCTCCAAAGCTGGTGAGTTGCGTAGATGGATTTACCATAGGTGTGGTCTAGACGTGGTCCAGATGTGATCTAGATGTGGTCTAGGCATAGTCTAGGTGTGGACCGGATGTGGACTCAATGTGGTCTAGATGTGGTCTAGGCGCGGTCTAGGCATGGTCTAGGTGTGGACTTGATGTAGTCCAGATGTGGTCTACATGTGGTCTACGTATGGTCTAGGTGTGGACTTGATATGGTCTAGGTGTGGTCTAGACGTGGTCCAGATGTGATCTAGATGTGGTCTAGGCATGGTCTAGGTGTGGACTTGATGTGGTCTAGGTGTGGACTCAATGTGGTCTAGATGTGGTCTAGGCGCAGTCTAGGCATGGTCTAGGTGTGGACTTGATGTGGTAAAGATGTGGTCTAGATGTGGTCTAGATGTGGTATAGGCATGGTCTAGGTGTGGATTTGATGTGATCTAGGTGTGGACTCGATGTAGTCCAGATGTGGTCTAGATGTTGTCTAGGCATGGTCTAGGTGTGGACTTGATGTGTACTCAATGTGGTCTAGATGTGGTCTAGATGTGGTCTAGGCGCGGTCTAGGCATGGTCTAGGTGTGGATTTGATGTGGTCCAGATGTGGTCTAGATGTTGTCTAGGTATGGTCTAGGTGTGGACTTGATGTGGACTCAATGTGGTCTAGATGTGGTCTAGGCATGGTCTAGGCGTAGTGCTTGTTGTCATCTTGTCTCCGGATCGCACAGCATAAGCAGCAGGAGAAGATCATACCCAGAAGCTGCCATGGGAGGAAAGATGAAACAGATTCAGTAATCAATTTTTAAGCACCTTTTTGAGTGTGGGTAGATAACATTCATGTGGAAATTACAACAAATAATTGGTGTTCTTACGAACAATCAATTTTGTGTATTGTGGAAGATCATACCCAGAAGCTGCCATGGGAGGAAAGATGAAACAGATTCGGAGATCAAGTTTTAAGCACTTTTTTGAGTGTGGGTAGATAACATTCATGTGGAAATTACAACAAATAATTGGTGTTCTTACAAACAATCAATTTTGTGTATTGTGGAAGATCATACCCAGAAGCTGCCATGGGAGGAAAGATGAAACAGATTCGGAGATCAAGTTTTAAGCATTTTTTAGAGTGTGGGTACATAACATTCATGTGGAAATTACAACAAATAACTGGTGTTCTTATGAACAATTCAATTTGTGTACTGTGGGCTATATAGATTTGATAGTTTGTTAAAACGTTGACATATTATCACCAGTTGGTAATGCAAATTCCAAGAAAGTGCTAGATTCAACACACTTTGAGTTGAACTTGATGTGTTTGATTTAGGCGTTAATATTAACAATGAAACAGATGAAGAGTAAAACTTCTTTTTGAAAATGAATTTTAGGCATGTACCCAGAAGTAGGGATAGCTTGCTCCATCCTATAAACGAATGAGAAGCAAGTCAGAGGAAATAATCTCGCAACGAGAGGCAGCGACTTAACCACTAGAACATGTCCGGTTAATGGGAAAGACAGAATAACATACTGTAGATACATGTACTTAGGAATCTCAGTTATTCTGATTAACCCTAATACTCCCGGGGGGGGGGGGGGGGGGGGGGGGGGCCATTTTGGCCCCCCCCCTGTCGAAGTTTTGTCGGTACTTCCTAACGCCTCAATATTTCGAAACGAAATTTCTTGACTTTTTTCTCTGATCCTTCCCGCACATTTTGATACCAAATTTATGGCGATCGGACCTACCGTGCGGGTGTCAGATTACATTTACCGAACACATGTCACTGAAATTTCGCTATTTCTCTATGTGACTGTGTATAACCCTATGGATAAAATTAGGAGCTTTTCCAATTTATGTAAATACTTTTCTAAGTGTTATCATTGTTTCAAATAGTGTAAATAATTACCACACACACACACACACACACACACACACACACTTTTTTTTTTTTTTTTTTTTCATACACACCCACACCCACACCCACGCATACGCATCTGAATCTTGACGAAAAACACAGAAATACATAAAAAAATTGAAAAACAATAAAATACATAAGAAATAATTACCACAACCTATCTTTTTCTTTCAAGAATTGATGAGGGAGTTATGAAAGACATTTGTACCAAAAATGACTATTCCTGAGGCTTTATTTAGTGAGAAATACCAAAATCTATGATTTCTCGCATAAATTAGCATAAAT
>OZ022592.1:5159007-5179007 GCA_963669155.1 Arbacia lixula
GAATAACACACTGTAGATACATGTACTTAAGAATCTCAGTTATTCTGATCAATGAATATTCAGTAGTCCACCATAGAGACAATCAAACATTTTATGGTAATTTCAACTTTTTCTTAAGGCATACATTTAAAGGAAAGTACGCTCCATCCTCTATATAATGAATGGAAAATTAAGAACTCTCTTAATTATCATTCATAAAATAATGATGGTGTAAAAATTGGTGTCTTTCAATACTAATCACCCAGTGTGAACTAAGTAACACTCATTGGGCGGACTGTCATCAACTAATGTTTGGATTAAGCACCCTCCTATTTGCAGTGGAAACTTCAATTAAATTGTTTGGCTAGTAACAATTAAAGGGAAAACTGTACTGGGAAGACAAAAAGCCTTCAAAAAGGTAATCGGGAGCAATCTTCTTGCCAATGGTCTTAAATTCATGTATGGTCCATTTTAGTAACTTGCTGAAAAGTTATTTGCCCTCACATGTTCTAGATTTGGAGTAATTAGTGATTAAATCACAAATCGTCAAAATGTTCGGCCCAAGGATTAGGCCTGCAACCCATTGTGTGTCAGATATAGTGCTACTTTATGGACTTTGTGTGCATTACTGGTGCAAAAATGTACAAATGGTGTAAGAAGGGTGAACTGGTATTTTGAGCACTTACCTGAACAGCGCCGACACCGATTGCGAGGCCAGCAACCAGGATGGTGTTTTCCTCCAAAACGTTGAACAGAGCATGGGCACAGCCCTGCAACATAACCGTATAGGTCAAAGGTTAAAGGTAACTGCAGGAACTAACCAAGTCTTTGCAGAATAGAGTACTGAAGTGGTCTAATCATATCCAGTATTATGCAGGATTTTGTATATTCCATTCATTGCAACCACTTAAAATCACATAAAAAATGTCAACAGTTGGATCAAATAAGATCTCTTCTTTCTAAACGACATCAGTTTAGCAAGAGTTTCACTGGTTGCCATGACATTGTCTAGCAGGTTAGTGCTGGGCACTCCTAATGAGAGTTCCTGCTGAGATCACCATTGTTTGCTCTTACCTACATAGCTTAGAACTACGCCATACATTTCATGGAGTTTTTATTTTCGACAATTTCGCGAGTTTGGACAATTTGCGAATTTAAAGATTGTCCGTCCCTTTGGCTAGCTTAAAATTTGAAATCGTCTATCACGATCGTAAATTGAAGAAAGTGTGATTCAAGACCATTTCTAAGAATATAGCATGTTGAAGCTTTCTGTATATGTAAAAATTTCAGTCGTTAAATTTCAAACCGACTTTTTTTCGTACCACGAAAAAAGTATTAGTCTTTGTTACAGTATCGATGTGGTTATTATGCATGTGTGAAATCCTAATCTAATGATTAATTACCAAACTTTGGAGATGATTCCTAACATTTTTTTTCATAACGCGTTTTATAATTTAATAAACAGATTAATCAATAAAGCAGTATATTTCAACACAAACTGCTAAGAGGCTGAGGTAAAGACTATTAATCAGACATTGTTTATGTGCATTATTTGAATTTTACACCACGTATCAGTTTTAAATTATGAATATACAGCTTGCTAACACTTCTCTAATGTTTTGCCAATGTTTCGATGGTTTTGTGGTGATCTGAGAAAGGGACAGGCTGTCTTTAACAACACGCAAAATCATGAAGAATACAACGTGCTCAAGCACATGTCCTACCCAGAACTATAGAAGTCCATGATCGCGACCACTCGCGAAATTGTCGAGAAGGCCTGATTTGCAAAAAAATTAGACTTGCAAAATATATGGCGTATACAGTATTCGTTTTGACAACACGGTCATATGATCATATATAATCATATGATGCCACAATTTGGAAAAAGAACACAAAAAAAGGGAAATTAAGAAGAAAATGGAGAGATAAAGTCAAACAAACAAATTCTTTTGCAGAATATGTAACAGAAGATGGAGAAAAAGGAGAAAAAGCAGATAAATGAGTATGCAGAAGAAAGAGGATCAGAGGGGAAAAAATCAGAAAAAGATGATGAAGTGGGCAAGTAGACATGGTGCATATATGTGTGTAGAATACATTCTTTTATCCAGCGACCGGGCCATGTTGCATATAGGATTTCAATTATTGTAACTAACCATCAATGGTAACTGCCATGGCACCCAATGACCTCTCATTATTGCACCTGTTGCCATGGTACTTACCATTTACGGTAAGTTACAATAAATGAAAACCTATATGCAACATGACCCAGGGCTCTCATTGTAACATCCCTCAAAATTCAGACTCCGGACTATGAAATGGGAAAGACCCTCTACACCATCTAGAGGGTTCCCATGAGCAGCCATATTGGAGGACAAAACGATAAAAACCTGTGCATCAGACCATGAAAACAATGACCTTTTCATGGTCTGATGCACAGGTTTTTATTGTTTCTCCTCCAATATGGCTGCTCGCGGGAACCTTCTGTAGAAAACAAAAAATGAAAAGAAAATGCAACTTGCCTCTGTGTGGATTGGAGAAGTAGGCTGGCCTTTGATCAGATTGAAGAAGGTCGTCAAAGTGGCTTGGCCTGTAGAGCCACAGCCTGCAGAGGGCTCCGTACAGCAGGAATCTGGGACGCTAAACAGGTTCTCCTCCTGGTATTTAGAGTCGGCCCAATCCGTGGGGCTCGTGGCACCGCAGCATTGCAACTGCAAGCATGGTCATAGAGGGGTAATTTATTATAAATAGCGTATTGGAAATATATACAGACGAAAGAAATATATGGTCTGGGAACAAGACATAGATCTTTCTCTCACTCTCTCTCTCTCTCTCCTTAACAGCAACCTCCCCCCACCGACTTCTATCTCCCTGTGTGACTCTCTCTCCTCTCTCTCCCCCTCTCTCCCCCTCCCTCCCCCCCCCCCTCTCTCCCCCCCCCCCCCCTCTCTCTCTCTCTCTATCTTTACCTCTCTCTCTCTCCCTCCCTTTCTCCCTGTCTCTGTCTGTCTGTCTGTCTGTCTGTCTGTCTGTCTGTCTCTCTCTCTCTCTCTCTCTCTCTCACACACACTCTTTGTCAACCCTTTTTCTCACTTTGTTTGTCTGTATCTCTTCATCTTTCTGTGTAGCCTAGGTACTAGGCTGTGAGGTACATAACCCAGTCTGTTAACAACTATGTCTGGTAACACAGACTATGCCCTATCACATCGTGGCTCCTCTTGCTTGCTTGGTCTGTGTTACCAGACATAGTTGGCAACAGACTGGGTTGTACATGGGCTCCTTTTTGTGTATATCTCTCTCTGTTTGTTTGCCTCTCCCTCTCTCTCTCTCTCTCTCTCTCTCTCTTTTTTTCCTCTCTCTCTCCCTCTATCCTACACTATCCGTTTTTTGTTTAAATCTAATCATGTCACTATATAAACAAGGTGGTTCGCGAGCCACAAGTCTCATCCGATTTCGCAATGGCCTCATATTATTTGACCTTTTGACGCCTAGATTACCTTTGACCTCGTCATCCTCATCAACACACATGTGGTAATACCCAAGGCTCATGTGTACCAATTATGAACACATTTGATGCAGAAATAAAGAAATGAGAGCAAGTTCAACCAAAACTATAATGTTTTTATAACAGACCAACAGACTAACAGGAGAAGTGATTACTAGATCTGTCTCAGCCAAACTTTGTGCAGGTGAGATAAAAAGGAATAAACGAAAAGAAGGAAATGCAGGAGAAATTGAGAAGACTTTCTCTGCTGATCTTACCGTTTTCTGCATACTATCAAATGCATTTGTGACGGTAGCATCCTCATAATACACTCCTTGTATCGTCTCCAGCATCCCTACAGAAACAAGAAAGAAAGAATTTTAAAGAGAGGGGAGCTATGGAATTGAGTACCGAAGTGTGACATCATTTGAGCATTATTGTCAAGACAACTGGTTGTAAATTATGCGGGTAGAGCAAGGGGCGTTGATCACAGTGGGGACTCTAATAGTGGGGCAGTTAACCATAACAATTGTGCACTTGATGACTAAAGCATGAAATTTTCACCATATCATCTTTGTGACTCAAGCTTTGATTTAAGCTATGGAAGCACTTTGGACTTGACCTTTGGTGACCCTTGGTGACCTTGAAAGGTCATTGACGTCAGAATCATGCTTTTTTCACTTTGGCACAAGCTAACTTCATTAAAATCATATATTTCTCTGGTATATGTCATCGGTATGACCTAAGCTTCGATTTAAGCTATGGAAGCACTTTGGACTTGACCTTTGGTGACCTCTCGTGACCTTGAAAGGTCATTGACGTCAGAATCATGCTTTTTTCACTTTGACACAAGCTAACTTCATTAAAATGATATATTTCTTTGGTATATGTCATCGTTATGACATAAGCTTCGATTTAAGCTATGGAAGCACTTTGTACTTGACCTCTGGTGACCTCTGGTAACTTCTGTTGATCTTGATATTGACTTCATTTTTTTTTTTCGATTTAGCACCAGCTAACTTCATGAAAATTGTGTATTTTGGGTAAATGTCATCGTTATGACCTAAGCTTCGATTTAAGCTATGGAAGTACTTTGTACTTGACCTCTCGTGACCTCCTGTGACCTTCAATGGTCATTGACGTCAAAATCATGTTTTTTTTTCAATTTAGCACCTGCTACCTTCATGAAAATGGTGCGTTTCTTTGGTAAATGTCACTGTTATGACCTAAGCTTCTGATGACCTTGAAAGGTCATTGATGTCAAAATCATGTGATGTTTTTTTCAATTTAGCACCTGTTAACGTCATTAAAATTGTATATTTCTTTGATATATGTCAATTTATTTTGTTATGAAGATGTTTTGATAACCGTAAAACTCCAAGGAAGGAAAATATTTGATCTTCTATGACCCTGAGACAATTTTCCTCAAAATGTGTGTTTTATACATTTTGACCCATTCAACTTCATAATTTCCGTGTGTTTCATTAGCAAATGTGTACTCTTCTTCATTTAAAAGTTTTAAGGTACCCCAAATGCATATGTGTTCATTCCGAGGAATTGAATACAGTGTATGCCTAGTCTTTGCCGAATTTGAGAGATTATTGACCTCAAAAGCCCCATTTCACACCTTTGCCATGTGACCCTTTACATAAACCTGGAGTTTCTTTAGTAACATATGCACTTCATATCAGAAAGCTCACTTTCCTATCAAGTAAATTGGTTTAGGGGATATCTTTGAGATGAGTGACATCATTTATTTGACATTTGGTGACCTTGAGAGGTTATTGATCACAAAAATAATTCGTTTTTCCCTCGCTAACGCTGATTCTAATATGATGTGCATTTTCCAGAAAACATGCGCCTTTCTTTAAAATTCCAAATTAATTTCAAGCAATATGTTTCTGTGGTATACTGAATACAAAATGCATTTAACATTTGGCGCCCTTGTAAGGTTTACTTTTTTTCCTTTCAATTGGTGTATTATCTTCATACAAATCTATCTAGAATCAACATCTATTTTCTTTCCATCACGATGCTACACTGTAATGTACTGTGACTTAACCTTGATCGTTATTTCTCAATCTGAATTAACAGTGCCATCCAGATTCAATACTCTACCTCTGCTTCATGATCCCACAGGTATCCTGCTTTGTACTTGTATCGGTCAGTACCGGTGGTAGAAGACTAACATAGCCGTCGAGCCTGTAGAAAATCATACTTTTAGGCCTTCATTTGCTCACCCTTCTTTTCTGCTGCTACTGTATCCACACGACCAGAGAATAAAGACTATTATTTATACTACTACATGTATATATTACTGGACTAAAGGACATATTATCAGGGAAGAGATAGATTCTTGACATCACAGGTGCTCTTCAGAAAGGTTGTGACCATAATGGTGTTGCCACAAACTTAGTTAGAATAGCAAACATTTTATGTAAAGAGATCGCCAGTCATTTCAAATGGAGCACAGTGGCTGAGAATTGAAAATGTTCTCTTCACAAAAGCAGCTGTTGAAAATATAGATTTTTAACATCAATTAACTTGTCTCATGGAACTAATATCTATCTGAACCATGGATTTACAGGCTGTACCAGACCAGGGCGTGATTTATGACGAGCTGGAAGCTGTATAGGGAGATCACCAAAAGCACAAGGCTTGTGTTTCATGGTCGACCTCCCGTGATGACATGCGGCAATCAAAAATTCTAACATCAGTTCTTACCTTATTACCTCTTAATCTTGCATGATATTAACTCTGCTGCTCAGAATTGCTGCAGACTTTTAGGTCACCAGTCCATCAAATTAGCCAGGAAAGCTGCCGCAATGAGCAGCAACTAATAACTGAAGAGATGGGAAACTCTTTACTTGAAGAGATCAATGATTGCTTGATACCTCACTCATGGATGCATCCATTGCACGCATGGTTAGCAGTGGTCCAGATCCTGAATCCAGGAGTTGCAAAGACCTTTCGGGACTATGTCGGTGATGTATTTCTACAATATGTGAAGTTTTAAATTTGAGACGTTTTGATACCGTGTTGGGTGTTTACATCGATGTCATTCTGGAAAGCACAAGCTGACATAAGCATGATAAGAGATGAAGTGGTGTGTTGGTGCATCTCACCACTGCGATAAAAAGACTTGGAAAGACTTCTTGCGTGTTCATGAAAGCAAATCTGAACTGTTCGATTTCCGCTCCCTGAGCTCCCAAGCACAATATGCCTCTGAACGTACCCTTCCACATGATTGAAAATATCAGACAAAAGTTGGATAAACTGAGAGCAATGAATACAGATTTTGACAGTCTTGTTCCACTTCAAATGGGTCATAGCAAGGGTATACCGTGCCCTTTTTGGTGCTTCAAGGAGAGAAAATATACATGCACATGATTTTAATTGACTCATTGCTAATTATTTAGCATTTATCAGGCTTTTTACTCATATTCAGTGCACATATCATCCTAATACCTGCTTGGTAAATATTGATAAAGTCGATGACCATGTCCATTATTCATTTACAAAACCCTTAAGTAAGGAAGGGTTGGGGGTTTCTACCTTTTGGCACACACAACCCCTCACCCCCACCCACCCCAAAAATAACTCTTATTAGTAAACTGAATTATACCTGAAGTGATAGTATCCAGTATAAAGTATTGCTATGTAGCTAACTATTGTAAATGTCGTGAAGTGGGGTGTAAATGGCTACCTATTTTATTCACTGACAACTCTAAATACCAAGTCCATTTCAGAAATTTTGACACAGATGAGCTTTCAAGGTCACCAGAGGTCACCAGAGGTCAGGTCCAAAGTGCTTCCATAGCTTAAATCAAAGCTTAGGTCATAATGATGACATTTACCGAAGAAATATATAATTTTAATGAAGTTAGCTAGTGCCAAAGGGAAAAAAGGCATGATTCTGACGTCAATGACCTTTCAAGGTCACCAGAGGTCACCAAAGGTCAAGTCCAAAGTGCTTCCATAGCTTAAATCAAAGCTTGAGTCACAAAGATGATATGGTGAAAATTTTAATCAAATTAGCTAGTGCTAAATAGGAAAAAAGCGTGATTTTGACACAGATGGCCTTTAAAGGTCACCAGAGGTCACCAGAGGTCAAGGCCAAAGTGCTTCCATAGCTTATATCAAAGCTTAGGTCATAACGATGACATTTAGCAAAGAAATATATAATTTTGATGAAGTTAGCTAGTGCTGAATTGGAAAAAACATGATTTTGACGCCAATGACCTTTCAAGGTCACCAGAGGTCACCAGAGGTCAAGTCCAAAGTGCTTCCATAGCTTAAATCGAAGCTTAGATCATAACGATGATGTGGTGAAAATTTCATGCTTTAGTCATTAAGTGCACAATCCGGCCTATATTTTGAGCTTAACCGCCCTACTATAATTGGGAGTGCCCGATGCTGGCCCGCTAGACAATATCGGACCGGTCAGGCAATGTTCTTTAGAACCAGTTGCCTTGGTAGCATGCTCATATGACAACATGACTTCTGTACTCTATAGTGGTTGAGAAATGTGACAGACGATTGTGAACTCCTAGGTTCAAGCCAATACAGATTATTTGTGTCCTTCAGCAAAATACTTAATCCCCATCGTTGCTCTCCCTCTGTGTATAAATGGGTACCTGGGCCCTGTAACATAAAGGTTTGCGATTAAAGGGGAAGTTCACCCTGAAATTATTTTGGTTTCAATAAAAAGAGACAAATGAAAGAAACATATGAGTGAAGGTTTGACGAAAATCGGTTAAAGAAAAAGAAAGTTATTTGATATTAAAGTTTTGGTTTTGTGACGTCACGTGCGAGGTGCTCTTCCATATGTCGTGTACAAAATAAGTCGATAAATTGCTCTTTTTTTTTTTGACAACGGAATGATTTTTTTTCGTACAGGTATGTGTGTAAAACGTATTTCTGATAATGTATCAAATGCACGAGTAAAAGGATGCATATCTTTGTGAGAAAATGCACATTTTCGAAAAAAATTGTACACAACATATGGGAGAGCACGTCACATGTGACGTCACAAAATCAAAACTTTAAAATCAAATAACTTTCTTTTCCTTTGACCGATTTTCCGTCAAACCTTCACTCATATGTATCTTTCATTTGCCTCTTTTTATTGAAACAAAAATAATTTCAGGGTGAACTTCCCCTTTAATAAAAAAAAAATTGGCCAATCAACATCATTGTTGCATGCACTCTTTGTTCAAAAGACTGACCAGTAACCAATCAGAACTTGTGTTTCAAATTTGCAATGGTGGAAAATTATGTAAGCAAAGGAATCCCTCACAGAGAGTGGAGATGACAGGGGCCCTTTAAGCAAACATCTTTTCCTTCTTGCCTTCTAAACGGCCGAGTGGGGGGTTGCCATAGAGGATCACCCTTCTCCATAATGGATGGCGCCCTCTCAAGGGCATTTTCTCTGCGTTTACTCCACCTGCTCCCGCGCGGTATTTCCCAATGGTATTCATCCATCTTCTTCTTATCATCCCTCTACTAACATCCATCATTTTCCATCAACATGCCCATGCATTCCCCCCCCCCCCCCCTCATTATTACATTTAACTGTTCCTTATTGAGACGGCACATATGCGGGCTTGCTTTTTTCCAATCACATACTAAGCAATCTGCAGTTCAGAAAACAGGCTATGAAAAACCTTAAAAGGACACCCCGCACCTGCTGTGCTAAGAAAGCCAGTAAGAACACACAAAAGAGTAGTCCTGGGTTATGGAAGGCGACAAAAACAGATCGTACTGCAACCAATACAAGGCAAGAAAGTCATGAATATTAAATTTCTAGAAAGTCAGTGGTCAACGAAAGCAAGTAAAAACAGGAGTGATTTCTCTTAGCCCCGGTTTCGTCGAAAAAATTGCCAGTGAGAAAAGGGGCTAAGGATAGTCCGGGGTTAGGGATAGTTTAGAAATCATAGTGAGAAAAGGGCTTAACAGAAAGGCACAATTTAACCCTTCCTCTACCAGATAAAATGTGCTCGATTGGATTTGTGCGCATTATTGGTGACAACATGCACACCTGGCACCAAGAGAGTTCACATGTTTCTCTGTAGTCTCTCTGTTTCTCTGTAGTCCCACTCACCTGCTTCCACGCCTTGCTCCAGCTTGCGTCTGTTCATGTAAGCCCAGATTCCTCCACCAACTTCAGCCGCACAGATCACTAGCAGCAAGATGAAGAACTGCAAGAGAGAAAAGAAAGGCCAAACTGTTAAAAATACTTTCTAACCGGGACAAAATTCACCTCATAACTTGATGGGTCTGAAAAGAAACACAGATAAAACCCTAATGAAACATTGATGACAATTAAAGATTGTCCGTCCCTTTTGCAAGCTGAAAATTTGAAATCTTCTATCACGATCGTAAATTGAAGAAAGTGTGATTCAAGACCATTTCTAAGAATGTAGCATGTTGAAGCTTTCTGTATATGTAAAAATTTCAGCCGTTAAATTTCAAACCGACTTTTTTCGTACTACGAAAAAAGTATTAGTCTTTGTTACAGTATCTATGTGGTTATCATGCATGTGTTAAATCCTAATTGTATGAGTAACTACCAAACTTTGGAGATGATTCCTTCTATAGAACAATTTTTTTCATAATGCGTTTTATAATTTAACCCTATATAGCCCGGGCTATTTTGAAATCGCATAGCCCGGGGAGGGGGGGGGGGGGGGGGGGCAAAAACAGCCCCCCCCTAAGATCTCGACCGTTGATCGCGCGATCGCGACGAAAATTGGCACGTACGTCACCGATGATGTAATCTCCACAATTCAATTGTCAATTGCACCAAAATTATTCAAATTTATTTTTAATCAATTAATTATGCTAATTAAATGCATAAAATCATAAATTTGGTTGTAAATCTTTAAATATAGCCCCAAAACTGCTAAATTTCAGTCCAGACACTCTTCTTAGGCTTATTATCAAATAAGGATTTAAAAAAATTGCAATATCAAAGTTTTTCTTATGTATTTTATTGTTTTTTTAAATTTCTTATGTATTTCTTTGTTTTTCGACTTTATGTTTTTCATTGTTTTTTCGATGGAAATCATTGGCAACACTATTTCAGTCATAAATAACATGAAATTTATTGTTTTTCATCAGTAAAACTAAAAATAATGATACATTTATGAATTTTGGCTAGATACAGAATTTGCATTCGATTTGTACATGAAATCACGTTTTTGAGCAATTTTTGGTCTGACATGCATGTACAAAATGTTATGTAACTTCGGAACCGCGTACCCCCGCGACGCAAATTTGGTCTTAAAAGTTGCGTGAGATTTGAATGAAAAAAGTCATGAAACGTCGCGGCGCTATCTTTTCGCGTTACAAATTTATTGCGAAAAATGTCGAGGGGGGGGGCTGTTTTTGCCCCCCCCCCCCCCCCCGGGCTAGATAGGGTTAAAAAACAAATTAATCAATAAAGCAGATATTTCAACACAAACTGCTAAGAGCCTGAGGTAAAGACTATTAATCAGACGTTCTTTACGTGCATTATTTGAATTTTTCACTACGTATCAGTTTAATATTATGAATATACAGCTTGCTAACACTTCTCTATGTTTTGCCAATGTGTCAATGGTTTTGTGGTGATCTGAAAAAGGGACGGGCTGTCTTTAAGAGAAAACTTTTATTCCTCCCCCCCCCCCCAACTCCATTCATCAATGTTAACATGGTGATGCAACGGTGGTTCCCCTGAAAGACATTGGGCTGAAAGGTGGCTGAAACGCAGCTGAATTCAACAGGGAAAGGTAAAAGTTCACCTATAATCCTCCAACAATGGCACTGGCTGGCTGTACATTCATAGGGCTTGCGAACTTCACAACCTGCTAAGTTAAATCAAATTTGTGCTTGTCTGGGCTTTGACTGACGTTTAACTCATTTGTTCTGAAGAATGTTCACAACTTACTTCATCTGAGGGCTCATCAGAGGTTCACTTGTGGTGCTTCGTAAGTTCACTGAAAGGCACGTTTTGAGACGGGTATCAATTACAATGTAATTCCATATCCCTATCAGCATAACAAATGTAAACATATTTCAAACCACATACAGAACCATATTTTCTAAGCTAGAATAGCTGATGTGAACTCACTAAGACTTGCATCGCCTGCATGCCTCTCCACAGCAAGCATCATGAGCCTGCCTATTCTAATTATGAGAAACACATCTAACAACGTTTTAAAACGCTATAATTTCTTTGTTAGACTAGCTGATGCGAACTCACCAAGACTAGCAGAGCCTGGCTTTCCATGCAAGCACCACAGCAGCCCAGGAATCCGACCAGCATCATGAAGCCACCGATGCCGATGAGGACGTAGACGGCGATGTAGTAGATCTGGAGGTCACCAGAGGTCGAGGCGTACTCCCTCATGTTGGGGTCGAAGCACAGCCATAGTCCCACTCCAAGAAGGGCGCAGCCACACAGCTGAGATATAGAAAAAGGAAAATGGGGTTTACAAATGTAGATCAATTAAGCAAATATATGGGACTGATTCAGTCCCTGCAATACAAAATAGAGGCCCCCCTCCCCATATCATAATGGAAGATCCCCTGGGATCAGAGCACAGCCATATATAGCACCATCCCAAGAAAGGCACAGGCTAACAGCTGAACAAGAGATAAAGGAGGAGGTGGGTAGTTCTGTTTAAAGTATTTTAAAACAATATACCCCTGCACTGCAAAAAAGAGCCAAAAAAGACAAGAAAAAAAAAAGACCTTTTGTTCACAATCGGATTGGGTGTAATTTACTGTGATTCTATAGTCAGCTCTCAAGCCAGCGATTCAGTAATCATCATTACCGATACTGATTACTGATATCAATATCTTTAGTCAGCATTCACACAGACCTTTTCTGTCGTAAAACTAATCAGATGCTGATTCTTTAATCATGATTAAGGGCTTCAAAAAATCTGTGTGTGAACACCGTGTGAGTCACAAGTGTCTGTTGGAAATTCCTCTGATGTTTTGAGAGCTGTAGGGGCACATAAAAGGATTCTTTACTGCTGCCCTTTCTGTTGATCTGGGATTTGCTAACCTTGAACCAGATATGGAAACTTTGTAGGGCGGGCTTACAGTTTGAACATAATTACGTTGGGGAATAGTATCAGGTTTATTGCATAAATGCCAGGGCTTGCCCTTAACATTTCTTTATGGTGGCCAGCTTGGTCCCTTATACCCTTTTTATAGTGCGCAGACTTAGCCCCGCTTTAGAAGCGGGGTAACTTTAGCACGGGATATAAAGTCGTTTTATACTGCCTTTTCGACCACCTATGACGAGAGCGAGACCGCACTAGTTGCTGTGGTAATCTATTGCCCAATCAGCTGTGCTACCCGCGAGCGGGAAAATTGAACGCACGCTCGCCATGCATGGGTCACTGATTTAGTCTGCACTAAATCGAGAAACGTTTTATAGTGACGTTAGCTCAGGTCTGATGCGGACCTGACCCTCCTCCCAGCTAGCACTAGTTTTAGCTTGGGCTACATATTTTTCAACCTTTCATAGTGAGAGTTACGCCGCATCAAGTCCGGACCTGATGCGGGGTAACTTTCACTTTCACTATAAAAGGGGTATTAGAGGGATATTTCACCCTAAAATTAAGTTGATTTCAATAAAAGCAGACACATGAAAGAAACATGTAAGTTAAGGTTTGAAAAAAATCTGTCAACCAATAAGGAAGTTATGATCCATTGAAATTTCAATCTTGGCACAGCACGTGCAAGGTGCTCTCTCATATGTTGTGTGTAATATAATTTCATAGCTTGCTGTTTTTCTGTTTTTGACAACGGAATAATTTTTTTTCATAGAGGTATGTGTGTGAAAACATATTTGTGAAGTGTTGATGTTCCATTAACATTTCAGAAAAATGGATATCCAAACTGCTGGGTGGTTCAATTTTACATGTAGGTGCATTCAAGTCTTATACAAGTGAATACGGCTATAAAATGTATGAGTACAACCAGAGGAGTAGGGTACTGTATTTCCACAGGGTATCAACTCCTTAAAAACAAATTCTGGGTCAAGTCCTTGGAATGCACACACCTGGAACACAATGGTAGATTCCACACATTCAACATCAATCAATACAATAGTGAAGGCAGGAATGGGAGTGACATGTGAGAAATAGGGGTGCTCAGAGGTCAATGCCTGAGGGACAACACCATGGAATGAAAAAGGCCCATTGGGAATGGGGGTGTGCATGTGGGTAATAAAGCAACATGTGTAAATCACACCCATTATTGAAATGGAATGGGCGACAATTAAACTTAACCTCCACATCACATTTCCTACATAATCCCACTTAGCTTGAAGTCTAGACTCAAATTTGTGAGGAAGGTTTCAAATTCACTTTGCACCAGCACTACTTCTGCGGAACTAAATGTGTGAGATTTTAATTTCAAGTTCTTGACTGATTTATTAATCTTAATGTTTCATGGAATATTCGGCACATATGCTTCAATCAAATTGCAAGTATGGGAATGAGTTTGCAAGTATGGAACATAATACAGCACATTATCTTTGGACTCCTTCTGTCCCTAAGATGGAGTAAAGGGCATTAGGCCCCTCTGCTTATTTATATTTGTTGTTCAGGTGGTTGACAGAACTAGTAGCTGAAAATAACCCCCCTTTGATGAAAGTCTGGTCTACAGAAGAAAAAGAATGGAAAAATAAATGTTTCCATGCAGAAAAAAAAGGAAGAAAATTATTGTTTAGAAAAAGAAAAGGAAGAAATGTAATGTTTAGACAAAGAAAAGGAAGAAAATTAGTTGCTCTATGAGGAAGAATATGATGAACGATTTACATAAGATATAAGAAATAAGAGAGATATCTTGTACATTCATGCATTCCATACACATGCAGTACATGTATGTAGGTTGAATAGCTGTATGATTTGTTTTGCACATATGTTGACTCACACCCCTTAAATTCAAAGTGGAATAGTCCAAGGTAGCCAACCAACCTTGGGCAATATCAAATGACATAGCATGTCATCCAGGGTCACTCAATCAGGTTAAAAGGGGTGCTTTAGAGGTCACGCTTTGGGGAAAAATAATTTGTGGTACACTTCTCTTGGATCCACTGAGAACATACCAGCAACTTTGTCCACCTGTTGAGTCTCATTCAGAACATTATTTTACCCTCTGTACAGAAATATATTCTGTTGTGAATGTGAAATGCACAATACTAACTTGATTTGGGTTTTAAAGAGTGCATTTTCAATTTCATAATAACAGGAAAATATTTGGAATATTTGAGTGGATTTTATAATAATCGTTGAGGGGAGCTAACACCGCTTCTATTTCACACAGATCAACACTCTGTCTGGCACCAGATTTTAATGTAAGAGAAAGAAGCGTCAAAGGCACCAAATGGTCCTTTTAGCAGGTCATGCATTATTTCCTTTCATACACATTAATATTGTTACTGCTGTTTCCTGCCGAGTTGCATGACTTTTGCGAATAGGACATCTTGTCTTTTAGAACTTCACTCACAATATTTGAACTGGAAACTGAATTTCAGAGGAATTCCATTGATCTCTTGATTTTGAGTAGCTTTGGGGCGGGTCATCCAAAACTCAGTGTTTCCTAAAACCCACTCGAATCCAGAGACCACCATGGCCGTGTTTATCATCTTTTCAGAATTTGAGACACGTTTCCAAAGGCCTTTACGAACGCGTTTAAAAAAACGGTGCGTTTATCAACTCAAGCCCGAGTCGAAAACAGGCCTTGTCACTGCCCAGCTCTACTGCGCCATTACACGTGCACTGTAGTAGCACTGTTTACTTACATGTGTTTAGGATTGCACAAATTTGCATGTTTCAAAACAGCTTTCCGAACCCCATATCAAAAATATCTTTGCGTTTATCAACTCCCTGAAACGCGTTTAAAATGCCTTGAATTGAGTGAAGCCCCACTGACCCCTACACATTTGTGATTGTGGACTATGCTTGCTACAAATCGGGATGTCTCAAATGTAAACAAGGATAGGTTTCCACATTCCCTGAAAAGGGTTGTGAAGCTATGACTGTCTTAATATATGAGCTTTGCCATATTGTATGTTTGCTTTTAGTGAGTCAAATATATTATATTACCGGTTCTTCTTATTGTATTGTACTGTATTTCAATGTACATATTGCACAAAATGATACATTGTATGTTATACAAGTAGTTGATATCATCATGCATAATGTAATGTCTCTCTAAATATATTTAAAATCTTATGGATGAAATTAATGAAATGAAATATCATTAAGGGACATTGCCTGAGTCAAATATCATATTATAGTACCAGTTCTTATTGTATTGTACTGTATTTGAATGTATGTATTGTACAAAATGTTACATTGTATGTTATACAAGTAGTTGATATCATCATGTATAATGTAATGTCTCTCTAAATGTATTTAAAATCTTATGGATGAAATTAATGAAATGACATATCATTAGGGCACATTGCTTGAGCCAAATATCATAATATATTACTGGTTCTTCTTATTGTATTGTACTGTATTTGAATGTATGTATTGTACAAAATGTTACATCGTATGTCATACAAGTAGTTGATGTCATCATGTGTAATGTCTCTCTAAATTTATTTAAAATTTTATGAATGAAATTCATGAAATGAAATATCATTAAGGGACATTGCCTGAGCCAAATATCATATTATATTACTGGTTCTACTTATTGTATTGAACTGTATTTGAATGTATGTATTGTACAAAATGTTACATCGTATGTTATACAGGTAGTTGATGTCATGTGTAATGTAATGTCTCTTTATATGTATTTTAAATTTTATGGATGAAATTAATGAAATGAAATATCAGGGACATTGCCTGAGCCAAATATCATATTATATTACCAGTTCTTCTTATTGTATTGTACTGTATTTGAATGTATGTATTGTTTAAAATGTTACATTGTAGTTGATGTCATCATGTGTAATGTAATGTCTCTCTAAATGTATTTAACATTTTATGGATGAAATTCATGAAATGCAATATCATTAAGGCACATTGCTGTTCCATGCCACGTTTCATGACTTTTGTAAAAGATCTACCCTACCTTTAACATAGGTGTGTCAATGTTTTTTCCTATTTCTCCTTTCGCTAAAAACATGGGAAAGATCAAAGTCCAATGATACACCCTCCTCTCACCTAGTCAATATTATATGACTGTAGACTGCACACGTCATATTTCCTATCTTTTTCCAAACGTGGGAGGAAGTTATATAAATCACCGCAACACCAGCTCCGAATAGTACCCAAGGCCTTTGTTATTGGCACAATTCTAATTAAAATCAATAAACCAAGTAAGGCAAGTCTTCAATAAACACCACTCGAATCAAAAGCAAGGCTTGGCTTCTAGAGCCAAGGCCATTGTTATTTGCACAGTTCCAATCAAATCGATATATGTCATATCACCGTTACCATGACACACTTCCCATTGTCCATTTAATATCATTTTATATTTCACTTTCATATCTTCTTGACTCTTGAGTACAAGTTTTGATAGGTTGGGCACTTGTGTCAACATTTTAACGAACCATCTCCAGGAAATTACGTTTTGAGATGACGCTCACACACAACACGCACAATTACACATATTTGTATTCATATACAACCATACATTGTACAATCAGGGAAGTTGTATTCTTTCTCCCTGACTTTGTAGACAATCATACAAATGGACATTAGTTTTTATCACCAGTGAAACAAGCTGTAATATCGATCAAGGAAATGATTGCCTCCTGGTTTTGCTTTTGGTGTTGACCACAATTCTATGCTACATGTAGCTTGAAAAAAAAAAATGATGAGACACTGAGTGCACAAGATATTTAGTATGCCCAAACACTATGCTACTTTCCCTAATGCTTAACGAGGATAGTTGAACCCCACTGGAAAGAAGTTTATACAGCAAACATCTTTTATAAATAAAAACATCTCTGATTTTTTGGTGAAATTGGATGAGTGAAACACATGTGCAGCAGTAGCATGTCGACTATAACAAGTGAAAATGATAAAAATACAACAAATCATTTATGGCTAAAAACATACTGAACTTTGCTATAGGCACTTTGGGTTTTTTTGTAAATAAATAATTTGGTTCTTTTGTTTTTGCATGGGGGAGGGTGGGGAGGAGAGGTGGGGGGGGGGGGGGGGGCACTGAGCCTGCTTACTACTTGGCCAGTATTCACAATGTACTTTAAATATAGATTAACTTTATGGGGACACAAAATTAATTAATTAATTAATCCGTCGCTGTCACAAAATCGTTGATTTCCATCACAGAATCACAACAGTAAGTGGTTTAAATTATCTGCTGGAGTCATTATGTGGACAAACTCAATATACCATAATGATGATGAGGACAAAATCAACTGTATTGAATCAATAATGTGTCATGTTTCAGTTGGCATTCCATGAAGTTAGTACAGTTTTAGTACACTGTATACCCATTGTAAATATGTTACACCTTGTCATATATAATGTGTAGAGGGGCCCCTTTTCACTCGCTGTGCTTCTCTGGGGTCCCAAATCTAAAGTGTGTCATTCTGATTGCCTTTAACTGTTCTGTTTGTACTATTAATATATTTGATTTGGTTTGAATAAACTACTGGTAAACTAAACTTATCTAACCTATAAATGCAGGGCTCTACAAACCCACTTGCCCGATTGCCCGGGGCAAGTGAAAATGACGCCCGGGCAAGCATTTCTCAAAGACACTTGCCCGTCCGGGCAAGTGGTTATTTTCCACCCAAAAATATGGAAATAACATTGTTCTTACGCATATGCGAGAAAATTAATGTGAATGTGTCTCGTATCATGTCAAACCAGGCAAACACAGCTGAAATTGGAGTGAGATCACTGATATTTTGTCACGAAAATTCGTCTGAAACTCCGTTCCGTGGACACTGCCATCTTGAACTGAAAAATAAATTCTGCTCATATGCGCGATATCCGCATTACCGATATTTTAACCAGATAAGAGCACTGGCTTGCGATCGCGAATGTGCGACTGCGCGATGTGAAATTTTTCGTAACAGCTGTGTTTATTTGTGTGTCCACATACCGTATTTACGTGGATTACTACATATGGGACTCTAATGTGAAAACGTGTGTAAGTGATTGCTGTATGAGTTCTGCACATATACCTGCCGTGGAGCAGCAATGATTTAATTGATTTGCCCATGATTTTGATCGCTACCAGTACCCTTGAAACGGCAAAATGAGCACATCTACCAAGAACCCTACCAAGAAATATCGGGCTGATTACTCTAAGGTTTTCAGTATTAACAAGCTCGAAACTGGGAGATCATGGCGCTAGTTCATAACTAAGTGTATCCACGACAGCCTACGGCTATGCGGCTAGTCACAGGTAGCTAGCCGCCTAGCCGTCCCGGGGCTATAGGGTCTAAACGGATGCTAATGCAGACCTAGAAATCACTTTTTTGGACGATTCAACGGCAAAGAAGTTGTCTAGGGTTAGACATTTTACTTTTGAAATGTGACTGTTTATAATCCTGCCAGCGTGCTTATGAGTTACATGTATTATGACAAGCTTTGCCACCTACAAATTACAATGCAATGTGGTGTAGTCAGTGTTATCAATATGTGTTTTTTAAATTCCTCTAGTCTTGTGAAAGTGTCCTATACCTGCCTACATGTAGTGAGCAGAGTCTGCTCCCAACATGCCCAATTATTAAGGGAGGTCAGGCGTTTGTGTGCTTCATTTCGAGTGAAAGCAAGAGTACTATAGTTAGGAGAGTCAGCGCTAAACATGATGGACTCGGATGATTAAAAACAAACACTAGTAACTTGTCAAACTCTGTGTAAATAAATACCTATTGTTATGTTCAGTTGTCCTGTAAAGTATGTTATAATTTGGCAGGATAAGGTATGCCGCTTCTGCAGAAAAATTAGTGAAAAACAAAGGTAATTATAATAAAAAAAAAAACGGGCAAGCAGTTTTTCCTCCAGGGCAAGCAAATATTTCTACCGCTTGCCCTGTCGGGCAAGCGGTAAAAAATTTTTTTGTAGAGCCCTGAAATGCACATATCAATTACTGATGCAGTGTGCTTGAATGTAATTTATAGACTGTGGCAAAGAAGGTGAAGGGGAGGCCCCATGTACTAGACATAGGCCATGCTTACCTTGACCTAAAAAGCAATAAGGTTAAATCATTGCCCTTTTGGCTGACATGTATGACAGTGTGTAAACACACAAAGACAGGCATTGCAATTTATGTACACTGGGTATGCACGGAGATGTATCAGCCTCAGTTGCATACCTGCAAATACATGCAGATATTTCTCCCCTTTAAAGACAGTCAGTCCCTTTTTCAGATCACCACAAAACCATCGAAACATTGGCAAAACATATAGAGAAGTGTTAGCAAGCTCTATATTCACAATTTAAAACTGATACGTCGTGTAAAATTCAAATAATGCACGTAAACAACGTCTGATTAATAGTCTTTACCTCAGGCTCTTAGCAGTTTGTGTTGAAATATCTGCTTT
>OZ022592.1:5184007-5209007 GCA_963669155.1 Arbacia lixula
GACTTGGTTATGTCCATGCACTCAACAGCCTTGGAACTAGGCTACGTGCTTAGCAATACAGACGTGATGATAATGCATCTGTCTCTAGCCTATTTCTCTCCACTGCTGAAGGAAGGCCTCCTCATCATTCTTCCATTTTGATCTATCTTGTGCCGTTCGTTTCCATGTCATACTACCATAATTATTCTCTAATATCGTCAATCCACCTCTTACTTTGCCTGCCTCTTCTTCTGGTGTTAGCCCTGGGGGTAGATGGTTATATGTCCATCTATCATCTTTCCTCCTGGCCAGATGACCAGCCCAACTCCATTTCTTTGATTATATTTCCTGTACTATGTCCCATACTTTGTTTTTCTTTCTCAAATCCTGGTTTCTAACTTTGTCCCTCTTTGTAACACCAATCATAATTTTTTCCATAACCCTGTCAGTTACTTTAAGTTTTCCCTCCATATCATCTACTACGAAGATAGAGAGAGGGAAAGAGATGAGGGAGGGAGGAGGATATGAAGAGGGAAAGAGACAAAAACAGGAATCAGATAAGACCTATAGAAAGAGCGAGAGACATAGGCCCAATTTACACCAAAAGGCCGGCCTCGGGCCGGCCTAAATTGGAGGCCCAAGGCCCTCAATTGTGTGCATTTACACCAAGCTTTTAGGCCGGCCCGAAGCTTGGTGTAAATGCAAAGGGGGCCCGAGGCCGGCCCCGATTTGAGGCCTCCTTTCTTAACCTCGCCGCACCTTTTACACCGCATTTAGGCCGGCCCGAGACCACCTCCAGAGGTGGCCTCAAATCGGGGCCGGCCTCGGGCCTCCTTTGCATTTACACCAAGCTTTAGGCCGGCCTCGGGCCGGCCCAAGGCCGGCCTTTTAGCTTGGTGTAAATGGGGTCATAGACACATACACAGGGGTAACTAGATACAAAGACAGGGCAAGAACAAAAGACCAACAAAAAGAAAGAGAGAGTTGAAGACAGAGGCAAACATATAAACTACCAGAGATAGAGGACAGTATGCTAAGTACATGTTTACACAGATTATGTACTAATGTTGGATGGTTGTTCCCAGAATTTCAATTGAAATGGCAAAATTACAAAAATACATAGAATACTAAATCAATTGCATGGGTTTTTTTTTACATATTGAAGGCCAACATGCAGTTTGATACACATAGTTTATGTAAAATCTACCTGCAAGTCTGAACAGTGAAACTCAATATATGGGTCATATTCCACTATGTTCCAGCTACAGCACAGCACACTGCTAATTGTAGCCTGCTTTCAAGGATGTTAGACTTTTTTCAAAAACTATATTTTCAAACTATTTCAATTAAGGGTCTGGTTGCAGTAGACTTATTATTCTTAATTACTTCTCTAGCTAAGCTTGCCCAATAATGAATGATAAAGTGATTAGTCTTACTAGTACTAGACTGTATTTTTTGGTTTGGATTAAAAAATGTCCAGCAGCCTGGATGGCAGGCTAGCGTCAGAAAAACCTGCAAAGCTGGTAGGCTGGGTCAGCATGAGTTTGAGGTTGTACAAACAACCTGCTTTTTCCTGATATGTGAAGGCATCTTTATCAGAAAAAAGTGAGTATAAACAGTGAAAAATTTACACATGGGCTCGAAATGAAAATCGAAAAACAATCTTCTCATTAGTAATGAAACACCAGGCAGAAAGATACATATCTCATATGAACATACAAAACAAGTTTGCGATCCTCAATTTATTTCTACATTGCTAGGGTAGGGAATCATTTTAATATCACATTTCGATAGTTCTGTCCAATAACCATATGACCTCACGATACTCTAAGCGATCACAGCCATTTCTTCAGGGCGGGGGGGGGGGGGGGGGGGGGGGGAGACCATGAAAATTACGACCTTTACAAGTAATGCATACAAATTCCATAAAGATTTATTTTATCTGGCATAAGATAAGTTCAATGACCAAACTACACTACAACTTAAAGGAATTGGCATAGGGAAAGGGAAAGGGAAGAAAGGGAAAGAGCAGCAGTTTTAAACCATGGTGTATTTTGTCCAGTTCAGCATGAAACATGATGCTTTTTCGGCCTAAAACATTGTGTTTCATGCTGAACTGGACAAAATATACCATGGTTTAAAACTGCGGCTCCTTCCCTTTCTTCCCTTTCCCTTTCCCTATGCCAGTTCCTTTGAGCTGTAGTGTATATACATGCACCATGGAATCATTTACTCAATCAGAACATACACAGCGCACAATTTTGTTAACTCCAGTCACGTGGAGACGCACCCTGTGAGTGTCAGGCTCCATTTCCTATCATCTGCGATACCAATATCATCCCGCCGCTGACGGCAACAGACCAAAAAGCCATTTAGCTCACCAGCTACTCTTAAAATGACTCATTTTGGTAGCGAGGAAAAAACGGATGAAGAGAAGGTCTGTTTAGGATATGCTGCTGTACAAACAGGCATTCTAGCGATGTGAAAGTGAAGATGAACTTGAGATTGTACATGTAGTCGAACTTACACACTGTGTGCATGCATTCAGAAACAGGTCAAAGGCATGCTACATATATGTACTGTACATGTAGACATTGATTTGGGCAAACTCATAGAGCTAGTTATCGATATTAAAAGGAACTAAATACACTGATTTAGACAAAATCCTACAATTACATGTAATTCAATTGGAACCAAATTGGGGTTCTTGACACATTTTTGAGGTGTGGTAGTGTTCAGTGTGTTGTTTATCCATTTTACAATTTGTATAATTTTCAAGTCCTTTATAATGTTGTACTACATTCCCATACGCGTATGTGCTTTGTAGATTTGAAATGTATTTGACTTGTAGATGAACATGTAACATAATCTAATTATTGACAAATTAAGATTGAATTTAAATTTGGAACATATGTATGTAGATAAAATCAGAACAATTTACATACGAAGTAGAATATGATTCTCCAAAGGGGCTCTTCTGTGCTCTTCTGAGAGTTTTTTTTTTTAGCTCTGAGCCCCTATGGCTAGCTTCAATTTGTCAAACAATCTGCTTCATTTTATTCATATGGGGTTTCATTCTTCTTTCAAACAAATCTGTGATCGTGTGCGTGTGCGTGGGCATGGGCGTAATACCAGTTTACCTAGGGACCCTAATAAAAATGATCTATGCATTATCTATGACCAGACAAGACTTGTAATGAATGCACAGTCTAATGCATTGGAAGTTTCAGTTTCCCAGTGACATGGATATGTGTACGGTATGTAGATACCCCATGATCATGTTTTGAATTTTGATACATGCAACAGGAAAGTGTGAAGTACTAGCCATACCATCTATCATCAGTAAGTGGGGACATATATTGCACATTGTACAGTACATGTCACACATAATTTGCTCCTACTTGCTCCTTGCCTGTCTTCAAGACTTGTGGATATGTTTATAATCCAAACTTTAAAAATATAGTCAAATAAGTACAAAACTAGTCACTTTTTTTCTTTTTCTCTTTTCTTCATTCTCCATTGATGAGGGAAAAGATTTGAGAATGATTAGTCTCCTGCAGCCAGACCCATTAATTAAAAAAATGCAGTTTCGATTGAAAATGCCTAACAGCCTGAAAGTCAAGCTACAGTTTTCAGCCATCACATTAATGTAAAGATGTTTCACCATGATCTCAAGACTTTGTACCCTCTTGAGATTAGATATACCCACCTAGTCTAACTTCTTGAGTGTCAAGCATTTTGAAACTGCACTATTCACTAAAGAATCTGGCTGCAGTAGACTAAGCATTCTTAATTTCTTTTCTGGCTGAGAAAAGGGAAAATAAAGTGACTACCTGTAAATTAAGTCTCACAAATATTGGATTCCGATATTTCAGGTTAGGTCAGAAATGTCCAATATCCTTGAAGCCAACTACATATATATTAAATATATCAGAGACTGGAGTCAGTTCATGCCATACTTCAAAATACTACAGTAGGTCCTACGGTATAGTATACTGAAGTGTTGCATTATGAAAGCGAAACTATTTTGTAAGTATCAGACCATCAGCTCTGTACCCTCTTTAGTTAGTACCAGCCCATCATCTTTTCTCACCCCATTTTACAACGGCGGTTTAACCTAGACTGCATAATAAACAGGGTCTTACTTTGTGGGGCACAAAATATATCAATTGATACCATCACAAAATCATCAATTTTCATCACAAAATCACAGCAGTGGGTGATTTCAATTATTACTGTGATAATGATGTGGACTCACTCCATGTACCACAGTGATTCCGAGGATAAAATCAATTATATTGAGTCAATAATAATGTTGTTTTACTTGGCGTCCCATAAAGTTATTCCAGGCCAGGGTTAGTGCATGTATTAAGTTAAACTACCTTTGTGAAATACTGCATACACCGTATATTTAGGGAGTCTAATTTGCGTGAATTGGAACTTCGACAATTCTGCGAGTGCTTAAATTCGTGATTGTGGAGTACTACTACTAGCAGCACTTGCGCACGTGCACACCATTTTCATATTTTTCACGTATTAAATTCACAAATAACACCCGACTCGCGAAATTCGTAAAAATAAAAACCCAGCAAAAGATATGGCATATACAGTATGGGTCTCTGTGGACACTCCATACATCTCAGACTGCTACATGTAGGTATAGCATACTGTGGTAAACTGTATTGCCATGTACATATGAAGGGGAAAAACATTTCGCTAGCGTCAGACCATCAGCTCAAGAGCTGTTTTCTTCCAAGGCTCATAACAAAAACAGACTTGCTGTAGCCAAAGGGCGTGTGAGGTAGGAGCGATCAAATCTCAATTACATCACATTCTAATAAACCCGTCATACTACCCCACCATCTTGCTACACTAGCATCATGGGAACATTAGCCTGGTATCCAGGCTTTTGGATATTTCTAATCCAAACTTAAAACAAACAAGAGTCTCGTCTAGTACTTACAAGACTAGTCGATCTGTCATCCTCTTTTCTCCATACATCGAGGCAGAGAAAGAAATGAGAATTATTTAGTCTACTGCAGCCAGACCTAGTTATTGATTATTGTACTTTGGGTTGAAAATGCTTGACAGTCTGAAAGCCAAACTACAGATAGCTGTCCTCAGGAGGAGCTATCAAGCACATGTATAATAAAGTAACTTGAATCTTGATGCACATGTACAATATGTATCAAGGGACGAGGGGGAATTTAAAATGTATTGTGGGGGGCCTACATTACACGTCTGATGTCTTAAGACAAGCATACTGAGCAGTGCTGTATATTATAACCAATTGATGAGAAAATATGTCTGACGTATCCCGACTGTCAAGTTTTTTCGACATTGCTAATTCAAACTTAACGATAAAGAGTCCAGTACTTACAAGACTATTCATGACTTTATTCTCCTTTTTTCGCCCTCTAGCCAAAATATTTTTGTTTTCTCTTGTGACTTCAATTGTACTTATGCCCTTTTGTAACTTACGTCGGACTATAGATGTAATGTATATTGTTATGTGCAATGTGCTACACACATTGTATTATCACCTATAGTCCGTGTCAGCATAAATCTAGGTTGACATTATACATCACATAAAGTCATTAATCACATAAGGCCTCATTGGATTCAAAGGTTAGATATGCAGTGAGGTATTCATGTATGTTCAGGTAGGCTAATGTGTGACCATTCACCAGTGTATATTATAATTTGCCAGACATCTTTGAGTTCACCCATTTGCATATTAAAGCATATCTCCATCAGCTAAGTTTCTGATGACAACTTAATGAGCATTTCTAGTATCACAGTTCAATATGTTAGATAGACCTATGCAGTGAGGCAGCGATGCACATGTTTAGGTATGTGTGGTCAGTCAGCATATTATACATGTTGTAGTGTAAGTACCAGACATATCTCTTTGATTGTCCTTTGAATGTTTCCATGGCGAGAGTGTACTAATAAATACTATTTAGAAAACAGTAAAAGTAACTGTAACACCATGTGGTTGTATTCTTTTGGATAATTGGCCCACTTATGGGGTGAAGAAAGGAAAGGAAAGTGAAAAGAAAAAAAAAAAGAGGAGAGGTGAATTTTTATATTTTATAACACTTACACAAGACTATTCTCGCTTTAGTTTTCGGTGTTTTAAGCTGAAAATAAATACATGTACCTCCATTTCATCCCACATGGTGTTACCATAAGTTTGACTATTTCCTAAAAAGTATTGATTAATATCTCTTAATTCTCTTTGAGTTTGCTCAGTTGCAGAATATATATCTACATTAGCCACGTTTCTGATTATATGACAACCATTATGAATCTCTCACTACAAAGTGGTACTGGTAAAATAAATAGAAATGAAACTGAAAATCGATTCCCTTCCTACAGTGAAATCAATTTTTCATATCCTATTGTTGGGGCGCAGCCACATATTCATGACGTCTCAAAGCAAAACATTTTTTTAATGCTAACGAAGCATCGTGGGTTTTCCCCACACGAGAAATGAGATGGTGGCTCTGAATTATTCTCTTTTCAAGGTGCTACTGACAAAATAATAAAAATGAAACTGCAAATGGGTTCTATTCAGACAATGAAATCAATGTTTGTTGGGATGCAGCTGCATATTAAACATTTTGTCTCTGAACAGATTTCTAAAAATAATGCGAACAAAGCATAGTGGGTTTCCCCACATGAGAAAGTAGGTACCAAGGAAAAAATCTATTCAAATTTTTTTGGGGCTACTGTTTGAACATATTGGACCTTTGGCTTCAATTTTGCATCGAATCTGTGGGAATTTTCAGGAGCTTTTTAAATATTTTCCAGGGCTCTTTTAAGCATTTGGGGGGCGAAATCGCCCTGAGCCCCCATGTATTTTTTCCCTAGTTGGTACGTCTCTGGAGGAGGTACTACTGGTAAAATAAAAGAAAGGAAAGTAACTAAATTGTATTTCCCTTCCTACAATTCAAGTAATGTATGGTACATGCATCCTAATGTGAGTTTCCAGCCATGTACATTGTACTCATTATAAGGTCTTAAAACAGATTCCTAACATACAAACAAAAGAACATGTACATGTAAACTACAGCTCAAAGGAATTGGCATAAGGAAAGGGAAAGGGAAGAAAGGGAAGGAGCCACAGTTTTGAACCGCAGTATATTTTGTCCAGTTCAGCATGAAACAATGCTTTAGCCTAAAAACTGCGGCTCCTTTCCTTTCTTCCCTTTCCCTTTCCCTATGCCAAATCCTTTGAGCTGTAGTGTATGTGGGTTTTCCCCAAGATGAGACAGTGACGCTACTAACTAAGCTTTGATGGAGACAACAAAGTGATTCTCTATACAAGGTGCTACAAAAGAAATGAAAATAGTTTCCATTCCTAAAATGACATCAATGTACATGTATGTTAAGTTGGGATGCATCTGCATATAATCATTACTTCTCAGAATAGATTTCTATAATGCTAAAAAAGCAGAGTGGGTTTCCCCACATGACAGGGAAGCTAAGTTTCTTAAGAAGGCGGTACAGGCAAAAGAAACGAAACTAACAAAATTGAAGTTTCTCTTCCTACAATTCAATCAATGTATGGTACATGTACATGTATCCTATTGCCAGTGTGCAGCCATGTACTCATGGTACATGTAAGGTCTGAGTACAGATTCCTAAAAAAAAAGAGAAGAGAATGTACATGTAGGCAGAACAAATCTTAACAATATGTGGGTTTTCCCCACATGAGACTGACGCTCGCTCGCAGACCATTGTACAAATGTTTTGCAAAAATCCTCTTGAAATGAATCAAGTCCATACTGTATAACATTAGAAGCGATGGGGGGGGGGGGGGGGGTGGGCTATGAAATGTTCATTTGTAAGGGCTACTTTGCAAACATGATATCACAAAATGGACACCTTGAAACTTCCATGAACAAAAAGTGTCTGGTGCTATTTTGTTACTAACAGGGACACTGTTTTTATTATAATTTGTATGCTAAATGGCCAGTGCCCCATAAAACTGTGTTCACTGATAAGCAAGATTATGTACTTAAAATTTTATCAATTAATAACTTGATCGCTTGTTGGAGCCATTTTGGTAAACCATGTCTAGGAACTGATTTTTTGCACATTTTTGTTTCATTTTGTTTGTTTTCTCCCACAGTATGATACAGGGAGAAAAATAGCGTTGTTGCAGTGATTTATGCTCGAGGTTGAACAACAAATTATGAAGGCTGACCTCTGACCCTAAACCTTCAAATCTGAACCCTGGGTGGATTGTTGGGGGTAACATGAGCATTATGATGAGAGAGGACCAACTGAAAATACCTCAGATGTCAATTTATGGCTTTACAACTGCAGGAAGGACAGTGATTTTGGGTTACGTTAGCCTGGCTTCCAGGCTATTGGACATTTTTTTTTTTTAATCCCAACTGATAAATAGAGTCTAGTACTCTAAGACTAGTCACTGTTTCATTCTCCTCTTTTCTCAGTCTGTCACAGAAGAAGGATGTGAGAATGATTAGTCTACTGCAGCCAGACCACTTTCCCAATTATTGTAGTTTTGATTGATAATGCTCTACAGCCTGGGAGCCAGGCTAGGGTTTCATAGACCTGTGGAATACATAGACATGGCAAACGTACAGGTGTCATTACCAGATATTACTATTTACACATGTAGATAACAAATAGGATGGCATAATGATAACATATAACAATGTTGTTCTTCCAAATTGTCTTCTATTGTACATTCTTAAAAGCTGTGAACTCTCTGTGTTCACGATGAAACGTCTCTCTATGGAATTTGTGTGTTTTACTTGTGAATATGTGACATGCTCTAAGATTTAACATTACGTTTATGTGCTTGTTTGTTTTGTCTGTGCATTTTATGTTTGTAGAGGTTCTTCTTTGGTGTCTTTTATAACAACACATATTTTTATGTAATTTTGACCTGCTTGCTTTCCTGTGATACCATTAATTCAATGTGTGGTAACATTGTTATTATGTTATCTGAAGGCTTTTTCTTATGGTATCCATATTTTTTCACCAATATATCTATACAACATTAAATGTCTATGTTTATTTTGCCAGATGTCTGCCATGTCTTGTGATGGCTCTCTCTCTCTCTCTCTCTCTCTCTCTCTCTCTCTCTCTCTCTCTCTCTCTCTCTCAGGAAGAAAAGACATGTGGCAGTTGGAATTTTTCCATGTCACTGCTTCTCGGAAAATTACTATTCTCAAGCCACTGCTTTTTTTTTGTTAAAAAAATGGAAAATATTTTCCTGTCCACCCCCCACCTTCTCTTTCCCCCTCACTTTCTATCTCTCTTTCCCCCTCACTCTCTCTCTCTCTCTATCTCTCTCTCTCTCTCTCTCTCTCTCTCTCTCTCTCTCTCTCTCTCTCTCTCAGGAAGAAAAGACATGTGGCAGTTTGGAATTTTTCCATGTCACTGCTTCTCGGAAAATGACTATTCTCAAGCCACTGCTTTTTTTTGTTAAAAAAAAAGAAAATGTTTTCCTGTCCACCCCCCACCTTCTCTTTCCCCCCCACTTTCTATCTCTCTTTCCCCCTCACTCTCTATCTCTCTTTCTCTCTATCTCTCTCTCTCTCTCTCTCTCTCTCTCCAGTTCCTCCCCACTCTATCATTTTCTCTTTCTCTCTCTCTCTCTCTCTCTCTCTCTTGCTGAGATATTGCCCTCTATCATTTTCTCCCCTTTCTCTCCTTCACTCTCTGGTACACACATACATGCTGTATAAATGTGGAGACATAAACAAAGTGAAAAGGTCATTTCAAAGTTCAGTCAAGCATTCAATGCCTGCAGGCCCACATACACAAACAAAATTTAACAGGCAGTTCCCTTTTATTTTCAAAGAGCACACCACTATTTCTTTCCCTTAAACTTTTAACAAAATGTAATGCCCCGCTAAATACAGAGTATGCAGTCTTCATATTGCTTGTGCGTGATGGGCGTAGGGGGAAGGAGGGGGTAGGGTTGTGTGAAGTATTGTGGCACTCTAGCTATTCCCCCATTTCATCTGTCTATATAGGGGCGTCTTCATTAGCCCGATGTGGGCAAAATAGCGAGCTTGTTCTGATCAGGTTAGCTAGCCAGATCATGAAATAGCTAGCTATTTGCCGTCTTCATTAGCCAGATCAGGCAAAATAGTGAGCTGTTTGGTTGAGAAAATTTCCCAAGAAACCTTGGGCTAGATGGAGCTAGCTTGAGCTAGTTTGCGAATTAGCTCGGAGCGTCTTCATTAGCCCAAAAATTTTCCGACCCCGGCACGCATCAGCGCGCACGAGGCATTGTTTACGTTTTTTATACGTGCGTGAATGTGAGCTCACAACCGAAGCCACGCGGTCGTGGCCTATTCCCGTCACACACTACGCATGTGCGAACATCGGGATAATTTATGCATCCCGAGTTTCGAGCTTACGTATCCCGAGTTTCGAGCTAATGAAGACACGACTGCAACTTCAGGCTAGTTCCCCGGATCAGCAAAATAGCTCGCTATTTCGTCTGATCGGGCTAATGAAGACGCACCTTCTGTGGGTGTGAAGTGGAATGAGAGGGAGATACATATATAAAATATGAAATCTAGTTCAAGGTTTTTATTTCATGAAGTTAGGCTTAACGAACATCCCCCGCAAATCTTTTTTTTTTCTCACTGCAATGCATACATTACCACAATGCCCACTCTGAATTCCTTTCACATAAGATACTATCCTTCTAAATTGATACAATCACGGTGGGGTGGGTCCGATACTGAAAGGAAACCTCCAAACTCGTGACTACCGGTACTTAATTTCCTTGTCACACAAGTTTATAAATGTAAGCTCATATTCACATGAGGAAAAGGTTTTATACCCAACTCATAGAAACTGTGCTATGTTCATCCAACATGCCTTTCAAAACATGAGTATACACATGAAATATACACACCAGCGCTTAAATACAAACTCTTGTGCAAAGTACGTATGTATGTATGTACCTTTGTTTTTATGTTGAGACAGCAAGTGCAGGTTCGTTCACATACCCTTGGGTAACCGTGGACTACTTCACTTTGGTGGACCCTGACCCATACACTGTCTCATTCTGTCATCTGTATTCTATTCACTTTATTGTATTGTGTCAATTGTTTTGTGTGTATCTATTCCTTTGTTACAATGCTACATGTATATTCATGTAATATGCGAGCCTGGTCAGTCATATCAGCCTAGCTATAAACATTTTAAGTACATACAGATCTTACATAATTTAATATGGAGTTTGATAGACATACTGGTCAGGGCTTGATTTGCTAAGGATATGTAGATATATACACAAAACCAAAATTTAAAAGATCATAGTTTTCTTATCTTTTGAAGGATTTTCATCAAACCTTCACTAATATGTTTCTTTCATGTTTCTGCTTTCATTTCAACCAAATTAATTCCAGGATGGACTAACCCTGTAACATCTTTTCATATGTCATTCTTTATCTCGCTCCAATCTGCGTGGGAGGGGGGGGGGGGGATAAGTTGGTCAACATGAAATGCTTGCGTCAAACCCATTTCCTTCCGGTGAGAATCAGGAAGTACGACAAGGAAGTTTGGTAGACAGAACTGGATAGATTGGTGTTTATAAAGTAAGACTTCATCTTTCACTATCAGGTCCTTCAAGTCTAATACGCTTTTTACACAGGCAAAAAATCCTTAGCCCGTACTATACATGTAGGTGGGGCTAAGGGCGGGCCTTAGCCCCACTTACAGGGCTAAGCTTGGACCACTTTCTGTTTACACTGGTTTTTCACCAAAGTGGGCTAGCCCCACCTATAGTTCGGGATCATTTGGCCCTGCAAAACAGCAGGACTAACCCCGATATTGCAGGGCCATGCCATAAAGTCCGGGGGTAAGAGCGCCAGTGAAAACTTAAATGAAATACAGTATGGGGCTAAGGGAATGAGGTGCTCAACTCGCAAGGAGAAAACACAGTGACCAATCAGATAATGCCCAATGTGCGAGTGACCTTGATGCAGAGTGGTAAAGAGCACATGCGCAAGACATTAATATTCATAAGCTCTCAAGAAACAATTTTGAGCACTTGGGAACATCATGGATTTCTTAGTCAGGTTTAAGAACTAATATGGGACTATATGCCAGTGTAAAAAAGCTTTAAAAATGGTCCAGGGCTAAGGATAGTATGGGGCTAAGGATACATGTAATCCAGGGCTAAGAAAATCCAATGTAAAAAAAGGTTATAAGTTTTAGGGCTTCCAGCAAAGCTTGAAGACATCCTTGAAACAAGTTTGTTTAACTCTGTGTGCCACATGCACGTTTATTCACAAGTAATACACAGAAATCCCATAGAGCATCATCTTGTCTGGCACACTTGAAAGTATCAATTTCATTCTGAAGTTTCGCCATCAAATCACTTTGATTGGGCGGAAATACTGCTCCAGTCCATTGTTGATTTCTTCTGTACTTTTACAGTGAGCTCTGCCAAGAGTAAAACACTGTTCTTCCTGGTTTGTCTTGAGTACATACATAATTAACCCTTAATTTGCCACTTGTGGATTAGTTTACAAGCTATACACACAATTCCCATGAGAGGTATTTTGGTTCGCACACAAAGGCGAGAGAATTTGTTCTTCATACAAGTGTCGGAGCTTAGACACCCACATACGTACCAGCACTTTATGAATTGTTATTGCAGTAGAGCTCCAGCATATATTTTGGACTACAACTGTTGTAGTATGGTGAATTAGATTGCAGAAACATGATTCAAGTTTTCACTGATCCCTTTAAATACCTGAGGGGAGGGGGGGAGAGGGGGGTGGGTGGGGGTCATTAATCCGTTCGCAAGTTACAAACAACTTAACACACGACTGGTGACCCTTTCTTGTTTCTGTTCCTGTTCTTGTTTTAACATAGTGGGAGTTAATTTGTAACAATCCCAATCAAATTTGACATATCATAAACTGTGTATTCACACACCTGTTAACAACAAGAATTTTAATTTATGAAGATCAACTTTCAACGTTAGCCCGATAGGAATCAAAATCAATGAGAATCTACTTTAGCACAAGAAAGGGTCGCCAGTCCTTCGTAAAGTCGTTTGTAGCTTATGAACAGCTTGGTGAAACACCCAGCCTTTAAATGTTTCTGCACGCCAATGGTAATGAGAGAGTTTAGAAAGTTCCCTGTTACATACCATTATTCCATAAATTTTTAATATGTATTGTTTCTCCAATTCATCCTTGTAGTGCAGAGAAATTGATGCGTGTAGGAAAATATGATATGATGATGGAATATATACCACACAAAACATGGCTTATCCCAAAATGTCGAGTTATTCACCAAGTTTGTTCAGACAGCCAGGTAGCAATTCTACATAGTGTTCACAACAAATATCTAATAACCCACTTGGAGTTTGGAAAGGATCAGAAAGTATGAACTCACTCAAAGTCTCACTCTAATTCCTTCTGGATTACTTCTTTGAAGTATCATAAGTGTTTTTGTCAACATAATCTCTGGTCCAGTCTATTGTGCATATAGCACTCATTTCAAACCACATTTTCCGGGTAACCACTTGTAAACAACTTATGAAGAAAGTCCTTAAATTATGCTGTAAACTCCAATGATTTTTCTCCCCAGGTTGAAAGGTCTAAGAGTTGAGTTAAATATTTGCTTTCATTTCCTTTTTATTACTCCATATGTAGTTCAGATCTCCGGAAAGAATGTAAACACACTATGTAACTAAAGAAGTAAAAAAATACAACATGCAGGGATTTGTAGGCCCATTCAACATGAGAAGGACACAAAACATGTAATTGTCTCATAGAAATACGATAGACTTTACTATTATTCATTTTCAAGACTAGGGTGAAAGATGTTTATGTAACTATGGTAATTAATACTACTTACACTGTAGGTCTTTTGAAGTTTGTGTAACTGTGTTGTAGTAATACTAAGATCTTTTTTTACCCAGTGTAGTCTCATACATGTTCAAACCCAGTGAACAGTGCTTTCAATAAAAGCCTTCAATAAAAGCCCACCATCATTCCCTCTGTCAATGGATCAATGAATCGTACAAGGTCCGTTTAATTGTGTTTCATTCAGGTGCAGC
The DNA here is from genome assembly GCA_963669155.1 of Arbacia lixula. Taxonomy (NCBI): domain Eukaryota; kingdom Metazoa; phylum Echinodermata; class Echinoidea; order Arbacioida; family Arbaciidae; genus Arbacia; species Arbacia lixula. The sequence goes on from OZ022592.1 coordinate 5,198,070, forward strand.
CATGTGGTTTGAATACACAATGCAGTTGGCTTCACAGCCCTACCCTCCAGATCCCAAATTGAAGGGAACGGTTCCACGATCCACTTCACCCATGAACCATGACACCCGCACATATGCGTGGGCATGCCGCACAATGCGGTTATGAATTTATTGTCTACTGTGTTAAACTGCTGGTAAATGACTTCTACCACTCCTCATCTCTGATGAGGTTACACTACAGCTCAAAGGAATTGGCATAGGGAAAGGGAAAGGGAAGAAAGGGAAGAAGCCGCAGTTTTAAACCACGGTATATTTTGTCCAGTTCAGCATGAAACACGATGCTTTAGCCCAAAAAGCATCATGTTTCATGCTTAACTGGACAAAATATACCACAATTTAAAACTGTTGCCCCTTCCCAATTCCCTTTCCCTTTCCCTATGCCAATTCCTTTCAGCTGGAGTGTATGTCAATCAGACTTAGGACAATGAACCAACAGCTCTTTACAGAGAGGAAGATTTCAAAAGAATACTACCATCTCTCCTCTATCTCATCTGCTCTCTTTTCTTACTCTCTGAAATGTCTGAGAAACTCTCTTTCTCAGGTAATCATAAAGATCACCTTCAGTCCTTTCATTAGCCGTTGAAATAAATTAAGATGTTCTTGACATGTATGTGATACTGATAGACTCATCTCTAGCTCCCTCATGTCCCTGGTTGAACCAGGGAAGTGTTATAGGAAGGAGTAGAAACTCGAGCATAATACATTCAAACATCTGTATGGGTTCTAAGCGTGCTCATGAATGTCAAAAGAATTCCATAATCATGAGTTCATGACAATACTTTGATGTTCCATGTGCCGATCCAACATTAGCTGATGTCAACTTGAAAAGAAATTTCTTTAATTTCCCATTTGTCTGTAGACGTTTTGTTTTCGGCAAATTCGTTTGCAAACTATAAGGAAGTTAACGGCAGATAATGACAGATCCTAATACTCTGCTTTTGTTTCGAAAAGTATTGAGGAATCATTAAAAATCGGACATTACAAAATTGACCAATTTCTTCACTTTCTGACAACTTGTGCATTTGGGAGATTCAACCACCCTCAAAATGATATATTAAGCTGTGTGTTATCATTAACGGTGTTTGTGTGTGTTTGCATGAAGCAGAGATATTTTACTTGAAAAACTTGTTTATTTGTGTTTGCTGAATGCTGATACCTGTTGTGCTCATGGAAGTATTAATGTCATTAACAGAACGGGACAAGCGAAATGAGACTGTACATTTCTTTTGTTCTCTTTGAGAAACCATTGCCACACAATCACGTTCATAATTGTTCAAACACCTGAACAGCGCCTGTTGAGAACACCATAACTTTTCAGCGGCTTGGCACATGGGTTCAAAGAAAGAAAGTTGCTTCCTATCCTTCCATAACACATCCCTGGTTGAACCATGGACCCTACTTTTAAAACTGAAAAAAACTGCAATGCACTACATGTCCAGGACATGTAGATATATCTACAAGCAGCTGAGAAACATCCTGAATTAAACATGTTTGGCCATTTCTTTATGTCAAACCTGAAAACGAAACCCCCATGTGTCACACACCGTACGTACAATTTATCGTTATCTTGAGCAGCAGTGAAGGATATGAAAAAGGGTGTATCGCGATAACTTTGCGCCAAGTGTGCGGGCGGTCAGGTGCTGTATGCACGGCACCAATGATGCTGCGCTGTACGTACATGACAAAACAACAAGGGATCGTAACTTCCAAATTTAACTGCAAAACTTACCCAAAAGAGAAAGTTGAAGGCGAACATGAGATATTTCACGCAACCTACACAGCCTGATAGAGCCATCTTGACGAGTGTTGGCACTTGTATGTTATTAGAAAGAATAAAGTGGTTAATTTATCCAGTATACAGTCAGCTCGAGTGTACTCGCTCCGAACTCTTTCTTCGCACAACTTCAACCTCTGCTCGGTACACACGTACAAAATTGCTGTCGTCTGTTGTGCGCTGCGTTGAAAGTGAAGCGCCGTGAATGTTATCAGTGCCTGTGTACAAAATGAATCGCCTTTTCGTCGTAAGCTTACGGGAAGTCCCCCGTGTCGAAACAGGTCTTTTTTGGGGAGAGTCATGCTGTCTAATTAATACGTAACACAAACTGCGGAAATGATAAGCGAAAAGGTTATGGATGCGGTGGAGGTGGTGGTAGTGGACTGTTAATGGTCGTGGTGTTTGACTGGTAGTGGTGGTGGTGGTGGTGACAGTGGTGGTGGTAAAGCTTGATGGGTTGGTTGTGATGGGGATGGTGGTGTTTGTGATGATGGTGGTGGTGGTGATAGTGGCGACAGTGGTAGTGTTGGTGGTGGTATAGTGGTGGTATAGTGGTGGCCCGGAGTGGTGGTAGCGAACAGTGATGGGGTGGTGAAGGTGATGGTGATGGTGGTGGTGGTGGTGGTGGTGGTAGTGGTGGTGGTAGTGGTGGTGGTGGTAGTGATGATGGTGGTAGTGGTAGTGGTAGTAGTGTCAGTGGTAGTGGTGATGGAGATGGTGGTGTTTATAGTGATGGTGGTAGTGGCGATACTGGTAGTGGTGGTGGTGGTGGTGGTGGTGGTGGTGAAAAGGTGGTGGGGATGGTGGTGAAGGTAATAAAAAGGTGGAGAAAGTGTCGATGGAGTGGTGATGGTGGTGGTGATGGGGACTGTTGATGGTCGTGGTGTTTGACTGGTAGTGGTGGTGGTGGTGGTGGTGGTGACAGTGGTGGTGGTGGTAAAGGTGATGGTGATGGGTTGGTTGCGATGGGGATGGTGGTGTTTGTGATGATGGTGGTGGTGGTGGTAGTGGTGGTGGTGGTATAGTGGTAGTGGTAGTAGTGTCGGTGGTAGTGGTGATGGGGATGGCGGTGTTTGTAGTGGTGGTGCCGTGGTGGTAGTGACGAAACTGGTAGTGGTAGTGGTGGTGGTGGTGGTGGTGGTGGTGAAAAGGTGGTGGGGATGGTGGTGAAGGTAAAGAAAAAGGTGGAGAAAGTGTCGATGGAGTGGTGATGGTGGTGGTGATGGTGATTGTGGCGGCGGTGGTGATGGTGGTGATGATGGTGGTGGTGGAGATGGTGGTGGCGGCGGTGGTGATGGTGGTGATAGTAGTGGTGTTAATGGTGGTGGTGATGGTGATGGGTAAGGTGGTGGTGGGGATAGTGGTGGTTGTGATGGTAGTGGTGATCGTGCTGGTAAATATGATATTGGTGATGGTGGTGGTGGTGGTGGTGGTGGTGGTTGACAAAAGTGGTGGAAGGTGATATAATTAGTAAGCCTACAGATGAAGTCGATGATGGTGACGATAGTGGTGACGACAATGGTATTTGCACTGACTGGTGATGATGGTCTGATTAATGATAATGGTTGCTCTAAGGTTCAAAATAGTGGCGCAACTGGTGTTCATAATAATGTGCATGTGCATAGAAACGTACAGCAATTGTGGTTGCGGTTGTAATGACAAGAGTGTTGATGAACATCTAATAAGAAACACCTAAATGTCTACGAATAATGCTATTTCGGTATGCAAATTGGCAACACGGTCATGAGGTTGTGACGTCACAGGCGCACTTTCCTGCGATCATTCCACAACCTCAAATAAGTAATATATGGACCGGAATACCCCCTTTAAGTCGTTCCAGTTGTGCAGTACTTTTCATATTCCACCAAAATCCCGTCTTGTAGCAGTTGGTCCGAAGCAGAACGCGCATCCGCGCACATCTGGCGAACAGATGGCGCATGGATGTTGAGCTATCAGGAAAGGCGTGTACTGTACTATCGTGCAGATATGCTAACGCCTAGTCTGTTTCACAGCCTGTTGTTGGCCATGTATAATTCAAACTATTCAATAAATGGTTTTGGCTGCAGCAGGGTACCACTTTCTCGGCCAGAATCCGTACTATCATATGGAAATATTATGTATTACCAGTGAAAAAAAATTCGATGCTGCAAAGAGAGTTTATCTTTCTCGATTTATTTCCCCGGCTCGATCAGACTGAGGTAAGTGTAGAATGATAAAGTGAGAAATCTTATGAGCACTGTGCATTTGTTTTAGTTTGGATCATAAAAGACCAACAGGCTGGAAACCAGACTAGCTCTCGCCCAAGAGAGGGGGTGACACTGTGAAGCGTCTTATGAAGATGGCATTACTTTCCCCTTTCTTTATAAAGATATAATGACGCTGCCCGCATGTATATTATGCGTGTTTGACAGTTCATGTATATTTCTGATAGTCAGCTTTCTATGCAATAGGCGGTATTCTGAAGAAAAAAAAATAAGTCCCAAACTGTCTTAGGTAAGTAAGTTGGTATTTTAAACGCTGATTTAAGTTAAAACCTGTTCCAATATTGCCAATCACAATTGTGAGTCGTAAGGGACTGAAGTCGGAACTTACAACTTAATTTAAAACTTAAGTTCGTTTTCAGCACACGACCTAAAGTCTGCGAAGGAGACTTACCCCTATTACTTATAGTAAATGTTGGAAAGATAACAAAATGCTAAAACCAATACAAATATCATTCCTGAAGAGAGCCAGGAAGAAAAGGAGAGACGTGATTTCCTGAGGAAAACGATGTTGATCTCCCAACCCAAAGGCGCATGAAGGACAACGCGGTCGATCGACGGCAGAGGGCGATGTTTACAATCTGGCCTTGCTCAGGATTGGATGTTTCACACCTGATGCCGCATCCTTTAGCCATACTAGTTTTCGAGCTCCTTTTATTTCGCGTACAACGTGTTTTTCGAATGGTACCTACGTATGTGCTTCTTATTTTCCTCTTTCCATTTGATCTGCCTCCTTTCCAATTGGCTTTTCTTTCTTTCCTTTCTTCTCGCGTTCCTTCTTTATCTTCTTGTTGATGTTGTTTTGCTTTCATAACTAGGCTTCTTTCTAGTTTTATTTTGCATTATTCGTATCGTTTTTTGCTGTTCGTCCGTTTCTTATCTTTTTCTTCTTTGTCTTTTTCTATTTATCATTCTTCTCTTCATCTTTTCCTTTAATTCACCCTTTTTTTCTGAGAAACAAAATACATGCACATGATAAAAATGATACTTGCGTATGCAGTCAACACGTCTTCATCATAATAATAATCAAACATTTTTGTATAGCGCATAACAGGAAAATGGCATGTCTCCATGCGCTCAAAATAATACATACGGAATATAAATAGTGCACTGGGTTCATAGATCTGATATTTACAAAGAACGAAATAGATATGTTTCAAATTACTTCTGAACTGTTTGTATATTTCTGAGGTAATCCGGTCAGCTTTTTCATAGAACAGTGTTAGCATGTGAAAGTATCCCTTCTTCCCGTAAAGATACCTCGTATTCCCCCTTCTCCCCCCCCCCCCCCTTCTCCCTCCTTTTCCTTCCCTTTCTAAGCAGATAACGCTCTGTATGTCATTCATTACTTGCACATCCTCTCGTATCTTCTTTACTCTAGCCTTCCAATCACAAGGCTCACTTTGTTCCATCTGACATTTCTCCGTTCTATTTCTACGCATCAATGGCAACCTTCAGGCAGCCATCTGACCATCAAAGTTAGCCTGGTTTCCAGGCGGTTGGGCATTTCTCAATCAAACTATTCGATCAAGGGGCCTGACTTCAAGGAGATTTATCGTTCTTGATTGATTTCCCCTTTCGACGGACTAATAAAAAAAGAGAATGAGAAAGTGACTTGTTTGATGCATGTAGAATTTTATCTTTCAGTTTGGATTTTAAAGGGCATACTGTACTGGGAAGATTGCTAACAATTACATTTTGAAGGCTTTTTTGCCTTCCCAGTACAGTATATGCCCTTTAAATGTCCACCAGCCTGGAGGTTAGGCTACTAACATGCTTCAATGACAACCTTCAGGCATCCAGATGACCATTAATGTAGGCGTATTGAAAGGGACATCAATTCGACATTCACCCAACCGTAAACATAATTAACACCATAGTCATCATGAGGCGACTAGGGGGCGCTTAATGGGCGGTTAGGGGGCGGTAAATGGACGGATAGGGGGCGGCTAGCTTGGTTACGGCAGGGATGCGTGTCGACACTCTTGGGGATATTGGGAGGGTATGAGTACATGTAATTCAGCAGCGCCTTACATTCTTGAATAAATCACCTTCACCCCAACTACAGCCCCCCCCCCCCCCCTGCTATTGAATAAATCGTTCTCCTCCCCATATCCACCATCACCAAGACCATCACCGACGCCACAACCACACAACCACAACCACCACCACCATCATACTCATCACCATAACTACTATTAATACTACCCCTATCACCACCATCGCCACTGCCACCACCAACCATCTCCACCACCACCACCACCATCGCCATCACCACCACCACCACCACCATCACCACCACCACCATCACTCTATCGGCACTTCCACCTCCTTTCCATTACATTCACCGCCATCCCCACCACCTTTTCACCACCACCACCATCACCACCACTACCACTATCGCCACTACCACCACCACCACCACCATCTCCATCACCACCAACCCCATCACCACTACTACTGACACTACTTCCACCACAACCACAACCACCACCACCATATCACCCCCTTTCCTCCCTCTCCCCTCCGGCAAATCTCGAACCAACACGTACCACTAATTACAATGAGTAACGCTCATAAAGAACAGTAATCCTGTAAATAGATGATAGAAGGCGAGGGCGGTATAGGATGGTGAGAGCGAAATGATTATAAGGAAGGAGGAAGGAAGAAGGCAAACGGGAGACGATGAACATGATGAAGACGTGGAGAAAGAAATGTTGAGACGGTATGTTTATTTGAGTGTGTGTGTGTGTATGTATGTGTGTGTGTGTGTGTGTGTGTGTGTGTATGTGTGCGTGTGTGTGTGTGAGTGGGGCGGGCTTAAGAGCATGAAGATGTGGACAAAAGGAAGGACAAGAGACTTGTATTAATCAAACCTTCACTAATATGTTTCTTTTATGCGGATCATTTTAATGAAACCAACCTGTTTTCAGGGTGAACGTTTTCTTTAAAGGGGTGTAGGCGTTGGAGACAGAGGAAGATTAAACAAAAATGGAAGATGATTTAACAAGAGGGTGGCAGAGTGAGACTTATTCTGTTTTATGGTCTGACGGCACATGAGAGGGGGTTTGGGGGGGAGGGGGCGGGGTCTTTGAAGCTCATTAATCCTTGCTGACCACAACTTCCCCTTCTTATCACAGGCTTCCTTAGTTAACGAACATCTGGAATATTAATGTCCTCCGAGCCCATTGATGCGCAATGGGGTGTGATTAACGGAGATGCCTTCGTCCTTTAAAGGGTCAATTCAAGTTTTAACGAGCATTCACTCCAGTTATTACCAGCAGTAACATGGGAGACATGGTCGTAGGAGGGGGTGAATAAAATAAAGCACATGAGAAGACGGAGATTTGGTGGAGATGGGACGGTGAGGAGAAAGGGGAAGGGGGGGATAGGGTGTAAGTAGGAGTGAGGAAGGAGGGGAAGGGATATTTTCACATTTGCAACGCGTTGAAAAGGTTTAAATCATGCTCTTGAAATTGAGATAATGGTTGCTTCAAATCATATGTTGATGACGGTATCTAAACTTACAATCATGACAATGGAGTGCACGTTCTGTTTTACGACACAGATGCGATTTTTAAAAGTGTTGCCAATTTGAAAGCCAAATAATGATTTTGTGCTCTAATAGGCCTCGATGAGTTAACCTTGACATGACATGACATTACATTACATTATATTGAATTACATTACATTACATAACATGACACGACATGATATTACATTACACTTTGTGCATTACATTACATTGAATAACATGACATTATATTACATTACATTAAATTATATTGCATTCCATTACATTTCATTATATTGAATTACATTACATTACATTACATTACATTACATTACATTACATTGCATTACATTACATTACATGCCATTACATTATATTACATTACAGTACAGTACATGACATGACATGACATTACATTGTCAGGCCTTGAAAACCCCATTGGCCTACAGCTTTACACCAATGGTAATGAGATACGCAGCAATACACATCCAGCACGTTTTGAAAATAAGCTCTTCACATCTAGCCGAGATAACATGAAAAGGAAACAACATCGGAGAAAAGGAAGGGCGGGGGTGTGTGTGTGTGGGGGGGGGGGGGGGGTGGGGGGGGTGTGGGGGGAATTGTAAGCCGGAGAGGGGGTGAGAAGAGATGAAACTATCGAATTGCCTGTATGTCAATCCCAACGCATCCATCAGCGAAGCGCGCCTCGGCCAATACCATCTGGTGCAGATGTGAACTTAGGATAGTCACGCGAACAAGTCGAAGGTGCGCGCTGCATTCAGCATTGAATGCCATTGCTCGCTGCTACTTCCCGTGCTATATATCACGTAAGAACATTTTGAATATGCTGATGCGTGTATACACACCAAATTGGCACATGCATTGACATGGGCATATCGTAGCTATGGCATTTGTGCGCGTACAATGGTATTTGGTACTAGTAGCCTGGCGTCTAGGCGGCTGGGCAATTCTTATCAAAACTTTTCAAATAAAGAGGATTGTAGTAAAATAATAATTCTTGATTTAAAATCGGAAATAAAAAGTAAATTGAAACTAATAATTCTTGATTTTGTTTGTACGTCTCACCCAAACACTGGGTGAACATCATACCAAAGTGTACAGTCGTATGAATGCTGGACTTTATTTTTCAGTCTGGCTTATAAATGTTTGACAGCCTGGATCCACGCTAGGTATGGGGTAGCCTTTTAACCCCATGCCTTCAGTGTAATAATACTCCATAGGGCTCCAAAAGACTGCGGCCCCGGTCAGCCATTTTATCGCCAGCTGTTTCGGGGTTATGGCCGGAGTAGCCCAGTTAAAGGGCGTAGTCATGGGCGTCGACCATTGTATTTTAGAGGAAAGACTTACTGGGGTAGGTACTACGCTGTGAGGTGCATAGACACAACCCAATCTGTTAAGAACTATGTATGGTAACACAGACTACGACCTAATTACGTCATGGCTCCGCTGGCTTGAGCGAGGATGGGATCGGGGCATAGTCTGCGTTACCAGACATAGTCGTTAACAGACTGAGTTGTGTCCATGCACCTCACACCATAGGCAAGAGTAATTCCAATTTCGAAATCAATGTTAGTCATACATCCATAAGACCGGTGAAAGTAAGCCATTAAACTTGGTCGACTAAATAACACGTTGAAAAGATAAACTAAATTTCAATACAAGTGGTGATGTAAAACAAAATTCTTCTTCCGGTGTGACGTAACGTAAATCACCTTAAAGCAAGACGAGTTTACATATAATTCTGTGAGTACGGTGCATAAAAAAGTTATATTCGGAAGACTAGATCTAATACACATATCTGTATATCCCATTCATTTGTATTTTTTTGTGTGTGTCTCATTCCCAAACGTCGATGTATAGCCTAGATTTTATGCTGATGGGATTTTCTTTATCCAAATTTTTCAAGAAAGGGATCGGGCTACAGTAAACAAAGCATTCTCGATTTCTTCTCCGGCTTGCCAAAAAATGAGGGACGGACAGAAAAGGGGGGGGGAGGAGAATAAGAAAGTTAACATTCTTAAGACTACTAGACTCTATTTTTTTTTTTTTAATTTGGATTAAAACTGTCTTACAGCCTGGAAACCAGGCTATTACTCGATGCACGGAGGAGCAAACCCATAACGGAAATGAACAGGCATACATACAGATTGATATGGCATTGACGTACGTATATTAGATTCCCAGGCATCCTCCATTAGGAAAATAGTGCGGATGTTCTGATGCAAAGATCACCAAATAATAAATTTTGCTGAACTTGCCTAATCAGTAGATACCATGCAAGAATGTTATGTCTGCACTGTTTAAATAGCCAGAAGGCAATTACTTTACTTTGAATGGACGATTTGATTTTGATTTGATTTACTTTTATTTATGCACGGGAGCCATTGATCAGCCAATAAGGTTGTTTTTCAGAAGGGAAGTGCTTCATAGGAACAATAGCAACAATAACATACACATTAAGATTTTACAACATAATTCAATTAATACAAACAAACAAAAAACTAAAAAAAAGCCTATAAAGATATATACATGTAAAGAAACTAACAAACCTCGCATTGTAATGGAGAACGTACAGTTGCATCAAATTAACATTAACACAGGTTTCCATAGATCAGGATAACAACTTTTTCCCTGCCAGACTTCATACTGCCCTATGGGCAGGAATATCACCAGTGCAAAAATGCCACATTGGCGCATTTGTTTTGTAGTGACAAGAAGAGTTTGTACACACTTATGTGACGAAACCAATGACAGGATTTAGGTATAGTTACGTCATGTTTCTGCAACCGACAAGATGCACAATATTAGATATAATATTACTACACCGGGTATATGGATGATTATGTATGATGTTATATCACTTGCACGGCCTTTAACGAGATTTGTTTTTGCTTTGAAAGGTGTTATAATTATATCGTTCGTCGGAAAACTATATTTATTATTTGTGCAGTCATAATATTTGAAAAAAGGCGTGACACAAGTCCAATGATGCGTTACATTTTAACGGATTGTTTGTTTACATCTGTCATTAAAAAAAACTGACTACATGTGGAAACAACGTGTACAAATAAATTAATTTTAAACAAATAATAGTGTTATTAACTCTCTCATTAACATTGGCATGTGATGTGTAATGGGAAATGTATTTTTCAAGGGCTGGTAACGTACGGGTTAATAGAGAATCATATTAGAATTTATGATGTTAATAAACCTTATATGGACGCTACGACAGAGCAGGCAGAGCGGGTAAATATGAAATAATATGTGCATTGTTGCGCGTAAACTCAGCCCTGCTACGTCATCCCTTTAATTTCATAATCGAGATAACA
>OZ022592.1:5214007-5232327 GCA_963669155.1 Arbacia lixula
CGCTTCTTGCACCTCGCGTCTATCTCTGTCTCCCTGTGTCAGTGTGTGTGTGCGTGTGTGTGTGTGTGTGTGTGTGTGTGTGTGTGTGTGTCTTTCTCTCTCTCTCTCTCTTTCTATATATATATATATATATATATATATAAATCTATAAAACATAATACAATACACTTTAATATGATAATATAATAATATAATATAACATAATATATGATATGATAAATAGAGATATATATCATATATTTTATCATATTGCCTGATGATCGCACCATGAGTGAAACTCTAAGTAGCAATAAATCCACGATATTCCACGCGTGTGTATCATGTTTGTCTGTATTTACAAAATTATATATATATATAAACACATGTGATGTAATGTATACTTTCATTGTTCAATTACTTTAAAATCATGAAAATGTGTAATACATCATTTATCATGCCCATAGTGCGAGCAATGCAGTTTATATGACGAGCAAGAAGAATACGAAATCAATAAAATATGCTCACCTGTTAAATTCCCACGTAGAACAGTTCACAGCAATGCCAGGGATTGTACATGAAAAAGAAGGAAAGACACAATCAAAAATGAAATGACATTCAAGAGTGAATAGCACATTACACAAAATCAATCGTACTGTAGTACATGAATGTTATTCAACATGTTGAAGTAATTTAGAAGTGAGATCGTACAAATTTTCTATGATCTTCGATAATGATTATTTTATGAAAATACCTTACTCACTCTTTCGCCCCCCCCCCCCCTTATCTCTCTCTCTCTTTCTCTTTCTCACTCTCTCTTTCTCTTGCTCTCCGGCTCCATCAAGCCCCTCTTCCCGTTCTATCGCTCTGTCTCTCTCTTTTTCTCTCTCTCCCTCTCTTCTTCTCTCTTCCTCTCTCCTCCCCACCTCTCTATAAATATTGATATTGATATTGATACTTGTATGTCCCCCATCTCATCTGCACCTTTCTCTCTCTCTCTCTCTCTCTCTCTCTCTCTCTCTCTCTCTCTCGGCTCTATCTTGCCTTGAGTCAATGAACTTTCAGGAATTAGTTATTCGAGAAGGAGTAGATTGTGACGAAGTGTTGAAGAGGCACATGCGAGCCGGCTGACATCTCAGGGGGATAGCCTTCGCAGGTGATTGCCTAGCCTGATCTCTAAGCCGTTCGACATTTATTAATACTCTAACTAGCACAGGTGTATTCGGAATTTCGGATATTGTATGTAAAAATTAATTGCCCCGTTATTCCGGTCTGTCCCGCAGTTTAAACCTAGAATATGGATAAAAGCAATTGTCACAACAATTCTACATTCAGACATTCTACATTCAGTACGAATGTGCATTCGTACTACATGTACTATCTAATTGTATATTTTGATATAAATGTCGGACAGCCTGTAAGTAAGACTAGTTATTGAACAGAAAAAAGAGCTCAGCAAGTGATGACCATCCCACACTGCAAGATTCATTTACGACTGAATTCAGAAAGCTACTGCTAGACATCGGGCCTTAGCTCAATCGTCGTTTTTAGATTAGTGTTTGCGCAATGACATAGGAACAGAGAATGAGGGGAAAGACAAACAAAAAAGGGAAAGGAAAGGAAAAGCGTAGAAGGAGGTGAAAGTGGAGAAAACAACAGAAAATGGGGAGAGAAAAGAGGATTTAGTCAAAGAATAAATGAGAGAAGACGTCTGAGAAAGAGAAGAAGTGGATACAAACAAAAAGAGGAAGAAGGAGAGCAGAACAATTTGGGGAATAAAAGAGGGCGAGTCGAAGAAGGAAGAGGAAAAAGGAGAAGAAGAAGAAGAAGAAGAAGAAGAAGAAGAAGAAGAAGGAAAGACAAGGAGGGAATGTAGGAAGAGGGGAGGAGGAGAAGGCATAGGGGAAAAGAAAACATCACCATGGTAACATTTCAATCACGAAAGCTTCTGTAAACTCAGCTCAAGTGAAATGACAGAGGAACGGCGAGCCAGGGATACCCAACTGCTTTCCCATTACCATGTTTGACCACTGAAATGACAACGCCGGATTTAAAGGCACTATATGGAGTAGCGGGAGAGACGTGAGCAACGTGTATAATATAGTATACAAATGATGCACAGGTTTGTGTGGGTCGGTGCGAATTGTGTGCACAGGGTAACTTTGCATGGTTTAAAGTAAACACACGAAGCGCAGCCGTATGTGTTTTCGGACCTGCCAAAGCTACCGCGTGCACATAATTCTACCGAACCACGCAAAAGGTGCACAATTTTGCTTATAGAATAGGCAACAAAATGTAAATTGAAGAAAACAAAATACCATGCAAAAAGTTATGGGCACAATTTACCATCATACTCACGCGTGACAATTAATTTCTTCACATTTGGTTTAAAAAAATTATTTTGAAGTACTTTCTTGGCAATTTCATCTCCAAGATAAGCAATAGAGAGTTAGAAAATGTTTATTCGTTGTTTTGGTTTTGGTTCGTCTGATGTTTGAGACTGTTTTAAACAAAAGGAATGCGGTATTGTAGTGACATTTTCGTGACGCTCCGGGCGTCATATTCCGCTCATGATCGACTCATTTCGTGAACAATATCAATACACTTTCTTTCGATCTGGAAACTTGAGTTGAGATAATCCGATAACCACGGGGTGTTAAGTAATAGCGACAAGGGAAAGTGGTAAACGCCGAAGATACATCACGTACGTTTCTTGCCTGGAGGAATGACATTTCTAATGTTTCAGGAAATCAAACACATTTGAAACATACACGGATGACACTAAGGAAAAAAAGTTCGAAGTATAATATTTACGATTGTCGGCGATAACTTATAGAATATTGGATGAATAAATGAGTAGGAGACCGTGAAATGACGATTAAAAAGAGTTAAAGGGAGCATGAAATTTTCATAAACATGATAAAGTGAGTTGAAAAGAAAAACAAGATGAATGGTCGAAGAAAAGGACGAGGTAAAAAGAAGGAGTCTGTTTAGGGTGATCAATGGAGTAGGAGGAGGAGACGGAGAAGGAAGGGAATGAGAAATAGAAGACGAAGAAGAGAACGTGAGAGGAGAAGAAAGAAAATTATGCGCAAAAAAAAATTACGAACCCATTCAGTTCCCGATGGGCATGGTGACGTTATTATGATCAGGATTTAGCACCAATGATTTTTCTTAAATCTTCCCTAAAATATACCAGAATTTTCTCAAGCTATTGCTATTATGTTTTATTCATTTATTTATTTATTTATTTATTTATTTATATATATATATTTATTTATTTATTTATTTAATTATTCAGTCTTTTTTTAAACAGGGTAGCCCCATCAGTGAGCTTGGCACTGTTCTCCCTGGGGGCCCTGCGTACAAATACATGTAACACAAAAATACATACACTGTAGTAACATGAACATAGATTATACAAACAAATACTGTATGCCAAAATGCAACAAAGATCAACCGATGTGGAACATAACAAAAGGAGAAGGTGGACCGATGCTTCCACATGCATCACATACAGACATAAGCGAAACCTTATAAATTGGTGACTAAATATTGTGTGATTTATACTGAATCGCAAATATGTAGGATAATGTACAAAAAGTATAAATGCAAGTATTCTTTCAAAAGAACAATTAACATCACACATTGATAAAAAGTTAATACAATTTCATGTATGCCTGCAAAATATAGATAGCAGATGAGATATATTCAACACCGACTTATATTTCAAATAAATTGCAATAAATGTGATCATAGGAGAATATATTTTTTTCAAAATGTAAGGATACATTTTTCACGGAAAATAAAGAGCACAGAAACATGAATTTGTGATAAAGGGTGTAAACATACAGCTTGGTCATTAGTTTCATCACTTATGTGAAACATTCTCATTTCTCCTTTTTCAATTTAATTCCAGTCTTTGTGTCATCAAATTGTAATTCTCCTTTAAACTGTTTAAGTACAGCTCACTTTTCCGTTTCTTAAAATACAACCACTGGTACACTTGTACATTTTCCGCAAATTGTTATTTGCTATACGGCCCATCATTGTCAATATCGTCATTATCGTCTTCATTAGGGGCTTCGCAGCGCTGCTGTGGTCTGCTCAAGAGCACATATTCGTCCTTTTAAAAATATCTTCACAATATCTGCCCACATGGTAAAGACATATATGTAAACGGCCTTTACCTCGCTTTCCTTCAATAAATCTCCCTGGACTATCAGCAGTCCACATTGTCAAGACATAATTATACTGTATATAGGTGAACGGCCTTTTCCGCGTTTTCTTCCATTTCTCCCTGCAATATCGCCCCTCCCCCCCCCCCCCCCCCAGGGCCCACCGCCCCCTTCCCTCACCGTCACCTCGCTTCAGATCGCTGCTGCGGTCTTTACAACTTTACGAGAGTAACTTCCTCCTCTTGAAAGTCTCTTCATTATCATCACTCCAAGACTTCGAGGCGAAAGGCAAATTCCATGTTTTCCTTCAATAATGCTCCCTGCAATACCCCCCCCCCCTCACCCCCTCCCTCACCCCTCCCCTTCCCTCACCCGTCCTCTCGTTTCAGAGCGCTGCTGTGGTCCTCAGAAGAGGACCCATTATTACTCTTCTTGAAAGTCTCTTCATATCACCAGTCCAAAGACACAAAAGTAAACAGCCTTTTCCATGTTTTCGTCCATTGCTCCCTGCATTTTGCTTCCCTCCTTCCTCTTGATAGTCTTAGCCTGACTTTCAGGCTGTGAGACATTTCTGGTCCCAAATGGCAAATAGAGTCTAGTACTCTAAGACTAGTCACTGTATCATTTTCAGTCCAGCATGTCCGGCGAGCCGAACAAGGATATGAGAATGATTAGTCTACTGCAGCCAGACCTGTTTATTGAATATTGTAGTTTGGATTGAAAAATGCCAAAATGCCAAACAGCCTATAAGACAAGCTAGGTAGTCTCTTCATATCTTCAGTCCAATACAGTAAGGTGGACGGCCTCTTCCATGCCCCATCTTGCCATTTTCTTTACGATGTCCCCAAAGAACGATGTGTTTTCACTCCAACGTTCCCCTTCGTATTGTTAGTTTTGCGCCAGTACACTGAATATAGCCAAATTCAGTCAACTTCCAGTCCACGTGGTCCTAGATACAAAGGTGAATAACCCTTTTAAATATTCTTCTTGAACTGCTCTTTGCAATATTCATTCCCCACCTCGCAATTTCTCTCTAGGATATCTCTTTCAGAATCCACCCCCCCCCCCCTCCATTTCCCCCATTAGTATGGTTAGTTTTGCTCCATTGTCATTAAATCTAGCCAAGGTCATTAAATTGGCATTCAACAAGGTCAAGACATATAGATAGACACACTTTTCCAGGTTTCCCTTCAATATTGCTACGTGCAAAACCTGTTTACCCATCTCGTCATTTCTCCTTGCGATGTCCCCAAAGGATGATGTTGTTTTTTCTCCAATATTCCCCTTCATAGGGTTGGTTTTGCTCCACTTTAGCCAAGTTCAGTCAATTTTCAGTCCACATAGTCCAATACATGAAGGTGGACAGCCCTTTTTTACGTTTTTCTTTACTCGCTTCTTGCAATATTTGTTTTTCCGCCCCGCTTTTTCTCCTTGCGACGTCCCCAAAGAATCGTTAGTATTTCTTCCACCATTCCCCTTGGCATAGTTAGCTCTCTTTCGATACAGTACCGAACATGCCCAGTCAATTTTCAGTCACGCTCTATTCAACCGAAAATATACAGGGTATACTACGCCCGCGGGGGGCATTCCTCTCTCTCTCTCTCTCTCTCTCTCTCTCTCTCTCCCTCTCTTTCTCTCTCTCTCTCCCTCTTTCTCCTTCTCTCTCTCTCTCCACTCAATTTAGCGTAGCCTGTATTTCAGGCACTTGCAAACCCAACCCCACCAAAACAACCCATAAGAAGCAAACACGTAAATAAAACCTTGAGAAAGAAAATGTATGTGATGCGAAATAGTGATTATAGAATGGACCGGATTTTAACTACTTGTATAAAAAAAGACGGTCATTATACAGGTTTGATTGTTATAACAACTTCAGCCTTCGCTTTGAGAAACAGGTTGAGTACCGTAAATGTGATGAAGAAAAGCATTCACAAGAAAAATACTCAAAATCATAATCATATAACATTATTGTAATCACTATAGGTAAAAGCATATCCGACGGAAAGCTACTACTTGGTGTCCACTATTTCTACTGCTTTTTTAGTAGACATCCGTAGCAACTTTCCTGTTGGATAGATATTCACTTACCTGTGCATCTTGAACATTCTGAATTTGTAATATAAATATTAAAAAGTCTGGAAGCCAGACTAGAAGAACGCCTTTGCTGGCGGCACGTCCCTGTTAACCCACACAATACCAAAGTATGACGTCATATATGTCCCATCCAACGTAGTTTACGGCCAATGGGGCTAAGAGGAGTAAGACAGGAATCCACTTAATTAAAGTTTGGAAATATCTCTGGGTTCAAAGTAAAGGACAATGGTGGTAAAATCCCATTAACCCACACAATACCAACTTATAACGGTCCTTTGTCCAATCTAACGCGGTTCCTCGTCTATGGGGCTGAGAGGTGTAAGACAGGATTCGACTTAATAAAAAAATGGAAATGTCACTGGGTAATACGTAAATGGCAATGGTAGTACACATGTGGTGGACCACTGGACCTGTAATCATTCGAGTGCCAATGACCATGACCATGAGTGCAATTCTAATTGGGTTTCAGTATACCAAGTAGAAATCCTGTCAAACTCATAAAATAGTTGAAATTAAAGAAAAAACAGACCCTGTGATGACGGCAGTACGGTATTGCCATGACAACGGTTCGTAATCATTACGTTTATTATACTACCTTGCCCATGTACCTTTAAAGACGGTTCATATCTTGTGCAGATATGAACACATTCTGCAGTTGTGATGATTACAGCATGACCCACAGGGTTATAAGCGGAGACCCATTAATTTTGTGAAATATAGGATTTAAATAATAAAACCTACTTTGACAACAGGAAGCAAGTGACACATCACTCAATGCTTAATGATTCGGGTTTTTAGATTGTACCGAGCATTCATTCGAACAGATACAAATGTAAAGAAAAGCAATATTCAATGAAATGTTAAATATTCAGCCTAATAATGATGTGGTGTTGCATTGATGCCGATGAAAATGACAGACACACTTTGCTATTAGAAAAGTTACAAGAAGATTTTTGTGACATGATTCCTTTCGTCATGGCAGGGCAGTACAGTTTGACTCACTAACTCATCTTGTATTCATGCAAAAAAAACAAAAAAACAATGCAGTTAACAATAATATTTTAGGTGAAGAGAAGATCTTTCCGGACTGAGTTAAGTCCATCCATGTACTCCACAGCCAATGGCAATGAGAGAGTTAACCCCCATATTACCGGGCCTTGGAAAACACATTGACTATCTGTACATCTTCATGCCAATGGTAATGAGGGAGTTCACCCTTACATTTCCATGGCTTGATAACCCCATTGGCTTACTACACATCTCCATGCCGATGGTAATATTAAAAGAGAGTTAGCCCTTACATTACCTGGGCTTGATAACCCCATTGGCTTCTACACATCTTCATGTGGCTTACTACACATCTTCATGCCAATGATAATGAGAGAGTTAATCATTTCATTACCAGGCCCTGAAAACCTCAATGGCTTACTACACATCTTTATGCCACTGGTAATGAGAGAGTTAACCCTTACATTACCAGGGCTTGATAACGCCATTGGCTTACTACACATCCTCATGCCAATGGTAATGAGTTAGCCCTTACATTACCAGGCCTTGAAATATTCCATTTGCTTACTACACATCTTCATGCAAATGATAATGAGAGAGTTAGCCCTTACATTACCAGGCCTTGAAAAATTCCATTTGCTTACTACACATCTTCATGCCAATGGTAATGAGGGAGTTCACCCTTACATTACCAGGGCTTGATAACCCCAATGGCTTACTACACATCTTCGTGCCAGTGGTAATGAGAGAGTTCAACCTTACATTTCCATGGCTTGATAACCCCATTGGCTTACTACACATCTTCATGCAAATGGTAATGAGAGAGTTAGCCCTTACATTACCAGGCCTTGGAAAGTCCCATTTGCGTACTACACATCTTCATGCCACTGGTAATGAGAGAGTTAACCCTTACATTACCAGTGCTTGATAACCCCATTGGCTTACTACACATCTTCATGCCAATGGTAATGAGAAGAGTTAACCCTTACATTACCAGGCCTTGAAAAATTCCATTTGCTTACTACACATCTTCATGCCAATGATAATGAGAGAGTTCATCATTTCATTACCAGACCCTGAAAACCTCAATGGCTTACTACACATCTTTATGTCAATGGAAATGAGACAGTTAATCATTTCATTACCAGGCACTGAAAACCCCATTGGCTTACTACACATCTTCATGCCACTTGTAATGAGAGTTAACCCTTACATTACCAATGCTTGATAACCCCATTGGCTTCTACACATATGCAGGTCAATGGTTATGACAGAGTCCACCCTTAAGTCTTCGTGTTCAGATTGACTTGTTTCCGGACTGAGTTGAGTCCATCTATGTACTCCACAGCCTAGAAACTACGTTAGCATGGCGAATGTGAACACAGTTCTAATCGTGGAATATGCGTTTATGCTTCTGCACGGAAATCTGGTATTCCCACTTGCCTACTCCTACAAATCACCAAAAAACGATTTCTGTTCCGGCTCATAACCTTTCCGAAATCGACGACGGTTGCAACGACGTGAATTATTCATTCATCATGTATATGCAATTTCTGAATGAAGGCAATCACACGCTCAATTAAATTCATGGTTATGACTAATTGCAATGGTGTTTGCATGTTTGTAATTCCTCAGTGAACAGGAAAGGATTTATTCATTTCGGACAATGCACGTTGCGAGCGTATTTCGTGTGATTTATTGACGTTATGGCAATAATGAGGATGAATGGTTATGGAGAATGTGAAATTAATGGTACGCATTTTAAGATCAAACGAAGAATGGTAGAGGGGGAGAACTTATGGTAGGATAAATAGCAAGAGTTGGAATAGTGGAAGAAGTAGTAACAGGGTACCATAGTAATCGTTTTACTAGTACGTTGTAGTAGAATGAGTGATAGAGGTAGCAGAGGTAAAAGCAGTAGATGAAGTAAAAGTAGAAGTAGAAGTAGAAGGAGTAGTAGTTAGAAGTAGTAGGAGTAGGAGTAGTAGTAGTAGTAGCAGTAGTAGTAGAAGTAGTAGTATAGTAGTAGTAGTAGTAGTAGTAGTAGTAGTAGTAGCAGTAGTAGTAATAGCACAAAAGGGGTAATAGTAATAACAATAATGATAATAGTAGTAGTAGTAGTAGTAGTAATAGTAGTGGTAGTAGTAGTAGGAGGAGGAGTAGTAGTAGTAGTAGTAATAATAGTAGTAGTACGAAGGGGTAATAGTAATAATAATAGTAGTATTAGTATAGTAGTAGTAGTAGTAGTAGTAGTAGTAGTAGCAGTAGCAGTAGTAGTAACAGTAGTTGTAACAGTACTAGTGCGAAATGGTAAAAGTAATAATAGTAGTAGTGGTAGTAGTTGTAGTAGTAGTAGTAGTAGTAGAAGTATTGAAAATATCATACCTCTTCTATTGTTTTTCATTATTCCTACCTTTATCATCAGTACAACTGTTTTGTTGGAGGTAGGGTTGGGGGGGGGGCTGTATTCGAGTTCGTATTTCAACGTTGGAAACAATCGCCCCCCAAAATGACCAAAAAACACATGACAAATAAAGAGTTAAGGCACGTGATTCCCCGCAGTTCTACCAACCCACTCAAAAATCGCCAGCTTTCGTTTACGCGCGTTTCTCCACCCGGTTCGGCTTATTTCGGATTACCGACTGATCCGGCCTCGTCTGCATATTCGGGTCACGAAAACCCCCGATGATGGTCGGGAATGACCGAAGGCTACTGAGTTGATATGGAGGCACGCGAACGGATTATTGGGCTCGAAATGCGAGCTGAATCCCGGGCGTTATCGGCTCTACGTAGATAGCATAGGTGTCATATCACCAGCACAAGTTACTAAAATCTCACCGATTGCCTTTCTGACAAATAGGGCAGCAGGTAAACTGACCCAATAATGATGTTGATGAAATAGCAGAACAAACAGCAATAACTACGACAAGATGAATGCACTATGGACAAGATGGCGGCGAAGAAGGAGAAGGTTCAATGGAATTTACAGCATACTTCAAAATGAAAAAAAAAACTTCAAAAAAGAGGCGTGGCACTGTTTTATTGCAAAGCCGTTGTCGTGTTGTTGTATTCCCACTTGCATACGGAAGAAAATGAACACCTACAAAATTGACCAAATGCGTTAAATCATTTGCCTCACAACACATCCAATAAGTGTGTGTTGTGTTGTGTGTTGTGTGTGTTATGTGTGTGTTGTGTGTGTGTGTGTGTGTGTGTGTGTGTGTGCGTGTCTGTGTGTGTTTGTTTGTATGTGTAAGAAGGTGGGTCAACCAGGCGATGCCGTTGTATACACTTGCACCAAACCTAACACTCTTGGCACGTCCATCCCATTTAAAAACAAGCGTGTTACATTTCAGATTCAAGTTGATTAGATTCAACACCCTCCCATTGTTAGGCGTACTCATCCATTCCGGTAAGGTCCTTTCCGATAGCAATTATGTCACCGAAAATTGGCAGAATTGAAGATGCAACTAACGCTATGATAATCTTGGCAGACGACACGATTTTGTCACGATTCTTCAGTCGCAAGGGGCCTTATGTGACGTCACGTACTTGTATAATCCCAATGACCGGGTCCTGCGATTCAGCCGGTCGCAGAGTCGCACGACTGATCGGATCGTGTCTTACGCGGTGGCCTTAACCATGTTAACGGTAGCGTAGAATATAATGACATCATTACTCTCTTTCACAATGTACAGATACTCGCATCAGGTATATCAGGCTCATGGGAGAGAAGGGCTCACACCTTTTTGGAATTGCATGATAACGAGGTTGTTAGGACCACGGGTAGGTTCCACGAAATGATGACACATCCAGGTCCAACATCAGCTGTAACTCGTTTACGCGATACGTGGGAATCCAGCCTTGCCTAACTTAGCTATTTAACAAGGCCTTTGAAACTCAACTGAGAACATGATTGGCAATTGAGGACTGACCATGTGAGCTGAGCAGCAGCAAGAGCCTTCTCAGTTTCGATTTCGAGAGGAGACTACTAACTATTTATCAACTCTGTGAATAAAACTTCATGAATGAGCCATTGATTTGTAACACAGTGAATGTGGCCATGGTAATGAGAAGCATAAGATAGAACCGTCATG
The DNA here is from genome assembly GCA_963669155.1 of Arbacia lixula. Lineage (NCBI taxonomy): Eukaryota > Metazoa > Echinodermata > Echinoidea > Arbacioida > Arbaciidae > Arbacia > Arbacia lixula. Next base: position 5,225,361 of record OZ022592.1, read on the forward strand.
TAAATTTCATAAACGATTCATGTTCGCGAGACAATCTGAACAATCGGAACTACAGAGAATAAAGCTATGAGCTCAATGTATAAATGCATTGATGAAAAAACGAAGCAGCTACATAAAGCACCTGTCATGAGTGAGTTTATAATATCCAGAGATAGATCCAGAGATAGAGTATCTTCTCCACAAACTTTCCCCTGAAAAGAATCTCGCTCGTGTTATGGAACGAACTCATCCATAATCATGAAAATGATCAAGTCAGCTTTCAGCATAATTACGAGATTGACGGCGTAGACAGCGCATCGTGACAAAAACCATTTGCCGATAATCTTTGGAGAATACAGCAAAAATAGATATCCCTGCGTGCAATAAAGCTCTCCTGTACAAAAATACCCACAGAATATCCAGATTTCAAAGCTGATTAAATTACTTCTTACCTATAAAATAAATGTAGTCAGGTCACATCGCTGACGAAGGCTATTATAGGTGACAGCCGAAATTACGGAGGTAAATATGTTGTATTGTGATCAAAAGTTCAATATAGATTTTATGTGAATTACCAATGCAGATGAACTATTACAATAATGTAAACGTGTTGATCCGGAAATTTGAATAACACATGGAAGTGGTATAGAGCTTTTTATATTCCACATACTAAGAATGTTGCTATATGATTGGTCAAAAGTTGATCACGTGATGAAGCGTAGTTTTTCCCATCTGATCACCTGAGAAGAAAAGTTCGTTACACTGTACAGTCAGAGCCCTTCTCCGTTATCGGAGAATGAACAAGTTCTCCGAAAATGGAGAATATGTCGCAATCATCGAGCCTCCCTCGGTTCACCTACTTTCGCCTACGCGTGCAAAGTGAATGGCAAACCGCGACCGTTAACCAAATAAATGATTTGAAAAAATCATATTAAAAATGCCACCGGTTAGATTATCGTGTAAAGGAATTATGTTAACTAAACAGTATTAAGGTTTCATCACGAAAAATTAAAAGATTATCTATCCGGTGGGACTTTTGTTATTTGCAAAATGAATCCGTACCCGAGCATTCAATTTTCAAATTGTGATGCAGATAGCCTAATTCAATACGTCGGGATTATTATTCGTCAAACACGTACAATACACATACGCATTTACCGTAGCGGTTAATGCATGCGCTATGCACACCAGCGCACTCACCCAAGCTAGCATCGCAATCCTACTTGATCGTTAGCGGTTATTCAGTTTTCTTTGTATTATCGCTTTAGCTTCAGTCCTATTGGAAATATGATCCATTATTTTATGATGTTTTCGTAACATGAAAACATCAGTTGATGGGAAATATTCTTCAGTCAACAAGTGCTGCAATCGATCGCACAGAGTCTGCACGTACACAGTTGAGGAAAACACATCTGCAGCGGAATCCAAAGGAACAGCTACCGGGGAGCGCCGGGTTGCTGTCTCTGTCAGCTCCGCCTGCGCCGTAGCTCTATCTAAATTGCCCGCTCCAAGCAAAAGTGAGTTTATCGAGTAAAACCCGTGGTTTCTGAAAGCAGCCCAAAAGCGGCACCATTCCTATTTTGTATGTGAGGCTTGCTGCAAGCATTTCAGTCGTGTTGTGATAGGGACTTCGGCTTCAAACTCGCAGCGCGCACACATAGTTTTCAATTTCGAATAGTACAGGCAGCCTGGAAGGAGAATACGATCTAACGGCTCAATGCGAGCCGTTCGCATCGAATTATTTACGCATCACCGAATATACTCCGATAATGGATAATACTGTACATGTAGTTGATTCGCCGTTTCGGGCGAAGGGACTTAGCTGCTGTAGGTGATAGTACTTTTTGGTTTCGCTGATCTCTTCACTCCTCACAGTCCTAACGCGTGATCAACATTTTGAGTACGCGCGAAATAAAAGTGCGTAGCTCGGACTATCGGCGCAGACGACACCGCGGTACGTGCGCGGAAATTAAAATTTTTGGTTTTAGCGCGCTAGCTGTGCCGCGGGCGTACGTACAAAGCAGTGCAAGCCTTCCATTTCCCCCACACAGTATTTCACCAAAGCGAGTGTGCAATTCTCTACCAACTCGTACCAAAATTGACCTAGAATTTCACTTTCCTGTAATTTATTAGAATTATGAAGAGTATTCTCGGAGGATCTATGTTCTCACCGATACCGCACAGGTAAGAGAATTTCGATTACTTCTTGCTTTTCCGTCAAAATCTTACGAATTAGCGTCACTATGTCATAGTGTTCGTTGGAATTTGTAGAGTCTATGTAGCAACGTGCACAAAGTCAATTTGCTTCCGGGTTTCAGAGCGTCGCGTGAATATGTAGCCGCACCGACACTCGAGAACGATTTTGTACGTTAAATTGTCATTTATTTTATAGATTGTTGGTATCAGATGTGGAATATAAAGCAAATAATCAACTTTTGGTTTCAGGCAATGAGACGAATTATCACTTCCTCGGCGATCTGAATGTATACGCTATCTTTCCTCAGCTAAAAGCTTCGGAAAGATAGCTACATCCAGATCGCCTCAGAAGTGATAGTTCGTCCCATTACCTTTACCGACGTTGATTATTTGCTTATTATCAATGACGTTTAGCCTGGTTTTCAGGCTGCAGCATACTTTTTTTAATACATCCAGCACAATCACACTTATAGTATGGCTTACAAACAGGTCTGAAAGAAGTAGACTAGAGAGAAAACAATATCAGGCGCACAGCGGTCACAAAATAGACGTAATGGTTAACACTTTAGCGTAGACAGAATTATGCAAACTCTGAAAATATCTTAAGATAGCCACTCCGTGTATAACATTTTCGTAGAAACGGTTTCTATGTAATGATCTCATTCGGTCTATTCCTTAATGGAATCTAATTTCCACCAAGCAACGACCACATTCTCTTTAACACCTAAGCCTTGAATCTTCATACAGTCCCTTTAAATTTGTTTGATAACATCGTCTACTGTACACACTCTGTTGCCATGACAACGTGGTTACGTTAAGACGGCGAAATTTATTCAATCAGAGTTTCTCCCTTTTCCATTAAATGTTTTCTTCCCGACGAGATTTTCTAGAGGCAAAATAGAATCTTGTATTGTTCGAAGCTTACGTTTACAGACTTTGGCCTGCGAGAAGATATTGCGCACAAAAGCAGGTACAAAAGCAAGTACAAAGGCAAGTACAAAAACAACCACAAAAATACGCACAAAAACAAGTGAAAAAAGCCAGGAAAAAGCATGTACAAGGTAAGTACAAAGCAAGTACAAGGTAAGTAAGTACAAAACAAGAACAAAACAAGCACAAAACAAGCACAAAACAAGTACAAAGCAAGTACAAAAACGAGTACAGAAGTAAGTACGAATAGGCCTACCGTGTTGTGTCCCATATTATACATTCATATACGTGTGGTTTGAACGATATGAGATCTTACTACGCTAGTAAAAACGTCTTCGCGGAAACAAACATACGGAAGGGGTTGGGGGAGGGGGGGGGGGGGGGCTTTGATAGAGAAAACCTCGCCATGACCTGTAGCGGTACTCAACGCACACTTTGAATCAATAACGGAGTTTATAAAAGCATAGACACTCTATTCATGACTTTCCAGCACGTACACCATCCTGTATACTTAATGGTGCGTTTTGACGTAGTTCAGAAGAGTTCATGAACGTATATAGAGCACGGCACAACATGCAAATCTTACCACATTCAATCTGGTAGCGAGCATATTGGATTTCGTATACATATTTCCTTTTTTTTTAGGTCAGTTGATATCTACCGTAGATCAAGATGTGATACACCACTGACCTTTGGGTGTCCATTTTTCATATTTCCATACTTTTATATATAATATATATTCATTTAAGGTCGTTGCGCTCTTTATCATTTCCACCCTGAATTGATGATAATGCATTCCTCACTACTCATAGTCCCATATTGTGCTATTTTGGTCCCATTTCGCGGAAAATATGCCCATACCTCGCATCGTATGGTAACCTGTGCAGTTGATATTGCTTGAAATTGATAACGAAAACTATTTCATTAGACCGCGTACGCGCTGTTGGAGCAATATTTGATTTGACCCATATACATATCACATATTGCACTTTCCATTCAATACGAACAGACCCCCCACACACACACACATACACCCACACACACACACACATTCTTTCTTTCTCTCTCTCTCCGAAATGTAAACACATCCGTATCAATATCATCGTTCTCAATTCTTGTACTTTATTAGCTCAATCATATTTCTAGGTTGCCATGCACTTCGTTATACCTCCCTTCCCTACCCGATCCCCCGAACTCCTCTTTCTGCGTCACACTATTTTTCTTTTCTTTTCATCCCCCCCCCCCCTCTCTCTCTCTCTCTCTCTCTCTCTCTCTCTCTCTCTCTTTCTCTCCCACCCCCTTCGTTATTTTCTAGATACCTCTCCATTTGTTTTATTTGTTTCTGTATGGCTCTCCTTCTGTTCTCACTTCCTCTCTCCCACCATCTTTCCCCTCCCCTCTCTTCCCCCCTCTCTACACCTCCCCACCCCTACCAACCCCAACCCCCTTATTATCTCTTTCACTCCTTTTCTCTCTCTCTCACACATACTAACATACACATCCCGCGTCACAGTGCAAAACCTCTACGTCCGCAGTGCAGATAATTGCATTCCCAGATCACGAAATTGATTAACACGTGACCACCGTCAAGAATGCCAAGTGCATTGATATGATATGAAAATTGATTCCAGGGAAATTGTCTTAAAATATAATGGGAAGCAATGTACATAGTAAGAAAACACATTAGAGGGATGCACTCTCGTAGGTTAATGCGCGCACACATACATACATACATACATACGCACATACATGCATACATAAACCTCGAACTCTCATACGAGATTGATTAATTGGAGTAAATGGAACGGCAAATTCCATTATGATACTGCGGCTTGGTTGAAACATTGGGTTAATGGGTTTGCAAAGTGCAACGCAGATATCCCAATTATAACTAATGTGGCATACGGGGAAACTGTGATATGTTTGGCGTGAATGACAATGACATTCATTGTAAAACCCGTTTTTGCAATTTGTGTTTTATTAGTCTAGAAACATACAAGGGTTATAATAAATAACGTTCTGTGTATTAACTAAATAAATTAAGGCACGTTCCTATTAAATAGCTGTTTGAAGTTCACTGTTAACATGGTCAAAAGCGATGTGTTTATTCAATATCATATCTTTGATTGTCAATATACAGGGGTGATATAGTAAATACGGCAAGTCAAGAATGACATATACAATTGAATTATGAAAAGTCATATCTATGTGCTTCGCTGTGTCACTTTTGTCATTAAACATGTTTGCTACCTTTGATTCGTAGATACCGTTGGTGTATTTTTGAGTGTTAGTAACTGTATAAATACATTTCCCATAAAAAATGACAAATTCAATATTGTGAATGAATGTTGAGGTTTAAATTTCTCCAAAAGTGAAAATCTCATTAAATATACAAATATTTTTTTTTAGAGTAATGATTTATAAAATGTCACGAGACCTACTTCTCAAAAGGATTCGACATTATTGGACGTTATGATGTGAGAATTGCGGTTTGATTCGAATTTTGATTTTCTTAAAATCATCATGTGTCAACGGCTTTTTTTAACACCTAGTATAAATACATATTCCAAAGATATGATATATTCAGTAGTTTGAATAATTCAGAGCTATGGACCTAACGCACAATTCCATACACTTACCTGTTTGATCGAACAAGCATTGCGTGGAGTAAGTGAAGAGGATGGTCAGCCGTTGAACGGGGAATGCACATGGAAAAGGAAGAGAAGAAGGACGAAAAGTATCATTAGTAGCATTCGTGATTATTTCAGATATGGATCGACGCACTGGGTGATATGCACAAAAGTAGAAAATGCGAGTATTAGAGTCTAACGTAAATCCGTATAAAGAAATGAAGTACATGTATAAGTTGATGTCAATAGGGCCATTCTCATTACAAACAATTGAGAAGTTAAAATCTCAAAATTTTACAATCGTGTTCACATTACACCAAAAAATCGGTTAGAAAAATCGCGCTCTGACTTGCGAAGTTCCATGCGAAGTTTCGGACGGCTGTTGGCACGGTTGCTAGGCAACTTTCACCCTAACTTCTCGATTTTTCTAACTTTTCAATTTCTTAAGTCCAATGAGAATGACCCTAATGTGATGATTTTTCTTTCTGTACAATGTTCAATTTGACTTTGGTATAAAACATGGAATCGACGTTTAATAAACCTGCTATTTGAGGACGGGGTGGAATTTCGCATTCAAATAGCGAGCATTACGTGTGTGTAGCTTTAATGTAACTGCGTGGACCATCGCACAGGTGGAAACCAGCTGCATGAACAAAAGCAGAACAATGCGACGTGCCTGGCATACCATCATCGATTGTACTACATGTTTATTTCCCTTTCGACTGCATAGATCCCATTGCTTCGATACAGGGTGCTCTTAATTAGAGTGCGGATCCCTCTGGCTCTGTATCTGTCTCTCTGTCCCTCTCTCTCTTTCCTTTTCTCTACCCTCCCCCCCCCCCCCCCCCATTCCTACACCATTTTTCTCTCTCTATCTCTCTCCTTTTCGCTCCCTTTTCTCTACCTCTTCATCTCCCCCCCCCCCCCCCCATCTCATCATCTCTCCATCTCTCTCTCCCTCTCTTTCTTCCTCTCTCTTCACGTATTCATCTCCCATTTAGCTTCCATTTGCAAGGGAAAAAATCGCCATTGGTGTTCTACGCTAACGGCGTCTTCACTTCTGTCATTCCCCGAGTCGCGCCGTAAGAATGACATCGTGTAGTTGACACGCGTTGGCAGCCGTGGTCGTAGAATTCAATATGCTTGGCCATGTTGGTATCATTATGCACGGCATGTAGGGCATGTGCGTAGTATTACATGTAATGTATGAGCTGACCGCAGCATATCGCTAT
>OZ022592.1:5232527-5270027 GCA_963669155.1 Arbacia lixula
AGACGAAGAAGACGAGGAGCATGATAGGAGGAGGAAAACGGAGGAGGAGAAAAGGAAAGAATGAAAATACGTTAATGAGGGGAACGATAACAGGAGAAGGAAGAAATACAAACAGAAAAGAACAAGAAAAAAGAGAGAACGAAAATGATTTTAAAAAGAAAAAGAGATAGAAGAGGAAAATGGATGGAGACGGCGAATGTAATTTCGAAGAAGAAGAGGAAGAGAAAAAAGAGGAAAAATTGCTAAAATTGATTTTAAAAAAAGAGGAAATAGAAGGAGAACAAAAAGAAGATAGCGAAGGATTAAAACAAGGAACAACGGTAGAAAAGTAGAAGGAAAAGGAGAAAGCGAAGGATTAAAACAAGGAACAACGGTAGAAAAGGAGAAAAGTTCGAAATGACAAGGGGAGAGGAGTAGAGTTGGTTTAGGGATAAGGGTAGTCGTGAGAGTGATTGGTTGTGACAGCAAAACCATGCGGTGGGACAATACATAATGAACACGTCTCATGAGATATTGATGAGGAGTGTCACCGTAAGTGGGCAGAGGGTGGTATAGCCAATACTTTAACCTTTTCAATACTAAGCCCGGAAAAAGTCCATTGACTTATGACACATTCCATGCACCTGTGGAACTGAAGGCATTAACTCTTCATTTGCCGAACAAAACTTTGTTTGATGGGATGTGTGCGAATTACTGTTGGACATATATGCACACGTACGGCACAGCTGAGCTTTCACCTGCGTATGTATTAGGAGGTTAGTGGGTTATTTGTATTTACATGTATTGGCCAATTTGATAACGCCCCATATCCCAGCCCTTACACAGCCCCTTCTGCTCCTGCTTTATCTCATTCATGCATCCCCCACCTCCCCTCTCTCTCTCTCTCTCGTTCTTTCTTTCTTTCTCTCTGCACCGTGCTATATCCCTCGCCCCCCCCCCCCACCCACCCACCGCCCCCCCCCCCCCCCCCCCCACTCTGCGCTCTTCTCCCACTTTCTTTTCCGTTCCTTGCATTCTGTGCACCTTCCTTCTCTTCCACTCCCCATTCTTATTCCACCTTCTTCTCCTCCCCTTCCCCTATCCTTCTACCCCTTATCGTCGAGTCGTCCTCTTTCTCTCCCCCTCTCCCCCTCTTCCCCCCCTCTCCCTCTCTGTCATATCTTTGTCTTCTGCTCTCTCTCTCTCTTTCTCTCTCTCTCTCTCTCTCTCTCTCTCTCTCTCTCTCTCTCTCTCTCTCTCCCCCCTCTCTCTATCTCTCCCTCACTCTCATATCTTTTCGTTCTACTCTCTTTCTCTCCCCCTCCCTCTCTTCCTTTCCCCTCTCTCTCTCTCATCTCCTTGTCTCCCACTCATCACGCCCATGTGCAGAGCCCGCGATATAATGAAAGGCAAACAGCTAAACACACACAGGACATACCCACAATTAATCACTGTTTGTCATGAAGAACAGTCCGACGTTTCAACTCGTCACAACCGTTGCATCTCGAGTACTTCTCAGCACCCCTCCCTCACCACCCCTACCCCCCCCCCCCACCCCACTGCTCCATGTACTCCCTGCATAGCGCTCCCATCTGTAATCGCAGACTTAATTCTAACACTTACCTCAAAACATGAAAATGTAAAATCAAACTATAATTAGCCTGGATTCCTGGCTGTTGAGCATATCTGATCTAAACTGAAAATAAAGTCTCGTAATCTAGGGCTATTCACTTCATAATTTTCCAACCGGAGAAGAAATAAAAGCGAGAATGGTTGATCTAATGCCGTCAGTCTAATTTCGAAATGCCAATCATTTTTAAAGACAGGCTACTCTATCGTCTCACTTCACAGTTGTGTGGGTACACTTTTTTTTTTTTTTTAAATGATCTTCATTCTGATTCCATAATAATACAAATTAAATTCATATAATCAGTTCAAATATATTAACACAAATTAAACAAAACCATCATGCAACTTATATATATATGCATTTGTAAGTACAAATTAATTACAATGAAATAGCTGAAAATATTAAATATAATTACTCAATTGTTATAATCATGTAACGATGTTTAATCAAATAAACTGAACGAATAGCTTCCGGAATCAAGTTTTAAATAAACAAGTCCACTAATCCCCCAACCTATAATACACCCCTAAAATTAGTCCTAACCATTCCTAACCCCCATCTGGACAGCCACCCCCTAACACCAACCCCACCATATATAAAAGGCGACCCCCTCCCCCTCCCCTTCCCCTCCCCCTCCCGACACCCTCATGTCCGGTATATCCGCTCACACTCTCACCTCCGCAATGTTTAAATAAGAAAGTTACAGAGCTTATGCTGCCAGGGAATCGTAATTGTGGGTGTACTGGAAGTTTTTTTTTTTTTTTTTTATATTTCAATAAGATTGGGAAAAAAAACAAAACGAAAAGACAAATATACTATCCTAGGATACCCTAAATACTTAGCTCTTGCCATTTTATCATATGTAGCCCTATTTTACCAGTTTTAATCGCTAATTCCTTTTCCCTCTCTCTATAATCTGTGATCCTCATTAGAATTTTGTTTATTGAAGGAAGAACTCCTTTTGATCTAGAAAAATATATAATATATTTTATAATGAAAATAATGGAATTGCATAATTGAATTCTATGAGAATCTCCTTTGATCCCCATGAAAATTAACTTCCAGTCACTTATGTTTATTTCCCTTAACTCTAATCTATCTATTACTTCTTGCCAAGTTCTTTGAACCTGTTCACAAAAAAGAAATAGGTGTGGATACGTCTCCTCCTCCTTTTTACATATAGAGCATAATTTATCACATACAAATCCAAATCTGTAGAGGTGTTCTTTCGTATATAAGGCACCATGTAGTAATTTGTATTGAAATTCCCTGTGCTTACGACAAGTTACTGTACGTCTTATTCTCAAAAATATTTCCTTGATTTCTTCCTTATCATGGTTATATTGATTACATCCATCTCGTATTTGTAAGTTATAATCTTCCTGATATTGTCTAATGAAATAATTGTATATTTCCTTAGATTTTAATCTAAGCAGTGTGCCCATTTGCCCCCCAATGTTTAATCTAATATCATAGTTCTGAACATCCACCTGCATATGGTCTCTCATTTTCCAATCGTTTGAAATAGCTTTAAAAATATCATGGATTTTCAATAATCCTTTGCTATCAATACCTAAACTCAAAAAATAAGTGTATGGTTTCATGTTTATACCATCAACTATGTCATCTATTTGAACAATTCTCTTCTTTAATAGATCCTCATCAAATATCATTCTATTTCTGATACAAATATGTTTGTTATTTAAAAGAATGGGGTTATTTTTGTTCTCTTCAAAATGTCTACATTTATCCATTTCTTGCCACACTTTTAACATTTCTTTATAGAAAGGTGCAAAATTGTCTAAATCTATTTTATCCAAATCATAATCGCATAGAAATATGAATCTTCCCCCAAATGCCCTACCAAAATAGTCAAATGAAATTTTCCATCCTGAATAATTTTCTCCATAGAGTAAACGCTTAAGCCACATAACCCTTTGAGATTTAATAAATGTTTCATAGTTTGTCATTCTTATCCCTCCGAACTCATAATCCTGATACAAAATCTTCCGTTTTATTCTGTCCTTTCCACCCCATATGAAATCAAATGATATGCGTTCCACCTCCTCGAGAATGGGTTTTGGTACAGTAATGAGAGAAGAAACACACACACACACACACACATACACACACACACACACACACACACACACACACACACACACACACACACACACACACACACACACACACACACACACACACACACACACACATTATGATAGAAATCTCAGTCATGCTCTGGAGGTACCGCAATTAAGACACAAAATCAGATTTGTCTAAATCTCTTCTGCTTGTACAATGAACGTTTCATCACTTTTGCCAATGATATTTGACGTACCTTTCATACATCCTTGCTTCTACCAACTATAACAGAAGAGATCACCATGCTTAAATAAAACCGGGAATAAAAACATGTAAATAAATAAACCTTTAGTAATTTTACATGTATAAAGCGAGCGCGTCATACTTTCTTGCTGGGACGAGTTTTCGTCATTGCCTTTAAACCTCTTCATGTTATCTAAGCTCACTTCAGTTGATTTACTCTAAGCTGCTTGGTTAACTACTGAGTCGTATTGATGACAATGCTTTTATTCAATTCTCCCTATTATCATGGAATCATACCCCTTCAACACACCTTGCCTCCATTCTTGTGGCCATGGTAAGTGTATCACGGCCCGATTGGTTGTCTATAAATATTATCTCTGAAATGTCAAACTTGAGGGTCAAAGGGGCAGGGGTCGAATTTCACTTTTTTTCTCACTTCGGAGAGAACTTGTATGTCGCATCTCTCTTTCACACGGAATGATTCCGCTTTGAAAGTGTCGCAAGCATGTTTGTCTCTCATTTTAACGGTTGCTATGGCGATATTTCTTGATAAATGAATACCAGAGTAAATATCGCATTTACTCTAAAGCTTCAGGAAAAGCGAGGGGATTTTATCGGTCTGGTTGGGATAAATATAGCACAACAATTTGTTTACAATTTACAACTGGAAGGAGGCGGTTTTGCACTATTAATCATGATGATCATTATTAGAAAATGAAACTCGTATTTTGCGTATTATGTATAAATAATCGTGTGTGTGTGAACCGTGCAATCTGTGCAACAATCTCTCATTACCATTGGTATGATGATGTGTAGGAAGCAAATGGTAGTTTTAAGGCTTGGTAATGTAAGGGTTAACTGTCTCATTACCATTGGCATGAAGATGTGTAGTAAGCCAATGGGTGTTTCATGGACTCGTAATGTAATGGTTAATTCTCTCATTATCATTGGCATGGAGCTGTGTAGTAAGCCAATAGGGTTTTCAAGGCCTGGTAATGGAAGGGTTATCGGTATCTTCCATGTAGATACAGACCTATATCACTGACTATTAAAGCTCTAGCCCCCCCCCCCCCCCCCGCCCCACTCAACATATAACTGTCTATTCCATGTCACTCCGTGAATACTTAGCGATTACTTTCGTCATGTAGCTGTCCCTACTATTAATTACCACGTCCTTGTCGACAAGGCGTAATTCCTTAACAAAGGGATGCAGTGCGCAATCTCATTATTACGTGAAAAGGGCATTGATCGCGGGACAAAAGAGGTTGTCCACGCACACAATAGGACCCTGTTTGCACTGTCTGTTAGTCCGTTACACGCGTTGCAAGTGTACTGAGAAGTGAGAGGGCTGTGATTTTGAAAAAAAATCGATATGTTTCGTATTGTTGCATCGTTTGACCTCTTACCACTATCAGTGGTATATTCTGCCCTATTCTGACAAAAGAAAGCAACTATAACAAAAGAGGCTTTTCTTTAAAAAAAATGAGCAAAATGTGCCTGTCACTTGCATTGGCATCAGTGCAACACCACATTATGTTAGATTGAATATCTTGCAGCAAGATGAATATTTCTTGTCCAGATTTTGGCCGTATGTAGGTACAATCTATGAGTATCAATAACCCAGATTTGAGTGATTTGTCACTTGCTTCCTTTTGCCAGAGTAGGGCAGTATCGGCTACATCTGCTAGTGTCAATACTCTTTATATGACTTTTACAATGATGGCAAAAATATGATATAGTATAAGGATATCTGCAGTAGCAGCAACGTAAAACATTGCATCTGTACGTGTACATTTCTCTCTTCATGTGAGTAGTCTACTGATATTGTCAATCCTGTCTGTTTCTCTGTCCAATGAGGCAGAAAAATGAGCTCTCGTTACCATGCATGGTTACAGGTCAGTTTGTCTGTTCAGTCAGTGCTTTTTCTTCAACTATTGCTACTTCTAGCTTCACATATAGAATGCAAGCAGAATTAATAAATGACTAATTATTAATTTAGAATCATATTTCAATGAATAATTAACAGAAGACATTGCTCTCCTGAAGTGAGCAGTCTTCACATCGGGTCAAATATATTGTATATGTTGTCTGTCTATATGTTTGTCCACGGAGGTAAAAAAAATGAGCTTGTTACCATTGTTACAGTTTAGTATGTCTGTTCGGTCAATGCTTTTTCTCTCTCGCCTGCCTTCTTCCCCTCTGTCTTCTTCTTGCTATTTATCTCCATTCCTTTTTCTCCCTTCCCTCTGCTTCTCACATTCTTACACTGCCGTTCCCCTTCTCTCTCCCCTCTCTCTCCTCATCTACCTCTCTCTCCTTCTGTATACTTCTCTCCTACCTTTCTCTCTTCCCTCTACCCCTCTCCCCTCTCCCCCTCTCTCTCCATCTTACCTTCACTCACACCTAAATTTCATCCTATCCAGGGTTCCAGTGGGGTGTTTCACCAAGTTGTTCGTAAGTTACGAACGACTTTACGAACGACTGGTGATCCCTTCTTGTGCTAAATCAGATTCTCAATGAATAAAGAGTGGTATCGCATTCAGCACAAGTAGGGATAACCAGTCGTTCGTAAAGTCGTTCGTAACTTACGAACAGCTTGGTGAAACACCCCCCAGGATTTCTTCCTCACGTATTCCCTCCTTAATATGTTTTGCTCCAAAATGGGAGGCTACTCTCACCACGGATGTATGCCCGCTTCATCTACATCCTTGCTCCCACATCTTTGCTCCAATAGGCAATTTCCTCATCCGTGCGTTGTGCATACACCGTGTAATATACGCACATCTTTCTGCTCGAATCAAAGCTTTTCTCGACAGCTTGAAAGTCTGACAGCTGTTTATATACCAGTCAATACACAATACACGTACACACACATCTCTCTGGTTTGATCAGAGCTGCTCTTGGCAGGTTGTAAGTCTGAAAGCTAGCTATATGTGATATATGCCAGTCAATATAGACACCGTGATCTCTCTGCTTTGATCAAAGCTGATCTCGACAGTTTGTCAAAGTTGTAAGTCTGGAAGCTAGCTGTATTTACCATTTAGTGCTAGCAAGAAAATAAAGCATTTTTCTTAGCAAAGACATAGCCATAGATATCGAACCTTCCCCATTATGCAATATGGTTTTGCATATGACTGTTGTCAACATCATCCTCATGATCCGTGGTCCCTGTCTGTATTGATCGCAACTTGACTTGCAATTGATATCGATCGTAACTCTGTACTTTATAGAGAGGGGAATGGACTTGCAATCTAATTAGATCTATCGCAATTCTTTATCAAATGGGGCCCTGCTCAGACAAAAGCAATTCCCTTTATTCAAGATTAAAGCACGCGTGTACTGTATATTCCTTGCTTTTATTGACGAATGCGGTTTCTGTGGCTTGTTCCTAGCCGTAATTGGTAATATTGGGATGGCCGGGGCGGGAGACATTGTATTTTTCTCACCCGGTCTCAGAAGTCAAGGTTACTATAAAATCAAATTATTGTTAGAATGAAAACTGGGAGCGTCCCAGGTAATTTTCGACTTGCTGTGAACTTACCTGTGCCTAGCCGCGCTTCCAAGCTGTGAGACTTTTTTGCTCCAAACTGAAAAATAGAATCTGATGCGTTAAAAGGCATATACTGTACTGGGAAGTCAAAAAAGCCTTCAAAATGTAATTGTTAGTAATCTTCTTGCTGATGGTCTTAAATTCATGTATTGTCTATTTTAGAAGCTTGCTGAAAGTTGTTTGCCCTCAAATAATCTACATTTGGAGTAATGAGTAATTAAATTAAACATTTTGAGGATTTAATCATTAATCATTAATTACTCCAAATGTAGATCATTTGAGGGCAAATAACTTTCAGCAAGCTTCTAAAATAGACAATACACGAATTTAAGACCATTGGCAACAAGATTGCTCACAATTACATTTTGAAGGCTTTTTTGCCTTCCCAGTACAGTATATGCCCTTTAAGACTAGTCACTTTATCATGCTCCTCTTTTCTCACTCCATCATAGGAGCCGTAGAAGAAATTGAGAGTGATTAATCTTCTGCAGCCAGACCTCTTTATTTAATACTTTGTTTAGAAATGCCCAGCCGCCTTGAAGTGAGACTATGTAGGGCCACATTTCCGTATGTACTAAAGGGGTGGTATACAAATCGTGACTTCACCCCCTCGATGGTGTGCATGGGGGCATGTTGTCCTGCTAATTTCTAAAGGGACGTTCCCACAACGGAGCTATAAACTGATTTCACTGTCAGTATTGTCGACCCGACGCCACTTTGGCATGCGGGGGATTGATTTGGCAGTTAAATATCGCTTCTCCTTTGCGTCTGTCCACCTGGGAAAGAAAAGAAGAAGAAGCAGTAGGAATTATAGACTAAGAATGACTAAAAGAAAAGGTGGAAGAGGAAGGTGGAGGAGAAGAATATATAATAATAACAACAACATCAACATATATGAAACAGAAGAAGAAGAAGAAGAAGAAGAAGAAGAAGGAGAAGAAGAAGAAGAAGAAGAAGAAGAAGAAGAAGAAGAAGAAGAAGAAGAAGAAGAAGAAGAAGAAGAAGAAGGAGAAGAAGAAGAAGAAGAAGAAGAAGAAGAAGAAGAAGAAGAAGAAGAAGAAGAAGAAGAAGACGAAGAGGAAGAAGAAGAAAATCACGTAATGAAAAGAAGTTCTTATAGAACCTATCAACTTTGTTCAACTCTTACAGTGCTGATATTGTATTTTGACAAAAAGTACGTGAATAGATAGGAAAGAACTCCATACAGCATCCTTTGGTCTTGACTCCTGAAAGAGGGATGATGTGAACGGGTACCAGTACCATATGATAAATGATATTGTTGACTACCACGACTTGCACAAGGACGGGGCTTTCGCAGCAGAGATTGTAAAGGGGGTAAAAAAAGAAAGTTCATGAAAGGTCAAAGGTTGACACTTTTCTTGATGTTTCAATTTTCAGATATGCCCCCGTTTGGGTCGGTATCAGCTCCTCTCACAGAAACCCTGGTTTCAGTAATTTATTGGTGTCGAATTCCGCTTTTCTTTCTCAATCGTCTAGACAGCCCTGACGTGACGAAAACCATTTTTTCTTCTTTTTTTTTGTAAGTGTTCTTAGCACAATTGAAGCGCGAGAGCAAAAATAAACGCAGATTCCCATGCGGATGTGGTAGTTCTGCCCGAGGTGAATTGTGTTTGGGGAACACCTGTCCGTCTGTCCACCGACTTCCCTTTCTGTCATCCCATTCCAACCCCCAACCCCTCTCCCTCCCCCTCCCCTCCCCCTCCCCTCCCCCTCCCCTCCCCCTCCCTTTAAGGGCATATACTGTACTGGGAAGGCAAAAAAAGCCTTCAAAATGTAATTGTTAGCAATCTTCTTGCCATAGGTCTTAAATTCATGTATTGTCCATTTTAGAAGCTTGCTGAAAGTTATTTGCCCTCAAATGATCCACAAATGGAGTAATTAATGATTAATGATTAAATCCTCAAAATCCTCAAAATGCTCGGCCCGAACATTTTGAGGATTTGTGATTTAATCGCTCATTACTCCAAATGAAGATCATTTGAATGCAAATAACTTTCAACAAGCTTCTGAAATAGACAATACATGAATTCAAGACCATTGGCAAGAAGATTGCTAACAATTACATTTTACAGGCTTTTTTGCCTTCCCAGTACAGTATATGCCCTTTAACCCACCACATCCACCACCACTACCACCACCACTAATCCCACCACAACCCCCTTTTTGGTTCTGCTACTCCTTTTGCCAGATGCTTTTGAATATTTTTCTACTATCATGCCATCTGTATTAATTCTGCGGTCACCTTCCTACTCACAGCCATAATAAATTGCTCTATTATACATTGTCATTAATTCCGGGGTTTTCCCCTCAAATGATTTGCTTTTGAACCTTAATTTGAAACACTATTTTGCTTATAATGGATTCTCAACCGCTTTAACAATCAAGTGACATCAAGACAAATAAAATCAAGGCCTAGGCCTACATAGTAAATATTGATTACTGGGGTTTTCCCCTCAAATTATTATTTTATATTTCAACGTCGATTTTAATATCATTATGCTTATATGGATTTTATCAAGCACTTTCAAGTCTTTCATGCATAAAGATTCGGCTTATTCCCAACAGCTCTTGATTAGTACTTCATTCCTTTTTGTTCCATAAATCTTCTCGAATATCCGCTCTATGTACTGATTGACACATTTACCTGCTTTTGTGTTTCATTTGATGCATTGAAATCAAGAAGAATATGAATAAATCAAATCAAAGCATCAAACACCACGCACGCCTCAAGACATAGTGCACTATAGTTGTGGAAGGTAATACTTTCCATGCGTTAATCGTGGATTCTACCATGCTATAATACACAAACGTACTCGACACTGCAAGCATCCGAAAGGTACTTGACAGGGGGATTTGACGTGTCGGCGTGCTATTCTTAGACACAATCTCAGAGATTATCCTGCCATAAGTCAGGGAATCAGAGAGATGATAGAAAGAGGGATGATTTATGGTTAAGTTCCGATGCCCGTATAATTTGTCATTTTCATAAATATATCCCGCCTGGAGCTACGCGATTTATCAAACCCTAAGCCGCTAATTTCGATCGAGTCGCACCGGCTCTGTCGTGACCGAGTTTTTTTTTTCTTTTTTGAGTGGACGAAAGTGTGGAGAGAGACAGAAGGATTGATGGGTGGAGTGGGCGAGAGAGGGTGGTGAAGAGAGGGAAAGAGAGAAAGAAAGAATGATAAAAAGAAGGTGACAGAGAGAGAGGGAGAGGGAGAGCGAGAGAGAGAGAGAGAGAGAGAGAGAGAGAGAGAGAGAGGGGGGGGGGAGAAAGGGAGAGAGAGATAGAGAGAGAGAGAGAGAGAGAGAGATAGTAAGAAAGAGGTGTGGTGGCGATACTTTCCTCTTCCCTTATCCTCTTTTCCATTTTCTTTATCTTTGGTGAAATGTTCATCTTGTTAGGTGGTCTGCCATGCCATGGCAGATCACCTCTGGTTCTTTTTATTCTTCATTTGACTTTTCTTCCCTCTTTATCCTTTCTTGCCCCTTACCCCAATCCTCTTGCTCTGACATCCGCTATTTCTTGTACTTCTCCTTCTTCTCCTTCTTCTCCTTCTTCTTCTTCGTCTTCTTCTTCTTCTTCTTCTTCTTCTTCTTCTTCTTCTTCTTCTTCTTCTTCTTCGTCGTCTTCTACTTTGTCATTTTCTTCTTTTTAAAAATCTTTTTCTTCTTCTTCTTCCCTGTTCTCCGTCTCCTTCTCCCTATTCTCATTCTTTTACTTTTCTCTTCTTCCACTTGTTCTTCTTTTCCTCCTCCTCCTCAAAAGGTCAATTAGCTCTCCCTCTGTGCTGAGACGTGAAAATATGCAACAATATTCCAAAACATTTCAGTACTAATAAGGTGTTAGTCGACGGCTGGTTAATATCATAATGGATATTCCACGTAACTAATCCAGTACGATCCATATCTATATCGGGAGACTGTACAATCCGGCATGGGGGTATTTTTAGTCCAAAACGAAACTACAGGTTATAGAGAACGGGGAAGACGAGAAGTGTGAAATAGAGGAGGAGGAGGTGATGGGGAGAGGTAAAAAGAGGAAGGGAGAGAGACAGAGAGAGAGAGAGAGAGAGAGGAGGAGGTGATGGGGAGAGGTAAAAAGAGGAAGGGAGAGAGACAGAGGGGGAGAGAGCGAGGGAGAGAGAGAGAGAGAGAGAGGGGGGGGGGGGGGAAGAAAGAAGAGGGAGATACAGAGGGAGAAATGTGTGTGGATAGAGAGAGGGGGGGGGGTATAAACAATAAAAGAGCCTGTAGAGAGTGAATGTGTGTGTGTGTGCGTGTGTGCGTGTGTGTGTGTGTGAGAGAGAGAGAGAGAGAGAGAGAGAGAGAGAGAGAGAGAAAGAGGGTTGGGAAAAATTGAGAGGAGTATGAAAGTGAGAGAGCGCGGAAAACGGAAATAGGAGAATGGAAATGGAGAGAGGACAAGAGGCGGGGGGGGGGGGGGGGGGGGTACATAATTAGAGAAAGACAAGTGGTACAAATACATGTATATAAGTGAGGGGGAGATAGAGAATGAGGGGGGGGGGGGTGGAGAAGGGTGAAATGGAAGATTGTAATCAGGAGGCGAGAGGAGAATCGTGCCGCTGTCACATGCGGTGAAAATAATGTTTCCATACAGCGGAAACTGCTCCGAGATCGCCACTGAAGTTAGCACGCTGTAACTGCAGGTGGTAATATGGTACGGTGGGTTCAAATAAGGACATCCGAATAGAAACGTCAGTGAAAATTGAACACACGCTGTGGAGTTGACATGTACGTGTATGCTTACCACTCACTATACACGGTGTATGCGGCTCAGCATGATATCGGTATGATACATGTATGTCAGTGTATGGATCGTGCTTATATTTTGATGTTTATAGATGTATGAAATATGACAGCTAATTCTATTGATATTGAAATGATTTGAGTATGCATTTACCATGCACCTTCTATACTGGTACATGTATATATACATTCGTGTATTCAAGCTTTCTCTCTAAAATATACCCCCATCCCACACACACACACACAGTTACGCACACAATTTACGCATATACCAGCATGCGTACAGAATAATCATACAAACATATATACAGGCACACGCGCAGAGACAGACGCACAAACATATAAACAGGAACACACACTTACACATACACACATACGTACATACCATATCTCCGTCTGGAAGCACAAGCCCTTGTCAGACAGTCGTCATGGTTACTATGTGTTGTGTAGACACTCATTTGCATATTGACACGTGCCTAGCCATATACTGGTACAATGCTGTTTGAATGATCACGCACGACTATCAAATCACGGACCCGATCACGTGGTAGGGTCCATGATCAAATCTAGTTACAGCGTGTTTCTACCATATCAATCTACAGTCAAACCTGGCTACACCGATCACTGTCTACAACGGCCACTGCCTGTAACAACCACCTGTCTGTAAAGATCACCAGTCTGTAACGAACATTCAATGTGAATCTCCTCAACTATAGCAGTCTGCATGTAATTGGACATATTTTCTTGTAAATATCACTTATTATTTTTGTTTAGATCACCAATGAGTGCAATAATATTGTAGATGTACTGATAAACATCGCTGTCCTCAGGGCATGCAATGCATAAATATTAGCCTGCCTTCCAGGCCGATGGACATCGCTAATCCATTTTTGTCTCGCCCACCGGAGGTGAAGGCGAGACTAAGGGATCCAAATGGCGTCCGTCCGTCGTCCGTCCGTCGTCCGTCCGTCGTCCGTCCGTCGTCCGTCGTCCGTCCGTCGTCCGTCGTCCGTCGTCCGTCGTCCGTCACAAATGTTAAAGTTTACCTGCAAGACTCTCTTATGATCCATAACTTCACATGGGTTGCTTGGATTACAACCTAACTTGGGTCATAGATGCACTGGGGGTACCTTCATGTTATGGTGGCGTTGGAGGTCACAGGATAAGGTCAAAGGTCATTTGAGGTCATACGTTAAAGTTTACCTGCAAGACTCTCTTTTGACAAATAACTTCATATAGGTTGCTTGGATTACAACCTAACTTGGGTCATAGATGCACTGGGGGGACCTTCATGTTATGGTGCTGTTGGAGGTCACAGGATAAGGTCAAAGGTCATTTGAGGTCATACGTTAAAGTTTACCTGCAAGACTCTCTTTTGACACATAACTTCACATGGGTTGCTTGGATTACAACCTAACTTGGGTCATAGATGCACTGGGGGTACCTTCATGTTATGGTACCGTTGGAGGTCACAGGATAAGGTCAAAGGTCATTTGAGGTCATACGTTAGAGTTTACTTGCAAGACTCTCTTTTGACAAATAACTTCACATGGGTTGCTTGGATTACAACCTAACTTGGGTCATAGATGCACTGGGGGTACCTTCATGTTATGGTGGCGTTGGAGGTCACAGGATAAGGTCAAAGGTCATTTGAGGTCATACGTTAAAGTTTACCTGCAAGACTCTCTTTTGACAAATAACTTCACATGGGTTGCTTGGATTACAACCTAACTTGGGTCATAGATGCACTGGGGGTACCTACATGTTATGGTGCTGTTGGAGGTCACAGGATAAGGTCAAAGGTCATTTGAGGTCATACGTTAAAGTTTACCTG
Organism: Arbacia lixula; assembly: GCA_963669155.1. Taxonomy (NCBI): domain Eukaryota; kingdom Metazoa; phylum Echinodermata; class Echinoidea; order Arbacioida; family Arbaciidae; genus Arbacia; species Arbacia lixula. The sequence continues at coordinate 5,246,640 of OZ022592.1, forward strand.
CAAGACTCTCTTTTGACAAATAACTTCACATAGGTTGCTTGGATTACAACCTAACTTGGGTCATAGATGCACTGGGGGTACCTTCATGTTATGGTACCGTTGGAGGTCACATGATAAGGTCAAAGGTCATTTGAGGTCATACGTTAAAGTTTACTTGCAAGACTCTCTTATCACACATAACTCATCACATGTTGCTACAATGGCAATCAAACTTGGATGATGGATGCACTGGGGGCACCTGCATGTTATTGTGCTGTAAGAGGTCAAATGATAAGGTCAAAGGTCATTTGAGGTCATACATTAAAGTTTACTTGCAAGACTCTTGGTGAAGGCTTCCTAACTTGTGCACAGAATTGTGTGAGCATGTGTGAGCATTACTGATGTAGATTTAGGCAAACATTACTCATGCACATTTATGCAAATTTATTTAAAGTCACTATTTTGCACCTGATTTTGATGTTGTCTGTTTAAAGTTGCTTATTTGTTTGTTTCAGTTTTCTTTTGCGTAGCAACGGAGATCGCGATATTTCTGGTTATTTTCGCAAGTGGGCGAGACACAATATTGCTAATGCCTTGTTTTTAAAGGGAGTATACTGTACTGGGATGACAAAAAGGCCTTCAAAAGGTGATCATGAGCAATCTTCTTGCCAATTATCTTAAATTCATGTATTGTCCAACTTAGAAACTTGCTGAAAGTTATTTGCCCTCAAATGATCCACATTTTCAGTTATTAGTGATTTAATTACAAATCCTCAAAATGTTCGGGCCGAGCAATTTCAGGATTTGTGATTTAATCACTAATTACTCAACATATGGATCATTTGAGGGCAAATAACTTTCAGCATGTTTCTAAAATGGACAATACATGAATTTAAGACCATTGGTAAGAAGATTGCTCATGATCACCTTTTGAAGGCTTTTTTGTCTTCCCAGTACAGTATATGCCCTTTAATTACTCTACTCTTGTCTCAATGCGTCCCCGGAGAGGAATATGAGAGGGATTAGTCTGCTACAGCCAGACCCTTTTATTATGTAGGGTACATGTTTTCGTTTTCGTTTGTATTTAATTGCTTTGTGTTGTTGTGTTAAAATAACAATAGTAGTAATAATGATTATAATAATAATAGTCCATTCTTATATAGCGCAATTTTACAGTTTAGTCTCAATGCGCATAAAAGAGAAATAGAGAAAGAAGTCGAACCTTATTTAAGCAAAGATAAAGTGATTGAAATCTACAATTCACTAAGAAACAAAAATGCCTTCAATTTGGCGCGAAATTGATCCTCAGTTTTAGATTCTCGAATAAAGCCTGGAAGTTTATTCCACAGCATAGGTGCGACAAATTGGAAAGACCTCTGACCGTATGTCTTGGTTTTAACGGAATACTGCTCTAAAAAATCTTTGAATTTGAACGAAGGACCGGAGGTGATTTATACAAACTTATAAGTTCTTGAATGTAGTCAGGAGAATTTCCATATAAACATCTATATGAAATGACTAAAATCTTAAACACAATTCGCTTACTTACGGGCAACCAATGTACGTTATGCAAAACAGGACTTACAGACTCACATCTTTTAATACATGTTATCAAGCGAGCAGCAAAATTTTGTATGTGTTGTGCATAGTATTGTTTTTTAATGTATGTAGGGGCCCCTTGGTAGATCAGCTGTTTAAGTGAAAGGGCTACCCTGTCGAAATAAAGCGTTAATGAATAAATAATAGTTAATACATGTAAGGAATACCGGACAATGACTTCTGTCATCCCTGGCTGCCAGTATTGTAGGGTACATGAAGTCCCATGATGTCGGTTTTTCTTGTGACATTGCCCTACATGTACCCTACATCATGTACATACTGGTAGCCAGGGTATGACAGTCAGTAAGTCAGTGTCCGGCGTTCCCTACATGTATCATAGTTTATTTTATAAAATCCTAACAGCCTGGATGCCAGGCTACGTAAACACTAGCATTTGGTCGAGTCCTCGCTCGCCGAACAAGGTTTGAAAAAAGACTAAGGCAGTGTGCGTTTACGGTAGTGATCGCGCGAGCGAGCTGCCTTGGCAGAAGCGCCTCGCATGATAGTCTTGTGTATGCAGACTAGTTCGGCACATTTTGGGAAATCAAAGCGCCGAATGCCTTGGCTAAAGGCTACGTAAACACGCGCTATGATATCTAGTAATGATATTGAGAGTAGAAGGACAGGGCGAAGCGATTGAGGATGATCGTGATGGACGGACTAAGATGAGATGTTCCGTGTAAGAAAGGTAACTGGATTAGACATAGGCATGGCAAGCGATATAAAGAGGTGGAGAGAAATGAGAACCGATACCATTCAGTATCAGTAGGGTGAGTAACAGAGAGAGAGAGAGAGAGAGAGAGAGAGAGAGAGGGAGAGATAAAGAGAGAGAGAGAGAGAGAGAGAGAGAGAGAGAGAGAGAGAAAGAGAAAAAAAACAACAAATCCGATGTTGAAATAGTCGTGGTTCAAGACGTGCGGCTTAAAGGGAATATACTGTACTGGGAAGACAAAAAAGCCTTCAAAAGGTGATTGTGAGCAATCTTCTTGCCAATGGTCTTAAATTCATGTGTTGTCCATTTTAGCGACTCACTAAAAAGTTATTTACCCTCATATGATCCACATTTGGAGTAATTAGTGATTAAATCACAAATCCTCGAAATGTCCGGCTCGAACAATTTGAGGATTTGTGATTTAATCACTCATTTCTCCAAATGTGGAAAATTTTAGTGTCAATTACTTTCAGGAAGTTTCTAAAATGGACAATACATGAATTTAAGACCATTTGCAAGAAGATTGATCACAATCACCTTTTCAAGGCCTTTTTGTCTTTCCAGTACAGTTTATGCCCTTTAAAATTTCAATTTCTATGGGAAATGTGGCGGTCCATGGTATAGTCGACCTGCTGAGACCGGATCGCACTTGAAGATAAAGAATTGTGTATAAGGAGTGCTCACTTTGTAAATACATGTTAGATTTGACACAAATTTCCACCGATTCCCCCCCCCCTGCATCTTTTGAAGGCGATTCATCTTTAGCTTCCACTGCCCCTTTAATCATAGTTGCACCGATAGTCCCACTCGAACACCACATCTCTCAAGATTAAAACATTAAGAAACACCTTATGCAATACCTTATTCTAACCTAAAGCCAAATATTCCAGCGTTGGTTGGAACGCGGAATGCGAATTTGACCAAATGGCAGTATACCAATATGGCAATTTTCCACAATTGCGTCGTTGCGCGTAGACTACCCCGTCTACAAACTCGTGTACTTTCTCCTTAATCCCATTAATTTATTATCCCCATTCCAGGTTGACAAACGCACAGCACTGTCTTCCTCCGGATGACTTATCATGAATCAGGGGGAAGAGATGCGAGCTGGATGAGTCATAATTTGTATCATTTCAATTTTCCATATTTTTGACGGTGAGCCGCCGCGTCCATAGTGGCGGCTTGGCATTGACGACCAGAATCCATTACGCGCGTAGCCCACGATACGCCACTAATGAGTTATGGCCTGACTCCCAGACCGTTGCGTATTTTTATTCCAAACTCCATATTCAGCAAACGTGTCAGGGTGCAGTAGACTAATCAATCTTATCTCCTTCTCCGGACTTTTAGGGGCGGATGAGAAAAGAGAAGAGTGAAAGAGTGACTAGTCGTGTGAATACGAGACTCCATTAATTAAAGTGTGAATTAGAAATGTCCAAAAACCTTGAAGCCAGGCTAAATGGGCTAGGGAGGGTTCGTTGGAGGGAGCGTTGGTGGGTGGAAATGTTTATTGGGGGAATATAATTTGATATTAGGAGATGAAAATAAAAATGCCGTTGGTACAACTAAGGATTGAGACCTCACTTGGAGACAGCATGATTGTGTATAGACAAAATGTGTGTGTGTGTGTGTGTGTGTGTGTGTGTGTGTGTGTGTGTGTGTGTGTGTGTATGTGTGTGGTTGTTTGTGGAGATGTTATCTCACTGACTGATGTGTGTACGTCTGTGTATGTGAGTTTGTACACGAAGCGTGGACGGTGGAATTATGGGAGGGAAACAATAATACGGGATAGAGATGAGACTGAGAGTGAGATGAAGAATGAAAGAGTGGGAGAAGTGAAAAAGGGGAGGTAGAATAAACGAGACCATAGAGGAGGGATATACACATGATTGTATGATCATGAGGATCGAGATAGTGATAGAGCGAGAGAGAGAGAGAGATACATACATGTAAATACAGACATATAGACTGACAGGCAATCGGAGAGAGAGAGAGAGAGAGAGAGAGAGAGAGAAAGATGCTCTGTAAAAACAGACAGACAGACTAACATACAGTCGGTGATGGGTGGTGAGAGAGAGGGAGATACACAAACGCAAACAGACAGGCAGACAAACGTATGTACATACACAGGCAGACGAGAACAATACAAAGGAGAAAAGAAACCCAACGTATGAACACAAGTGGCGTTAAAGAGCTGGATAAAAACCACTGTAATTATAGTAATGCGTATATGAATTTTATATACGCTAATCAAGCTGATATTCTGACCAGGCCAATTTGCTAGAACCCCAAATTATCCGATATGAGATTAGATAGTAATATGTTATGCATTACAATGCGTACGATGGGTTCAACGGCGTACATGATACACACTAATTTAATTGAGAGAGAGAGAGAGAGAGAGAGGGAGAGAGATATACAAGTATAGGTATATAGCTAGAGAGAGGGAGAGAAATAAGGAGACAGGGAGATACAAAGAGAGATAGATAGGTAGAGAGATGGAGAGAAAGGGAGAGAGAAAGAGAGAGAGAGAGAGAAATAGAGAGAGAGAGAGACAGAGGGGGGGGGGGGGAGGGTAGATGGTGAGAGGAAAGGAAGAGGAGGTGCAGGCATACGCAGAGACAGAGGTATGGAGAATCAAAAATATGGATAGTGGAGAAGATGGGGAGGGAGAGATGGAGATAGGGAAATAGAGATGGGGGTGGGACGGAGGCAAGCAAGTACAGCGACAGAGATATTGAGAAAGAGATGAGAAAATCGCGACTCATCTGTTCCATTAATGATGTGAATTGTATCGTCGCTGATGTACCGGTAACTCGATTACAGGTCAATTCGCTAGATCCACACAAAACATATCCAATATTTGCCAAAATTGCATTTCCAATGAAGCATTCTTTGTGTTCTACTTGCGCTGCAAACATCTCTGAAATTACACTGGGCCATGAACTTACATGTCTATTAGTCTCTTCGCGATTTTTTTTTTGGTTATTGTTCGTCATTTTTTCAATGAACGAATTCAATTTATTTAATGTCGTTTGAGGTGATTAGTCGTAAATATTTCATTGTGGTTTCCTCACGCAGCAACTATTTCTCAAATTTTACTCATGAATGCTTATGTACTTAAGTCTTCTTGTCATGTTTTTAATGGAAGTCATTCGTTAATGGACGAAATGCATTGTATCTAATGAAGTTCAAATTGATTAGCTTTGAATATGATAGCTGTGGCCGAGTGACCCGTCAACTATCTCTGGAATTACACTTAAGAATTTACCCGAAGTTATGCGTTTTTGTATTTTTTTTTTATTGGTACTCATTTGTAATTGGATAAGACCCATTATATCTGCTATAATTTAAATTGATTTGTTTTAGAACCCCTCCTGTGGTTTAATTACGCTGTAAATTTGCACTCATGAAATTTCACGTCAAGTTATATTTACGTCTCTTAATGTTTCTATTACTTGTCTTTTGCAAAGCACAAAATGCACTTATATAGTTCAAATCAATTAGCTTTAGAATCTTTCCTGTAGTTTGTTGAAGCGGCAAATAATATCTGAAATTGCATTCATGAACTTCCATGTATTTAAGTCTCTTTTTCATGTTTTTATTGTAAATCATTTATTGAATTCATTGGGCAAATGCACTGTATTTGCTAAACGTTAAATTAATAAGGTTTACGAATTTCCTCTTTTCCCAAAACTCAGTACTTTTCCATTTTCACGTCAATTAGATTAGATTAATAATCCCCCGCCCATTATGAATACTAGCATGGGTAAAAACAAAAATCTGGCAAACGGAATTATATTTTCATCGCCCTAGGGGAGTGTACGCATTTACAAAATGAAAATTCAATCGGAATACAATCGAATAAAGAAACTTGCTTTGAAAAGATATTACAAAGCAGAGAACGAAAATTGGTAGGAATAATTCATGACATGACCGAAATGGGAGGAATATAATTATATTTTAAAGTGATATTAGTTAAAGACAAGAATAAACAAATTATTCTGATGATGTTTATTTCAGAAAAGGAAAGACGAAGGTACAACACGGCACGCGGGATAAGCAATACATGGTGATAAAGACATGTAGTAATACAAATTATAAGAAAATGTATGATATAATAAAAGGAAGAGATGGAATAATTATTTAGGAGATAGAGTAGACGTAACATTAATGATACTAACATAGTTAACTTTGTGTTCATATAGTTATCTATGTGTTCACAGTGTTGTCACAGTGTGTTCACATAGTTAACGATTTGTTCACAGTGTTGCCACAGTGTGTTCACGTAGTTAGCTATGTGTTCACAGTGTTGTCACAGTGTGTTCACATAGTTAACTATGTGATCACAGTGTTGTCACAGTGTGGCAACACTGTGTTCTTTCCACATGTTCCATAAGGGTTGGCCTACCTATTACGAGTTTGCTCACTGAAAACGTGCAACGAAAAGTAATTATAAATTATTCGAAAAAGGAGAAGTAGAGGCAAAAAGACATGGGAACACGAAAGGAAGAATATAATGTATTCTTATAAGAGAAACAAGGACATCAAGAAGCAGAAGACAAAATGATAAGAAAACATGACATCGAAAGATATCTAGAACAAATGATCATGGTCATCATCATGGTCATCATCATCATCATCATCATCATCATCATTATCATCAGAATCCTCCTTAGCTCCTCCTCATCATCATCATTATCATCATTATCATCATTATCATCATCATCATCATTATTATCATCATTATCATCATCATCATCATCATCATCATCATCATTATTATTATCATCATCATCATCATCATCATCATCATCATTATTATTATTATCATCATCATCATTATCATCATCATCGTCATCATCATTATTATCATCATCATCATCACCATCATCATCATCAGCCCCTTGACAAGCCGTGGTCGTCGGGTAGCTATGCTCTTCAAGTTTTGACCAGCCCCTTGTGTGCCGGTTACTAACTCGGAAAAGACCACAAATAAATAAACGGGAAGATAACGAGAGAAACGGTAAGACCTTAAAAAAAAAACACATGAAGACTTGCACTGAGGCTACCACTCCTTGACCATATGTAGTTACCGCTGCCTTTGCCTATAATCCCGACCACTATTCCAAGGAAATTAATCATCCCTTATAGGAAGCAAAGGATTATAATCATATCAAGTAGGAAACTCAGCCCTAAAACGTTTTTTTTGTCATATTTTTTGCCCGAGCTATACCTTACCTTTCCTTCCATCGAAATGCTAAAAATACCCGACCCACCTTCTTCTTTGGTCGGTTTAGCCGTGGTTTAGCCAACCTGCAGTATAATTGACCTAAAAGGGATCGTTCACCCTAAAATGAAGTTTAAATAAAAGCAGACATATGAACTAAACATATTAGTGAAGGTCCGTGGTCTGACGAAAATCCACCAAAGGATAAGAAAGCTATGATGTTTTAAAATTGCAGTTTTGTGACGTCACGTGCGAGGAGATTCCATATGTTGTGTGCAGAATGATTCCATCTATTGTATTTTTTTGCTGTTTTTTTTTTTAACAACGGAATGATTTTTTTTCTTAGAGGTATATGTGTAAGAACGTGTTTCTTATGGTGCATCAAATGCACAGGTAAATGGATGCATATCTTTTTGAGAAAATTGACATTTGATTTTTTTACGCATTGTTTTTTGTGGAAAATTATATTGCATTGACTTGAATTGAACACTATTCTTAAGTTTGAAACAAGTCAAAGAACATGTGTATGCAAATAAATCATAATTTGTATTTTCTCTCAGACGTTTGCCAATCTGTTTATCCGATATTGGTGTTTTATTCAATGCAACTGATTAAATCTGTGTGAGTCGTGTATGCAACCATACATGTGTACATTGTTACCAACATAACCAATGCATATGATGTGTATATGCCGTACAAAATAATCAATGATGACATACAAACTCGCTTAATGGCATACGAACCGCTTTGGCAATACTGGCACTGTGACGTCACGAGGAAGTGATAGCTCTTCCTTCACACGTGTGAAGTGCCATGGGACGTTTCTGCGATGCACACGTGATACGGCTCATTGTGACGTCATCGAGGCACGTTCGGTGCTATTATAAGATTACATACATGTATTAAACATGTTCATATTTCAACGTCGTATAATTATTTCGTATATAATTGGCACTATGGACAAAGTACTTTCAACATCTTCTGGCTACTGGAGAAAAATGCAGCTCTGCTAACTTGTTTCGTTGTCTTTCTAAATTGTCGTTCTAAACAGACATTCGCTCGCAAGAGAATTGTCTTATAAGGCATTCAAACGTATTTCATTTGGTGTATAATTTTTGTATAGTGTATAACAATAAGATTCACACGACATGATTTTATTTTATGTTAAGTTATCCTCACTGTCCTTGCTTGGTACTTCATGATTCGTCTTTGTAGTGTTTATGGCACATTGCACTTTATTTGAATTCTTTCATCATCATCATCATCATCATCATCATCATCATCATCAGGCATTGTTCAACCATTGTTGGATGAAGCCTTCAATCATTTTCCATTTGCTTCTATTTGCTGTCATTCTGTTCCATGTTGCTGTGTCTGTGTATGATGAAATTTCGTCTCTCCACCTTCTCTTTTGTCGACCCCTTCTTCGCTTTCATGTTCTTGGTTGCCATTCTGTGAGTTTCTTGGTCCATCTGTTGTCTTGTGTTCTATATAAGTGTCCTGCCCATCTCCATTTCATCTTTTTACTTTTTGCTATAATGTATTTGACCTTCGTGTTCTCCCGTATTCTTTCTTTACCTATAAACAAGATGAATAAGATAAGATATGCGATGCCTTTGTATGATATAAATACAAATCACCACACCCATACACCGCTTGGGTATTTTCTTTTACAAGCTGCTATCAATAAACAGAGATAGTTACGTGATTTTATCGGGAACAAAACCCAAAGTGTTGGTTTGAATACTGAAAAGGAGGATGACCTACAGATTGTCTTATTTTAGTCCAAGTACAAGAATGTTGATGGTATTTCTTTATTTTTGTGTTGCACCAATGCTGCTCCGTGGGAATCATATGTTTTACCAACACATGACAGATTAGATGAAAACAAACAAAATACAGGACAGGTACAGACTTCATATTGTACATTTATTGGTTGAAGTGTGCAGATGTATGTTTCTTCATATGTCACGTTAAAGTATGGACACATGTTCTCTCACCGATGCCACGTCAGGCAAACATTCCTTCGGCAACTCGTTGTGAAGTAAATATACATTAACATGTCATAACATGCTACATGGAAGCACAGTGCGAACTTACATGCGACTTCTGTACATTGTATCGCATTTTTAGAAAGCTTAAAGTGTTCCGCTTTCTTGTACATTTATGTCGTATTCCCATTCTAGCCTTAGTTTAACGCTGTAGGAATTGCGGATACATAGTCGAACCACTGCTGTACAACTGGGTTTGGAAAGAACATATCTCGAAAAAATAATGTATGTTCTACGCATGCAGTGAAGGGGGCTTAGCCTGTGACTCCCATACATATGTGGTTAACGTTGTCCTCCGCCTAGCCTGGCTTCGAGGCTGTTGGGTATTTTAAAATCAAACTAAGAAAATAACGACGTCTGGCTGCGGTAGACTAATCATTCACAATTCCTCCTCCAGCTCTCCTAACATTAGACGGGCTGAGAAAGAAGGAGACTAATACAGTGACTAATAGTGAAAAATTAAAGGGTTACTAAATTAGAAAAATAAGTTCCCACTTATCTATGTAAAATTATCCACTGAAAACGAATTTCACATTCATTTGACGCAATAAAGTCTCATTTTGACGAAAATTTGGTAAAACGCACGCCTACAGTGACGTATAAGAAGTCAAATTTCCATAGATTGTATGCAAGTCAACAATAGACCATTTTCGTAATGTATTCACAACTTTCCCCCTAACTGCGTAGTAACGCGTCATTGCATTCACCTGTATCTTGTCATTCAGATTCAATGGATGGAATGCACTTTGAATTTATTAGGTGTTGCTACTCAGACAAACCTCAGACAAGCTTTGAGGTTCCCATTGGTAACGTATTGTTTGAATTGCGTGAATAAAACATTTTATTTACGCCGTTGGCATTTATGGAATTTTGACTTCTCATACGTCACTGGAGGCTTTTCAAATTTTCGTCAAAATGAGACTTTATTACAGCAAACGAATATGAAATTCGTTTTTAGTGGATAATTTTACATAGATTAGTGGGAACTTATTTTTCTAATTTAATAACCCTTTAATTTTTCACCATTAATAGTCACTGTATTATTCTCCTTCTTTCTCAGCCCGTAGTAACCCTTTAAGCTCCATTTGTCAGTCTGGGTGAGAAATGTCCGACAGCCTGTAAGCCAAGCTACGCACCTGCCAGAAGTGCTAAATTGTCCGGGGAAAATGTGAATTCCTGTCGATTAAAAAACAGCATATGGAGGTCCGCCAATTTTCCCCGTGACCTCAATTCCACTTTCGAATCACCGACAGCAATTGCAATTTGGCACGACTGATACACGCGAATCCCATAGAACAGCAGTTTGTCCGGCGGACAAAGGGTTAAATACGATCGATTAGCTCACTTAGGCGACTTCATCGAATCAATGCAAGCGGCAGAGGCAGAAGGTCGCAACTACCAATGAATTGCTTGTGTAATTTAGTTGTTCTGTAAACAGAAAGATAGTGTGTGTTTCTCATGTCATGCGTGTGCTTGTACTTCATTTCACAATTTATAACTCTTGCGTCCTATATATTTTCTGTTAGTGTTTATTTGGGTTGTAAATGTAATTGAATTGTGTGTGATATGGCCTACTCAAGTTGATTTTCCATGATTTTCCATGACAAATAAAGATTAAATTTTGAGTTTGAATACAAATTTGGACAAAATGTGACATTATCATGGGTCCCATTTCGGTTGGATTTCGGAATCATTTAAAAATGATTGATCGTTGACGTTAAACAAAATCTGGACGGATGATTACTACAGGATCGTCTTGCCATGATTACGTCATGTTTTTATTATCCCTACTACCCATCATATTTCATGCCTTTATTCCAGACATGGTACTATCATGTACGACTATCAAGTATAATACATGGTCATGCAAAATCAATTGGCAGCTCGGCATGTAGAAAATTAGACATCGTAAATACGCATCAGGTGACTTACGTCTGTTTTTGTTGCGACGGGGTACATGTTATCAAAAATTGCATATCAAACCTGTCTAGTCACACATCTGTCTACTACATCTGTCTATGTAGTCCATTCACAGGGAGTATGTCACATTTCCGATCTAAACAATAATTGCTTTGATTGTTATCTTACAAGCATGACTGTTGAACAGTACAGTGCTAGTGCGCACTGTGCTGTGGATATCATGAAGATGCATTATGTTGTTTCGTTGATGCAAAACACGCTGTCACCCGCTAGCAATTATCACGATTATAAACCCACTCGGGATGAAGTACGATAGATATATGGTTTAGGGCTATAACATTTGATACCAACTGCTAAAAATGATAAAATATGCATCACATGAAATACCATAATATATTTCTGCACAAGATTAATCCAATTTAATCATTTTAGTGATATGTATTACGTTCCAAATTATTTTTTCAAAGCAAAATAAAGGTCAAATGACTTTTTAATCTTCAAATTGGCAACACGCTGAAAGGTTGAAATCACGCTTTTGCTCTTCAAATCGGCACAATTATTGCTTTAACCCTTCCTGTGCCAGATGAAATGCTTCCCAATGGGAGTTGTGTGCATTATCGGTGAAAAAGTGCATCCCTGGCAGACAAAGAGTTAAATGCTGTGTTAAACGTTCATTTATAAAGGAATGATCGTTCTAATTTACCGTGAAATTACTTTAAAACAGATAGTGTCGCTAATCTAAGAGCTAAATAATGACCAGTTTCGCTCTAACAAAAAAGGATTTCGTCCCAAATGAGTTTAAAGAGAATGAAATTCTGATAATAAGGGGAATTAAAGAAGAGATATAATGTAGATCGAAAACCGTCGTCATGGCCGTGAGCAACTCTGTTGACCCGCAATTCCTGTGTACGCTACTTTTATTGTTCTTGCGTAGCACGCATACACAAGACAACACCCACACAAGATAACCTGGCTGTGACTACTGTTTTTAAACACAAATAAATTCCTTATAATTTGTGGGTAATTTCTCTCAAACGTTGCCCTATCTGTTTATCTGATTTTTAAGATTTTATTTAGTGCAACTAGGTGTCATTGTCCTAATCAAAAGAGTTTGCTTCGCAGGCACTCATGGATATGTTTGTTCGTACAACTACTCAGTATTGAGAATATACTGTACTGGGCAAACAACAAAACCTTCAAAAGGTCATCGTGAGCAGTCTTCTTGCCAATGGTCTTGAATTCATGTATCGTCCAATTTAGACACTTGTTGAAAGTAATTTGCCCTCAAATGATCCACATTTGTCAAATGACCGAACGTTTTGAGGATTTGTGATTTAATCACTTATTTTTTATTACTCAAAATATGGATCATTTGAGGGCAAATGACTATCAGCAAGTTTCTAAAATGGACAGTACATGAATTTACGACCATCGGCATGAAGATTGCTCACGATCACCTTTTTGAAGGCTTTTTGTCTGCCCAGTAAAGTATATTCTCTTTAAGTCGTAGGTGGAGATACTATATTTGGCTCACTTAAGGGCTTCAACTATGATGGGATTGTTTACGTTCAACTCAGAAACCACACAATCAGATACAATCAGTGTATAAAGGTTAACACGAGTGTCATAGCATTATGATTTGATTTGTGCGTCCGTGTCTCTCTTTGAGGCGGAGTTCAACATACCCGATTAACCGTACCAGTGACACGCACAAATCACACATGTTACTAAAACACAACAAAAAAGTAAGTCCCCGCCCCCCCCCCCCCCCCCCTTTTCAACCGCATAACCTTTTAACCAGGAGATTATGGACAAAATAATTTGACAGGGGTGTTGCTACACTCATTGGCTAACTTTCATGTGAAAATTATATTGATCGGTCCTGTCATGCATGAGTGAGCAAACGCTGTTTACATTGGATTTGTGTACATGCAAGAACGCAATAGTCATAGTAGTGGTGGGTAAGTAGTTAAAGTATATACTGCTTTGTCTTATTTTGCTATGATCTCTCTTTGATGACGAGTTCATCAAACCCGTTTAACTCTCCCACTGACACAAGTCTTATCACGAGTTCATCAAACCCGTTTAACTCTCCCACTGACACAAGTCTTAAAAATACGATATTGGACTTGTGTGCAAAGTATTAAATGAAAGAACATAATAGTTGTAATAATAAAAAAAACAGCAATGCCGGGTATGGAGTTAAAACATTGCGTGGGTCTTAATTTGTTATGATACACGCTTGAGTTCCGGTGGATGCGTGAAAATATTCCCCGCATAGACGTGCAATAAAGCTCCCCTTTACGTGATTTGTTTGTATACGAATTCTAGTGGTGCAACATTCATGCTTGACGTCATAGGCAAAACAACTAATGTTTTTTTTTTTTCGTGCGATAAATGGACGATGGTAGATGTCACGTTGGCATTTATCATGTTTCTAGCTGTAAACAGCTTCACAAGTTCAAGGAACGCATAACAATTATAGTACCGTATACATGTTAAACCAGAGAGGTGTAAGGAATGGAGTCAGCACGAAGTGTAATTTATTCCGACAGCAGTCGCGTGCATTGATATCACAATGGAATATTTGACGCGTTTGGCTTTTTGATCGAGGGAGATCCGCCGCCAAACAAGCATGAAAACTGTAGGATGCATTTTGAGGAATATATATTCTGTATGCGCAGAAGATTTCAGAACCACTTCATGAACTGAAGTGCATGTGCAGTAGTATTACATGTTATAAAGATACGATTGTGTGAATTTCAGATTATATTGTTTCTTCGTTTTTGTGATAAAAGGAGAATACTGTAGAAAACATACCAGAGAAATGCCTCCATATCGCACATTTCCGAATCATATTTCCTTAAAAATATCTTGTAAATCGTTTATTGAATGTTTCATCTTTCATGGAAACAACCTCAATTTCGTGTGCGGAGGTGTCCGAAAAAGTAACACATCAAATTCTTTCTACAATTTTTTCAAAATTTCCCTTCGCTCACCCCAAAACTAATTCACAGTGCGTGATGTAAAAAGATCAGCTACGAGCTCCCAGCGAAGGCTGAACGGTTGACGTACTTCTCAAAACAGATTTTCTTTTGTTATTCAGAGAAGGCACTACCTAATTAGAAATACAGCTAATTGTTTAAAACACCTGAATGTCTTGAATTTTTATGAGGCGGCGGACCTCATAGATCAAAGCAAGTCTATCCGAGCGCAGTCCATCCATGATAGGTCCATGGTTAAACTAATGTGGTTGATCTAATTGGCAAGGGGAACACATTAAAGGCTTACTAAATTAGAAAAATAAGTTCCCACTAATCTATGTAAAATTATTCACTAAAAACGAATTTCACATTCGTTTGCCGCAATAAAGTCTCATTTTGACGAAAATTTGAAAAACAAAAACAAAACGCACGCCTCCAGTGACGTATGAGAAGTCAAAATGCCATAAATGCCAACGTCGTAAATAAAATGTTTTATTCACGCAATTCAAACAATATGTTACCGATGGGAACCCCAAAGCTTGTCCGAGGTTTGTCTGAGTAGCAACAACTAATAGATTCAAAGTGCATTCCATTCATTGAATTTGAATGACAAGATACAGGTGAATGCAATAACGCGTTACTACGCAGTTAGGGAGAAAGTTGTGAATACATAACGAAAATGTTCTTGACCTCCGTACAATCTATAGAATTTTGACTTCTCATACGTCACTGGAGGCGTGCGTTTTTTTTTCAAATTTTCGTCAAAATGAGACTTTATTGCGGCAAACGAATGTGAAATTCGTTTTTAGTGGATAATTTTACATAAATTAGTGGGAACTTATTTTTCTCATTTAGTAACCCTTTAAGTAAATGGATATTTATGATTATTTAGTGCTATTGAGCGAGTCTATACCGTGTTTGCGATCGATCGGAGTGATAAGTGTATGTGTGTGTGTGTGTGTGTGTGTGTATGTGGGGGGGGGTGTATGGGGTTAGATGGAGCTGGGAGGGGGAGTGTCGGGGGATAGAAATGGGAGAGAGAGAGAGAGAGAGAGAGAGAGAGAGAGAGAGGGGGTGGAGAGGGAGGGAGGGAGAGAGAGAGAGAGAGAGAGGGGGGGGGGAGAGAGAGGATAGAGAGAGAGAGAGAGAGAGAGAGAGAGAGAGAGAGAGAGAGAGAGAGAGGATAGAGAGAGAGAGAGAGAGAGAGGATAGAGAGAGAGAGAGAGAGAGAGAGAGAGAGAGAGAGAGAGAGAGAGAGAGGATAGAGAGAGAGAGAGAGAGAGAGAGAGAGAGGATTGAGAGAGAGGGAGAGAGGATAGAGAGAGAGAGAGAGAGAGAGAGAGAGAGAGAGAGAGAGAGAGAGAGAGAGAGAGAGGAAGGGGACATAGACCTCCCAAAGCACATTTTGAACAATCACAATGTACGAGATATCAGAGAGTTAGCGACAATCACTCCATTATAATAATGGATATTCCAAGTTCAAAAGAACCTAATTAGTAGTACTACAGATGACATAGATACCATTGACAGACGTAAACGTACATTAATATGAAACACCTAACAGTAAGGGGCGGGGTGTCAAAATGTTTGCAGTGAGGGGTGTGTGTGTGTGTGTGTGTGTGTGGGGGGGGGGTGTTGGGCGGAGGGGGGCGGGCGTGGGAAGAGGGTGATTGACTGATCATTCCCTTAATTCGAGATGTGCTGATGAGGGAGAAGAAGCTCTAAATCGGTCTCTAAATCGATGATAAGCGGAGGGGGGGGGGGGGGAGGGGGTGACGGGGGGCCACCCTTTACCATCCCTCATGCCCGTTTATTAGACACGTGATACCTCCAGAAAATGACGAACTCGGTGCTTGACATACCAAAGAGAAGACGATGGGCATTTGCTGGGAGAGACGCCCCCCATAGCTCGGGGCTCCGACAGACCGGCATGACCGGCGGAAATTAATGAATGAGAATCGTCCCCCATCCGACGCTCCGCTGATTTACGACGTCGTAAAAGCACACACCCGTGATCGGCTATGTTTACATTCTCCTGGTCGGACGATAAATAGTGACGGCGACTGGAAAAGTTCAAGTTGATGAGAAAAGTGTAGTCTGTCTCCAAGGCTGTCGGAGAGTTATTTTTCAAATCCTTGAGTCTGAACGATGTTGTTGGGCGTCTCTCGACCAAATTTATCAATAGTGCTTCTTTCATTCTATATCATTTCATCTTCATCACGTTGACATGACAAATTAGAAGTATATTCTTCTGCCTCCTCATACTGATTTATCTCGTGATATAATTTCGTTTGAAATGTTTCTAATTATATTGTTTGGAAATAAATTATTTTTCTCGTTAGAGGTCAGTGCTTGCCATTGAAAAGGGCCACCCTGTTTATATAAAAGTGAAAAAAAACTAAATACAAAAAAAAAACAAAATGGAGGGGTCTGCGTAGAGTAGACTAATCATTCCCGATATGTTCTCCGCGACGAACTTAGAAAAGATGAGAATGATAAAGTGATTAGTCTTATGTGTACCAGACTCCACTTTGCAGTTTGGATCAGCCTGTATGCAAGACTACTACATAGAGACCACTTTCGATAGCCTCTACAGACCAACATCGATATTTTTTATGTAGGAAATTAAGGATTTTATAGGTATGAAATGCAAACAGGTCTCCTCTTGAAGTATACATTTTTTTCCCTTGGTCCCTTACTCATCTAACAACCATAGCAGAACGATACAGATATTAGTCATGTTCGGTGTGTTGTCGTTATAGAACAAGACCTTAGCCCTTTGAGTGTCAGGTGAACTGCTGCTATATGGGAATTGTGTGGATTATGTGTGTATAAATTCACATATGGCACGCAGAGAATTAACTGTGTGTGTGCCATTATGTGTCTACAAACTCCGTATGTGACAGTGTGTGTATTCTTTTTCAAGTTATACACACAAAGCCCATTATGTATGACACAGAGGGTTAGTTGTACCGGATCAAATCTTGCTCTATGGGATTTATGTATATTACCGGTGAGCAAAATACTCATATTGCGCGTCAAGAGTTAATATACTGCCGTACGTAGACAAAAGGGAGCAGGTGACAAATCACTACACTTTGAGTTATTGATGTTTGGTAGATTGTACCCAGGCTTCGTACAGTCAAGATTAAAGGGAATATACTATACTGGCTTTAGAAACTTGCTGAAAGTTATTTGCCCTCAAGTGATCCACATTTGGAGTGATTAGTAATTAAATCCCAAATCCCAAAAGCTGTTTGTCTTTCCAGTACTGTATATTCCCTTTAAAAGAAGAAAGTATCTTGCTGTAAGATATCAAGTATGTGGCGTTGCATTACCATTGCAAGGGATAAGATACATTTGGCTAATCAACAAGAAAAATCATTGTTGTTACCTGCTTCCTTTTGTCAAAATATGACATTGCACCCTAATAATGAAATGTATGAAATGAGGAATGGTGGAAATATAACCCACACTGTGCAGCTGAGGAAAGGGTAGTTTACATTTACTTATGACATGATTCAGTGGAAATATAATAATAATAATAATAATAATAATAAATCATTTATAGAGCGCAGAAACTATATTTATATATTCTACTGCGTTAATATATACCCTATATATATATATATATACCCTACGCTTTGGATGTAAGGTTATCTGATAATGGTGGAAATATAACCCACAATGTGCAGGTGTGGATTGGGTAGTTTACATATACTTATGACATTATTCAGTGGAAATATACCCTACTCTTTACCATCCATTAAAATTGGCCAGTATTGCTAGTATATGTACATGTATGTTGTGATACATGTACATGCTGTAATTGAAATGTGATCAGAACATGTAGAACCCGCACTATGGAGGTGTGGATATCTCATAACGCCCTATTGTTAATTGGAACAGTATAAGTATGTACTTGCAATAAGATGTCAAAGAATAGTCCCCAGATTCTTGAGGCAAGACTAACTGACACACTGTAGAGATGTTGCTTTCTTTCTGTCTGTCAGTCTTGCACACATTGTGACATTTCGCCCGACCGACCATGGCCGATTGAAACTCCAGTGTTTTTTCCGTACAACGAAATGTGACCAATGTTCCCCTGGGTGGGGGAAAACTAGGACAGAGCGTAGTCTTCGTCCAAGTCAAGCCTTTTCTCGTCAGGCATTGTTCAACCATTGTTGGATGAAGCCCTCCTCAATCAGTTTCCATTTTGCTTCTATTTGCTGTCATTCTGTTCCATGTTTCTGTGTTTGTGTATGTCTCCACCTCCTCTTTCGTCGACCCCTTCTTCGCTTGCCTGTTCTTGGTTGCCATTCTGTGAGTTCCTTTTAAGTTTGCTGTTTATCTTTATTTTTATTTTATTTATTGATGTATTTATTTATTTATTTTTTTATTTATTATTATTATTATTATTATTATTATTATTTTTTTTTTTTTTTTTTTTGAGCGGGTGGGGGGGGGGGGGGGGGCTCCGCAGTGTGCATGGCTGCATGTTGGCACAACGATCTGGGCACCGTCCTATAAAGACTCGCGATTGATCTGAATCGATCGTAAGATCAGCCCCTAATATCTAATGTACAGAGTTACGATTGACACCAATCGTAAATCAGGTTGCGATCAATCGCAACTCTACATAAGACAGGGCCATGGCCTATACATTCACTGACATTGCAGAAGTGAAATCAAGCATATTTATGTGATGGCTACTTCGTGTCATGAATTGTAAATTGTAAATTGTATTTATTTGGTCCATTTAAAAGATACATATATGGAAATTCATTTTGTTCACATGATAAAAAATGATAAAAAATATCTCACATTGAACATACAGACAAACTCATTTTTACAGATTAATTGACAACATCATACATATACGGTACTAGAACAGTGAAATTAAACATAAACATTCAAAGTCAAACCGATGGGTTTACGTAAAATGACAAATTATGACATGTTTTACATAAATCAAACTGGTGTTATATCATACATACTATCATGCAACAATGTGATATTAAGCCAAGCCAACACCCTGTACTGTGCTTTGCATCATACAATCTGAAGACAAATAAATGGGGATCTTTTATTACGCACTTGGACTTTTTGTCGTTGCAATTTTAGGGGTTAAAATCACTCTGAGTCCCCATGTATTTGATTGCCACTGCGATATTACATCGGGTATGACGGCAAACATGACAAAACAAAACAACCCTATTGTGGTTTATCTTAGAGAAAATGTCCTTTATTTATCAAGTACATTGATGCGATACACTGTTTACGTTACGGGCGTTCACCTTACATGAATGAGGCGTGTTTTCCTATATCGACCGTGACCTTTACTGTGTAACTTCCCCGATGAACCTGTAATGTTTGTATCGTAGTACTACCGCTGAACTCTTCCCGTTGCTTCCGAAATACATAAACACAACTGTTTATAATTTGTTACGGGCCCTGTTGCATAAAACTTACCACTTTTAATGGCAACGTCTATGGAACTTACCATAGATGGTAACTTTCGTTCCAATGGCAACTTCTATGGAAACCTTTCCTTCGATCGGTGTTACCAAAGTAGTTACTATTGATGGCAGAGTTACTATTAATGGTAAGTTTTATGCACCGGTCTCCTGTTCCCCCGTACATATATCATATCAAGATAAGTACTATCTCACCTAGAACTAACTATATACCATGTTTTTTTTTTATTTATTTCACGCTTCTATGTTATCTGTTTGTTTTGACAACCAATACTGTGTGTGTTCTGTCATTGAATATGTATCCTCTTGTACTTGTAATGTATTGAGGGACAAAAATAAATCGTGGATTGAACTACATTGAATAACCCAACATGATGATAGCCTAGTTTATCTTTACGCAAACATACACGATATATTTACGCATCGTTCTACTGCAAAGAAAACTACTAGGAGAATGAAACTATACTACACGCATCCAACATATTCTTAATGTCATATGGATGCAATCAAGAAAACATACGAGCAAATCTATTCAAATCAAATCAAAATCCGATCAAAAGGATAAAAAACATACGCACTCCGGCAGGAGAGAAGACTATTGGCAAAACCAAAAACATAGGGAAACCTCAGACCAGTTATTACCTGGGGAAATGTCCTACACATATGACAAGTGAAAGGGATAATATTCCAACCGCAGAATCTTTCCAGCAGAGATATGATAATTCATTTCGCTCTTGGCAGTGGTAACTTCATTTGTTTGATGCAGGGTTTGATTATTGAGAGTGGAGAGGAATGGGGAGAGCTGTGAATAGTTGCTGTTTGAATTAAAAAAGAAGAAAAAAAAAGAGAGTGTCGTTGTCCGTTTGTGTCGTTGACCAGGAATTCGTGTTTTGGAGTGGGACTTTTTGTGTGTGGGATCGGGCAGAGAGGGGATACAGTCAGATGGGGGGGGGGGGGGGAGAATGGGGGAGGGGAAGAAAGACGGGGGGGGGGGGGGCGTGGAAGAGAGACATGGGGAGAAAGGGAGAGAGAGGGGGGGGGGTAGGGAAATGATATAGGTGAGGGGCAAATAAAAGGTTGAGGTAAATAGGGGCGGGTCGGACATAGAGGAGAAAGAGACAGATAGGGGCGGGAAAATAAAGGGGATGAAAGGGGGAGGGGTGGCAGAGAGAGAGAGAGGGAGAGAGAGAGCGAGAGAGAGAGAGAGAGAGAGAGAGAGAGAGGGCGAGGGAGAGAGAGAGAGAGAGAGAGAGAGAGAGAGAAAGGGAAGGGGGGGGGGGTAAAGGGGTGGGGGACATTACATATGGTTGAGGTAAATAGGGGCAAATTGATAGATAGGTATAAAGGGGCAACATATTGAGACAGCATTATTTTGATTATTGCACTTTCATAAAGGTGATCTCGAGAACGTGCGTTTAGATTAATGCATATTATCTCGATGAAATGGACTTGACTTTTATTGCCGGTGGGTATAGGGAAACAGGTCAGATTTTGTCACACATTTGTGACTTTTTGAAGGGATATCAAATAGATGGGACGAATTCCTGACCCATTGTTGTTTTCTCTGTCGACCACTCTAAGAAGAAAGAGATATAAAAATGTCGAGAGACTGAAAAAAAAACCCGTCAGAGGACACTCGTGGGATTGTATATGCGGAGAATCGCTACGAGCCAAGAACCTTCCAAATATGGGTATTAGTTGATATTCAAGTGTTATGTTCTCAGAATGATATAGACGTACCATTGTCTACTGTGATTGTAAACCAAGATAAGAATGGGGAATTTCATAATGATATAATTTAGTCGTTATAGTTATTTGTTGTTTATAAGTGAAAGTGTAAAGTGTAACGGCAAGCATTGTTGCTTCGTCGTCAGACTAATAAATGGAATATTGCGACTGAGGTTTTTTTTGGTCGAAGAGTCTTGGGCATATCATGCAAATGTAATAAAATTTTAATGCGGAACGTTGAAGGTGTAAGTCACCCTGCAGATGAGCTCGTTCCAATAAAAGCAGAAACATGAAAGAAACCTATTAGTGAAGGTTTGAAAAAAATCCGTCACCGGATGAGAAAGTTATTGCCTTTTGAATTTCAGTTTAGTTGACGTCACGTGCTATGTGCTTTTCCATAATGTTGTGTATATAATCAATAAATTGCTCTTTTTCTGTTTTTGACAACGGAATGATTTCTTATTCCGTACAGGTATGTGTTTAAAAATATATTTCTAATGATGTATCATATGCACAGGTAAAATGATGCATACTTTTTTTTTAAAGAAAAACATCACATGGGAGAGCACTTCGCACGTGATGTCACAAAATCAAAACTTTAACAGATCATAACTTTCTTGACCGATTTTCATTAAATCTTCACTAAAATGTTTCTTTCATGCTTTTCCTTTTATTGAAATCAGCTTAATTTCAGGATGAACTCTCCCTTTAAGTAAATAGCCTTCCTCGCATCATTTTTTTTTTATGTTTCTTGCAGCAACTGTGAAGAATATTTCGTGTTACAGACCAAAAATAAAAATATTGGTTTAAAATATTCAACGTGTATGAGGTGATGTGCCTATTTATGGAAACAACATCTGACATTAGCGTGGTTTGAACTAAAGGTCGTGGATTCGACCACCGTAAATATCAGAAAAAGAGTATATTTAAAACGTGGCTTATATTCGGACAAGTATGTCAAAGGGGTGTGTAATGTCTTGCAGGCGTGGAAAATACACGTGTGGAATTTCGCGTCGAAGTTCTTAGCGTATACTGCGCACCCACACTCTTCGTGTGGTCGTTCACCTTTTATCACACACTTTAGCACACTTTAGGCCACCGCATATGATACGATTTTGCCACGATTTTGCGGTTATAAAGGCATACGACTGGGAATGTGACGTCATCCTTCTTGTACAAATCCAATGCCCGGGTCCTGCGATTCAGCCAGTCGCAGGGTCGCACGACTGATCGGATCGTGTCGTCTGGCGGTGCCCCTAACAGGATGTGGATATACCATACGTCTTGTGTCTCCCGGGATTACTTTTCCTACGCGCCAGATCTCTTCCGGATTTCCTGCCATTAGCCCCACTTGACCATCTTCACGATCTTTAACCCATTTGGTGTCATATAAAATCCTACTGTATGGGATATGCAAGCATCAACACATAAAGTGTTAAAAACAGCCATGATTCCCGAAGCAGCACGCTCAAGTATCGCTCTAGGCCTATCAAATGGAAAGTAATTCTCTATGCGGAAGCTATCATAATTGTGTAAATCTGAAAGCCAATCTTCCCAGATCGCAGACAATCTCATAGCCGTGTTGAAAAGAGAATACACTGTGCGTATTTCCGAAAGCTTTAAGGATTTCGGGAATCTTCAAAACGATTTTTAAATCCTCCTTAAGTTTATAGCTCCAGGTCATCAACACTTTGAGCACTTTCAACTC
>OZ022592.1:5275027-5276966 GCA_963669155.1 Arbacia lixula
TGAGACATGGTTATAGAGACCACTTAGCACTTCCCGACTTGGGTTCAAGTTAGAATTGGCATCGTTTCGTGAAACCCGCTCCTGGATGGCTATCTCACTCTTTTTCTTGTTCTTGTAAGAGAGGGGAAAAACGCAACCAGCTTCTAATTTAGGAGGGGGAAATTGTATCCGTTTGCCCCGAAAACTGCTCTGACTTATTGCCTATGTGGGCAGTGTTTTGCGAGGTATAATGAGATCGATTTTGCTCTTCGCTTTCTTGCCACAAACATCGGCCCTTTCACCCTTAAGGCCAACGCATGTGACACGATTTTGCTACGATTCTGCAGGCGTAAAGGCCTACGGATGGAGATGTGACGTCACTTACTCACACAAATCCTTTGAATGTGGGTTCTGCTATTTAGCCAGTCGCAGAGTCGTACGACTGATCGGATCGTGTCATCTGCGATGACCTTAAGCCAACCGGGCTCCTGTGTTACGATGTAATCTTCAGATGACGAATAACGAGATAAAAAAAAAATCGCCAAAAGCTGCGAAGCGTGCGATCAGTTTGAAATAATTGCTAGACCTTGACAATCCTAGGCTTGTCCAAGGAATAAAAATAGAAATGTCTTTTAATCCCCCTTTCTTGTCTTATTTGTTTGTTTTGTTACCATTTCACTCTTTCTCTCCTACAATTGTTAATGATTTTTTTCTATTGGTTATCTGTTTATTTTGCTATCCTCCTCCTCCTTCTTCTTCTTCTTCTTCTTCTTCTTCTTCTTCTTCTTCTTCTTCTTCTTCTTCTTCTTCTCCTTCTTATAATTTGCATTTCATTCATGCATTCATATAATTTATTGATATTTCATGTCATATTGTCGGTATAACTATTTTGTTATCAATCTCACATAATAAAATTATGTACATGCAGCTTACATTTAAGAGGGTAATTGTGCATATGTGTGCTATTTTACAAATTGTGACGTCACGGATGTAGCGCCTCAAATGTTTCTTCTATGTCATTGAAGAACATACAATCTTTGCGGGGGCATGATACGCACAAACTGACACATACACCCTGAGAAAAAAAGGTTCGCAAACGGTGCTCAATCTTGTCACAATAGCCGCACCATTTTTGGTGCTTACGAGCATTATTTTGACGTAAGAAAGGGTCTTATCAGCACCATATTGTCTGAAACGGTGCTGACAAGAAACTTTCCTATGTCAAAATGGTGCTCATGAGCACCAAAAATGGTGCTGCCAAAATGGTGCCGCTATTGTGAAAAAATGGTGCTGAAACGAACTTTTTTTTTCTGAGAGTGTACTGTTCATCTCTACACGTTTGTCATAGGGGCCCATTTGTTATTTACGGGCGTTCTGTTTTATTTTCATGTGAGGGGCCTGAATCGCCGTGAGCACTTAGTATTGTTTTCACTTGGCGTGTCAGAGTTCCTTAAAAACACCATTGATTGAGCCACGGGATTGTAAGGGGGTACATGGAATGGGTATTAAAGGGAAAGTTCACCCTGAAATTATTGTTGTTTCAATAAAAGCAGACACATGAAAGAAACATATTAGTGAGGGTTCGACGAAAATCGGTCAAGGGACAAAGTTTTGATTTTATGACGTCACGTGTGAGGTGCTCTCCCACATGTTGTGTACTACTTTTTCCAATAATTGCCTTTTTTAATGTTCCTTGATGATATATGTGTAAAAACACGTGTCTAATGATATATCAAACGCATAGGTGCAATGGTAAATAGCCTTTCGAGAAAATGGGCATTTTCCAAAAAAATGTTTACAACATGTGGGAGAGCATCTCGCAGATGACGTCACTAAATCAAAACTTTTAACTCAATTAACTTTCCTTTCCTTTGACCGCTTTTCGTCAAACCTTCATTCTGTATTTTTCCATGTGTCTGCCTTTATTGAAACGGGGGGGAGGGGGGGGGGGAGGAGGGGG
>OZ022592.1:5277166-5428113 GCA_963669155.1 Arbacia lixula
CAAAATTACAATTTTGCATTAAAGGGAACTTCGAATCCCAAATTAGGTGCTCCAATAGAAGCAGACAAATCTGAAAAGCAGAGTAAAAATAAAATTGCTTCGAGAGCTAGGCCATTGCAGTGACTGTTTGATTTATTATGTGCATGAATATGCCAGGGATCAGTATAGATTAAATATCATCCATCGCTGAGACGGATAATCACGCTCGGCTTACGTCGGGAGGCATGGAGAGAGAGAGAGAGAGAGAGAGAGAGAGAGAGAGAGAGAGAGAGAGAGAGACAGACAGACAGAGAGAGAGACAGAGAGAGAGACAGACAGACAGACAGACAGACAGACAGACAGACAGACAGAGAGAGAGAGACAGAGAGACAGAGGCAAACAGAGAGAGACAGACATACTGAGCAGACAGGCAGACAGAGAGGGGGGGGGGGGGGAAAGAGACAGCGACAGATATAGACAGAGACAGCGACAGATAGAGACAGATACAGGCAGACAGACAGACAGAGACATACAAACAGACAGACAGACAGACAGACAGAGAGAGAGAGAGAGAGAGAGATGGGTTGTTTGATGGGGGAAGTATCGACATGAGAAGAGGGCTACAAGAGAGGGCGCCCTCCCTTAAGAGCCAACGATCCTCCATCCTCCTCCCTTCCATCGTACCACTTTGTTATTTTATTACATGGTTATCCTGATACAAATACTGATACAAAACGCCCCTCCCCCAATTTTTAAAAGCAATTAATATATAAATATATATATATATATATTTATTTTCTGATACACACACATTTAGGGTTGACATTTGTGATGGAAAACGACCATTGCTGTGTTCTGAATTTATCATCTGAAACACATACATTGTCATGCCAGCCCGCAACTTATTTTCTTCCTTAAACATCATGAATTATTAAAAACACTGATGATGGAATCTGCTAGTGGATTAACAGGTGTAATAAACAATGGTAATTTTTGTGTTTCGAATTAATTAGCTCATACGCACAATGTTGAGATCCAAATTTGTCCAAAAGTTAACATCTCATTAATTATTCCAAGGATTGTTACAAGAAAACTAATCGAAATGTCATAAAACCTAATTTTAAAAGAATTGTCACACCTTGACTTCATCATGTGTCAACTTCAGCTTGATATGAGTTGAGATTGATTTTTAATCATTTTTCAAAAGGGTCAAAAGTTTATATTAAACACTTACTAACGGCTACCCTGATGTTGAAGGAATGACATACCTTTAAATAGATTTAAAGACAAAGGTCAAAGATGTCAGGGATTATGTGGTAAAAATAATGGAGGTCGTTAAGCCGGCAAAACATCATTCCTCGTTTTCAGGATGACGCTTAGGTATGGTCTTAAAAGATCATAACTTTCTTATCTTTCGACGGATTTTTATCAAAACTTCCCACGAATATCTTTCTTTCATGCGTCTCCTTTTATTAAAACCAACTTTTTTTTAGGGTGAACTATCCCTTTAAGGGAGTGAGGCACCCGTTATCTTAACCACATATAATCATGTAACCATGGGCGGAAATCGCTCCCCGAAGGTGGAGGGGACATGTTTTTCCTCAAGAAGTAGCTGAGCGGGGGGGGGGGGGGGGTTATGAGGTTTTTCGAAAAAAAATTAATCCGCCCAGTCTCGTGGAGGTACGCGACCGAAAATAGTGGAGGGGAGGACATTTGATATTGTGTCCCCCCCCCCCCCCCTTCGAAATGGTGGGGGGGACGCGTCCCCCCCCCCCCTGGATTTCCGCCCATGCCTACCCGGTACGGTATGGTGGCCAGCTGTGTGTACCGTATAGGGAGATCGAGAGGAAGTAAGAGTAATATGTAGGGAGGGGGGGGGGGGGGAAGTAAGAGAGATGCACTGAACTCCAAAAGTTTAGGAACACCTGCATTCAGTGTATAATTGGTAGGCTTTATTGATATTCAGGCTCATAGCATAGTTCAATTAAGTTTCGTTTTAAGGTGAATAGTATATAAGAATGTATATTTTATCCTTGATTCAAACAAAGTTATACTCTATTAAATGGCTGCCGCCTACCAGTCAATACGGCATTTTCTCAAAATGCTAACCTTTTTATTACATTCGCGTAATCTAGATATCCAGAGCTTTTCACCATTATACAGGGTTAAATGCGTAACTTCATTCATTTTTCCTTTTCCTAGTTAGAAGTCAAACACGCAAATAAAATTAAACGATATTTATTGTTAAACTTGTATGGAAACCTCTTTTTTTCTATTCAAAAACATAAATGACAAGAAAGGGGATTGAAATCTGTAGACTGGGGCGGCCAATCCATGATTGCCAGGACTTGTGTCTCTTCCGTTTTCTTCAAGTAGCCTTTGCATATTCTTTGAATAGTCGTGACGTGTGCTTTGGGTCATTGTTCTACTGGAAAACGAACCCTCCTCCGATCAGGCGTTTCCCTGAAGGGAAGGCCTTCCGCTGTAGGATTGAATGATAGCCTTGCTGGTTGAGGATACCCTCTACTCTGTGCAAATAAGAAAGATTGGATGATATCAGAGATCAGGGTCATGTTGCAGATAGGTTTTCTCGGTAGCTACCATTGATGGTAAGGTAGAATTTAAAACCTATATGCAACATGCTCCAGGAAAGTGTAGAAAATCAATGGACAAAAAACCGGGCAGAAAAGTAATAAGAAGAGGAATATGGAATAATGAAAAACGGAACAACAAAGATGATAAGGCTCTGGATGATTGTTGTCAACAAAGATAGAAGGAAAACAACAATTAAAGTCAATAGTTCAACAACAACAAAATAAAAGGTTAAGCGATGGTTGCCAGGAGTTCAGGTGTCGTGACTTCGGGCTCATCACCCTTTACCGACTACCATTAGTTCCCTTCTGGTATGGCGACCGGCCCATCGCGTATCCCTTCCTACCTCCTAAAAACTATAGCCTATAAGAACTATAGACTCTAACTCTTTAGGGGAGGAACAAGGGCGATCCCAATGCCTTTGCCGGGCCATCCGACAATCCTTGAACCTTGGCTTTGCAACCTTGGAGTTAGCGGGTTTCGAACCCGTGCTCGCTAGCACGAGTGTGAGGTAGTCCCGGCGCTTACCCTACCACTAGGCTATAAGACGTCGGTGGTTTTGCTTGGTGATTTTAGCGTATAGACTATTAGTTTCAAATCAACGAGAAAAAAACCAAAAGAGCATCTATGTCAGGAATCGAACTCATGACCCTCAGGTTATCAGTCTGACGCTCTACCAACTGAGCCAACAGACCGATTGCTGATGTTGGTACGTTTTCATAGAGTATTAAACATATATACTTGCAGATTGTCAACAAGTTTCTATCTATTACTTAGGTAATTTTCTTTTTGATATAAAGAAATGTGCAATTTATGAAAAAAAAATCACATGGGGGAGGGGGGATTTGTTGCCCAAATGTATCCTGAAAGTGACCCGAGAGCCCTATAAATCTGATACAATCTTGTAGTAACGTGAACTATGATATGACATCTTCTATGCTGTGAGATAATAAGCCAGTTCGTAATTACAATTTGCGCATGAGCAGATGAAGGTCATAGTGACCAAACCAGCTTGTTGGTTTTTAAATCACTGAGATAAGCATCATCATTAATAAGTTATTTTAGAATATGCTTGTTATCCAATTTATAAAAGAACACCAAGGTGTTCAATCATGGGGTATTTGACAACAGGCCAAACGACAACAATTAGTTTACAATAAACAATGTAATAGAAGCTTTCCCAATTGTTCACAGACCGTAGCCTACTATTCTTGTCACATGTTTTGAGATGGTTCCTTTATTAGAGGTTGAATATCGCACATTGCTATGTCGGGTAAGCACATTACGTAACATCTCCTTTTGAAATGATATATTAATCAACTGCTTATCCTAATGAAAAAGGGAAAGGTCATAGTGACCAAACTTGCTCCAGAGCTAATTGGTGTATTGATAAATGTTACTACTTTTCCATGGCGCTCGCTTTTCTCTCCGTCTCTCTCTCTCTCTCCCAACCTCCTCTCTCTCCACCTCTCTCTCTCCCTCCTCCTCTCTTTTTCTCTCTCTACCCCCCCCCCCCCCCTCTGTTTCTCTAAAGCCATCTTCGTTGTTCTTTTCTCTTCCGATGCAAGCATTCGTTCATATAGAGTACCGAAGTGGTGTCGTCATATGAACATGTTGTCAAGACAAATTGGCTCTAAACAAACTCACTCAACTGAGAGGTTTACCTGTCCGATACTGTATACCGGGCTAGTGTCCGGCATTCTCAATTACATTTCCCGTTGTAATCACCGCTGCTTGTTCTGCCCGTATTGTTTAGAGCCATTTGTCTTAACAATAATGCTCAAATGGCGTCACACTTCGGTACTCCATATTCAGATAAGCAGATGTAGACGGTTGCTTATTTTCCCCACAAATATATTTTTTATTCTTGAATGCATCAACATTTTCAAATTCATGACATATATCAATACGGTAATGATGAAACTGGTCCATGTATAATCATGTAAATGCTCATTGTTTTGATGAAGGAAACATTCAAATATCTATACACTGTATTGTGGATGCAGATAATTGTCCTAATCAAAACTCAATTCAAACAGTGATGCAACACTTTGGCTATTGTCGACAAAAACTCTCCTGAATATAAAAAATGTCATGTTGTTTTCTTACATATTATTTGCTGGCTGACCCCCCCCCCCCCCCCCTCCCCACAAAAATACAACTAAAATCAGAGTAAGAAAGTAAAATAATTTATTACAATATAAAATTGAAAATGAGAATGAGGGATATTAGGTGGGATGTGACAAACATACATTTTATTTCAAGAACTAAAAATTAAAAATACATACCTGTTCTTTTATAATGCTGTCTTTATTAAACGCTTAGAAATATAACTGATTAAGTTCTTATTTATTCATCCTTCAAAAGATAAGTACATTTATACTAGGATGCCTTATGCCATGGTCACAACCGGCCGTCCGTGTTTTTCTACGTGGAGTTGGCAGCTTGCTTGCAAACTTCTACAATCCTTCCCTGCGTCGTCCTTGCGTCCGACG
The DNA here is from genome assembly GCA_963669155.1 of Arbacia lixula. NCBI lineage: Eukaryota > Metazoa > Echinodermata > Echinoidea > Arbacioida > Arbaciidae > Arbacia > Arbacia lixula. The sequence continues at coordinate 5,282,233 of OZ022592.1, forward strand.
CAAGGAGTTTCAGTGAAACCCGACGCAGATCACAAGCAGAGAGAATCATATATGTATATGTGAAGGAACATCTCGGGGGAAATCAAGAAAAACCGAGCTGTACACTTTACAATGCAAAGAAGCTAGGCCATTTGAATCACCAATTAGATATTTTACACACGCCGACACTGATTCTGATAACATGAATATATAGATATACAATGTACATGATGGATAGCTTATATCGTTGGACATTCACATGCAATAGAATGTCATTTGAGAGAGAAATAGTTTGCTCAAACATTGCTTTCCTCAATTAAATACAACCACAATTATTCTGCTTCTTATAGAGAATGAATTCCATGTCGTGTTCTTGCATCAATACTGTGCACTTCACATGCTATTACTTGCAACTCAGGCGTGTGTGTGACGGGGATAATGTGTCGAAGAATGATCCATGCCGCCGGTCTCTTACACTAATACATCATGGGACGACTTTCCCTTATATGTGCAGTATTGAGAATTCAACGTGCTTCACATAATCCTTTAATCCTAATACTCACGGGGGTGCATTAGTCCCCCACCACCCGTCATTTATTTGTCGGTACTTCCGAACACCTCAATATTTCGAAACGAACACGATTTTTTTTTTCTGATCCTTTTCGCGCATTTTGATACCAAATTAATGACGATCGGACCTACCGTGCAAATACCAGATTACGTTTACCAAACACATGTGACTGAAATTTCGCTATTTCTCTATATGACTGAGCACAACTATATAGACAAAATCATGCAGGAGATTTCCCATTTTATGTAAATACTTTTCTTATAGGAAGTGTAAATAATTACAACACACACAAAACCACATACACCCACATTCACGCACACTTACACCCAAATCGCAAAATGCGCTTGACGAAAAACAATGAAATACGTAAGAAATAATTACCACAACCTATCCTTTTTTCGGGAATTGATGAGGGATTTTTTAAAGATATCTGTACCAGAAATTGATATTCCTAAGGCTTTATCTAGTGATTTCTTGCATAAATGAGCATACATTATTGAATTAAAAACATAAAGGCACTTTCGTATATTTAGCTATACAACTGGTAGAGTACATAATTCTTGACCCTTATAAAAAAAATGAGGGAATTGGGCGGCCCATGGCCATAATGCCCCCCCCCCCCACACACACACACACACCCTAACATGCTTTGAAATACCCCGGTAGTATTAGGGTTGAGAGAGGTCGTATCATTCTTTGTTCAAAAGTATTCATGCATGCAATCTAACTTTTCGTGAAATAATTCAACGATCATGATTTGCCTTGTGGTCTGTCCTAGCTATCTTATGTTAATATGACTGCTTGATATATTATCTCTCTCTCTCTCTGGGTGCTTTGTCGTGTGACGTAGGCGATCATGGAGTGCCACACAGTTCTCTGTACTGAGCTCTTTGTATCAATTGCATATCATGGTAAACCAGTCAGTCAGGATGCTTATCAACTTAATAATCCTTCTTCCCATGCCCCATACCCCTGGTTCTTTTTCATCAATCCAAACTCTTTCAAGTAAACTTTACACAGTATACAACGTACAAAATCTCAACCTCCAGATTCTTGGCTCACATATCAGTTTCATAATATACATACATGATAATGAAACATTCTTCTTTGTGTGACATAACACATACATCTATGACTTGAGTCATATGTCACAAGTTAGGTAAATACTCGTTCTAGGCATATCTGAATATGATCCGCTATTACGGTGAGCATGTCTATACTGACAGTCCAATGGGTGGATACAAAATACCTTTTGTTCCCCTGCATCAGTTATAAACTTATGCTCAATACCCCAAAGGAGATGCAGTCCGCTGGTTCAATAATGATGTGCGAGTTTCGGCATGTAAACAATTCAGATTGGCGGTTATTTCTGACCAGTCAATACTAAAGCTCGCAGCTTAATCAAGAGAGAGATGTGTCACTGATATTTATATAGGACATGTGTGGAGTTACCCCGGTGTTCCTCTGTGGGAAAGTCCACCCTTCAATGACCTCTCCTTAAGGAGAGATGTAGCGTTGATTAGTTGAGCTACCTCTGCGCGTTCTCTTCAAATCGTTCCAAAGCCCATCCGTTAACATGGTGGTTAATTCATCGTGACCTTCATTTTAGGCAAGATTGTTGCGCTAGCTCAGCGGGCTCTCTCTCTCCCTTACCATTTTGTCAAGTTTCGCAAAAGTCCATCCTATAATGGCATCTCTGGTAGGAGTGATTTCTTGTTCATTTGTCAAGCTGGCTGCGCGGATTAATTATCTCCCTCACTCATCCTTCGTTAAGTCGTGGCAAAGTCCATCCTACAGTCTATAGTGACCACTCCTTTAGGAAGATTTAGCCTAGTGTCCATTTGTTGAGCTCCCTCACTCATTCTACTTTAATTCGGCCTGCTTTGGCGCTTCCTACAGTAGGGTCCCCGCCAACGACGGTATTCCTATGGAATTCTCGCTTTCATTACGATACATTAATGAATCATTATGAATTATGATTCCCCAAGATGTAAATTACTGCTGAGTTTCTCTAACTAGAACGTGCGGCAGCGCTGCAGTGTCAGCTTGCCCATAAAGCCGTAGATGCTCTCCTCCTACTCGTCACTGTGCTTCGCAAAGTGGGGAGTTCTGCAACACTTGACGTCAAGGTCGCTCTCCACATGCTTGCGCCACTGCTCGACCAACTCGTCGTTTTCCTTGGCCATGGCGATCGGGTCATCGCGAAAGAAGAGGTTCAGGGCGGGCGCCTTGACCGTGCGGCCAGTAAAGATCTCATTCACCTGAAGGACAATGCAGAACAGTAGGACCGTTAATAAACTCTGCTTTGTTTCTTTGGAAATTCTTATGGAATTCTCGCTTTCCTTCATACATTAATGAATCATTATGAATTATGATTCCCCAAGATGAAAATTACTGCTGAGTTTATGCCTTGTAAAATGTTAGAAATATGTGGCTTGTTTGAGACCGAGTCGTTGCGAGACTAGACGGGTCATCGTGAATTCGAATGTGTTTTATTTTTTTTTTTCAAGTCTCCTGTAAGTCTCTGTAACTTATCTATGCTGTCCTTGCGACATCTCCACCAATGAGACGGACCTTTAACTTTTACATTACCATTTCCTGAAAACCACATTGGCGAACTACACATCTTCACGCCAATGCTCACGGGAGAGTTCACCCTTCAAGCTCACCTTGACGATGCTATCCATGGTGTGCTTGTTGGTCAGCCAATGGTAGGTCTCTGTAACCCTCTTGGTGACAAACTGCGTAAAGGAGTTGTTGGCGTCCTACGAGTAGATACCCTCGTAGCTATCCCTGGAGAGAATACAACTGTACAGGATCTGAGCAACGATGCGGTAACGCACCGATGCATAGGCCTAACGGCTACTCCGCTCCGCAGACGCACGTGGCTGCTGACGGAGAAGGCATGGACCAGGAGAGGGCGTGTGTCGCCGTCCGTGACATAATCCAGGATCTCCCGCGCGATCTCCTTGGCATTGGCGGGCCAGGCGATGTCGATGGGTCGCGTCATGACACCAGTACATCGAATCTAGAACTAAAAAATATACAAAATTGAAACATGTATTATATCAACATATGACTTTACATAGGAAAATATTAATAGTGACTGATCGGCAATAGCGACGATTAATATAAAGCGGCACAACATGAGTATTGCAGAGATGTAAGTATAAACAATGATTGGTTGATTGATTGACTGATAAGAAATTAACGACACTACTAACACTTGAGTGTCATATAAGTGTCGAACAGTTCATCTAAAAAGATTATACCATTCAAGTTTCCCTAATGTAATTTACAGAATTTGAGAAGGATTATAAATCAGAAATAAATCAATATGTTAACTACTTCCTCGGAATAACTTCCCTACTCTTTATGAAAAGAGAAGCATGTTCTTTAACGTGCCAATGGTGTGACTCTCCTTTACACGGGATCGACGGTTTAAAGTCTCCTCCGAAAGACTAGGCAATTGGAATAAAATACGTTGCCCAAGGGTATACATGTTGTGATTGGGATACGATCAGTTTTCCACTTAAAATTCAAGTGTAAAAATTGATCTTCTTTAGAAAGTTTGTAACACATAATCGCGAAATATCTCTAAATAATGTCTTGAGGTCAGGACAATCAAAAAGTTAATACGAATATTTGCAAGTTCAACACATTCAAGGAGAATGTGTTTAATTGTTAGTGTATAATTACATGACATGCACTGAGGTGGAGTTTCTAGTGCAAATAAGTATGCATGAGTCAAATGAGAATGCCCAATACGAGCACGGGTCAAGTATAAACAATGCAGAAGAAGGTTTACCCGTAAATGCCTCACTGGCTTGATAAATTGGGTACACCTGTGTAAAAAGAGCATGCAGATAAATCATGTAAATAAAATAATTACACCGGGGAGCTAAAGCTGCTAACTTATTTTATTCTATGTTGCGCCAGGTAAAGAGTATTTAGAGAGGATGAATGCTGTTTGTCACATAGTGGGTTTCTTCATAAATAAGATAAATAATTAATAAAAATCGGAACTAATATTTATGTAGTTTCAAAATGAAACTTTAATTAAAAGGAATGCATGAAATAATCAGATTATAATGAAACGCAATAACATACACATATCAATTGAATTGAACAGTGAAATATTGCCTCAATACAATAATCTTTAAATAGGCATGATGATGGATAAACAATCAAATACTTTCCGATTGACTCTGTCTACTAGTCATATATATATCAAAAGTAATGAATGAAATTATGGGTTTACATCAAACTATCTTCGGTACAGATATCAAAACCTGCACATGGCCGGTTGATAATGTTCAGCGCAGTGTGCAGCGTCAATACAACCCGGTTGCCTTGACGACGCGATCGCGATAACGTTGATTTTTGAAGCGCGAGTTCATCGAAAGACCCGCTGTCGAGGTTACACGGTAGGACGTCGATGGCCGAGCTGAGGTGGTTGTAGTTGCGATCCTCGATGCTCGGCGACGTCGATGAAGAAGACCAGGAAACCGAAATGTCACTGCCCGGTCTGGGTGCAAGGGCACGTGATGGCTGAACCCTTGATTACGTCTGAAATACAGTTACACCGAATCATAAATATATATTCAACCCAAGTATAACTTGTACGCTTTAACTTTATATTTTGTAAAGCACACGACATCTTAAAATGACAATAATCACACTATTTGGTTTACCAATTAATAGACTTCGCAAAAAACAAACAAACAAAAAAACAGCAACCGGATATCTCCTCGATATCTCCAATTACCATAATAGCCATTTACTAGCATAATAATGTCCAGTGCTAGAATGATTCATACCTCTGCTTTGTACAATACTTCCATTTAACCAGCAACCATTACTTATGACCGCTTGTTAACAAAATGCGTAAGTTGCATAAACCATTGATTATCAAAACATATAGCCACGCTAAAGTAGTTCTCATTTTCATCCCAATATAAATATATGCCGTAAATACACGGTGGTACCGATTAATGAGAAATACCCAACAATATAGGCTTCCTCAAAGTTCGACATGGCTGACATAAAATGGCCGACTTTTGTTACTTGCCAAAAGAGGGCGTTTATGACATATGACTACTAATTAAACACATTTCAGTTTTTGCTGAAAAATATATACGTTCAGTTTCCGAACTAGAAGAAATCATTCAATTTGAAATGGTAATTTTCGTGTCAGAAATTGTTTGCATTTAAAATGTTCACTTTAGTTGAAAGCACTGATTTTTAGAAAGTCAAACTTTAATCTGAAAGACTTGCCTATACAGAAATTAAACAGTTGTAGAAACCCCCTGCAAACTGGCATGTTTCAGACTTACAGTCATTTTGAAGAATTGAAGATCCTGTTGCCTGCCTCCCGGAGGAATTTGTGTCCATACGACGGCCGTCTGCACTTCCCGCTCATGACAGCAGAAACAGTGGCAGCTAGAGTTGGGGTGGATGCACTCACTCTCATGCAGCAAGTCCCCAGACTTCCCCGACTCTCTCCCGCGCACAAGACTCCTCCCCGTGGGTGACAAAACACGTCAATTACGACAAAATAGCTTCTCACACCACTCCCTCAAACTCATGTACCCTCGGACCCTCGTTCCATCATACCAAAACAAAATCTACCAATCATGTTCTCCCATATGTGTCTCGTCACTTACTATTACATAATACCCTTAGGGCAAAATCAGGCAAACCGAAAAAACGCGGGTAACAATAGATTAGGCACGGCTCCTAGCTGCGAAAAGGATAGACAAAAGAATTAAGAATGCGATGCATCCAGTGCGCCACAGAGCCTAGGTTACCTGTATTATAAAACATATGGTATAAGGGCTTTTAGAAGATGAGTCGAATTAACTCGGCCATGTGGTGTTTAAAGCTATTACAAAAGAAACACATTACTGAGCAACGTGGCTTCCATTGCCAGTCAGTTAACATTTGTAATTTGGCTTACATTTTATTTTGACACTGTTTATAAGTTGATTTTAAAAGAATTACGAAACTAAGCATTCTGAATGTGGGCTGGTAATAAAATCTAGGTTACTGGACCTAAACAACGGGCTGACTTGGAAAGAGTATTTTGTATTTAACTTTCCACATGTGGAATTTTACAGGTTAAAAAGGTATTGTACTGATGAATTTCAGCATTCAATGAAAACATGTGCATGAGATATTAGGTTTGAAAAGTATCTACGCATTAAACAGGCAATTTGCATCGTATTCATATCAAAAACATTAAGCAACGTTCAAACAGGGGTAACGAAGATTCAAGGTAATGAGAACTGGCACATAATACGGAGGATTCTGTTCTGTATAAGCGATGAAGTCTGACTACTTAAGAAGGATGCAACGAACCCCAAAACGCATTGCAATTAGCGATTGAAATCACCATACAACTCCAAAATGTCTTTTTGTTTCCCTTCATTAAACACACGAGTAATCTAAATCATTAATGCACATTTTGGAAGGAATTGCACGTCATTATTCAAATGACTAAATTGCTTCTTTTACATTATATCTGCGAATAGCTTAATGAACAATTTCGAATAATTATTCGATTTATCAAGCAGTTTCAAGCCTTTCTATGTTATAGACGAAGAAAAAGAATAATCGCTGTCATGATAGCAGGCGTTGTATAAAATACACTGGTACACTTCACTAGCCACATTGTGTTTGTAATAATGATAATTGTTCATGAATGATGCCAAAAGCATGACAAAGGTTAGAAAATTGCAACGGGACACATGTGTTTCAATTACAAGACGTTCGTTTAATTCCCTCTTAAACTTGATTATGTTATTTATTTGACGGGAAGCACGGAGAGTGAATTGAATTCACAACGTCACAGATACCCCTGTTATTCATTCTGCAAATGCTTGGCGAACAGTGGACTCATGAATTACAACGTGTTGCGTAGCGTGGGAAATGACACTGCATGAATTATGTTTTCACATTATCATTGGGCCGTTACATTACCAGTCTATTCGGAAATACAACCTGGTGGAAATTAGATTTTTCTTTTTTATTTGTCACCCAAATTTTCATAAACTTCGCATATTGACTATAAGATCTAGTATACATCTAGTACTTTGCAAACTAACATACTTGTTTGCCATCAAAAATTCAATTCAATATTTTGATATCAAGTACAAATCTGTACCGTGAATAAAATTATAAGGCTACAGAAACCGTGGATGATTTATCATACCCTGTTCAACCATCCAACGTTCCGTCTCAAGTCACAGAATTACAAAATTAACCATGCTAGCAGTTCGACAACATTGTCGGGCTACACGACCCCATAGTAGTCAAATTTATCACGTGACACTCGAACAGATGAATCCATATATGCCTTTCCGAAATAGTCACGGGCATGGGTGGACTGGGGGGTTATGACGTTTTTCGAAAAAAAAATAATCCGCCCAGTCTCGTGGGGGTACACGACCGAAAATAGTGGGGGGGGGGGGGGACATTTGATATTGTGTCCCCCCCCCCCTTCGAAATGGTGGTGGTGGGGGGGGGGGGGGTTATGACGTTTTTCGAAAAAAATTCAATCAGACAGAAAATAGTGGGGGGGGGGGGGACATTTGATATTGTGTCCCCCCCCCTTTCCTAATGGTGGGGGGACGCGACCCCCCCCCCCCCCCCGTCCCCCCCGGGATTTCCGCCCATGCATGTAACAAATGAATCATCAACATTTCTTATTTTGAGGTGGAGATGGGGGGGGGGGGGAGGCCTCCATTGCAGTAACGTTAAATCAAGTAACTGTTAATTAAGAGACATCGGTTCTCCTAAGCACTCAACGGGTCCATAGTGTGGCAATGGTGTTTTTGTTGTTTTTATTGTTTTTGGCAATAATTAAAGCATATCAATTGTAGGGGGGGGGGGGGCGTGGGAGGGGCACTAATCTAGTGATTAGTTATCCCTAACGCGAGAACTGTACAGAGAATATCACCTAAATTGTCAATTTCAAAGATTATACCGAACATTTAATATGAAATAACAAGTAATTCCTGGGTAAACTCTCCAGAATCACTACAACATTTTGTGCACCCGCAATTAGTGTTTTATTTGTCACCGAAGGCGTTGTTGTCCATTGGGTTGTGTTCATGTCCTCCGCATGCCTTGCTGTTATAAAGCGCGTTATTAAGCACCCATTACCACTCGACCTTTTACTAGTAAGTGAGAGTGTTATCTCTAATTGGCTGTGTGGTAGCCTAATTAATTTGATTACGTGATAGCTGGCTGTTCATTTACTTTTGATTCCAGTCCAATGACACGTAATGTGTGTCGGAATCGTCTGTTAAAGAGGGGCTGTCCTTTTTGCAGGTAAAAAAAAAAATAAAAAAAAAAAAAAAAAACACGGGGAATGGATTCGAAGAAGAAACTGTGAACGAACCTCTCTAGCTGTCTCTCAATAATATAGCTGGAAAAGGGAAACTGGAATTATATCGTTCGCTAGATTTTGAGAAGGTTTTGGGGCAAGTCGTTCGAAACATATAGCCTAACAGGACACCGCATTGCGCTACAGTCCGCATGGGTCCCCTCCAATGTGCATGCGTTCCATGGGAGCAATTCCCGCATCCCGCACTGACAGGGACAATACGATTCTGAGTGTAGACTATGGCCGGTGCTTTTCAAACGTCAACAAAGATATTTTTTTCACTTTTCCTGAAAATGTTCGTGAAGCCATGACTGTGAGATTTAATACACATTATCGTTAGGGTGAATGCTGATTCCTACCAAGTCATTTGGCATTTACTTTTGCACACGGGACACCCTTTCTTTACCTCTTAATATACTCTTTCCCCTTTCCCCTTTCCTACTGTAGGGTGTTGATGGATGTGAACGCATTTCTTGATTTTGTTTTGTTTTTTATTGTTTTGATTTGTTTCACTGTAAATGTACTATTACCATATACGATACTGCAGGGCCTCGACTATAAAGCACAATTGCGCTTCTCCTAGGTTCATGAACATTATATTATTGCTACTTTGTTTGTATTGTTTGTTCATTTCACTTAATTTGTAAATATGTGCTGTATTTTATAATGGTTGAATAAACTGAACTGAACTGAAACTGAAATTATGCCACAAACAGAATTCCCATAGATCTGCATTTTGTATGGAACTAAAAATGTTTACCTTTACACTACACAAGATATAAGGCTTAAAAAATCCCACTTTTGAAAAATGATAACAAAAAAGTGTTATCCCAAGTCAAGCTGAATTTTAAACACCTTAGATTCAAAGGATATCATATTTTGGGAGGAGCAGGTTTCATCAATTTTCTTTTACTAATCCTTTTCATTTCAACAGCTTCTGCGTGTTGACAATTTGAAGATTAAAGCATAATGTCACCGATATTCCACTTGACAAAAGTCATGAGCAATGAGCATTGAAAAGCATTTTCCGATAATCAAGAGTCAAAATACGAATTGAAAAGTTTGCATGGTCGTTATCTCAACGTGTCATTACTCATGAATTTTCTTCCTGAAGCGAAACAAAATCCTAGTGTGAAAAGACGTGTTATAATGTAAAATCTTCAGTTGCACATAGTCATATACTATCATCATTTTGTGTCTCTGAACATGATATGATAGTAAAGTAATTAACTCTCAATTTGTACATAAATATAATTTTATAATAATTGTATTTATTTGGAATAATTAGTGATTATTGAGAAATAGCAAAAGGGTGGTGTCAGAAGTGGGATTCGAACCCACGCCTCCATTCGGAGACCAGAACACTCGTTCCACTTCAGTGTGTGAAGTGAAGGCAGGAAACCTTGAGTCTGGCGCCTTAGACCGCTCGGCCATCCTGACAGCTATGAGAGACCTCCATGCCCAAAATGATTGGGTTTGATTGTTTATATCGAAAGAAAGCGATTGATATGGTAATCTTAACCTGAACGAATACGTGAGCAGCCGAGTTAGCATTCTGGAAAGAACCTTTTGACTTACGTTTCGGCATAGGCCCCCATGGTCTATAATAGACTGGTTTACTAATAAAGTCAAATTTATGGATGTTTCTTCCCTTGGGGCCTAGTAACGAGTTATTCCATTAACCTATATAATAACAATGGTATTTCAGTACTTGGAATCCACTGTGCATACATTAGTTGTTGCTATGTCGGGCAAACCTCGGGAAAGCTTTCCGGTTTTCAAGAGAAACCTTTGTTAAACTGGTATGCATAAAATTTGAATATGTTAGTAAACCGGTCTGTTGTGATTGGCCTATAAGCCAGTTCGTAATTACAATTTGCGCATGAGCAGATGAAGGTCATAATGACCAAACCAGCTTGTTGGTTTTTAAATCACTGAGATAAGCATCATCATTAATAAGTTATTTTAGAATATGCTTGTTATCCAATTTATAAAAGAACACCAAGGTGTTCAATCATGGGGTATTTGACAACAGGCCAAACGACAACAATTAGTTTACAATAAACAATGTAATAGAAGCTTTCCCAATTGTTCACAGACCGTAGCCTACTATTCTTGTCACCTGTTTTGAGATGGTTCCTTTATTAGAGGTTGAATATCGTAAATTGCTATGTCGGGTAAGCACATTACGTAACATCTCCTTTTGAAATGATATATTAATCAACTGCTTATCCTAATGAAAAAGAGAAAGGTCATAGTGACCAGACTTGCTCCAGAGCTAACTACGAACTGGTGTATTGAAGCAGTTTGAGACTTCATTAAGTTTTCAGGATACCAACTGACATAGGTAAGACAGTTTTGGTTATACATTTCATTAGAATACCACCCCGTGGAGGAGGGGGTAGGGTTAGGGGGGGTTTGGGGGGTCTGAGAATGAGCTGTGCCACCCACAGTGAAATACAGTTTCCAATAATCGAGTGTCAAAATACGAATTGAAAAGTTTGCATGGTCGTTTTTCTTAACATGTCATTCATTACTTATATTTTTCTTCCTGAAGCGAAACAAAAACTGAACGTGGCAAAACGTATTAAGCATGCAAACTCTTAAGTTGCACAAAACATATACTTAAATTTATGTCTGTACACATGATATGACAATAAAGCAATCAACTTTTATTGCATAAATATAATTTTGTAATTAGTGTAGTTATTTAGAATAATTAGTGATTATCAAAAAGTGCAAAAGGGATCGTGTCAGAAGTGGGATTCGAACCCACGCCTCCATTCGGAGACCAGAACACTCGTTCCACTTCAGTGTGCGAAGTGAAGGCATTATACCTTGAGTCTGGCGCCTTAGACCGCTCGGCCATCCTGACAGCTCTTGTAGGCAAGTATTCAACAAAGTTATTATATAACGGTGGAATTGCATGGAATAATCTGCCTCACAGTCTTAAACAAAAGCAAACAAAAATATTCCATCAAGAAACATATTTTGACTTACTTACTTCAGAAAGAGTCATTGTATTCAGATCTACATGTACCTGCAAATTCCATTCTGATGTGTTAACCACAGGATTCTTCTTTATGTTCGTCTTTGTTAATTGGAGTAAAGTTAATTACCATATTTCATTAGATGAATGTAGATTGGTAAGCAAATGATAAACGTTGGTGAAGGTGATGGGACGAACTATCACTTCCGAGGCGATCTGGATGTAGCTATCTTTCCGAAGCGCAGCTGAGGAAAGATAACGTATACATTCAGATCGCAGAGGAAGCGATAGTTCGTGTCATTGCCTGGAACCAATAGTTGATTATTTGATTTCTATTCCACATCTGAAACCAACTACAGTGTATCTATACCAAAAGTGAAAATTTGACGTAAAAAAGTAGTGTTTACTTCTCTACCTAAACCCCATCCGCTGCCATGGGGAACACGCGTATAGGACGCGCGTTAGGACACGTTAGTATAGGAGTTACTGATAGTCCGAGTGTAACGCACTTTCATGTCGCGCGTACTCAAAATTTTTATCACGCGTTAGGACTGCGAGGAGTGAAGAGATCAGCGAAACCATAAAGTACTATCACCTAGAGTGTAACGAACTTTTCTTCTCAGGTGATCAGATGGGCAAAACTACGCTTTATCACGTGATCAACTTTTGACCAATCATATAGCAGCATTCTTAGCATTTGGAATATAATATTATGTATCTCCACTAGAAGCAAATGTCTTCAATAGGTACCATAATCATATATATGTTCTTGTTTCGTTGTAGATATCGTATAAAGACATCCATATAGCATTTTTGTATTACTTTTTTTAATTAAAAGTTGAACTATCTAGTCAACAAAGATGCTGAACAAAAATAATGTCTTGCAAAATATGAGGGCCAGACTCGACTAGCACTCGTGCTATTTTTGGTCCTTATTTGCAACGCCTATACACGATTGTGAAAGTCCATCGATACTCAAATATCTATAATCATTTTTGTGTTATATTGTAAGTATTCATATTTTCGTACAAATACTTATGTTGTTAATGTTGTTAATAAAACCATCATATCATGTCATCATATCACAGCAGTGTGTTCCAATGGATCTGCTTACAATGGGGTGATGAGAAGGAATATGCAAATATTTTGACTTGAATACATCATAAAAGTTAATAATTGATTTGCTTAAAATAATCTTTATATACTTTGAGAAAACGTGTGAAGAAATTAGTCAATTTTATAATAATATTACCTTAAATAGTATTTGAAATGACTTATAGCAAGCCATACAGTAGCATTGCCACGACTACTAACATTGTCTAGATAGAATACCGAAGCATGACGTCATATGGGCATGCTGTGAAGACAATTGGCTCTATGCTTTGTGGGTTTCTAGCGGGGACTCTCATTGGGAGTGCCCGACACTAGCCCACTATAGACAATGTCGGTCCAGTCAAAGTCTAACTTGGGTGATTTTGTTTAGAACCAGAAAACTGGCGTAACAATGGACATGACGACAGCATCTAGATAAGAGATGACACATTCTAATATATTGAAGGAAGTGAGGTACATGTACATGCTGGGATGGTTTGCGTTCTGTATAGGTAAATGTTTACTGACTTTTATCATTCAAATGCCGATACTAATACCAATGAGAATAATAATGGTGGCATTGATAATAATGATAATAATAATGACGAATTAATTGCGTTAATCATTTTTTGTTTGTTATTTACGTTCATTGTATCTGAACCGTATGCATGTTATTTTTTTGTGGAAACAAATGAATTGAATTGAATTGCATTGATAATATCAATGATGAAGATAATGATGATGATGATGATGATGATGATGATGATGATGATAATGATAGTGAGGAATACAAATTTAGGTTCAGGGGTATTTTGGATTTAAAAAATATGTACTTCAGGTAAGTTAATGTAACAAAATTGCTGATCGTAAATAAAAACGGCAACCTTTCAGAAATAAAAGGCTTGCTATATTCTTTATGTTCTCTATGTTTCACCGGAAAGAAACATAATATGCGATTTCCTGTAATAAATTTGAAATATATCATTGCTTGTATCTCATATTCCTCAAAACATGAAGATCGCGGTACTGTATATTTATTCATTGTCTGTTGTAGAAAGTCGCCGTGATATCAAGAACATGATAGGAACATATTATATGTTACACTAGTGTTAGTTAGGATCGCTGAGTGGAGAAAAGATTGTTCAAGTATTAATCGTGAAATGCGTGTGAGTGTGCGTGTGTGTGAGTGTGTGTGTGTATCTGTGTGTGTGCGTGTGTGTGTGTGTGTGTGTGTGTGTGTGTGTGTTTGTCTGCGTATTTATGACCTGAGTTTGTATATTGAATGAAAAATGTTATACATGTATCATTTGGGAGGGATGAAAATTTACTTAAATTATATACATACAAAAAGTGTTTACGTGTGCGTGGGGGGTGGGGGGGGGGGGGTGGGCTCTTCATGAAATCTACATGCGAACTCATCCGTCCCTTTTATGCCCGTCCTGGCTGTTGGGCATTTTCAGTTCTAGTTTATATTATTTATCAAGTAAACATAAAATCGAACATGAACAAAATGTTGTTTTTTCACATATCAATGTTTACTGCCATGCGAGATGGTACCAGCATGAAAGAGGCAAATCCTTGATAACTGTCCATAAATGTATGTGAAAGCATGCAATCAAAATAAGCCCAAACCACCAAGGACCCACACCAAAGATGAATTTCTACTTTTGATGATGTCACAGGGGGAATCTTGAGTTGGAGGATATTTTGGAGGCGGGGCTTAACAGTGCTGAGAAAAAATTATTTTGAAATATAGGACACACATTTTCATTGAACAGTTAGTGATTTTATTATGTACATATTATGTTGCATCAACATAAGTCGACATATATACATTTTGATGACAGGGGACCTTTAACTGCATTCGCGCACTGACCAGATTGATCAAGCCACGGGTCAATTGAATAATCCGGGCAAATGACAGAGTGGGACGTGAGCTGTAGATTAACTTGACATTTTTGCCTTTAAAATTTGCCCACTCATGCCTGACTAATTGGATTAATGTGATTTTCTCACAGAAGTTAGTCAATAAGTTAAAGAATCATCGTGCCAAAAACCTCTTTGATAAGAAGCTTATATGCACTTTTGCTTGGGGGGGGGGGGGGAATTCACTTTTTTTTTGTTGTGTTTAGACAATGGATGTGTGCATGTGCGTGTGCGTGCGTGCGTGCGTGTGTGTGTGTGTGTGTGTGTGTGTGTGTGTGTGTGTGTGTGTGTGTGTGAGAGTATGTTCACTTCACATGTGTGTATGTGTTCCACGCTTTAGATGACAGTAATTTGAATGATTTACCGATCGGCAAGACAGAAAGAGTTCTTGAATATGCGATGTGCATTTCCCGTACCTATGCTGTGTGCTGTATGATTTCATAAAGTTTTCTTATTTGTTTTCAATTAAAAAAAAATATCTTTTTCAGAGAGGGATGGCCGGGCTACAGTTGTGTGTAAAAAATGTGTTTCTTATATTAAATGCACAGGTAAATGATGCATATCCTTTTGAGAAAACTGACATTTTAAACAAATAGGCAACATAATGGGAGAGCATATAATTCATTCTTCCTTTTCTTTGTTCTCGGTCTTTTCTTTCTTCCACGCACCTTTCACATCTTTTTTTTTTTCGTTTTCTTTCTTTTTCATTTCCGCTCGTAGCTGAAGAAAGACCTAAAGGCCTCCTATACAACTTCATTTAGATAAACCGTAGGCCTACTCCCGAAAGGTCATTTATGTGCTATAATCCTCCTTCATCTTGTCGTAATAAATAGTGAGTCATGATTAATGTTGCCGATCTAGCATCTTCTTCAGTATGCTAATGAATGTTCACGATCTGTAGACATGTATGTACATTGGGAGTGAATCACCGTGTCAGGCGTGAATGGAAAAATGTGATACACACGTGTGTGTCGTCCGACTACTATGCGGTCAAAGGTCTATCATCCTAATGAATATTCATAATCTACTGAACCTCGTAAATACTGTTCGATTTTTCAAAAAAAATTACCAACTTACTCAAATATCTAACGCATAAAGTATATGAAAATAAAAGAAAATTAGTGTTTTAAATTATTTTTTATATGTTTCATTGCATTTTCTACAGAAAGAAATATAGAAATTGACAATTACTGTTCAACGATTGGCAACAATCCTCGTTTTTGGCCGAGCCCACTTTTAATCGCTGATGAGCAATCTTCGCTGTCAACGACAACGTTAAAAGTATCATGTTTTGCTGATATTATCTTAAACTCTATATTTATGGACACATTGAAAACATAGATAGTGTAGCTCCGGTTGATAGGTTCCTATGAGTAGTATTTCACGAGGTTATTTCGACGAGAAAGACCGAAGAACATCATCCATTTTTTGCCGGTAAGTGTTGACTGTATCCAGGCTAGGCCGCGGTGAGTCCCCGGTTTTGCATACAGCTGTGAATAGCGGTACGGGTTTTGAATGGAGAATGTGTGTGATGCATGCATGCTGAGCGTGCTGTGCCGTTGCTTAGCCGCCCGGGCGCGGGCTCGGACGGGCTGGACCCGTTGTTATAGCCCAAGCCTCCAAGGTCACACGGCCCCCACTTGCCATAGCTCAGCTGAGCTCAGGCAGCACTCGGCCCATGGCGTGTTGGTCCTACAACATGCTAACCTATTATTTTTAGGGTAAGCATGGGAAGGGAAGAAGCGGCAGTTTCAAACCGCAGTGTATTTTGTCCAGTTCAGCATGAAACCCGATAAGCTAAGGGCCGGATTCTGGAAGGCAAAGCATGGTGTTTCATGCTGAAGTTGAAGTGGACAAAATAAACTGCGGTTTGAAACTGCGGCTCCTTCCCTTTGGCCTTTCTTCCCTCTCCCTTTCCCTATGCCAGTTACTTTGAGCTGTAGACTAGTACATCTTCGTTATCTACATCTAATCTATGCCAAAACCAGTCAATCAGAATTCAGTGATACAGGCAGGTTTATTTCACAATCAGAGTCACATACACTGTATGTGTTGCCGTTGCAAAATATGCAAGTCATACGGCAATACAGATATTGAGCACATCGACAGGTTGTGTACAACAGATAGCGGAGCGTGGTCGCTAGCGGTCGTGTACATTTTTGCTTATTACATGATGTCATCCAGCCACTGCCGAGAGCCAATTTATGAATGAAAATATAGTAAGCATGCGCAGTTCAAGCCTTCTATATCCCCACACAGTATTCCACCAAAACAAGTGTGAAATTCTCTATCACCGCGTACCAAAATCGACCTAGAATTTAACTTTCCTATATTTTATATGAAATTTGAAAGGTATTAGAGGATCTATTTTCTCACCGATACCGCACAGGTAAGCGAATTTAGATTGCTTCTTGCTTTTCCGTCAAAATCATACGAATTAGCGTCACCCCCGCATCGTGTTTGTTGGAATTTGTAGAGTCTATCGCAACGTGCACAAAGTCAATTGGCTTCCGGGTTTCGAAGCGTCACGTAATATGCATGAAATTGCAGAGTTTCAATAATTTTCGATCGATACCGAAGCGGTCCGATCACGAACCAAGACCATTTCCTGCGTATACAACGTGATCGGATATCGTTATCGCTATCGATACTTCCACACGCAGTCCGAAGGCAACCACGTGGTTATGACGTGATCTGCGCGATTGCACAATCAGCGGTCTCCGAATCGCTGTGCGCAGACGATCTATCCGTTGTACACAGTCTATGGACAATAGTTCGTTGTGTTGAGGTAGTTCTAAAGTGTGAAAATAATTAAAAGCATGTAGATTGTACATGATCTACTGTACATGTTCCATCACATAGGCACAGCTTGCGAATTCTAGTTCTGACTGTATTTCCTATCCTATGAAAAGGAACTCCCAGGTTTTATGGCAAACATTATTGCCCATGATTTGTTCACACTCACAGTGACAACTCATATTGCTGTCCCACTGTTGCGTACTGTTGATTGGGTATGCCGTTTCAACTGCTTGAACATATTTGAAATGAGTATATACTTCATTCACGTGCACAGGTGGATTACATTAGTAGTCAGACCTGCCATGCAAGGAAAATGATGGCGAGCACTCAGGAGGGTCCCGCTTTGCTTCGGCTCTTGAAAACGTATCATGTCACAAAATTTGGGTTTCCGAATTGTAACATTGGGGATACTTCACCCTGCAGATAAATAGGTTTCAATAAAAGCAGAAACATAAAAAGATATGAAAATAGGTCAAAGGAGATGCTCCCCCATATGTTGTGTACAATATAAATTGCTCTTTTTCTGTTTTTGACAACAGAATTTTTTTTTTCATACAGATGTACATGTGTTAAAACATATTGCTGATGATGTATCAAATGCACAGGTACAATGACAACGATGCATATTTTTTTGAGAAAATGCACTTTTTCAAAAAAAAAAATTGTCCACAACATACATGTATGGGAGAGCACTCAAACATGATGTCACAAAATCAAAACTGTAAAAGATCATCACTTTCTAATCCTTTGGCGGATGAAACCTTCACTAATATGATGTTTTTTTCATTTGTCTGATTTTATTGAAACCAACTTAATTTCATCACCTGCTTGGGAACTCGAGTGAAACCTGAAACTTGTACCGTCTGTAAAAGCAATAATGAGCAACACTAAGAGCGATACTCTCCAAAAGAAACAACCAGATAGCAGGACCAGTTGTCGGACACAAATGTATATATTCCCGTGTAACAAGGACACCATCTACTTTTTACTCCCCCCCCCCCATCCCCCCATTCCCCCATCTTCCACCTTGTTTTCTTGTTACAGTGTATATAACTGTGAGCAACACCATGAACAATCTTTTCCAAATAAACAACACAAAGAACAATACTTTCCATATAAACAAGATGGCAGCACTGTAATGTCAGATGTTGGTTACACATGACAAGGAAAGTGCCTGTGTCTTACCTCCCCCTCCCTCTCCATCAGCAAGTGTACTTTAACTCTGAGCAACACCAACAACAATCTCCAAAACAAACAACCAGATACTGTATAAGCTGTTATTTTCGCGAGGGTTTTATTTTCGCGAATTTCGCGAATGAACGAGCAAACGCGAATTTAACAACGCGCGAAAATATTCTCATATCAACTTGCAACATTACGAGATTATACTAAGTACTAACACGCATGGCGAACAAATGCAGCAGCATAGTACGTGAACGCGAATTTAACAACACGCGAATATGTGGCAGAAGCCGCCATTCGCGAAAATATATGTACGCGAAAATAACAGCTTATACAGTAGTAGCGCTGTAAGATGATATTTACACATTACGAGGAACGCGCCTACATGTACGTCTTACCCCCCCCCCCCCCCCCTCCATGCCTACCCATCTCCCATCAAGTGTACTTCAGTGTCAGCTTCAATACTGCTGATCTATTGGAATCAATTATTAACTCTTAGTGTGCTACACAACTATATATATACCCTTCTGTCAGACAAAATGATTTACTGTACATCCCTCAAAAAAAAATTTCAATTTAAATGTGGTAATGAGTTATTAATCCCCTATGATTTTTATTTAAGCTTGATTAACTATTTAAATTAGCCAGGATAGCATGTTATGGAGCTATTTGTTTTAAAGCCTGAGCATATATCACAAAAAACAAATGATTTGAAGGAAAAACAATTTTCACAGCCTTGGCTCTGCGTTAACTATTGGGCTGTGCTTTGCATTTCGGGAGCTAAATTTAACATCAAAATTTCTTCTCCTGCTACCACTACCAAACTTTTGTTGCTATCTTGAAAATATGAAGTGAACTGTTCCTTGTGATAATACAAATGCAGTATTTTACAAAATGTACTTTTAAATGCAAGGGTTTTGTCACAGTTACATGTACAGTTGAAACCATAAGTTTACATACACCCAGGAAATTGAAGGAAAAGTTGACACTTGCCAAACATCATGAAATTTCCTGTATCTTATAAAATATTTGTGCTATCATGATGAATTTGATTTCAGACAAATGAGTATGTCATGCCCTTTCATCACATTGATTTGCTCTCAGGAGCTGAAAAATATTGAGCTGTCATTTTCCCCCAGAAATAGTGATCCATCTGTGTACCATGTTTAATGAAAATTGCATCCTTGGATCTGGATTTATTGTGAAAAACATCATTTTTTTTGCAATTTTTCACAAAAATAATTTACCTGTGATCTCTGACCTTTCAGAAATTTACCAAAAATGTCACCAGTCTGACCCCAAGTAATGATCCATCTTTATACCATGTTTAATGAGAATTGCATCCTTGGATTTGGATTTAATGTGAAAAAGGTCAATTTGGGGCAATTTTTTACAAAGTTCATTGACCTTTGACCTTTGACCTCAATCAGATTTGACCCCAATTTTACACACTTCATTAGTTTTATGCAATACACATATGTACCAAGTTGGAAGCAAATCTGGTTAACGGTTCTCAAGACATTGCCTAAACGGATTCGGGACGGACGGACGGACGGACGTACGAACGGATGGACCCGAAACAAACCCCAAAACATAATGCCTCTGGCCACTTCGTGGCGGAGGCATTAAAAGATGCTTTCTTTGTTCTGTATGGTTCCGTTCAAAAACAGAAGAAAAATTTGAAAAAACAGACCTGACCAAGTTTTAGAAAGATTAGGCATACATGTACCAATAGGAAATGAATTTGTGAAAATGGTGGTAACGAGTACTTATTTCTTATCTTATCATTAACCTGTGTAGGTACTCCATCCGTCAGCATTGACGTACTGACTGTACAGCATTCCTATTGTCCTGGTGTACAGTGTCAATACCCAGAGAATCTCTTGTCTATCTTGCAATTGCAGATCACGATGAAAGGGCTAGTGTATCAAATATGTAACACAAATAAATTCTGTATGATATCTCCAACATTTTTCTGACATTTTTTGTTGGCCTGTTTCTTGATTTTACTGCTATTGTTAAATTTAACTTTTTATCTGGGTTTCGTGCCCTTTAGGTTTATTCTATAAATCAAACATGTCAATTATAATAATTTAATTGTATGTTAAATGATAAGTCATGAGAACAAAAACAACTGTATTGTTATTAATTTTACAATCACATTGAGATTGTCCTACAGTAAGCTGTGTACAGTTACATCATACAATCATACATACTGTACAGTGTACATGCATATAAAAATCTGGATATTTAGCAGCTTGATAAAGCTTAATTAAAGACAGCCAGTCCCTTTTTCAGATCACCACAAAACCGTCGAAACATTGGCAAAACATATAGAGAAGTGTCAGCAAGCTCTATATTCACAATTTGAAACTGATACGTAATGTAAAATTCAAATAATGCACGTAAACAACGTCTGATTAATAGTCTTTACCCCAGGCTCTTAGCAGCTTGTGTTGAAATATCTGCTTTATTGATTAATCTGTTAATTAAATTATAAAACGCATTATGAAAAAAATTGTTCTTCAGAAGGAATCATCTCCAAAGTTTGGTAGTTACTCATAAAATTAGGATTTCACACACGCATAATAACCACATAGATACTGTAACAAAGACTAATACTTTTTTCGTGGTACGAAAAAAGTCGGTTTGAAATTTAACGGCTGAAATTTTTTACATATACAAAAAGCTTCAACATGCTATATTCTTAGAAATGGTCTTGAATCACACTTTCTTCAATTTACGATCGTGATAGATGATTTCAAATTTTAAGCTTGCAAAAGGGACTGACAATCTTTAAAGACAGCCCGTCCCTTTTTCAGATCATCACAAAACCATCGAAACACTGGCAAAACATTTAGAGAAGTGTTAGCAAGCTGTATATTCATAATTTGAAACTGATACGTAGTGTAAATTCAAATAATGCATTTAAACAACGTCTGATTAATAGTCTTTACCTCAGGCTGTTAGCAGTTTGTGTTGAAATATATGCTTTATTGATTAATCTGTTAATAAAATCATAAAAAGCATTATGAAAAAATATGTTCTATAGAAGGAATCATCTCCAAAGTTTGGTAATTACTCATAAAATTAGGATTTCACACATGCATAATAACCACACAGATACTGTAACAAAGACTAATACTTTTTTCGTAGTACGAAAAAAGTCGGTTAGAAATTTAACGGCTGAAATTGTTACATATAGAGAAAGCTTCAACATGCTGTATTCTTAGAAATGGTCTTGAATCACACTTTCTTCAATTTATGATCGTGAAAGACGATTTCAAATTTTAAGCTTGCAAAAGGCCGGGCAATCTTTAAGCAACAAAACCTTTAATATGCTACTTGGTCATTATTTTGTAATTAGGTTTGCTCACCTTTACACTAATTTGGAGTCTAGTTTTGTTTTGTCTGTTCCTTGCTCTGAGTGGTAGTATCTTACGGTATCTGACAGATTTATTTTTAATTAAGAATTGTTGATACAGTTTCGGAACAAAATCTTAAATAGTACTTTGTAATTATTTTGTAATTAGGGTTGTTTACCTTTGCGCTAATTTGGAGTCTATTTCCATTTTGTCTGTGAGTACTACTATCTTATGCTATCTGACAGATTTATTCTTAATTTAGATTTATTGACAGACTCTCCCTAAATCCTCTTGATAAAGGACCCAAAATAGCTCTATTTCTTCTATTTTTGGATGTGGGATATACACTGTAGATAGAATCCGCATCTAAGAAATCTATAAACAGATTATTGTTATCTTTCCTGCTATATTTGTCACAATCTGTGGTGAGTGCTTAGGAATTAATTGATTATACAATTCCGGTAAGTCTCTAAGGAAGAAGTAGAAATCTTGAGAGTTTAATCCCATGGACAAACTATCAACTTCGAGTTTAAGAAGTCTGGTTTGATAAGCAGAGCAGCTTTCTTCAAATATATGCAGTGTGGCATGAGATTAGGAGCTAGTGATTTTGTTAAAGTAATCAGCAAATATGGACGGCTGTGATTGGTTAGTTCAGCAGATCGGAAGTACACTTATGACGCTTTAACCAATCAAATTCAATAGCACTTCCAGGAAGATCTGACGTACGCAAGTGGGCGCTTCGGTTGCCATGGATTCTTATAAAGACCACAAGTTAATCCGCGTATCAAGTCCTGGGTCAATATTATGAGGCTAAAGGCGGGGTGGGCAATTGCATAAATACTCCAGGACAGCACGGCATCAAATTAAACCAGTTTCAACCCTCAACTTGGACAGACCACTACATAACTCGACAGCATCCATTTACCTGCCACAAACTAGCAATCTCACTTTGATGATTTGACACCAGCTATCTAGCCGACTCTTCTCAAACTTCTTACTGTGCAAGACGTTTGTGTCTATATCGCATATCTCGACTGCTGTGTTTAGTGGTTTCATTTTTGTCTGTGGATTTTTAAAAAGCCGCAATCAAGATGCCCTGCTTCAACGATAACGGGCCCATCTGCGCCCCGCTCGATGACGAGCACCCAACAGGGGTGGTCGCATCCCCTGAAGATTTTTCTATGGTAAGCCTTCTTTGCAAAATTTGCTAACCCGCTCTGTGCTAAAGAAATGCCACAGTATTGCAATCTGTGCCGATTACTGGTGCCGAAATATAATAGTGGTACTTTATATATGGAGTTGTTGTTGGTGATTGAGTCAGTGTTTTCATTCAAATGCAAGCAAGCATGTCTTGTTTGTATTGTGGGGGGTGAATTACCCTTATCCCCCCACTCTCTCTTTCTCTTTCTCTCTCTTCCTCTCTTCCTCTCTATCTTTATCCCTTTCTCTCTCTTGTGGACCATTTTCACTGTAGCGTATGCCATGATTTTCTCTCTTTCACATCCTGGTGCATACTGTACACCAGTTGCTAATCCATCATTTATATCTGCTGGTTCAATTCAGGCAAGTCTTTGCAAGAGGCATGTTTATTGCACTTTAATGGAGGTGTATACAGTAGGGGAAAAAAGACATTTTGTTAGCTTTGTAATCTTTAAAGGGCATATACTGTACTGGGAAGGCAAACAAGCCTTTAAAAGGTAATTGTTAGCAATCTTCTTCCAATGGTCTTAAATTCATGTATTGTCCATTTTAGAAGCTTGCTGAAAGTTATTTGCCCTGAAATGATCTACATATGGAGTAATGAGTGATTCAACCACAAATCCTTACAATGTTCGGCCCGAACATGTTGAGGATTTAATCATTAATTAATTACTCCAAATGTGGATCATTTGAGGGCAAATAACTTTCAGCAAGCTTCTAAAATGGACAATACATGAATTTAAGACCATTGGCAAGAAGATTGCTAACAATTACCTTTTGAAGGCTTGTTTGCCTTCCCAGTTATGTATATGCCCTTTAATAAAATGGTAACGAGCATAAGGATACTAATTTGCTTTTCAATATATGCATTGTGTTGTGATGACGGCCCTGAGAATATGCTGGTACAGTGTACACGTCTGTTGGTGTGGTGTTTGATATTGTCGTATTATACCTTACACATATACTGTACATGTCTCACACATCAAAAAGCTTTTTTGTGAAGGTGATACATGTACGTACACTACAGCTCAAAGGAATTGGCATAGGGAAAGGGAAAGGGAAGAAAGGGAAGGAGCCGCAGATTTAAACTGTGGCATATTTTGTCCAGTTCAGCGTGACTCACAATGCTTTAGCCTAAAAAGCATCATGTTTCATGCTGAACTGGACAAAATATACCGCGGTTTAAAACTGCGGCTCCTTCCCTTTCTTCCCTTTCCCTTTCCCTATGCCAATTCCTTTGAGCTGTAGTGTAGCTAAGCCATGCCCACCAAAACTCCACCAGTGTCCTATTGCCTAAACTTACCATTAATGGTAACTCTGCCATCAGTGGTTACTCTTTTTTTCTTTGCTTTCTTTCGAACAGATTGATCAATCAATCTTACTACTGTGGAGACTTCCAGCAAAACAAAGAGTATCATACTGTATGTTCTTCTTTTCCCTTTGTTCTTCTCAACAGCACTCCCAAAAGTTGCAAAATCCCACCACTAGAATATATCCTCCCACTCCATTGACAACTGCATCAATGAATGGATGAATGACTTTTTGTCTTAGAGATTGATCATTCAATCGCACTACTTCATGTTCATGTATAGAGAGTTATAGAAAAGCTAAGAAGTATTTATTTTTGCCCTTTGTTCTCTCCTACAGCACTCGCAGAAGTTACAGAATCCCACCGCTGCCACCAGCAGAATGGCTTACCACTCCATCGCCGACTTCTACGCGGGCAAGACCGTGATGATGACGGGGGCGACCGGCTTCATCGGCAAGGTGACGCTGGAGAAACTCCTCCGCTCCTGCCCCAACATTCACAAGGTCTTCCTGCTCATGCGACCGAAGTCGGGACAGAAAGCGGCATCCCGCATCGACGAGATCGTAAACAGCATGGTAAGATTGCCCTGTTTTCCACCTTTTTTGGGTCAATTTTTTTTGTTTTCACGTACTACGCCTAGAGAACCTCATTGGTTTACTACACATTATCTCCATAGCAATAGTAATGAAAGAGTAGCCCGTACTTTCCATAAGATTGCCCTTTTTACTCTACCCCCCTTCCAACCCCCCTGACATTACCAAGCCTAGAATACCTTGTTTGTTTACTGCACATCTTCATGCCAGTGGTAATGAGAGAGTCAACCCCTACATTACCAGGCCTGTAAAACTCCTTTGGCTTTCTATACGTCTTTGTACCAATGGTAATGAATGAATAACACTTGCATTACCAAGCCTAGAAACCTCCATATGTTTACTACACATCTTCATGCCAATGGTAAGAAGAGAGTCTACCCGTACATTACCAGACCTGTAAAACTCCATTGGCTTACTACACATCTTCATAGCAATGGTAACGAGAGATCTAAACATTACATTACTAAGCCTAAAAAGCCCCATTAGTTTACTACACATTGCCAATGGTAACAAGAGGATAAAGGGGTAGAAAATCAGTTACCCATCATTACCCAATCTTAATTAAAAAAACAACTTATCACAACTTGTACTGGAAATATCAAACAACATGGGACGAGGGAAAAAAGAAGAAAATGAAAAGTGACTTCTAGTAGCAGTACTAGTATCATGTAGTGTCAGGCTGTCAGCTGTTTTTTTTTTTACTTCAATACTGTCTTAATATTAAAAAAAGAACACCAGTACATGTAGGTTAACTTGCACTCGAGCTATTATGATAGGTACAATGTACATGTGGACAGCGACTGTGCAAAGTCTAAAGATTGTCCATATATTTCTATCGTACTGTCAGTGCTGTTCAAACACTAAGTACTTTCTGAGGTCATTATAGGCAATAAACCGCGCATGTCTGTGATTGGTGATTTTTTTTTGTATTGTGTAATGTCTACAAGCAGTCTAGACTGTAAGTCAATGAGAGTAAAGACTTTATACATAATGTAGCTGGTCACAAGGACACTTTCTCAAATCAACCTTGATTTTTTTTTTATGAGTTTAGCTCATTATTGTACGTTGGTAGGCGGTTAGGTACGCTTTTGTACCAAATGCCCTTGCACAGATATTACTTATGCGATGAAAACACAAACAATGCAAGCTATGGTAGCTCCTAACACTATGCTTTGCAAGAAGAAAGAAAGAAACTTTATGTCATACGTCTTTGCAGCTTTTCGACAAGGTCCGACAAGTCAACCCCGACTTCAAGTCAAAACTGGTAGCGATTGAGAGCGACCTGACAGAACCGGACCTTGCCCTCAGCGAAGAGGCCGTCAAGATGCTCCACGAGGAGACCCAATTAGTTTTCCATATCGCCGCCACCGTCCGATTTGACGAGAAACTATCGTAAGTGCTTTGATCCGAAGATGGGTAAATGTAAAATTTGTGCCATTAGCTAGTCTTTTGATTTGATCTGGGGGGCATTTCATCAAAGGACTTGTCGGATGTTTTATCCGACAAACTGTTATAAGCTAGTGAAATGCTTGCATCTTATTGGCCGAGAGCAAACTTGTCGGATAAAATATCCGACAAGTCCTTTGATGAAATGCCCCCCTGTTTCTACCTTCCCTCCTTCTCATTTCTCTCCATCCCCCTCTCTCTTCCTCTCTTCCTCTCTGTTCTTCTCCCTTTCATTTTGCTGTTTATCTCTCTCACACACATTCATACCCACACATGCTTTTGATATTACTCATAGTGTACTATGCATTCACAATCTAGACTCATACAGGATGTTTTAATGGAACATTTGAGATATCTTCTGAATACTCAAATTTTCACTGTAGAACATCCTATCACATTGGTACCTAAAGGAGTACTCATGAGTTTTAATAGTATTTCTACCTTATGATATCCGTTTCCAAGTCGCTTTACATTGGTAACGTTCTTTGATTCTTTCATCAAATGACAAGTCGTTATCAATTAGGATTGCATTCCAAGGTGAAGAAGTGTTTGTATCTTATCATAACGACGTTTTAGTCAAACACTTGATATTGAGAGAGGTGGTGTGACCTAATCATACGATGAACTCGATATTGTCAATGATGTACCTACATGTTCAGGTGACATGCTTACAGTCTGTGACATACCTACAGGTAATGATGTACTTAACTTGGTGCACATGGACTTAACTTGGTACAAGTACATGCGCTTTGTCAAATTCTACTTGATGTTGAGAGAGAGAGAGGTAGTGTGACTTATCACTTAATAATACAGTACAAATCGATGACATCTACCTTCAGGTACATTCTTTTGGACATGTATGCTCATTATGAAGTGATTGATAGAGAAGGGGAGGGAGATGGGGGAGAGAAGGAGAGAAAAGAAAGGAAAGAGGGGAAGAAAAATAGAAACAGGAAGAGAAACAGATATCATAGAACTACATGTAACTTACTTGTACCAGTACCATACCTCCCCCCCCCCCCCCCCCCCCACACACACACACAGGTCATAGAACTGGGTCAAATAATTACACAACTTTATCTACGCACACATATACAATACCTTACTCAAGCCTACCAAGCTCCCCCCCCCCCCCAACCATCCCTTCACACACACATTCATACTCATGTGTGTGTGTATGTGTGTGTGTGTGTGTCCCAGTAGTGGTATCGACAGTGTAA
This sequence comes from Arbacia lixula, assembly GCA_963669155.1. Classification (NCBI taxonomy): domain Eukaryota; kingdom Metazoa; phylum Echinodermata; class Echinoidea; order Arbacioida; family Arbaciidae; genus Arbacia; species Arbacia lixula. The sequence continues at coordinate 5,310,293 of OZ022592.1, forward strand.
AGCACATGGAGAGCCACTGGAATCTCACACCTGAATCATCTGCATATTTACTTTAGCATTTAAGTCCACTAAGTAACTATCCACACTCCTTATCTCTCTGTCAATCATTAAACAAGTCTGAACGCTGTAGCGCAGAAAGGTATGGTACTGCAACTCTGTGACCTTGTCATTAATGAGAACGTTCAACATGTAAGCCAAAAGTAAAGTAAATAAGATTAGACATGAGACGGAATATAAATTCTGCATCTGACTAATTGACTGGAGTAGCCATTTTAATCTGAGTTGCATAATACGAGAGTACGAGAGCTCTGTTATAAAGGAGACGGGAAAAATGTGCATATGCAGCAACTGCAAGGCAAGGAAGATAGTACTGTACATCAAGGTGACCTTGTTTTTTTTAAAAGACTAGGATATCAAGCCTATATGTATGTGAGATGGGTATCACACAAGAAAACCAGTCCCAGATCCAGTGCTATCTTTAACAACTATTGGACATTAATGAATTGAGTGATGTATTAGTGGCACAGTGTGAGATGGGTATCACACAAGAAAACCAGTCCCAGATCCAGTGCTATCTTTAACAGCTATTGAGCATTTATGAATTGAGTGATGTATTAGTGGCACATGTCATACCACTAAAAACCTCCCATCTCCTTCCTTCTCTCCACTTTTTCTCTGTTTGCTTTTCTTTTCTTTACCTCCTCCGCATTTCTTGCTATAAATACAATTATTACAACAGGTGCATTATTTGCAGTATAAGCTTGAGATGATACCATGTCGTAATATTCACTCAAGCAGACAGAAATTATTTTAGTATTTGAATGAAGTAGTTATCGTCCATTCATGGAAAATATCTTTGCCCACAAAAACAACCTCTCTTATGTGAGCTCGTACAGTATGTAGCTCGATACAAAATGAGATAACAAAACATGCAGGAGTTATTTTTTTTACACCACACAAAGGAATCATGTGAGAAAATACTTAAAATATAGATCAGTGTATTTTCAATCATTCAGGTAACCTGGAAAAAGAAGTGTACATATACAATGTACACTACAGCTCAAAGGAATTGGCATAGGGAAAGGGAAAGAGAAGAAAGGGAAGGAGCCGCAGTTTTAAACCGCGGTATATTTTGTCCAGTTCAGCATGAAACACAATGCATTAGCCTAAAAAGCATCATGCTTCATGCTGAACTGGACAAAATATACCGCGGTTTACAACTGCAGCTCCTTCCCTTTCTTCTCTTTCCCTTTCCCTATGCCACTTCCTTTGTGCTGTAGTGTAATTCCATTTTTAAAAAACTCATCATGATTGATGTATCATTTTGTATTTTTTTTTCTTTTTGTTTGTGTTCTAGACTTTCCCTCAGGCTGAATGTACACGCAACACGGAAGATTCTCGAGCTTTGCAGAGGAATGAAAAACCTGCAGGTATTTACCCTTGCCATGTTCACTTCAACGACGCTCATGCTCTGTTGACACTTTCACGATTTTTGGTCCCGCACTGCCCCGCATTGAATGCGTGCCAGTGCGTGAAGAGCGAAAAATTTTTTTCAACATGTTGAAAATTTGTTTTTGCTCTTCACGCACTGGCACGCATTCAATGCGGGGCAGTGCGGGACCAAAAATCGTGAAAGTGTCAACAGAGCATCAATCTGTATGCATCTGACTTCCAATTATTGGTTCGATAAATGCTTACGCACCATATTTTACAGGCATTCACAACTTTCCCCCCTACCTGTATGGTAAAGCATTATAGAGTACCAAACTGTGACGTCGTTTGAGCATAATTGTCAAGGCAACTGGTTCTAAACTATGCGGGTAGAGCAAGTAGCGATGATCAAAGTGGGGACTCTAATTGGGAGTGCCCGACGCTGGCCTGCTAGACAATATCGGACCGAGAAGGTGATTTTCTTAAGAACCAGTTGTCTTGACAGCATGCTAATATGACGACACAGCTTCAGTACTCTAATACACATACCCATATCTAGCATGTATTTTGTCATGGGTGGAATGCACTCTCTCCATGTATTTAGTTCTTGGTAAATGGACAAGCCTTGAACAATTGTTGTGGTTGCCATTAGTAACGTACGTTTGAAAGGTGTGCATAAAATTGGTACGTAACCAAAATGGTCCATTGCCCTTACCTGTTCTGTGACTTTGTCTTACTTTAATCCAGTTGTACTTACAGTCATTCATCCTCGAGTTAAAGTACATCAGACAAGATTTCTAGCACCGATAGTCGCGGTTTAATCCATACGAGGTTGCCTATGTAAAGATAACTGTTAATCTGTGGCTTTTTAAAGGGTTACATATTAACACCATTGTCTAGTACCACTCCGTTTATGTACATAACAGTGCATTGCTAGGACACTGTGGTGCTAATCTACAGTATCTATTGACCTCTAACTGTTAAGCCATGTTCAACTTTAACTAGATATTTAACAAAAGCAGGCTAAATGTGCAACGCCAGCTGTTGGAAATGATGCAATATCACAGTATTTGGTATTTTAAAGGGTTGGGTCAACACTCAACCATATAGAAAATTGTTTCAAAGAAAGGCGGCTGTTAAGTGAAAAATTGAGCAAAATCTGAAATGTAATATAAATGGAAGTGTTGGAGGATTTAACATGTTGAACATCTGCTCCCTTATTCCTTGTTATTTGTGCAGGTATTACAGCACGTATCGACGGCATATGCAAACTGCGACAGACACAGGATAGAAGAGGTCGTTTACCCACCCTCAGTAGATCCGTACAAGATTCTTGATGCTGTTGAGTAAGTGCACATCACTACATTTGATTAGAGTGGAACAAAAACCCTGAAAACAGCAGAAACAGTTGCTGAAAAGTAGCCGAAATACCGAAGGTTTTGTTGAAAATACTGAATATTTACAACCAAGGTTGTTATTAGTTAAAGCTGTTTTTCATTCAATGTGGAAAACACTGTTTTCCACACTCTTTCAGATTTTTTGAACAGTAAAATCAAGGCAGCTCTGAGCAAACAAGCAATAAACATTGAAATGGTTGTAGAACATTCTTTGTTTGTGTGTGATGTACAATTCACATATTTTAATATTGAACTTTAATAGTGCTGCCATGAAATGAGGGTATACTTTGGTCAGTTTGTGCATTAAATGGAAAGTAGTTCAAACAAATGGAGGAATCACATAGAGCAGATCATTTTTAAGTCATTTTTCTTTTATAGATGGATGTCTGAGGACATGATCCAGACATTAACGCCAAAACTCCTGGGAAAGAGACCAAACACATATACCTTCACCAAGGCTCTGGCAGAGTACATCGTTGTGGAGGAGGGCAAGGGGTTGCCAATTTGCATCACAAGGCCTTCAATCGTCGGTGCTTCATGGAAAGAACCCTTCCCTGTAAGTTTGATTTCTTCTAATTACTTCTCAAATTGTGTAATAACTTTTAAATTATCCAATTGTATCATCTGGACACCACACACGCATGTGTAACACCTCTTTCGGTCCCGTTTGGACAGAGTAATCCAGCTGATTTTGCATGATGCGCAATATATATTCTAACTTCTAAGGATTATATATTTCATACTAGATACACATTTAACATTTCATTTGGCAGGATTATGGTTATGAATCACTTTGCACTGTGTGTATTGTACCTTATTTTGTTTTTTGTAAATCATCATTTTCCTGCAGATGGCAGTATTTATTTTGCTTTAATCCACTGTCCTGGGTTCTATTTAACTTCTTTATTTGTATGTTGTTTTGTGTTGAATGAAATAAAAATGAATGAATATATACCTTCTCCTCTATCGCAGGGATGGATTGACAACTTCAACGGCCCAAGTGGACTATTCATTGCAGTAAGTATTTCTCTATTTCTTATTTACTAGCATTTAGTAGCTCTTGAAGAAATCATCCCTCAGTTGAGCATTGAACATATAACTAGAGAGAGAGACAGTGAAAGTGAGAGACAGAGAGACAGAGAGAGATATGAGAACTCTATGCCTCAAACCAATCATTAAAAAATAAATTGTTCAGGCCTTCAACATATTTCATGTCCTGTCATTTCATATCGATAGGAATTACTTTAAGCTACTACTTGAACTCACTTGACACTGGATGTTTTTAATTTCATGACAGGGCTCAAGTTACTCACTTGACACTGGATGTTTTTAATTTCATGACAGGGCTCAAGTTACTTACTTGACACTGTGGATGTTTTTAATTTCATGACAGGGCTTAAGTTACTCACTTGACACTGTGGATGTTTTTAATTTCATGACAGGGCTCAAGTTACTCACTTGACACTGTAGATGTTTTTAATTTCATGACAGGGCTCAAGTTACTCACTTGACACTGTGGATGTTTTTAATTTCATGACAGGGCTTAAGTTACTCACTTGACACTGTGGATGTTTTTAATTTCATGACAGGGCTCAAGTTACTCACCTGACACTGTGGATGTTTTTAATTTCATGACAGGGCTCAAGTTACTCACCTGACACTGTGGATGTTTTTAATTTCATGACAGGGCTCAAGTTACTCACTTGACACTGGATGTTTTTAATTTCATGACAGGGCTCAAGTTACTCACTTGACACTGTGGATGTTTTTAATTTCATGACAGGGCTCAAGTTACTTGCTTGACACTGTGGATGTTTTTAATTTCATGACAGGGCTCAAGTTACTTGCTTGACACTGGATGTTTTTAATTTCATGACAGGGCTCAAGTTACTCACCTGACACTGTGGATGTTTTTAATTTCATGACAGGGCTCAAGTTACTCACTTGACACTGTGGATGTTTTTAATTTCATGACAGGGCTCAAGTGACTCACTTGACACTGGATGTTTTTAATTTCATGACAGGGCTCAAGTGACTCACTTGACACTGTGGATGTTTTTCATTTCATGACAGGGCTCAAGTGACTCACTTGACACTGTGGATGTTTTTAATTTCATGACAGGGCTCAAGTGACTCACTTGACACTGTGGATGTTTTTATGCCTCCGCCACGAAGTGGCCGGAGGCATTATGTTTTCGGGTTGTCCGTCCGTCCGTCCGTCCGTCCGTCCCGTCCGTCCCGAATCCGTTTAGGCAATATCTTGAGAACTGTGAGCCAGATTTGCTTCAAACTTGGTACATGTATGTATTGCATGAAACTAATGAAGTGTGTAAAATTGGGGTCAAATCTGATTGAGGTCAAAGGTCAAAGGTCAATGAACTTTGTAAAAATTGCCATAAAATGACCTTTTCCACAATAAATCCAAATCCAAGCATGTAATTCTCCTTAAACATGGTAAAAAGATGGATCACTACCTGGGAATAGACTGGTGACATTTTTGGTAAAATTCCTGAAAGGTCAGAGGTCAAAGGTCAATGAAATTTGTGAAAATCTGCCAAAAATTGACCTATTTCACTATAAATCCAAATCCAAGGATGCAATTCTCATTAAACATGGTACAAAGATAGATCACTACTTGGGGATAGACTGGTGACATTTTTGGTAAAATTCCTGAAAGTTCAGAGGTCAAAGGTCAATGAACTTTGCCAAAATTGGCTAGTAATTGCCCCAAACTTTAAATTTTTCACAATAAATCCAAATCCAATGGTGCAATTCCAACCAAACATAGTGAAACGCTGGATCACTACTTGGGGGTAGACTGGTGATATTGTTGGTGAAATTGCTGAAAGGTCAGAGGTCAGAGGTCAACAAACTTTGCAAAAATTGATATTTTTCACAATAAGCCCAAGTCCAAAACCAATGGCGCAATTCTAACCAAGCATGGTACGAGATGTATCACTTCATGGACGTAAACTGGTGAAAGTTTGGGTAAAACTCCTGAAAGTTCAAAGGTCAAAGGTCAATGAACTTTGCAAAAAATTAGCTGAAAATTGCCCCCAAAGTGATAATTTTCAAAATATATCCAAATCCAATGGAGCAATACCAACCAAACATGGTGCAAAGATGGATCACTACTAGACTGATGACATTTTTGGTGAAATTTCTCAAAGGTCAGGGATCAAAGGTCAATGAACTTTGCCAAAAATTGGCTAAAAATTGCCCCCAAATAGATATTTTTCACATTGAATCCAATAGTAATGATTCAATTCAAACCAAACATAGTACAGAGATGTATCACTTCATTGAGGTAGACTGTGAAGTTTGGGTAAAACCCCTGAAAGATCAAAGGTCAATGAACTTCACCCAAAATTGGCTAATTTTAAACAAACTTGATACAAGGATGGATTTAGACAGACTGGTTAGATTGAAATGCAAAAAAGTAAGAGGTCAAAAGTCAATGAACATTGCCAAAGTTGGCTAAACTTGAAAAAACAGAATGTGATATTTTCATTTCACATAGGAGCAATTGTGCATTGCCCACCAAACATACACATTTTCTGAGAATAGCAAAGAGGCGGAGGCATATTTATCGACTGCGTGGCAGTCGAATTGCTCTAGTTAATTTCATGACAGGGCTCAAGTTACTCACTTGACACTGTGGATGTTTTTAATTTCATGACAGGGCTCAAGTTACTCACTTGACACTGTGGATGTTTTTAATTTCATGACAGGGCTCAAGTTACTCACTTGACACTGGATGTTTTTAATTTCATGACAGGGCTCAAGTTACTCACTTGACACTGTGGATGTTTTTAATTTCATGACAGGGCTCAAGTTACTTACTTGACACTGTGGATGTTTTTAATTTCATGACAGGGCTCAAGTTACTCACTTGACACTGTGGATGTTTTTAATTTCATGACAGGGCTCAAGTGACTCACTTGACACTGTGGATGTTTTTAATTTCATGACAGGGCTCAAGTTACTCACTTGACACTGTGGATGTTTTTAATTTCATGACAGGGCTCAAGTGACTCACTTGACACTGTGGATGTTTTTAATTTCATGACAGGGCTCAAGTTACTCACTTGACACTGGATGTTTTTAATTTCATGACAGGGCTCAAGTTACTCACTTGACACTGTGGATGTTTTTAATTTCATGACAGGGATCAAGTAAATCAGTAGTATACTAATGATAGTGACAAGTTTTATCACCATGCAAATATCAGGGCTCAAGTTACTCACTTGACACTGTGGATGTTTTTAATTTAATGACAGGGCTCAAGTTACTCACTTGACACTGTGGATGTTTTTAATTTCATGACAGGGCTCAAGTTACTCAGAAGTACAGAAATGATGGTGACAAGTTCTATCACCATGCAAATATCTCTCAGTTGTAATAACATTGTAACTATATTCTTTCCATGAAAGTGGGAGACATAGGTTTACAAGTACATTTTAGTAGGACATGTAGCATCTTCTGTAAGGTGATGAAAAAAAAAGGTTGGGCCATGTTGCAGCACGAGTTACATGTAAGCTTTATTCCATGTGTACTTTGTGTAGGTGGGCAAAGGCCTTCTGAGGATGATGATTGCTGATGGAGAAGCGACCGTGGACATCTCCCCGGTCGACTTTGTCGCCAACATGATGATTGGCGCAACGTGGCACACCGGAGTTCACAAGTAAGTTAGCAGATGTACACAATAAAATGCGTTAACCCTTTTTGTGCCAGTTTAAGTGCTGCTCTATGCAAAGTGTGTGTGTTACCTGTGAGGAAAGTCAAAATTGGCACACACAGAGAGTAAGAGTAAGGGTAGGTGTGGTTAATTATAAAGGGTTGTAATCCAGGGAAAAAAAATAATTCTACATTTTCGGGGGCTCCTTTTTTAGTACATTGGCCATTTGGCTAGAATTTTACATTGTGTCTATTGGAATTTTTGGGGGCTCTTTTAATATTTTCTAGGGCTCTTTTAAGCATTTCGTGGGCAAACTCGCCCCAAGGCCCCATGTATTCTTTTCTATGTTGTAATCATAGCAGAACTGTTTCACTGTTGTCACTGGGAACGGATCTTGTTTAATTTCAATGATTTCATAGTTTTCCTTGCTGGTTTTATGAAATTATCATAGAATGACACTCCATTGATTAGGGATCCTGGTTCCAGTGGTGTGAACCGCTACTTCCCTGGATGTTCAAGTTTATTTTATTAGATTTTATTTTTAGTTACACACAGAACTTTAACCACAGCCTGCAAGTTCATATTGAAATGTATATACAATATCTATTTAGGTATATACCCCAACTTTCAATTGGTTTATACCTCCTTTACTATCGCTGTTATAGAATAACATTGAAAAGTTAGATGATTAGAGAACGGTTTGAGAAAGGAATCATGTTTTGACTGAGTTTGTATTCATAAGAAAGTCTATTGTTCTTGTTTATGCAGAGGAAGACTGCTAACATATCTCTCTCTGTCTTTGCCATACAGACCCACCACCATCCCAGTGTACAACATCGTCACCAGTCCAACCAACCCCTCAAGATGGTCTGATATAAGTAAGTCATCAAAGCTAATCTGATAACTAATAAACTAATCATGTTGATAATATTGATAAATCTACAATCCTTGTTTTCGATTTTTGGAGGGTAAAACCCGTGTTAAATGAATGGGAAGAATTACGCTGCGTACTTGTATGGCGCATTGCTCATTGCGTATTTGCACTGCGCGCACGTTTATTGATCATTGTATTCATGTTGCAAAAGGCGCGCGGACAAAAAGCATTGTGATTTCATGTTGAACACTGCTCTTTACAAATAAAATCCGTGACTCGGCTATGGTAAAAATCATGAAGGGGGACTTAGATCAAGGGATCTATTTACTATAATAAATAGTGAACGTTCTATCATACAATATTACTTGACTATATGAACTCCAAATGTACAATTATCCCTCTTGCAGGTCTATTTCACCTCAGCCTTCGGCCTTGGTGAAATAGACCTGCACTCGGATTAATTTCATATTTGTCATACATATAATCCAGTATATTGTACAATAGATAGTAGACTATTTATATGATATGCTTGTTTAGAGTGTGAAAGTTGAGACGTGGCTATTAATGTCTTGTGCTGTCTTGCTCTCAACAGCTATCGTGCCTGACCTGTACAACAGAATACCTCTGGAGAAGGTCTTCCGACGACCAAGAGCTACCCTCACAAAGAACCCGTAAGTATAACGGGGTACAAACCTTTTCAAAGCTAACCTCTCCGAAAGAATACTCCCGCTCTCACCTTTTCCACTTTCATCATCTTTCCTTTCTCACTCGCTTTCTGAGCAGCTCCTTTGAAAGCTATTCCAAAATAATAGTATAAAAGTCCTTGTTCCCCATTGCTCAGTGTTAGATTTTTGAGCTTTGGGAACCGAGGGGGTGTTTTACCAAGCTGTTCTTACGCTACGCACGACTTTACGAACGACTGGTGATCCTTTCTTGTGCTAAATTAGATACCCCCAACTTGTTCCTGTTTTACATAGTGGGAGTTAATTTCCAACATTTCCAATCATAAATAGTGTATTCAGACAATTGTTTACAGCATGAATTTTAATTTATGAAGATCAAACTTCAACTTTTGCTGATGGGAATCTGTCCTTCGTAAAGCTTACGAACAGCTTGGTGAAACAACCCCCTGGTCTAGTTAGGATTTCAACATTTGCCATGGAACTGCACTTATCATAGTGATGTGGTTTAATTATGCCCTCTAAAGCTTTTGAAGTTGATTCATAGGGCTGCTAGGTATATGAGTGGAGAAAACCTGCAAGTACGCGGGCTCAGTGGGGGAAAGGTTGAGTTATCAGAAAGGAATTTATTAATTGGCATTGATTTATTGTGTTTAACTCTTAACTTGCCGGGGGAAAAATCCCTCTGTGTTGGAGGTTTTCTGTTTTACAGCTTGGTCACAAATTTGCGACAGCTGCAGGTTAAGAGTAAAATATGTTAGTATATTACATATTCGTTTGTGTGTTTTATTTCGAAAATTGTATAGAAATGAAATTAATTAAAGTTTTACTCTGTCTTTGTTTTACCGTAGCTTGACGTTTGAGTACTTCAACATGGTCGGTGCAAAGATCCCATCTTACATCGTGGACTGCTTCAGGAGGTTACGAGGACAGAAGCCTGTGTAAGTTATCATAAAACACATCTTTATTGGATGTATGCTGCCAAAATCCCAAACTTTGAGGCATTTGCAAAAGTGGGTTCCAGCACTGTAAACCTGATCATGTCCATTGTTTTAGCAAAATATGATGAATAACACATAATAAAATCATACCTTGGATGATTTTCTTGATTGTCGCCAAACTGGTATCAAATCTGTTCATTGAAATCAACACAAGAAAGAAATACTAGTAAGAGGACTAACAATACAAACGGGTAAATAACTCATTTCTTTTACCATATCAGTATGTTGTAAGTGAATCGAGGCAAGCTAGGGAAACGATATAAGCACTGCAATAAGATCACTAAACGGACCTCATCTCTCCATCTACAGCATGCTGAAGATGAACGGGAAGATCACAAAGATGGTGCACACACTGAAGTACTTCACCAACAACACGTGGGAGTGGACCAATCAGAACACGGCAGCTCTCTCCGCAGCCATGAGCGAGGAGGACAGGAAGGTATGTGACATCAAATCAAGAACTTAATTTGTATGCTACGTTGATCAATATCTATTTGAGTAATACACACAGTTTTATAGAGCAGTGAGACAATGTGAGACAATGTGAGACAAATGTGAGACAAAAAGATATCACTCGTAAAATTACCATAAATTTGAAAATAAATGTTGATGTTGAATTTGATTATGTTTATGAATATATACATCCAGGACTGTGTTCAGTAACATGCGATAATAACACAAATATACCATAATACCTATATTCCAAAATTTAAACAAAGCTTTGTCATCATTCTGGTATGTTATATTCACAACAATCCCATCTATATTCTGTACTCCAAGACAGTTTTACCTCGTATTATGTCAAGCGTCTGTTAATTTTCTTTTGTAAATGTACTTTGTAAATTATGCCCTGTATTTTGTTGATGAACATGTATCCTGGGCTCTGTGTTACCTTGTGTTCTATATATCTATATATTTGAATAAAAGGATTAAAAACCCCCCAAAAACTGGGATACAAAGGATTCCAAGCTGGTATAACTCTTTGTGGGCCACATGTGAATTAACCCACAAGTACTACACACAATTCCGTACAGCTACATTTACCTGGCACTGAAAGCTTTATGAATTGTCTTTCTTCATATGAGAGCAACAAATTGGAAAAGCCAAATGATGAAATTTGAGAAAATAACTTTTCGTTTTTCATTACAGCATGTTGAGTGCATAGCATTTTTTTTTTTTTTTTTTTTTTTGGGGGGGGGGGGGGAGGGGGGATTATAAATGTATAATTTATTTCATTAACATGGACTGTTCATTGCCTGTAAGGAATACATGTAAGTGGTTTAGCAAAATTGGTTATAATTTTCCATATTTCTTTTTTTTTCTTTAGATCTTCTTCACAGATGTGAGGCCGCTGCATTGGCCGAGCTACATTGAGTCGTACTGCGTGGGCACCAAGAGGTACGTCCTGAACGAGGACATGAACGACCTCCCTGCAGCTAGGAGCCACATGAAGATGTAAGAACAGCCTTCTCTCTCTCTCTCTCTTTCTTTCTCTCTTTGTCTCTTTCTGTCTCTCTCTCTTTCTTTCTCTCTCCCTTTCTCACTTTCTCACTTTCTCTCTTTCTCTCTATTTCTCTCTCTCTCTCTCTATTTGTCTCTATCTCTCTCTCTCTTTCTCTCTCTCTTTCTCACTCTCTCTCTCTCTCTTTCTCTCTCTCTCTCTCTCTCTCTCTCTTTCTCTATCTCTCTCTCTCTTTCTCTCTCTCTATCTCTCTCTCTCTCTCTCTCTCTCTCTCTCTCTCTCTCTCTCTCTCTCTCAGTGCATTTATAAGATTTTGTTTGCCAAACTAGAAACATGGTATCAAATCATGCCTTCTTTCAAAACTTTGTTTCTTACCAGAAAAATATATGCGAAACGCTCACAGAAATTTGAAGCGTGTTTTGAGACACGGTTTTGAAATTCATGAAATGGTGCATTTCAAATGCATGTTTCTGTACAAACCGTGTTTGTGAAATCTTATAAACGCAACCATGTTTTGAAACATTTTTATGATGTCACTATCCATTGCACATATTACTCGTGCCCAAAGCATTGCACAGAATATGAGCAAAGGGACAAAATACGAAGAATGAGCTGCGAAATAGTACTGTTTGTAGACAAAACAACAATATTACAGCTCTTCTAGAAACACAGTTTCAAAACCAGCGGTGAAAGCAACTCATTACAAGATAAATTTAATGAAAGCTAACATTCCGACTCAAATCACCAAACATTCATATGTTCATGTCTTTGTGTATTATAGAAAGCAACAGTAGTAACGATAATTTTCCATGATTTTCTCTCTCAGGCTCCGCAACATCCGCTGGACCTTCAACACCGTTCTCTTTGTCGTCATCTGGCGCGTGCTCATCGCCCGCTCCCAGCTCGCTCGCAACCTCTGGGCCTTCGTCATCAACATCTTCTTCCGCTTCCTGCGCTACTGCCGCGTCACCAGCACCATCGCCCGTGCCCAGTGAAGCACGCCCTCTCCTAGCGAGTCCACAGTCAACCCCGCGCGGAACGGTTAAGTCGTCTCACCGCCCGTGCCGGAGAGACCGTGCTGACTCCCCTCCCTTGAATGTAGAAGTGTGACTTTTATTTCTCGTCGACGGTAGTGCTGATCGGTGATAATGAGTGAATGACCATGAGACGGTAGCTTTCATCAAAAGTCGAAGCATGATGTGTTTTCTGTTGGCTGCCCATCAGGTCAATGGAGCGCCGATATGGCGTCTTGAAGAACGACTTTGATTTGCTTAAACTCCTAGCATATGTGAACCAGGTGGTCCCCTGTATTAAAGCTATGGGAGTGAGATCTAGTAGTCGACAGGTTAACAGCAGAATGTGGTAGTTTTAAACCAGGACCCTGTTTGAAGAGGAACATGAAGAGGTTTTGATTCCTTGGAGGAGGTGGTGGGATTTTGTCCTTTGCTCTAGTTATAAAGTATAGTGCAGCTTGAGATGAAGTACCCAGCTGAGCGTCAGTTATGTCAGTCAAATGTATCAGGCTGCTTGCATTTGATTGCATTCAGGGATTGCGATCAATGTGTTCAAATGGACTGGGCTTATTGCAATTGATTGCAATCAGTGTGTGCAAATGGACTTGGCTGATTGCAATTGATTGCAATCAGTGTGTACAAATGGACTTGGCTGATTGCAATTGATTGCAATCAGTGTTTACAAATGGACTGGGCTGATTGCAATTGATTGAAATTGATTGCAATCAGTGTGTACAATTGCATACAATTGCAGTCAGTGATTTGCGAGCACTGTGTACAAATGCATGGGATTTGATGGCTGGATTTGATTGCAGTCGGTTTCAGTCAGTGATTGTGAGGATTATGTACAAATGCAGGGAACTAGTAGCAAGCGATTGCTGTCAGTGATTGCGATTGCTGTGTTACAAGCGCATAGAGCTCGTTTCCTTTGGTTGCAATCAATGGAAAGGTGGTGACACGGTTGATCTACCTCCTTGTTTATGTGTACATGTACTTTGCAATCGCTCATCGGCAGGAGCAAAATCTGTTCCTTCTATGCTCACTAGTTCCAACCTCTTTATCAAAAGGGTTACAAATCAGTGCAATTATGTCTCTCACAGACCCTTACATGTATGTACACATAAACTTACATGAGCATACAATGTTTTATAGCGTAAGTCAATTAATGAGAACTTGTCTTGTATTATTAAGGCATCTTAGCATTAGTAATACTCACAATGTTGTCTCGCACAAAAGGGGTCGACTCTTGAATATGCTAGCAATTTTATCATTGTTGCTCAAGTCATGTTTTCCCATTTTGTGTGATTTAGTCGCATTCAAATGATTGTCATTGATGACAAATCCACTGTTAAATCGTGACCACTATATCGCAAAAACCATGCCAAGATCATTACTATGATTCATGTATCGTCGATGCTATTTTCAGAAGCACTTGATTTATAAAAGCTCTGGTTGTGTGACTTTTACACTGTACATGTACTTTCACGATATGCATTCATTATGTATATATTGTCGCTAACAGTAACAGTTGGAGCTATTATCTGACGTTTTTGAGTTGGATATATAGATACATGTATTTCTTTGCATACTATACTCGTATTGAAGGCACAGCATTATTGATCATGTTTCTTGCATGCTAGTTTTGTGCTTGGTGCCAAATATATGGCTCCATAAAATGTTTGTACAGTATATATACATGTTCTGGTGGCCTTGGTTTTGTTATAATTCCTAGGGCTAGAACTTGGGAGGAGCTAGAGATAGTGGTGGAAATTCATGATTTTTCTCCCACCACTCGAAAAAAAAAAGTACTCAATTTGGAGGTGTGGAGTAATGACTATGATCGACTGCAACATTGTAGATGTGATGATAACGGATGTACATTTCTGGCTTATAGGAGTATGGTCCCCTTCCAAGTTATTTTCAACCTCAATTTTGACTCACATTTGCTTGCTTTTTTCACAGTTTTCAAATCAGGTTTGTCTTATAGATGGCCCTCATGAAGATGCTTGTATAATAGTTGGACAGTGAACAAGTTTGTTGATTAACTTGTAAGGGGCGGAATACTGCAAGACACATACATGCATTGGGACACATGTATGTATGTATGTATGTATGTGTAGGTTTTTATATGGTTACAGGGCTAAATTACCATTTGGTCAACTCCCTTTTCATCCAATTTGTATTCTGTCTTCAAGTTAAAGCTGATTTTTATGGGTTACTGAGGACTTAAGGTTAGGGTAAGACATCAGGATTAGGGTTTACTATTGTTATGGTTATGGTTTATGCTTTTTTGTTAAGTTTACTTGATCTAACAGGATATTTTGAAGGTTTTCCTTATAGAAGAAATAGCAATTAGGTGAAATGGGAGTAGAGCAAATGGTTGTACACTTGTATAGGGCCATGTATCATATAGGTTATCAATTATTGTAACTTGCCAGCAATGGTAACATCAACGGCCAATGAGCTCTCATTATTGCACCTGTTGCTATGGTAGTTACCATTGATGGACAGTTACAATAATTGAAGACCTAGATTCAACATGACCCAAGACACATAGATTGGAGTTGCTATAATATGATGAGCATTTAGGTATAAAAATGCATTGAACATTAGCAACTAGAAAGTGTGAAGCTCATTGACGTTTACTTTACCTGAGAGCTTTTCCGCCCTACTCTGACAAAAGGAAGCAAGTGACAAATCACTCAAATGTGGGTTATTGGTATTCTTAGATTGTACTCAGCATTCCCTACATACGGCCAAAATCTGGACAAGAAATGATGATGAAATTTGATGATGAAATGATGTGGTTATGCACTGATGTCAATGCAAGTGAAAGACACATTTTGCTCATTTACAAGAAAAGTATCTTTTGTTAGTTGCTTCCTTTTGTCAGAGTAGGGCAGTATTTCCCATTGGTATTGCACAGCTCTTCAATTTAAAATACCTTGTACATATACAATAGCCAGTGGTGCAATGTCAGGCATGCCTTTACATTGACGAGTACCACAGTACGAGATGTGTGCGTGTGAAAAAATATGCTTAGTGTACAGTCTAACCTCTTTATGTTCGATGAGTGCCTTTCTCATTGGGCTTAAAAAATCGCGAAGTTAGAAAAATCGCAAAGTTAGAAAATCGCAAAGTTAGAAAAATCGCAAGTATAGAAAAATCTAGAGGTTCGAAAAATCGCAAAGTTAGTGGACAGGGACAATAGGACCATTCGGCTTTTGGTATGGTTGCTTAGCAACTTTCACCCTTACTTCGCGATTTTTCTAACTTTGAGATTCTTCTAACTTCGCGATTTTTTTGAGCCCAATGAGAATGGCACGATTGTAATACACACAAATCCCATAGAGCAGCAGTTTGTCTGCCACGGAAGGAGTTAACTCTACATTGCCAACACATCACTGTCCCTCTGCTAAATCAGTTTTATGATTCAATAAATGGAAGGAAATATATAAGAATATTTCTCGATACACTCTTAGCAGTTGTCATAGACCAGCCCAGCGATAGAAATAACATTTATCTTTTTTTATCCACGTGTTGCACATTAACAACCAGCACTATTGTTTTGTTGCAATTGTTACACTATGATACCAATGATGTGCAGATAGGCAATGGTTAAAAAAAAAATCTGTACTCAAAGTACGTTATTGTTTTGTACAGCTGTAAGATAATAAATTTTGTTTGTATATGGTGTTTAACTAATCATGTCGTGTAACTCTGCAATTATCTGGAAACTTTTCATTACCATACCTATGATAAATGAAATACTTGTAACATATTTTGTACATACCACAATATAAGGTTTAGTAGCGTGTTACTTCGTATACTTTTATTTATGATACTCATCGTTTTGGACCTACGGGATCTATTCACTATCAATGCACTTGTAAAAAAAATAAATTATTCACCCACACGATGTAAATTGTCAGATAATTAGTCAAATTTAATGCATGGTTTTAAAAACAATGACAAATTAAAATGATTTCTTAGGCCAAAATAAATTTCAGATATGTTTGTGAGGGATGTCTGTATTCTGTCAGTGTTTGCTTGAATCTTTTTGTTTATTTGTTAATCTAGTGAATGTCCACTAACTACTTAGGATGTTATTCTCAAATAAACGATGCAAGCTTTCAAGCATTTTACGACGTGAAGGTCTGTTGGAACATTTTTTTTCACCAAATATTGAAAGTTCATCATTCAGTGTTTGTATTTTTGTTGTGACATGACGTCAGCGTATTTAACACCAGTGCCACCTGTACTGAATGGAACTTTTAGAATTAAAGATTGAATTCTACCAGGAAATTGACACCTGCTTCATTCCCCATCAGTAATGCTGGAAAAATGACATGATGATGAAGATGATGATGATGATGATAAATAAATTCATGATAATATCAAACACTATTCCTGAATTTTCACCTGTCAATTGATGTATTCGTAAAGGAACGTTTGTGTCGAGTAGCTAATAGCAGTGTGATGTGCATATAACAGAGAGACGAACCGTACTTTGCTTTGCAGTATTTAGTACCTGTTTTTTTCAAGTTGAAAATACACGGGATTTTTAGCAAAATGACTCATAATCCTCTTTTCTCTTTGAATCATTTAGTGAACACCTCTGTTGAAAGGTAGCAGCCCAAAATACTGTTTTTTTTTTTTTTTAGCTTCAACAATACCCTTTTTTAAAAAATGTTCTTTGAGTGTTCCCTTGGTGAGAGTGTACTGATAAATCCTATTTAGAAAATAGTAAAATTTTCGGTAACACCGTGTGGTTGTATTCTTTCGGATAATTGTCCCACTTTTGGGGTGATGAGAGGAAAAGGAAAGTGAAAAAAAAGAGGAGAGGTGATTTTTTTTTTTTAAATATATTATAACAACTTATACAAGACTATTTTTAGCTTTCAGTTTACGGTGTTTTAAACCGAAAATAATTGGGATGAAATGGAGGTATAAGAAGAGGGTGGGTGGTGATTAAGAGTTGTGAACTAGTCACAAAGTAGTTCTAAAGAGAAAAAAGAGAAAGAAATCGAGAATAATTAGTCTACTTCAACTAGACACCTTTGATAGAATAGTGTGGATTAAAAATGTCAAACGGCCTGGAAGCCAGACTTATTATATCGTTAAAATACATAGTATCGTGGTTATTTATGGCGGTAAGGGGGGGGGGGGGGGGGGGGTATAAAACGTGATATGTAAGGAGCTTTGTTTGGTTACATTCCATAGCGTCAGTGGTAATCTGTTATCATAACAAAACATCACACTTGTTATGGTCGAATCATTCTGAACAAGTGTGTGCATTCGCCTGAGTATTCACTAGCATGTTAACATGTCGTTGCTAAAATTCCACCTCCCTGGCTAAAGTATCTTCGTTTGGCTATTCTACGCAACAACATGCAATATATGTTCCAACTAATACGTGGAACAGTCGGCCGTTTCACCGCAAAGGAGCGCAAAAGGAAATTAGACCCTGTTTATAAAATGAATTTTGTTGATTACTAAACGTTCATCTAAAAGGGAGAGAGAGGGGGGGTAAAGAGAAGAGCGGTATAGAGAGAGAGAGAGAGAGAGAGAGAGAGAGAGAGAGAGAGAGAGAGAGAGAGATGGGGTGGGGGGAAGAGAGACGGAGAAGAGAGAGAGAGGCGGGTGTGTGTGTGTGTGTGTGTGTGTGTGTGTGTGTGTGTGTGTGTGTGTGTGTGTGTGTGTATGGGGAGCATTACAATACAGTTTACTGACAAAAATTGTACTTGACTTTTCAGGATCGATTATTAGTGTGTGGAAGGGAGAATATACAAATCCTTTTTAATGGATGTGTCTTTTAAGGATATTCATCTAAACACAACAAAAAAGTTATCCCCCCCCCCCCCTAAGCAAAATAGCATAACGTTTTATCGAAGAGGATTTGAGCAACATAATTTAGCAGGATTGTACCGTCACTTATTGGCTAACTTCCGTGGGAAAATCCTATCAATCTACCCAGTCATGCATGAGTTAGCACACATTAGAGGCAAAATTGTCACTTTTCAAAATTCACAAGGTTAATTTTGGGATTCTGTCATATGAATTTTTAATGAATTCCACTTCTGCTGCATAATTTATGTCTTTTCATTGTTTATCATCCATCTCTCGACGCACTAACACCTCTCCCGACACTTAACCCATTGTTCTGGTTGAGTGAGCACCGTTTAAAAAATATTCATCCCTCTTGAATTTGACACTTATAAACCCTTTATTTTTGTGAAAAAATAAAACTCTGAATATTTTGGCAAAGATGTAACATGACCTATTATGTGAACATAAGAAGTCGTTTTTTGAGTGAATACACTTTAAAACTCGCACACGACATACCAAATTGAACTGTTAAAACGGCATAAACAATTATAGTTGTGACTTTTGAAAAGTGGCAAATTGCCTTTGTGCTCACTCATGCATGACTTAGTAAATTAATGTGATTTTCACACGGAAGTTAGTTAATACGTGAAGGTACAATCCTGGCAAGTTATTTTGCTCAAAGACTCTGTGGTAAAAAGTTATGTTTTTTTGTTTGGAGGGGGGGGGGGGGACTTTTTTGCTGTGTTTAAATATGTATACACGGGGGTATATTCCATGTGAAGTATTTTTCCTCAAGAATATACACACACATATTCACGCAAACAAAGATAAAGCGATGGAGAGAGAGAGAGGGGGGGGGGGGGGAGATGCACGGATATTGTTACAAGCAATAATTTATTGTATTATTGAATTAACACACACACACACACACACACACACACACACACACACACACACACACACAACTGTGGTTACATTTCTTTTGAATTAGTACATGATATATCAAGTTGATTATCAAAATGTGGTTGTGTACAACAGAACGCTAATAAAAACATGACACGTTTTATTCAAATTATGATATTGCACTTTTTATTATTAAAATCAATTCAGTGGATTCATTCTAATCAAAAATACATTTTTATTTAGAATCAATAGAGTTCAACTCAAGATGAAGTATGATTTTTTTTTCTTCGATGATTGCACGTTAGTCTCTCGTCTTCTTCGACCACGCTTAGTTGGTGTAGAGGAGGAGGTTGGGGGAGAGCCAGCCGCGGTTGGTGACCTTGCCGCTGGTGGCCTGGTTCAGGATGTAGGAGTAGACGGAGGACGGGCTCATGTTGGGGGTGGAGGAGAGCATGAGAGCGGCAACGCCTGCGAGAAAAGAGCAAAGAAGAGGACTTTGTTAGACTGTTGATAGCGGCACAACTGTGTGATATTCGCTGCGGTGTCCCTAAGGTATAAACAGGGGTGATTCTTACCTTGTGGGTACCACCACTGTGCTGTGTGTGTGTGTGTGTGTGTGTGTGTGTGTGTGTGTGTGTGTGTGTGTGTGTGTGTGTGTGTGTGTGTGTGTGTGTGTGTGTAGCTATACGACAATGCATAGCATTTCGCGTGAATGTGATTTCATATCTCGCAAATGCTACTAAATATTAAAGTATAACTTAAGAAGTCGCACAAGCACTTTAAAGATTGAACAAAAAAATGGTTGGTTGCCTCAGTTTCAGGCTTTTAACAAATAATAACGCCGTAATTTTATTTTTCACGGGACAAATAGCTAAATTACTAAGATACCTGTAACCAAAATGTGGATAGCTTCATTATCAACTTGAATTTTCCATGGCCCTTTTTAATGTTCATGTTTTATCATTATAAGTACATAGGGTGAGAAAAACAGGCACGTGGCATAAACCCTAGTATTCCTGACAAACTGCTGCCTATGTGGTTTGTATGTATTAATGGTGGAATTATCTATACATGGCACGTTAAGTTTTAATGTTGGTTTGTGTTTACCGGAGACGTGGGGGCAGGCCATGGAGGTACCGCTGATGGTGCTGATGGCGCTGTCAGAGCCCTTCCAGGCGGAGGTGATGTCGACTCCCGGTCCAAAGATGTTGAGGCAAGAGCCGTAGTTAGAGAAGTAAGCGCGTGCGTCGGTGTTGTCGGTGGCTCCGACGGTCAGAGCCTATAAAGACGGCGGCAAAATATGACAGGTTTACTCAATTAACTCTCGCAGTGCCCAGCTTTGAAAAGCACATTGCTTTGCTACACATATTTGTGCTAATGTGACTGAAAAAGTTAAGGGAGCTATCCATCATCCATTGGTGAAATGAAGGATTTATTGTATATTAATCTAAAGTAGTGGTGGTTTGATATCCATGATATCAAAATGACATTTTAGAGGTTTTCGAGCTTTACGTGTTGGAGTTTATTCTCTTATTTCCCCCTTAATCACTCCCATAACTTTTTTGAGCTCTTTTGTTTTGTATTTTCTGTAGACAGTTTTCGATTTCGGTTTATAGAGTACCGAAGTGGTGACGTCATATTCATTGTTACACCGGCTTCAGGTTCTTAACAATATCATTCAAGGGAGACTTTCACTGGTCCGACAGTGTCTAGCGGGCCAGTGTCGGGCACTCATAATAATATTCCCCGCTGTGATCACTGCTGCTTGCTCTACTCTCATAGTTTAGAACCAATTGTCTCGACAACGTGCTACATTGACGGCCCAGTTCGGTACTCTTATTTTTTCATTAAAACCGTTAGTCATTACGTGGAACACAAATGGAAAAACTGTACAACATCCGGCTACTTACATATCCAGACCTGGCGGGGGAGGTGCCGCAGGCGTCCTCATCGCTGTTACCGGCGGCAACGGAGACGGTGAATCCAGCGTCATACATGCGCTTGACTCCGGCGTCGGTGGTAGTGGAAGCTCCTCCTCCGAGAGACATGGAGACGACTCCGGGCCTGCGGCCGTAGGAGACCACCCAGTCCATTCCGTCGACGATGCCGGAGGTGGAGCCGGATCCGAGACAGCCGAGTACGCGGATGCCGAAGATGTTGGCGTTCTTGGCGACTCCGTAGTTGGTTCCGGCGACGGTACCGGCGCAGTGGGTTCCGTGTCCGTTGCAGTCGACTCCCTACAAACAATTTTTTTTTGAGCGAATGAAAATGTTTAAAAGGATATTCTGGCCTGTAGAACTTGGTTTTAATAAAAGTTGAAACATGAAAGAAACAAAATGTAGTTTTGGCAAAAATCTGTCAAGGGATAAGAAAGTTTTTGTGACGTCTCTTGCGAGGTGCTCTCGGAAATGTTGTGCACACAATAATTCTATAAATTGCTATTTCTCTCAAATTGACAACGGGATATCTTTTTTTCTGTCTGATATGTGTGTAAAAACGTATTTCCAATGAAGTACCGAACCTTTTTAAGTACCTTTTATCTATGTATTTGAATACACAGGTGAACGGTTGCATATTTGTTGTGAAGAAAATGCCCAATTTCGCAACATATATGGGAGAGCACCTCGCACGTGACGTCACAAAATGAAAACTTTAAAAGATGCTTTGGCGGATTTTCATCAAACTTTCACTGATATCCTTTTATTGGAACCAACCTAAATCCAGGATGAACTTTCCCTTTAACTTCTCATGCGCCAGATGAAATGCCTCTTCACGGGATTAAACCTATGGTACATGGTACGGTATATCAAGAGTTAAGAATCCTGGGGATGTTTCACCAAGCTGTTCGTAAGCTACGAACGCCTTTACGAACGACTGGCGATCCCTTCTTGTGCTCAATGCGATACCATAAATTACCACACTTTGTTCATTGAGAATCTGATTAAGCACAAGAAGTGATCACCAGTCGTTCGTAAAGTCGTTCGTAACTTAACGAACAGCTTGGTGAAAGACCCTGCTGGCTTCCAGTTTCCCTATCTTACCAACCGTATTAGTTTTCAAGACCATGACAACTGAACACAATCCGCGCTGCCATGAATAAGGGAATCGTATGCATTGTTGGAGACAACAATTATTACACTTTTGGTATAAAAGGAAACGTCTGAACACAATCAGCGTTATCGTGGGGAATTGCGGTGAAGTCATTTTTTGACGATACATTACCCCCTGAAAATGTACATAAAAACCACTTCAGGGTGACAAGAATTGTGGTCTTTATGAGCAGGTGGTCTTTATGTGCAGGTTACTTTTATACAGGCTTCAATGTGAAACATATTACAAGAGCATGTGGTCTTTACAGGAAAGTGGTCTTTCTATGCGGCTGGTCACTAGAACATGTGTCACTGTCAATCAATGCATGGACACTTAAAGTTTTGATTCTCAGCTGACTTTTCGACTTTGACGAGTGACTCACGTTGTTGTTTCCGACGGCATCGTAGGCAACGACGGCGCGGTTTCCGAAGTCGTTGTGGGTGGGCCACACACCGGTGTCGATCACGTACACGTTGACGCCGTCACCGTTGTCTGGAATACACAGTGATAGTAATTGAAAACGTCACGTGCGAAAAGCAAATTAGATTGTGAAATGTGCACCATGCGTGTAATATTACATAACCAATCCATGACAAACATAAGTATTCATAACTAAGGGGAATACTGGAATATCCATTTGATGTTGGTTTGTGTATGGCATTAATTATATTGTTTATTTCAAGAAGAAAAACTCACCAAATAGAATGATAAAGTCCGTCTGATGAGGTAAAAGATGCATCAAGTGTTTTGTGCACCACTGATGAGATAGAAGGAGAGAGAGAGAGAGAGAGAGGGAGAGAGAGAGAGAGAAAGGAAGAAAGGAAGAAAGGAAGAAAGGAAGAAAGAAAGAAAGAAAGAAAGAAAGAAAGGTGTTACGAGATAGAACATTGGAGTGAACCAAAATAAGAAGAAAAAAAAGAAAGTCAGCCTCCTTGGCGGGGAATCGAACCACGGTCTTCCGCGTGACAGGCGGAGATACTTATCACTATACTACCAAGGATTTGGCTGGTGAGGGAGGGATTTTAAAAATCATTTTTTACAAGTTTATTATAATGCAGTCTTGGCGAGAGAGAGAGAGAGAGAGAGAGAGAGAGAGAGAGAGAGAGAGAGAGAAATGAGAGAGGGAGAGAGAAAGAGAAAAAGAGTGAGAGAGAGAGAAAAAGAGAGAGAAATGAAAAAGGGGGGGGGGGGAGAGGGGGAAGTATTAGAATACAAAACGACATCTCCTTTTGGGTACAACGATGAGATTATGACCACTCGAGAAGAAGCCACTCACTCATGGGGCTGTAGGAGTTGTCAAGGGGGAGGTTCCTCTGGTCGATGCGGTCGAGACCCCATGAGGCAACGGCTTGGGTGCGGACGACGGCGTCCTCCTCAACGTGCACTACTCCGTCGAAGCGACGAAGCTGAACGAAACGAAAACGAACTCCATTCATTGGCATTTTTTATTGCGCTTTGGCAGACTGATTTTTTTTACTTTCCTTCAGTCCTGTAGTGTTCACTCTCGTAAATTAATTGCAAATTCCATGCTTTTGTGCATCCATTTACAAGAAGCCCCCCCCCCTCACACACACACACACACACACACACACACTCACACACACACAAACACACATACACACACACATCGTCTGCATCTCGCTTCACCATTGAACATAATTAATCGATTAAGATTTGTAGAAAATTTACTTCCGATACATTTGGGATGGATTTTATTCAGCTATTATACAACTACAATAATCATGATAATGGTATAGGGCTTTTAAAGGGAATATACTGCACTGGGAAGACAAAAAAAGCCTTCAAAAGGTAATCGTGAGTAATCTTCTTGCAAATGTTCTTAAATTCATGTATTGTCCATTTTAGAAACTTGCTGAAAGCTATTTTCCCTCAAATGATCCACATGTGGAGTAATTAGTGATTAGATTACAAATCCTGAAGATGTTCGGCCCGAACATTTTGATAATTTTGAGAATAATCACTACATACTCCACATGTGGATCATTTGAGGGCAACTAACTTTCAGCAAGTTTCTAAATTGAACAATACACTCATTTAAGACCATTGGCAAGAAGATTGTTCACAATCACCTTTTGAAGGCTTTTTTATCTTCCTTTATGACCTTTAACATTACATTCTTTGAAATGACAATGTATGATACGATTCAAAATATGGGTCGGTGCATGGAGCCTTATGTCTAAACTAAAGTCAAAACTTCAGTTTTTTTTTTTATCAGAAACCATCCTCGTGCTATACAAACTACGTATGTCACTCACGAACTCGACGGCATCCTCGCTGAGCTCAAGGGAAAGAGTCTTCATGTTCTTGAAGACCTTGAGGAGACGTCCGAGCCTGAAGCGGCGGGCGGAGAGGGCGCTCTTCACACGGCTTCCGAACTCGTTGGCGTCCAGGCTATCCTGCAATGGTCGAAAAAAAACAACAACAACAAACGGGGCATTTTGATGAAACTGTTGAGATGCGGTCACAAAGATGCGGTTTCTTCTACCGCTTTCCATAATGACAATCGTATGGTGCCTTTTAACCCTTCCACCTCCAGGCCTCGAAAACCCCATTGGCTTGCTTCACATCTTCTTGCCAATGGTAATGGGAGAGTTAATCCTTACACCTCCAGGCCTTGAAAACCCCATTAGCTTACTACTTATCTCCTTGCCAATGGTAATGAGAGAGTTAACCCTTACATTACCAGGCCTTGAAATCCCGATTGGCTTACTACACATCTTCATACCAATGGTTATGAGAGAGTTAACCCTTACATTACTAGGCCTAAAAAACCCCATTGCTTTACTACACATCTTCATGCCAATGGTAATGAGAGAGTTAACCCTTACGTTACCAGGCCTAAAAAACCCCATTGGCTTACTACACATCTTCATACCAATGGTAATGAGAGAGTTAACCCTTACATTACTAGGCCTAAAAAACCCCAGTGGCGTACTACACATCTTCATGCCAATGGTAATGAGAGATTTAACCCTTACGTTACCAGGCCTTGAAATCCCCATTGGCTTACTACACATCTTCATGCCAATGGTAATGAGAGAGTTAACCCTTACACTACCAGGCCTTGAATACCCCATTAGCTTACTACTTATCTCCTTGCCAATAGTAATGAGAGAGTTAACCCTTACATTGCCAGGCCTTGAAATCCCCACTTCTTTACTACACATTGCCATGCCAATAGTATTGAGAGAGTTTACTCCTTATGCTGCCAAGCCTTGGAAAAAAACATTGGCTTACTACGCATACTCATGCAATTATGGTAATGAAAGGATTTAAGGAATTCTTTACTGCAGTGAAGCAGCTGCCGACCTTTGTATTTAAACATCTTAAAAATCAAATAGTAAATAAAAAGTAAATATAAAAACTTTATTTTCCTTTGACTGATTTTCGTCAAACTTCCACTTTATTTTGTATTTCTTTCATTTGTCTTCTTTTATTGAAACTAAACTAATTTCAGGATGAACTGTACCTATAACGATGGATAGTCTTTCGGACATAATAAGCAAATAATCAGCGTTGATGAGGGTGATGGGACGAACTATCACTTCCGAGGCGATCTGGATGTAGCTATCTTTCCTCAGCTGCGCTTCGGAAAGATAGCGTATACATTCAGATCGTCGAGGAAGTGATAGCTCGTCTCATTGCTTGAAACCAAAAGTTGATTATTTGCTTTATATTCCACATGTGAAACCAACTCTCTATACCAAAAATTACAATTTGACGTAAAAAGGTAATGTTTACTTATCTCCATAACCCCGAGCCGCTGCCATGGGGAACACGCGTTAGGACGCGCATTAGGACGCGCATTAGGACGCGTACTAGGACGCGTATTAGGACGCGCATTAGGACGCGCGTTAGGACACGCGTTAGGACGTGTTAGATGTCAAGTGATAGTCCGAGTGTAACGCACTTTTATTTCGCGCGTACTCAAAATATTAATCACGCATTAGGACTGTGAGGAGTGAAGAGATCAGCGAAACCAAAAAGTACTATCCCCCAGAGTGTAACCAACTTTTATTCTCAGGTGATCTGATAGGAAAAACTACGCCTCATCACGTGATCAACTCTTGACCAATCATATAACAACATTCTTAGTATGTGGAATATAATAATCAAATAATCAACGTCGGTGAAGGTGATGGGACGAACTATCACTTCCAAGACGATCTGGATGTAGTTATCTTCCCGAAACTTTAGATGAGGAAAGATAGCGTATACATTCAGATCGCCGAGGAACAATTGATAGTCCGAGTGTAGCGCACTTTTATTGATCACGCGTTAGGACTTTGAGGAGTGAAGAGATCAGCGAAACCAAAAAGTACTATCACCTAGAGTGTAACGAACTTTTCTCAGGTGATCAGATGGGAAAAACTACGCTTCATCACGTGATCAACTCTTGACCAATCATTTAGCAACATTCTTAGTATGTGGAATATAAATTCGAATATTTTTGTTTTGCTTACGTCGATCATGACGAGGTACTTGTCCTGGATCTTCTCCTTGGCTTGCTGGAGAGGGGCGATCATGCCGCAGGCGGCAGCCACCAGGGCGACGAACACGCAAACAGTCAGACCGCGCATCTTCTATCAAAGATCAAAGAAACAACAACGACAACATAAGAAAAAATACAATCACTCAGACTGCGCATGTGCCGTCTCAGATAAAAAAAAAAAAAAGAAAAAAAAAGAAAAAAGAGGGAGACAATGATTAGGAAAAATGCAAGCAGTCAGCCCGCGCATCGTCTGGCATGCACAAAGAAACAAAAAACAAAAACACGATAAAGTATATTTTTGCAGGGTAATGACAACTTCATTATAATTGCAAATTGCCTTTTTTTTCTCCTTTGCTATCCCATAATAAACGGCTCAAATAACGACAGCAAAAGAAAGGAAAATTGCATTGAAAATAATGAAAAGAACATTATACCTACACTGTATATAATTTTCTATTATGGAGTTACGGGCGACTGCTTTATTACTCGCGTAGCCTCAACTCCAGGCTATTGGGAAATTCCTGAACCAAACTATTCAATAAAGGGTCATAGCTGCTGTAGACTAATCATTCTCGATTTCTTTCTTCTTTCCCGGACTGAGAAAAAAAGAGTCTAACTAGTCTTAGAGTGCGAGACTCTATTTGTCGGTTGGGATCAAAATCTTCAACAGTCATGACAGTCTGAAACCAGGATACCATTCAATGAATTTCGCGGTACAGGCCACTTGAAGGTTTACGTTCTATTACGGTTTTGGAGTAAATCATAAACATTCATTTTGCGCTTTAGTTCCCTTTTGAATTTGTGAATAATAAATGATTATTTGCGTATTATTTGCATGCAGCTCATTGCTCAGTGAGTTCCGCGGTAGGGGCCATTTGAAGGTTTACGTTGTATTACGGTTTTGGAGTAAATCATAAACATTCATTTTGCTCTTTATTTCCCCTTTGAATCTGTGGATAATACATGCTTATTTTGGTAGTATTTGTATGCAGGTTATTGCTCAGTGAGTTCCGCGGTAGGGGCCATGTGAAGGTTTACGTTCTATTACGGTTTTTGCAGTAGATCATAAACATTCATTTTGCGCTTTAGTTCCCTTTTGAATCTGTGGATAATACATGCTTATTTTCGTATTCTTTGTATGCAGCTCACTGCTCAGTGAGTTTCGCGGTAGGGGCCATGTGAAGGTTTACGTTCTATTAGGGTTTTTTTTAGTAAATCATAAACATTCATTTTGCGCTTTAGTTCCCTTTTGAATCTGTGGATAATACATGCTAATTTTCGTATTATATGCAGTTCATTGCTCAGTGAGTTCCAAGGTAGGGGCCATGTAAAGGTTTACGTTCTATTACGGTTTTGGGGTACATCATAAACATTTATTTTGCTCTTTAGTTCCCTTTTGAGTCTGTGGATAATACATGCTTATTTTCGTAGTATTTGTATGCAGTTCATTGCTCAGTGAGTTCCAAGGTAGGGGCCATGTAAAGGTTTACGTTCTATTACGGTTTTGGGGTACATCATAAACATTTATTTTGCTCTTTAGTTCCCTTTTGAGTCTGTGGATAATACATGCTTATTTTCGTAGTATTTGTATGCAGTTCATTGCTCAGTGAGTTCCGCGGTAGGGGCCATGTGAAGGTTTACGTTCTAATAGGGTTTTTGGAGTACATCATTTTGCTCTTTAGTTCCCTTTTGAATCTGTGGATGATATATGCTTGTTTTCGTATTATTTTTATGCAGTTCATTGCTCAGTGTTTTCCGCGGTAGGGGCCATTTGAAGGTTTACATTCTATTAGGGTTTTTTGAGTAAATCATAAACATTCATTTTGCTGATTAGTTCCCCTTTGAATCTGTGGATAATACATGCTTATTTTTGTATTATTTGTATGCAGTTCATTGCTCAGTGAGTTCTGCGGTAGGGGCCATGTGAAGGTTTACGTTCTAATAGGGTTTTTGAAGTACATCATAAACATTCACTTTGCGCTTTAGGAGTATATCACAAACTTTAATTTAGCTCTTACGTCCCCTTTTAAACTTGCGGATTATAATATACAACCCTTGTGCAGCTGATGAGGAGCTGCCGTGCATGCAAGGGGTTTATTGCCATTTGGTCCAATCCCAGTAAGTCCAACTCACCATTTCGTCTCCAAGGAACTCTTAAAAATACCGTTTTAGATTAAAATACTGGTTTAACTAATCAACAACTCTAATCTACCATAACCTCAACCCTTAACCCTAATCTAGACCCCCTACCCTAACCCTAACCCATACATATGAGCATGTGATGGTAGACGAAACGGTGAGCATGGTGAGTGGACCAACTGGGAGTGGACCAAATGGCAAACCACGGCCCATATGCAAGGCACGGGTCCGGACGATGTTTGCAAGAAGGGCTTGCGCAACACCCGCAAAGAAATATTTCACTAGTAACAGTAACTAGTCTTAGAGTACTAGACTCTTTTTGTCATTTGGGATCAGAAATATCCACCAGCCTGGAAACCAGGGGTCATATTCATAAAAGCTTACTAGCCTAGTCTGTTACTACAATGCATGCATTTCGATGCACTTTAGTAACTAACTAGGCTTATATAGGTTTCATGAAAATGGCCCCAGGCTCCTAGCTGCTCAGCGAGTTCTCCTTCCAGGCGGTTGGGCGTTTCTAAAACCAAACTTTTCAACAAAGCGGTCTGGCTGCAATAGACTAATCATTTTAGATTTATTTCCCGACTGAGAAAAGAGGAGAATGTTAAAATGACAATGGATTTAGTGGTACATTCCGACTGACTGCAACATATTCAAAGAAAACAAAACCAATACAGTATTGGGTCTAGACGAATTTTATCAGCCAAAATTCGAGTAGGCACTACATAGTGAGGTACGATACTGAACCAAAGTATATAATGTCTACATGTATTATGCAGTCGAGGGATGAGAGCTGGTATATTCTATCTAGAGCCCTTTATTACCAGGGTCTGGCCAAGTCGGTTTCAATATAGAATAGGTAGCAACATGGTGCGTGTTGCTTTGTTGGGCAAGCAGCTTTCAAAAGAATATAATGTTTGGCCGTACTCTGTGTGTAGATGGCTCTGTCGGATTCTCGTGTAAGGCACCACCGCTCAACTAGTTGTGCTTAGCTTCAGTTCAAGTCTTTGTTGATCATATTCAAACAAAAAAGGGCAATTTAAATGAGCCATGTAATAATATCACTAGATGGCTGAGAAGTGTGATAACCTTTAACATGCACATTGGAATGTAGTTTATGATATCAGTGAATGGAAGCAAGTGCGTTCGCAGCGCGCTTTGTAATATAATTCGATCCGATAAAACACGTCTAGAAGCTAGACTACCCACTGTAGAAAACGTAGAATGATCAGCTTATACTCACGGTTTTCGTTAACGTTGTCTTGCTTAGCAGGCAGAACTGGAACCGACTATGCCAGAAGTCGCCGTTTTCTACTATTTTTTATAGCCATGGGTCGCGGACTCGCCACCACAAACCGCCCGTTATCTTAGAGTTAGTCCGGACCCACGTCATTGAAAGCTGGGCTGAGCCACGCTTATTAAGATAGCGGTAGTTTGGATGTGGGAAATACTTAATAGGATTTGGTGGTTTCTGTCCATCTGTATTTTGATATAGAATTAAACCACTTCCGTGTCATGGGTTTCCTTCTGCACAGGTATTGCATATGGATCCCACAGAGCAGTATTCATGTGGAACAAGAAGGGGTTAATCATATTATTTTTAGTAGGAGTTAACAAAAGCGTCAGGGCTCAGGCGTATTAACAATTAAGTTTAAGTTTAAATTCTATACATATCTGTGAATTGAACTGGTGTTCATAAAGAGATTGTCAAGTCCGTGACGTCTCAATGATCCTTTCTCTAGGCCTATTTAGTCATTGTATAAAACAACAAGAACAACATTTAATCCTTTGTCCTAGCAACACGTTGTCCTTCACATTCTTTATCTCCTTCTTTGTGTTTTTCTCTTTCTTCTCCGTATTCTCTTTCCGCCTTTTCTTCTTGTCTTTCTTCTTCTTCCCCTACGTATTTCATTTCTTGTTCATCTCATTATTATCATTCGTGTTCTCCATAATTATTCACTTTTTTCTTGTTTTTCTCTCTTTCCTTCCATGTCAAATTCCCCGTCTCTTTTTTCTACCTTTTCTTTTTGTTTTTCTCCGTATTCGCTAAGCGCTCCTTCTTCCACTCCTTCTTCTTCTTTTTTGTTTTCCCTTTCACCACCTCTAATAATCTTCTTTGTTCTTCTTCTTCTTCTTCTTCTTCTTCTTCTTCTTCTTCTTCTTCTTCTCCTTCACATTCTCTTTCTTCTGTATCCTGTATTTCCTCTTTTTCTCCTTCCTCCTATTTTCCTCCTACTTTCTCTATTTATAATATTTTTTTCCCATTGCAACACCCCTATTCTATTTTTCCTTTTTCCGTCTTCTGTATATTCTTTCACTCTGTACTGGCTTCCTTTTTTATTTTCTTCCTTTTTTTTTTCTTTTCTTTCGTCTTCTGTTATTCCTTACTCCACTCGTTCTTATCTTCATCTTCGTATTCTTTTACATCTTCTTCTCTCTATTGTATCGCTTACGCATTTACCTCTTTTTCCTCCATCTTCCCTGTGTTCCTTCTCTCTGTATATCAAATAATAAAGAGTCAATATTCCATAATCGATCAAAAAACACTTAATACCTTTCAACATTTCGATATCAAACTTTGTTTTAATCATAAAACAATGGGCAAAATATCACTCGACAATTATTATATACCCAGTTTCCCCCTTTCCAATACCAATACCAATACCATGCATTCCCTTATTGCTTACCTTTACTAGCTTTTTGCTTTCCATAATTTGTTACAATATACTTGATCCAGCACAATAGAAAGAAATACTTACATATAAACAAACTCGTTTTTGCGAAAGATGTACCATTCAACGGTATAAAATGTAACCACACCCCTTAATATACTTCTACTCCTCTACGTACCATACTTGTTTTATATGAGTGTTACGTAACACAGATTTCTGAGCAGCATTGTTTCTGGCACGTAATCTTGTGATCAGCACCTGACATGATTTACCAGACAGGAATCAGCAATTAGTAACTAAACTTACAACATTATATTGATACACGACCACCAGCGCTATTTACATGTTTTACATCAGTTGACCTGTGTTGCATTTTGGCTTGCAGCATTTTGTTCGTGTAATTTATGTCCATGTTACTCTGTATCATTGTGTTATTTGTACACAGGGCCTCCAGGGAAAACGTGATCATAATGCCATATGAATCGAAAAACTGAATTTTTCATGTGTGACGTCATGATTTTTTTACCCGTTTTTGCTTATCTCTATCATCCTTCATCAATTTTCTCCCAAATTTCAGTATGTTGTGCCTAAGACATTGTTCTATGGCACGGTTGCCCTAATTTTTCATCTAGATTACGTCTTCAAGGTGTGCATTTGATTACAGGCATTGATGTCAAAATCGGACGTTTGTATGTGTAATGTCAATGGGAGGGGCATTTATTTCAAATCATGAAATGACGATCTTTTAAGAGCTGTATCTCCCTTATTTTTGGATCTTTTACTCTGAAACTTTAATATAGTGTACCCTAGTCTATTAGCTTTCGGGAACGTTATCTCCTTTTTCTAAGCAGATGTCGGGATCATAGCAAAATTTCAGCTTGAACATTGATTTCTAAATCATTATAGCCCCTTTATCTGCTTTACGTGTTAAGTGAATGGGAAGATTTGTGGCTCAATGGGTAGTGCGCTGTTTTAAGAACGAGAGGCCTCCGGTTTCAATCCTGGTGATGATATTGTCAGTTTTCCATTCATTTTGCAATGTGAATTTTGCGACCTTCTTCTGTTAAATCGTTCACTTTGTCATTCTCTTTGATATTTTCTTTCCCATTTTTTCCTCTCGCTCCTTTATCTTAAATGACTATGACATGTTGTTATAGCACATACATGTGACCATTTAGGCAAGTCTCTTTCGTGAGTGCTGCCTTTGATATCGCATGCTCGCGCGTACGAACTTTGTCAGTTCAGACACAATTTCTGCATTAACTTAACTACAAATTATGAGTAAGGAATTAATTGCTCTAGTTACCTCTCGATCACTTTTTGTTAATAATCGGCTAAAATGAATGGTCGATGGGCATTTTTACCTTTGAAACCATTTTTAGTCGAAGGCCTACATTTTGAGAATATACTTTAAAGTAAAATCTCAGCGAGTCAAAAGGGTTTAAAAAATAACCAAAAAGGAAGATGTTACACATTCGTTCCTTTTTGTCATTAGAGAGGAAAACAATAAACTAGAGAGGTTTAAAAAACCCGAAGAGGTTACGTGATGGTTGCCAGGAGTTCAGGTGTCATGATTTAAGGCTGGGAAAGGTCGATGGATCGCTCGAAGATGAAGACGGTGTTTTGATTGCTCACGATCAGCTTCCCTGTCGGAGTTTTGGTGACTCCCATGTACCTCTCCGAGCAAGGATAGTCAACGACCCTCCTCTGACGCACTGCGCCGTCACTCGTGCACTCATCTACTGTAATCACGTTGCGCGCGACGTCGTAGTACGTTACGTACAGCGCGCCCGTCACGCCGTCAACACTGCATCGCCAATTGCGCCCCCAACGCCCATCGTCATTGCAGATTGTCCTCTTGAGTTCACCCGATCTGGCAAAGACGGCGCATTCGGCTTGGCCCGTGCGTACGATCACCTCATCCGATGGCAGGGACGCTATGTGCGCATACACTCTCTTATCCCCTTGCAGCGCGATGCGGTGCACCAAACTACCATTCGCCGGATCGATGACGTTGATGATAGATTTGCCCGAAGTTGCAGCGAGGATCATGCCGTGTTTATCGACGTCCACCCATACGCCGGTCTCTATGCAGGTCGTACCCCGAGGGAGGCGTTGGGAACCCGGCATCGCGAGACTCCAGATCAGACCCTTACTCCTGTCGTAGACATCGACCCCCTTCCGCCCCATACCGAAGACTAATATGTTCTCATTGAGGTAATCGCACGAATTAACAGGCAACGGGTAGGACTGGATGCTCTTCGTCGATACCTTTGTTTTAATGTTCATGATGTAGAACTCACCTTTACCACGTGCAACGCCTATCTCATTCTCGCTTATCAAACCAACCATTCTCCCGCCGTCGACCATATCCAGCCGATCAGTCTCTTTCCATTTTCCACCATGCACCGCAACGATACCGCAGAACCTGCCATGCACGTCCCGCGTGACACATTCCACCTTGCAGACGGCGTCGCGCACCCGCGTTAATTCCCTTCCGTCTTTGCATTTGTCCAGCGTTGTATCTATGGCTGTGAATACTGGGCATGCGCAGTTCACTAGAACGCGATTGTCTTTCTGCAGCCGTTCGACCTGCGCGGCGCTGTCTTCGACGTACTGGGACGTGGTGGTCGATTCCTCGAGGAGCTGTGTGATGTGCTCGTGAACCTTAGCGCCGATATCGTCGATGTTCTTCTGCAATTCGGCCTGACGTTCCAGGATAGGCGCTCGTCGCTGCTCCGCCTCCTCCACGCACTTCTTAATCCTCTCCCTCCGCTTGACATTCAGCGCGGTGATGATCGTATCGACCTCGTCGTTGATGGCTCGAATGTGCCCCTGCTCCTCCGCCGTTACCATCGCCAGTCTCGGCTCGCAAGCGGCCTTCAAGCTTTCAGCAAGTGCTCGGAGGTGCGCGTCGCAGTGAGCTCGGCATTCTTGCCCCATCTCGTCGAAATTCCGCAGCTGCGATTTGGCTCGCTCAATGTCGACCCTGCGCCGCTCTAGCCCTATCGAGAGAGCACTGATGACCTCATCGATGTCGTTAAGTTGACACGGTGGCGGATGCTCCAAGCTGGCACACTTATGGCACAGAGAAAGCTCATGCCCGTTGCAGAACAACGTGATTTGTTCATCGTGTCTATCACACGACCAGGCAATGTCAGGTTCCACTTTGGTAATCTGACCCGGTCCAGAAGAACCCTCGACCTTCATGTACTTGGCACGCTTGTAAGCCATTCCTCCTCTAACGCAATGCACAAACCAGGCAGGTATAAAACATAACTCCTTCTGTCCAATTTTTAACCTGTAGAAGTAATGAAACAACAACATAAAAAGAACGTGGACGAATAGAAAACGACAGAGATGTGAATGAAAGAATGAACCCGAATAAGGGGAATTGGGTCACACAGAAAAACAATGTTCGCCAGCCCCCCCCCCCCCCCCTCTTATATACCTGAACAGAACTAGATAAGTAGCAGAATGAGAAAATGAAAAGAGGAGTACAATGCGGGAGAGGGAGTGAAAAAATGAGAGAGGGATAGTGGAAAAGAGATAGATTGATAGAGAAAGGTGGGGGTATACGTGGAGTCAAAAAATCAAAACTATAAAAAAAATCATAACTTTGTTACCCTTTCACTTCACTAATATGTTTATTTAGCATTTCTGCTTTTATTGAAACCAAATTAATTTCAGGGTGAACTATCCCTTTAACTTTGCGCAATGGCTCCCGACCCTTCATAAATGTAAGAGTGATCTGGTAACTGAGCCATCTATACATAGAGTTTGGCCAACTCGGTTTCAAAGGGTAAAAACGTGACGCAAATTCTTCTGTTATTAGTATTTGCTTGCCCAACAAAACAACACGCGCCATCTTGTTACTTATTGAAACAGAGCTGATCAAACTGTGTGGTTATATAGATGGCGTTTATAACATTTAAGGAGAATTGTCCTCTTATTTTTTTCAGTAGAACATATCTAAAAAGTTTCAAGAATTACGAGCGTTATTAACTCTTGATTACGCCCCTTAGGTATGGGAGATTTCAAGGGTTAGTAGAGGTGCTTACCCCCCACCCACCCCTACTCACACACACACACACACACACACATACACACATGCAAACATACATACACACACAACACATACACACACAAACACACATACACACACAAATACGCACACATACACACATACATACATGCATACGCATACACACAAACACATCCACACACATATATACACACATACACACACGCATACACAAACACACACACACACACACACACACACACATACACACACACACAAACAGGAAGGAATCATCCGAAAATAAAATTGTTGAAACCATTACAAATCCAGACCCCGCTGACGATGATTGAACACTATTTTTTTTTTTTTTTGAACGATTACGGTCCGCAATGTTTACTACCATGACCGCCTCTCCCATTTTGGGCGGGACGGGAACGTAGCTCGAGTACGGTGACGGTCTGTTGACTTCCCCGTACCGTGTGTTCCCCGTGGCAGATCGAAAACATTATCTGATTATATGATGACTACAATCTGATTGATCACTGTGTCTCGGCCTTGCGAGCTGAGCACCGCATTTCCCTAGCCCCCGTACTAGTTTTCGTTTCTATTTACACTGGCGCTCTTAGCCCCGGACTTGGCCTTGCAATTGCGGGGTTAGCCCTGCTTTTTTGCAGGGCCAAGTAATCCTGGACTATATAGGTGGGGCCAGCCCACATTGGTAAAAAACAATGTAAACAGAAAGTCGTCCAAGCTTAGCCCCATACTAAAGGTGGGGCTAAAACGGAATGATACATGCAGGTAAATGTAATAACGCGTTACCAATCAACGTTTTGAATCCATTTCCCAAACGGCTTATTATATCATATTGTGATTCTAGTCCTACCTGTGCCAGTCCAATTCTTGTTCTATGCGAATTGTGTGTGTTGAAATAGGTTAAAGAGTTAACACAGCATCATTACCTGTCAACCGGCCTAAGATGGCGCAACTAGCTTCTACCGTCCCTCCCACGCGGGCTCCATTCCCGGTAAGATGTCCCTACGCATACCCTGAATGTTCCTTGCCGCCGAGCCCAATCACACTTCAGCCAAACAGAAGAGAAGTCTGAGTGTGAAGAGCAATGCCACACAACAGTCTGTGGGTATATATAAATATATAATTATATATATATATATATATATTGGGTGCGAGTAACGTATTGGCCCCCCGAACCAGTAGACCCATTCACGTTTTTTGGTCACATGTCATACTTCGAAGCACAAACGTAATGTGCCCATTGATCATGAATGGCAAATGCGAAATATTCAATATTGCATACCACAATGCTTTCATAGAATATAAACATTATGAATACAGTATACCAAAATACAGCATACCAAAAGCATGCATAGACTACATAGACTATATGTACGCCGTTCAGCTATAGCCTTCCGTCAAGGCTTTTGATTTGATTTGGTTTTGTTTACTCGCGGGAGTGTTCAATCAGCCAGTAAGGTTTTTTTTTTCCATGGCTCTGTCTTTCAGAGAGGTCGAATGAACGCATTTTTTTGAATACGTCTGGCAAACGAAATCATGGATCTTCCCTCCATCGTCAGACGAAAAGGGAGACGTCACAAAAAAAGATGAGGCAATGATACAAGAAATGCACTTTTTATGGTTCGGTAGAATTATGTGCACGCGATAACTTTAAAAAGTGGCCTAAATTTGCGTAATGAGTGGCGACTAGCTTGTGCTCGAGTTCCTATGGGAATTTGCGTGTTAAATCATACGCACGACCGACGTTGAAAAATCCCAAAGACTTTAATGCATTACTTTGCATTACTGAAAGACAGTCATGTTTTGGAAGATGTCAAACATTACGTCATAATGCGCTTGGTTTTTACGCATTTTTCAACGAGAATAAAACGACCAATCAACAGTGATCAACGTGCGCGGACGTGGTACAAAATACGCAGTGAGCAACGCGCAATTCGCAACTGCGAGGCGCGGATAGAGACGGCAACACTGACCGATCGACGTAGAAATATTTAACTCCCTACTGATTGATGAAAATGGGGCAGAGTTCTGCTCTAGAAAAAATCTTCTTTTATAGCTGTGAGCTCGAAATGTCTTTGTTATTTGTCATGACCTTGTTCGGTATACAAAACAAATATGATATGCTCTGATATTTGGGACATGGGTAAACTATAGGCCCGCAGTCATCTCAAAACCAAACCAAAATAATCACTTTTATTGCGTTGAGATCACCTAGTGTTTATAGTTTTAACCATGACTTTTGTCCCTCGGAGCATTTTTTTTTTAATAATAAACACAACAAAAAAGAAAGCCCCCCCCCCCCCCCCCATCTTTTCAAAATATCATAACTTTTTTAACAAAACAAGTTTAAGCAAAATAATTTCGGAGGGATGTTTTTTCACTCATTTCCTAACTTCTGTGTAAAAATATGATTGATCCGTCAAGTCATGCACGAATGAGCTTGCATTTAAAGGTAAAAGTGTCATTTTTAAAAAGTCACAGGAGTCATTTTTTTAAGCCCCCAAACAGCAGATGATAGTATTTTTGCTTTGTTTATGTCGTGTGAGCACTCAAATATGGCATTGTTATAACTTCTTATGTTCTGAGAAAATGTGTACATGTAGGTGATATCAATAGTTACAGCCCCAAACCACATATTTGTGGTACTTGTTCCCCAATGGGTTCTTGTTCATAAATTGGAAAGAGTACTTAAAACTATCTCTCTCATCAAGTGCAGGGGCGAAGTACGGCCTATTCATAGCCGTTCGCACGCTCCGTTCGCCGTCACGGTTTTGCACATGTGGTGGCGGATTCCCTTCAATTTAGCACAGTCACGATTCAACTTGAACCATGATGCGAAAGCTTGAATAATTATGCTTATTGTAAATATTCTAAAAAGAGTACATCAAATCAATCGCTCAACCAGCAAGTTCTGGGGCGAAGTAGACCTACGGCGCGTTCATAGACGATAATAGAGTTCGTAGGAGGATGTTGTAGATTTTTCTTTGTTGCAACACAATGGTGTTTACTCAGTTTTTGACTAAAAAGTGCTCTCTCCCCTACAATTATGTCACCCCAAAGCAAATTTTATTTAGTGGGCTTAGACCATGTAGACAGCTGGTAACATGATCTAAGTGACTGAGGTAATGCTAAAGGTTTTCCGTTATCAAATCCACTTTTAAAAGACACTGAAGTTATTTGATTAGGGAAGGATGTTATAAACACATTCATAACAACATGATCCTAAGTGAATTCGTCATTGTATTAGACACATATTTAAAGTAAGTGGGTCGAAAAATATGACTAGAAAGCCAATTCAATTTTCCGACACTTTGTTACACAGCATTTTCCTTCAAAACAATCCGGTGCAAAACTAGCGCCTGATTTATAATGTTCCCTTGTCGGGATTGTGTGAAATATTTGCACTCCCAGAACAATACGGCGGACAGAGATTCATAAGTGAAAACACCATTGTTAAGTAATCAACCGAAACAGATTCATTGAAGTTTTTTTTTCCGCGGGAAGAATCCACCTTCTTCGAAACATGATTACGGAAATTGGGGAAATAAAATCCCACTACTACGCTAAGTGAAAACTAAGAATGTTGGCACATTCATTGTTTCGTGTAGGCTTCAAGTTTGCTATAGCTTGATATGCAAAAGAGGACTATTTTTTACCTGGCATACGTTACTACATATAAACCCCTTCTGTCGCATGTGAAACCTTGGAACGCTATAATGATTTGTTCTCAAGTATTGCTACTAATGACGACTTAACAAGTAACTGTTTCAAGTAATGATGGAAATTGCATCTCATGGCGACAGATGATTATTTTGCTTGATATCTGCCGACATCTTTTGTTGGAATGATGTACCATGTCACTTCTCTTCCCCCCACTCCCCCGCTCCCCCCCCCATCACCCCACTCCTGTACCCCCCCCCCCCCTACTCTTACTGACCTCCCCTATAGGCTATAACCAGGGTAGAGTACCAATCAGAAAACACCTGGTAATTTTTTTTTTGTGATTGGGCATGTGTGAAATCGCTTTATAGAAAGGAGCTGAAATGTTCAAAGATTGTCGATTGGCGTAGCAATTCCCCGCTCTATTGTGAGCTTCAGCTGCGACATTGAATTACCGCTTGCACACATAAAATTCACGTCACTCAATGGGAAATTGCAATATAGTCTAGCAATAACGGATATGAGATCATCTCACAGTCATAGCTTCTCCATGATTCACCATTAGTCAGTTTTGGACGACCCGTCCAAAACCTCCTCGCAGATCTTGACTTCAGTCAGGTTTCAGCATTATAACTGACTGGTCACAACTCAGAGCGGCGACCGACCGATTTGTAGCCTGCTCGGTCGCTGCTGGAATTTAGGCATCGCTCAGCGATTTTTTGGAAAAGTCGAGCAAGCTGTAGAGTACAAACGATGCCTGGGCGGCGCCTGGTCGTTTTCCCGTCGGTCACTGGTCAATTTTAGATCAAAATCGGGCAATATCGGAGAGCTTCTCAGCGCGGCGTCCCGCCAGTGACCGACTGCTGACCCACCGATTCCCGGGCGGTCTCCCACAGACCACCGGCTAATTATAAAGAAATTGTTCGGCGGCCGGCCAGTGATTGGCGGGGCATCTACGGGTGTCTCGGAGGGGTACCTGCGGCGGCCCGCCGGGCTCCTCCGGGAATTTATCATGGGCAACCTGGGTATATATGTGACTTCCCCAGGCTGTTCATTAACAACTCCGACCGATTTTTTTAATTCGTCGCCCAGTGACCGGCATATCTCCTAGTGGTGACCGGCCAGCAATCGGGCGGCGAACGCTCGTCAGCCTTTGACCTAGCAGATTCGATTTTTGACCTGAGTCGCTCGACGGCGAACGCTCAATTAGGTCGGTCGCCGCTCGGGGCCGCCCGGGGGACCGAACGTATTTTGGGCGGCGAGTAAAAAGTGAGCAGGCGCCGCCCAACTTTTAGCTCCGCGCTAAAACTTCAGCGGCGACCGAGCGATGTCCTAAAAACAAGCGGTGCCCGGCCGGAATTGGCTAAAAACTCGCCGCCCAGCCGCCGAGCAGGCTGTTTTTTGGGGTTGTAACCATAGCTTAAGCCTAACGCATTTTGGGACACGAGTTATTTCAGAAATCCACCCCAGTAGATAAACCTTCAGGGTTGCAAGGCTTTTGGAAAGAGGTCATTAACTCTTTGTCACTGTTTGTGGGGCATAAGTTTATTATTTTTTTTAAAAAAGAAAAAGATCTCCATAGAAAATGAAACATCAGGGGAAGTGAGTAGGAGGATCTAGTTGGCCTGGGCAAAATTTAGCAAGCTCAACTTTATCTTTCGTGATGAGAAGCTCCCTCTTTCTCTGACGAAACCGACTTTCGACCAGTGCATCAAAGCCGTGCTCTCCTATGGATCAGGAATATTGACCACAACTAAGAGGCTAGAAAGAAGACTTGAGGTAACTGAAAGGGCTATGGAAAGAATTATGGCGTTACAAAGAGATACAAAGTTAGAAAAAAGGATTTGAAAAGGAGAACCCAAGAACGGGACATAGTACAAGAAATTCAATCGAAGAAATAGAGGTAGGCTGGTTATCTGGCCAGGGGGAAAGATCATAGATGGACATATATATTAACCATCTGGACCCCAAGGGCTAACACCAGAAGAAGAGGCAGACAAAGTAGGAGGTAGATGAATGATATTAGAGAAAATGGGAGTGTGACATGGAAACGAATGGCACAAGATAGACCAACAAGGGCAAATAATGAAGAAGCCTTCCTTCAGCAGTGGAGATCAAAAGTCTAGATAGATATATAAATAGATAGATAGATAGATAGATAGATAGATAGATAGATAGATAGATAGAAAAATAGATAGATAGATAGCTGGATAGATAAATGGGTAGATAGAAAGATAGATAGATAAATAGATAGATAGATACACACATATCACATAGATCGGCATTCTGTCTGGCTTACAAAGGGTTAATATAGATGTGATGTGATTTGAGGCAGAGATTGGCAAATTGTCTTCGATGGTATCACGCAACCTTTTTGAAAAACACATAACTTGAAATCATTCATTTTTTTTATTTTAAAAGAAACAAAACTAAAACGGTACATACATTCTCTCTGTTACTTCCCCTCCCATTGATACATTTCTCGTACAATGCTGTGAGCGCTAACAAAGATGCACTAAAGCAAAATCGCACAAAGACCTATTCCCAGTATTTTCCGCTTGAACGGCACTTAAAAAACACAAGCTTTTACCCCTTTTCATGATGTTGGTTGCTGTCTTTTCGTTTTTCGCGAAATTTGAATACTGAGTATGCACTGGCCGGCGTTGATGGCGGTAGACTCGTTTCTCCGTAAGAGCCGTAGAGCCAATTTGTCCTGCTTTATCATGAAAGCAACGTCCCGTGTCAAATCTACCACATGCAGATGTAACACTACGTACACCATAGTTCACACAAAAATTAGGTCCTTCATTGCTTGCCTCTATTCTCGGCCGCATTGCACAAAACTTACCATGGATGATAATTAATCATCTTCTTTGGAAACCTTGCAGTTGATTGACTGTTGAGCGATGTTAATATGGTACTTACCATTGATGGCAGAGTTACTATCAATGGTAAGTTTTATGCAACAGGGCCCTAATCGATGGGAATTGTGTGATTAACCAGTACAAAAATACCTTAATGGTGCATAAAGACTTCAACATGTAGACGAGCAACTTTTGTACAGATTTGACTGTTATGTAGGGTTGACATTCAAAGAATTTTGGGACCCTCAGATAATATCTTAATTGTCATGCTTGCAAGTGAGTCTTGTCGAGCATAATAGCAAATATGTATTCGCAAATTTGAATTATAATTACATAATATATGTAATGTATAAACTTAATCACTAGAAAACGTAGTGAATCAAATCAAATAAAATGCAATCAAGGAAAGTAGAAATGTGTACACTGATAACGAGGCGTAAACTTGGAAAAGTAGCATATTTTCAGTTGGTTTGTTGGTATTGCAAATATGGCAGTGTTGCTTTTTAATAGTATGTAGCGAGATTAATGTAGAATTGTTAATAAAGGGCAATTAATACACCCCTTTTCTTCTCATATTCATTCTTCTCCTTCCTTCTTCGTGTTTTATTATGTTGTCCCGTCCAACATTTTCCATTCTTTTCCCTTCCGTTTTCCTTTTACCTCCCTCTGCGCCCACTTTTGTAGAGCTTGCGGATCGCACTTTTCGGAATGGAACCCCACTAACTGGATGGGTGGTCACGCTCTACTGAATGAAGCCCGCGCGCAGCGGCGTCCGCCATCTTGGGACCATCACAAACAGAAACACGA
Organism: Arbacia lixula; assembly: GCA_963669155.1. Lineage (NCBI taxonomy): Eukaryota > Metazoa > Echinodermata > Echinoidea > Arbacioida > Arbaciidae > Arbacia > Arbacia lixula. The sequence continues at coordinate 5,353,363 of OZ022592.1, forward strand.
ACGGCGTTGGGAAGCGTGTTTAGTGTACGTTGTGGCACGCCGGTACGGTGGTTTTGATGGATTTGCCGATGTTTGTGCACGTGCATGTTTTGTGGAATACAGAACAGAGTTTTAACATCAACTGAATTATTCTGTAGTATTTAATCATTCATAATGAATTCCACAGGTCTTCTGGCCTTCCATGTAGAGCCTACATGTCATGTATGCAAATCATGTTAACCGTTCTCTGTGTCATAGACAAGGGTCGATGACCTGAATTATTATACCGGGGAAGGCGTGGGGAGGGATATGAACCCCACCGGGGTTGACCCAAGTACCCCCCCCCCTCCCCCCCCCCCCACACACACACATACATATCACACACACATCACACACACATCACACAAACACTTTTTTTTTTCCATATTCTTTATTTGATTTCATTCACATAATGAAATAAACAATTTCACTTTATAACAGAATTACAAATCCATAAACGTAATATTTCTATTGATTCAATAAACACAATAAAGTATGATATACCACTTGTATATAAACACAATATATATGTGCCATATTCTACCTGAATATGCAACTTATAAATTATATTCCTATTAAATAGAATAATAATCATACACATCATACACACACATCACACACACATCACACACACATCACATACACACATCACACGCACATCACACACACACACATCACACACACACATCACACACACGCATCACACACACATCACACACACACACATCACACACACACATCACACACACGCATCACACACACACACGCACATCACACACACACACATCACACACACATCACATACACACATCACACACACATCACACACACACATCACACACACGCATCACACACATCACACACACACACACGCACACACATCACACACACACACACGCACACACATCACATACGCACAACACACGCACATCACACACACACACATCACACACACACATCACACACACGCATCACACACACATCACACACACACACATCACACACACACATCACACACACGCATCACACACACACACGCACATCACACACACACACATCACACACACATCACACACACATCACATACACACACATCACACACACACATCACACACACATCGCACACACATCACACACACACATCACACACACATCGCACACTCACACACACACACACACACACAGTCAAACTTTAACGCATGCACACACACATCACACACATGATGCAATGATACAATGATACAATAACTTTTACTTGTTAATCCATTTAACTTATCTTTGAAACTTTTATAATAAAGTAGAACAAACTGAAGAATGTGAACATACATAACATAATGTTGTGACAGCAAAACTTGTAAAATAAAGATAATTCTTTGAGCACTCCGACACAGTTTGATCGTACGCAGTATATCACGGCTGGCAGCTCTTTTGATGGTCCCACAATGGCGGCCGCTTCGCTTCGGCAGCTTCACGACGGAATAGCCAATGAGCGTGCAACAACCTATCCAGTTAGTGGAGAGATCAGTGATGGAACCTGATCAGATCGGTACGAGCGCCCTCTGGTGTTCTAGATGAGATCAGGACAGAGAGAGGCTACATAGCTTTGACTACGTTCTTGAGGTACTTAGACTTCTTGAATATCACTTGCCAATAGATGAAACAGCTTTGAAATGTGAATGGCATCAAATAATTTCTGATTAATCGAACTATGTATATAGTAGTAGGCCTACATCTAAAAAGAAATGCGTTTTATAAGTGTCATTGAAACATAATTGATTGAAGTGTATAATCCCATCACATAAAAAAATCCATAATAACATGCTGTGAAGCAAAAAGGAAATGAAAATATATTTTGAACTATCAATAAAAGTACATGTACAGTACAGTACAGGACATTCCCTTCAAATTCTAATAAAATACACGTGATAATTCGAACAAATTATCATAATGATGTGAAAAGTAATCAATATATACGAATGCATTCCACACTTCATAATAATTATTTCATTTCTGGTATTTTCTAAATTATGTGCATTCGTGTTACATGTATATCAGTAAAAGGTGATTGCACTTCCATTCAGCATTCTGTTGCAAAGGAAAAGTACCTCATTGCCAACCTTTTTTAAAGGTGCAGTAAGTACAATAATCTGACTAGTCCACCACCTGGGCTGTATTTAGCAATCCGCCGACAACGAACGTTGGTGGCGCATCACATACAAAATTTTCACCCTGAAATACATTTTCGGATTTTGGAGTTTTTTCGGGCGAACAGATTCGTGGTGTCGCGCATTTGTGGTCTGGCGCGGTGTGCATACTATGTGAATCAGTGGCGTAATGTGTGTCGGAGAATAAGCGGACGATAAAATACGTCCAGTATCTGGACTATAATCTGATCAAAAGTAGTCCCACCAAAACACCAAACACGTACACTTAAGCTGTAGCTCAAAGGGCATTGTACTAATTTATTGCATGTCGTACGTCATACAGACATAACAATTATATATTTAATCTTTATGTACAACTGATGAATTTGAACACGATTCTCATTCAGCGACGTTTTGTCAGACACAGGATTAAAAACTTTATTCTTGTATTATTGTTTTGTGTTTTAGTAAGGGATCAAAACAGAATTATTTTTTTTATTTGCTTCTAATATGTGCCCGTTAAAAAAAGAATCATCGCTTGACAAGGAGGGAGGGAGGGAGAGAGATAGAGAGAGAGAGAGCGTGAGGGGAGAGAGAGGGAGAGAGATAGAGAATGAGGGAAGAGAGAGGGAGAGAGAGTGTGTGTGTGTGTTTTGTTTGTGATTGCAACGGGAAGCACGACAAACATGTTTTTATATTTGAATATTTATTAAGATAACATACATTCTGTCAGAAATGTATGTCAACATATTGACCAAATTGATGTGGGCGCTTAAAGATATTTTGGCGGATATTACATTGAACTACACTGTATTATCTAAAAATTGGCCTATTTAGTACACCATTTTAATGTGTCTACATATGTCATCAAGATGAGCTTTCCATGCTAATTCTTAATATACGTTCATATGCTCATAAACATTTGACGATGTCACTTTACGAAAGGTTTAAGCTAGGAATTGTTCATATAATTACTGATATCTCTGTTTCTCCGCTAACGTTGTACATGTATTTCACACCCATGGTGCCTATAGTAAGCAAATAATCACCGCTGGTGAAGGTGATGGGACGAACTACCACTTCCGAGGCGATCTGGATGTAGCCATCATTCCGAAGCGCAGCTGAGGAAAGATAGCGTCTCGGAAAGAGATCGCTTCGGAAGTGATAGTTCATCTCATTGCCTGAAACCAAAAGTTGATTATTTGCTTTACATTACACATCTGAAACCAACTATCTATACCCAAAATGACAATTTGACGTACAAAAGTAACAACGTTAGGACGCGTTAGCAGGAGCTACTGTTAGTCGATTGATAGTCCGAGTGTAACGCACTTTATTTCGTGTGTATTCAAACTATTGATCACGCGTTACGACTCTGAGGAGTGAAGAGATCAGCGAAACCAAAAAGTAATATCACCCAGAGTGTAACGAACTTTTCTTCTCAGGTGATCAGATGGGCAAAAGTACGCTTTATCACGTGATGAACTCTTGACCAATCATATGGCAACATTCTTAGTATGTGGAATATAATACAGTATAATTGCTATTAAAAAAATGCACCATAACCCTTACTGTTAGCAATGGCCCGTATCAACAACGGTAGTGTAACTTAATACATATACATGTACTAAATATGACCTAACGTTCTGGAATGCCAAAAAAAAAAAAGACAAAACACTATACCTCGGATTCACTTCGGTATATTGCGTAATTGTCCACATAATGATTAAAGCGAAGGTTCGTTAATACAAAAATAGAATAGGGTTTTCTCGAGCAGGTAGAGACCACTATTACAAAATCATGTCATCAGCTGCTGATTTCCAATAGTTTGATCTAGCAAAGCTCACGGCATACAAGTGAACCATGCATAGACCTAATTTCACTACAGCCCTTTCACCCTCAAAAGATATACACAAAATAATGCTTTTGCTGTCCTTGCAAACATCATAATTTGAATGTTCTCTGGAGGATCACCATGCAGTTCCTATGCGATATTCTCATTCAGGCTGGAATTTGTCAATGAAGAAGTTTCTGTTATGTGGTTGCGTCAAAGGGTGCTGCAAGGTGCTACTGCCAATGATACTAATCATAGTGATGCACAGCATCGAAATAACACATATAAAGAAGCAAAGTTATTGCTTACCTTAAAGGAAACTTGTCAAAATGGTCGTGATGGAAACTTTTTGTGATGTCATAATGCATATCAATACCAGTGCAGCATGTCTGGTTATAATTTCAAAGTAATATATAGCGCACACTAAATAATGCAGGACTGGATGATAAAAAACAAGTTTCGTAGGCACGAAAGTATACGTCCGAATGTACATTACACACATCTACGCCTTTCGCAGGTGTCAGGCTTGCATATCAATTTTCTTCACCATTGGGATGACGCATCTCTGTACCAAAAATTGATTTTTGATGAAGGCTAATAGTAAAAAAAAAAGTGGATACAATAGGTCCATACTAGACACCAAGGGCATGCAGACTCAATAATCACCGTTACGTGTTAAACATATTACGGGGATAACATGGATAAAAATGTATACAAAATGATGCTCAAGTTAATATCAAAGTATATACCGTAGCTATTTTTGCGGTAAAGTAATGAACCCATTTTTGAAAATGATCATTAAACATATATCTTGGCAGATTGTCAACAAGTTTCAATCTTGTAGTCTTATGTCTTAAACATAAAGAAATGTGTAATTTATAAATATTCACATTTGGGGGAAAATTTTTAAAAACTATATATGCTGCTCAAATATGTCGAAAACATGTTAGATATGTTACTTTCTAGTAGTAAATCTAATTCTCTTTGGTAGGGCACCTTATATGATGTGAGAAAATACGCCAATTAAATGTTATTCCTCAAATTGGTTAATACTACATTTCCATGCGGTTCATTTTCTAAAATGGCCACCGTGACTCTCCTGGGAATAGTTTGAGAGGGCGCAATTTCCAAATTTGCGTTAAATATATTCTCTTTACATACCTGCCCATTGCGGTGCTTTCAGACAACATTGGAAAATTATGTCATAAATCGAACTAACCTTTTGTCCATGGAACAGCAGAGATTCACCTTTGCTATTGATATTCCCTATCCACGGAGGTATTAGGAAGGATAAACAACTCGAACATGATATTCGAACATCTGTATGGGTCCTAAAGCGCGCTAACGAATTTTAAAAGCATTCCACAACCACGGCAATGCTCTGGTGTCCCATGCTTGGCACCGACATTAAGCGGATGTAAACTTTGAAAGAATACATTAAATTGCCCATTTTTTTTAATCTCAAAGCTGTGTGTCTCTCATATCATTTTGCATTTTTTCGAGAACGTTATTAAAGGACAACATCATTCGAGATCATATGTACTCGGCTCTTTCTTCTAAAGGATTGAGGAATAACGAATAAACGGACATAATTTTCCTTACTTACGAAATTCACTTTTTTCTTCACTTCACACTGGGATTCAATCACCGTGCATTATCATGAACAGCGTTTGTGTGCATTTTCACGCAGTTGATATATTTTACTTGAAAACGTTTTTGTATATTTGTATTTTTGTGAGTGCTGATAAATGTTACTCCCATAAGAATTGCTGCCATTAACAAGACTGAACAAGAAATCTATTTGAATTCGTTGCCATACTATCACTTTCGTAATTGTCAAAGCACCTGAAAGACAGTTTTGGCAGTGTGCCGAGCGTGAAGAGAGAAGATTAAAGTATAATCATCGTTACAAAACAGAATCCCTGCTTTAGAAAAAAATATATAAAGTTCAACCGTTCAGCCATAATTGAAGTATAAGTGAGTACAATAGGTACTTGATGAAAAACGTGGCATTCCTTCAGTCCTTGAAGTTATTGTTCGGCTTCCAGGAATATTAAGCTAATAAAAATATTCACCCGTGTATAATTGTTTGAAATATCCATTCCGCTCACCGATTTTAAAATTTTAAGCCATTAAGCCACACGTGTTTATGGTCCCCATCTCACGCAAAACTATTCATTCAAAATAAAAAGACAGTTCCGCGACGTCAATCAAGACCTGTTTATTGTCCCCATCGACCGCACGCGATACAATTTATTCGAAAAAAGGTCCTCGACTTTCATTATATTCCCTTATTCATCCCGCTCATAGATAATACAATTTGTTAAAAATGTTGCGCAGTTTCGTTTGAACATAATCCTAAGTCACATAATAGCCGGCAAGAAGTACTTTGATATCGAGAAATTTGTTTTCTTCAGACAAACAATTGATTTTTTTTTTTTTTTACAAAACTGAACATAATGAATACATACATTAATATCAAATTTTGTCGATATTTTGGAAACATAAGTTTCTTTTATTTGTCTCCCTCTTCACTGAGTTCTATTTCTTCCTCTTCATCCTTCTTTCTCGTTTTGTCCGACGCGACATGCAGAATTCTGTATGGACCCGTAAAAGAAAGGGGAGAGAAAGAAAGAAAGAGAGAGAGAGAGAGAGAGAGAGAGAGAGAGAGGAAAAAAAAGGGGAGGTGGGGGGGAGGGGAAGTGAAAATAAAGAATATCGTTATATCATTACAATAATGAGGCTCCCATTCATCAAAGGATAGTACATTGAACTGAATAGAGTTAAGAATGCCGCACAGGAAAAGAGAGAGGGAGAGGATTTGGGGGAGGCATATGAGTAAATTGTCCAATTGTTACAACTAGAAAGAGTGGTATATTTAAAAAGATAATTTGAGTGGTAAGCTACCTAATGTGGTTTCATGAAAGTCTACTAGTGATATGTAAATGCAGCTTTCCACACGAGGTAGACGAAAATGTAATAAACAATTATATTGTAATCATCATTATACTGATGATTTCTTTTTATATCAGAAATGAAGAAAAAATGAAAACAGGAAGAAGAAAATGTTTAAATATATACATATTCTGATTACTGTTAATTACCAATAATTTATCTTCATGTCAGAAAGTGAAAGAGACAATATTAAAAGCAATGCTCACTAATCAACTGATTTGTCTTTTTCGGGTGTTCCTTTTCACGCTTTCTGTGATGACAGAAACACCATGTTGTTTTCTGTGGCCCGTTTTCAAAAGGTTTAACGCAGACAGTGTACAATTGTTGTTGATTGAATACAATTGATTTTGTTTTCGGAATCGCTATGGTATATTAAGTTTGTACACATAATGATTACAGCAAATGTTGTAAGTACCTTCTGTTGTGATTCTGTGATGAAAACAAATGATTTTGTGACATCGTCAGATTATTTACTTTGCGCTTCATTAGGTTGAGTTAAGTTAAATCGCCGTTCTGAATGATTTAACTATTACAAGGACTCGTCAGTTGTCCACGGAATCAAATCCTTGAATTCCGGGGGCTAAATTAACCTTGTCCCTCGGTGATTGTGTCACTCACCCGCTGAAGATAATGGTGACGACCAAAAGAGCGATGGCTGTGTAGAATGTAACGCGTGGATGTCCATGGGTCACCGTGAGGGAGTAGATACCATTTGTAAGGAGGGGTGAAATGCCTGTAGCGATGCTCACCACTAAGGAAAACATCGCAAAAACGCTTCCTGATGAAGATTCAAATGGAGCATAACATTAAGAAAATAAGTTAGGCATGAGTTTTTATAAGTGTTGTCATTGTGAGTGGATACTTGCACGCAATAACAGAAGAAACAATACTGACACTAGATATAGTCATTCACTCATTGACGATATGGCTATTACCACATGTGATTAAAGAGTTGGGAAGTGCGTTTCTTTCAAACAACAGTTGAGTACTCTCCGGAATGGCAGAGTAAACAATTTTGATAATCAAAGTGGACAAGAAATCAATGTGAGATAAAAATTAGACGGTTACGACTTCGGGAGCAGGAATTTCTTAAAGGTGGCTTGCGAAAGTGCGCTTTGACCCTATCGACAGGAAAGACAGGGTGCAAGAATAAAGGGAAGAACGAGGAGGAATGCTTGGATAAGCAGCCCGACTGACTGGTTAGCACATCAAGGGGCTGTTTAACAAAACGTGGAGCTAATACAAAGAACCCATGCCAGAGACTTGTGGCACTCCATGATCGCCTACGTTTTATATTACACACTTAGAAATAGAAATGTCTTATAAACCCTTTGTGTGCCGTACAAATAACGATGGCATCCTTGCACCAGTATTGCACACTTGTTTGATTGAAACAGGACATCGTATATTGCAGAAAAAACCGTATTTCTCAATAATCCATACAGCAAATGTGGTTCGAGAGTGCACCGCATAGCGACATCCTGTATTGTATTTTTCTCTCTCTCTTTAATTTGCTCTGAAGCGCCTTGAGCATCTAGTTAAGATGGAAAGTGCGCTTTACAAATGCTATGTATTATTATTATTATTATTATTATTATTATTATTATACGGATTTTCGTATAAAGCGATGTCCTCTTCCCGTCTCACGTACTATTACCCAACAACGGAATCGGACATGACTGTAAACAGGGTGCATTATGGGATGAATCTCTCCTATATGTGGAATGGAGACATTGAGTTACCTTGCTGATTCTCAGGAACTAGTTGCGAGAGAAGAACCTTCACCATGACAGAGGGCGTTGTTCGCAGGAATCCTACCAGTGTTGCTTTGGGAGAAAGAATTGGTAAAACAGCATTTAACTCGGTCCGCGTCACTTGTGCTCTTTGTAAAATCAATACACACTTATCCCATCGAGCACACAAACACACACACACACATATATACATACACACACATACATCCACACGCACGCACAGATACACACATACACACATAGTGTTAAAGGGAGTATACTGTACCGGGAAGACAAAAGAGGCCTTCAAAAGGTGATTGTGAGCAATCTTCTTGCCAATGCTCTTGAATTCATGTATTGTCCAATTTAGAAACTTGCTGAGAGTTATTTGCCCTCACATCATCCACATTTTGAATAATTAGTGATTAAATCACAAATCCTCGTAATATTCGGCCCGAACAATTTGAGGATTTGTGATTAAATCACTAATTACTCCAAATGTGGATAATTTAAGGGCAAATAACTTTAAGCAAGTTTCTAAAATGGACAATACATTAATTTAAGACCATTGGCAAGAAGATTGCTCACGATCACCTTTTGAAGGCCGTTTTGTCTTCCCAGTACAGTTTATGTCAAAGACGCCCAAAATGACCACGTACTGCATTTCTCAGAGGGTGCGGGGCCCCTCCCCCTCCACTTCCCCCTCCTCCTACCCCCACCCCCTCCTTAACGCCTACATATACACACTTATTTTTTTTTTAATTGCCAAGAGATCATAAGTGAGAAATCGACTCAATCTTGAAAATTGCACATTGTAAACTAAAATCATGTCATATTCAATTTATAAATTAGATGTCCGATTAATTATGACTCATCGGAATGATGAACTATATATTGTATTTTTATAGTTGTTTATCATACAATATGACTACGTTATGAGCAACTAGTTGTTGTGACATCATAACTGCCCTTGTTTTCAACCGCAGAATCGTGGTCGAATCGTGTCGTCTGCGGTGGCTCTACGTTACGGGTGATTGATTTACCTAAATAGATGAGGTGGAAGCTGGATCGAGCCAGGGCCGTCGCGATAAGCTGTCCAATGAAAGAGATGATCCCAAGATGCATCACCCAATACGCGTTGAGGCAATGGCCGCACGGCTTGGTCAGCATCGCCGCCACTACACGCAGGTGATACCAATGTAAAATAATCAAGATTACTTTATTAGCGATGTGGGTATAATATATGAAACAAAAACATATATACAAACATATGGCCTCCGTCTTCTTTCATTATTGGGTACTATCACATGGGAACCTACAAAGGGAACCTACCCGATGCGACCGCTATAGACGGAGGCTGGCTGCATAGCAGTAAACGACTTTTTAACCGATAGCAGGAAAAGGAAATTGGGCATGACCGATAGGGAAAACCTGTACTATCGCACGAATCAATTTGTGTTAGCAAAGTTGATTCATTAATTTTACGCTTACACACTACTAAAGAAGGGCAACATGACATGTTAACAAAATGAGGTAGTTAAGTCATAACAGTTTTTTTTACTTACATCACCCCACGGTTGTCTTTCATTAATATGTTCACTAAATTGTAATTCCCAATTTGTATACATAGCAGGAAAACGAAATTTAGCATGACCGATAGGGAAAACGTGTACTGTCACACGAATTAATTTGTGTAGCAATGCTGATTTATTTATATTCCGCTTACACACTCCTAAAAAGGGGCAGCATGACATGTATTCAAAATGAGGTAGTGAAACCATAAGTTTTGTTTACGAGCTAAGTGCACCTCAAAATTGCATTGTCTCTCCATTGTCTCTCCAAAATGGCAACAAGTGTGATTTATTTCACATTATCAGTAATATCCCTCACGTTCCAATCCATGGAAAACGAAGGGAACCTACTCGACTGCATTAATACGATAAGCACATTGTTTTGGAACGGTTGTCTTACGATAACATTAACAATGGGGATACATTTAACACTTGTAAACAGGTATTTTCACGTACTTTTGATAACATGTTATTCTTCTACTGTCAGCCCTATTGAAAATATACATGAGAAGAGTATAGCTATTAAGCACATAGCCAACATTGTTGACATATCATCGGAGTAGTACATTTAAATCATCACAAGCATCACAAGCTTACGAGTCGATGCTAAGTGTGTCAATTCCAGTTCAAACAATTGTATTGTTCTTTCATTTAAAAAATGAATATGTTTGTTTGTTTTTTAATCTCACATTACCAGCAGATGTTCTCATCATGGGAAGGAGGGGTGCATATGTTTTTGTGCCGGTTGTGAATTTCGTCTTTCTGTACCACTAAAGCATGTTTTCCAAAGTAATGCACACAGACACCATAACGCAGAAAATAATTTAATGCAAAAATGATTCTTTCATTAAGGGCCATTTTCTAATCAAAAGAGGAAGCGTATTCTATATCTGCAAAATGAAAAATTGTATCGAACTATAAAAAGCACCGAAAGTTCACATCTCAACCTAGATCCTCGTAATCATTTGTTGAAAGTTGTTATTTAACTATTTTACTATCGCTTTATCTACATATGGACAGAAGCATAATAGGCCATTTGACTTTGATCTATTGCTTAATGTGGAAGTGCAGTCTTCGTTACTGAAAAATTCCCCTAGTTAAATGAAACGTGAACAAACAGTTTTCACCAGGGTGTACGGGAATTAAAAGGTGACTGGCATTTGCACTTGTAAATAAAGGAGCAACAGTGAGCGACAAAAGCATGAAATGAGCATAAGCATATATACTCACAGAGGCCTCACTGGTAAGATCTATGGTAAATATTGGTTTGAAAGATTTTAGTATTTTTCAATCTTTCCCACCACTTTGTTCAATGAAGATTTGTAATGTGTTATGAAGGATGTTTCTACAAGGCTTACCCCATTGAAACGGTTTAAGGTTGAATTGGTGTGAGCAAGTGGCATAACGCCATATCACGTTTTATCACCTATTTGTTACGTTTTGGGTGCGGGGAATGACGGAACTATTTCAGTCTTGTCTTTGATTTTCTTTTTATAATAGATCAAAGAGAAGTCCATGCTTATACTTAGATCAGGGTAGTGTACTTGTTATCTTTATTTGTTCGTAAATTGACCTCACATCTCTTAAATTCAATAACAACAAAAAACGTGAAAAAAAATAGCAATGGCGGTATGCCTGTATATCAAATCGGTAGACTGAACTCAGATAAGGTGATTAGTACTATTTCTTGAAGTGTTCGAGGCTTTTTTAGTTTTTCTTTCCGCTATGACCCATGTTCGTTTCACTGTTTGATGAGAGTTGTATACTGTTTTATATCTCATCAAATACATAAAATGCACAATGCTCACCGTCATTTTCACGTCATGCCACATCTAAAGAAGTTAAAATGTCTCTTTCTGGCTAGTAACGACTTGCACTTGCCAACATGCAATGCCTTAAGGTCGACCGGGATGACTGGTATTTCTTGTCTACATTTGTTGTCATATTTAAGGCTTTCGGCTGAACTATTATGTATAGCAATATGATAAAACCCTATATAATGCGATTTCTCTCACATTAATTCTTAGGCCTTTATTTTATAAATATATAGCCTTCTTTTAAACAATCACTTGGGTCATATAAGCCTAATGACCCATCCCCGATGTCGATTTTGTTTAAAACCAGTTTGTTTCAAACCAGATTTACCTGAAAGAATACAACTACATGGTGTTACCGGAAGTTTCACTATTTAGAAAATAAAAAAAAATAGAAAAATTTAGAAAATAGTAAAACTTTCGGTAACACCGTGTGGTTGTATTCTTTTAGATAATTTGCCCACCTATGGAGTGAAGAAAGGAAAGGAAAGTGAAAAGTGATAAAAGGAGAGGTGAAGTTTTATACATAAAAAAATTCACCTCTCTTCTTTCCACTTTTCACTTTCCTTTCTTTTCTTAACCCCATAGGTGGGCCAATTATCTGAAAGAATAAAACCACATGGTGTTACCGGAAGTTTTACTATTTTCTAAATAGAATTTATTAAGAACGGTGTTGTAAGTACAAATTAATAGGATATTATGCAATGATAATCTCAGCGGAGGATGATGCATGTGCATTTTGTGGTCAAAGCATGTATTGCATCAAAAAGGGGCGTGGATCAAGCATCTTGATTTTAATTTTATCTGAGCAATAATTGCTGCCTGATGGCTGTGGATGGCTCTTTTGCCCCGCTCCTTCCCCAGCCCCCCAAAAGGGAGATCGACGCCCCTGTTTGGAGGTCTTAATTGCTCCTATTCTGGTCCAAACAACCCCCTCCCACACACACACACACACACATACACACCACCACATCGCGCAGAGCCACATTTATTTTTAGGTTTGTAAACATTTAATCAAGAATTGAACTTTTAGTAGAAATTTCGAACTTGGACAAAGCAATTTCAAAATGCACCAATACTCCCCCAGCGAAATCGACAGGTCTGGCAATGAGAGATAAACATGATATCGATTCTTGCTTGAAAATGGACTAGCCCCTTTGAAAGAATTCTGCGTATTTAATCGCCCCTGGTAATAATAGATTAGCCCCTTCTCACCCCTATAACAACAACGGTGAACAGCAACCATGGCAACGGTGATTCTAGGCCCCCCCCCCCCCCTCCAAAAGGCTTGCCCTCTCGGTTTTCCCAGGAGGGCAGAGATTATTTCAAATTTCAGTTTCGGACCATCGAACCTTATTTCTTTTCCGGATTAACGAACCACCGGAATAACGAACCTTCGGAACAACGCCACAAATGTTTGGATTAACGAACCCTTTTTCGTTTTCGGACTAACGAACATCGAGGTATAGGTACTTTACGTGTTTCGGAATTATGAACCTTCGGAACATCGAACTGTTACCTAAATTTAATCATAATGTATATCCATGTGATTGATCCGTGTTCACTGCAATTCAAATCGCTTCACCTCTCCCAAAAACTGGTTGATGATCTCACCAATAACACACACACAAATCCTATAGAACAACGTTTTGTCTTGTAAGCAAAGGACTAACGTGCCGTACATACTCACCCATAGCAGGGAATATATACACGGATGCTTCATAGATGGCCACAGTGATTGGAACCCAGCAGAAAGGTCTTCCCAGCCCGATAATAATCACTACCGTGAAGACGCCCTCTTTGATCAGATACATCATCGACTTAATCAGGAGCAGTAGCGCTACGCGCCACCGGAAGTCATTCCTCGAAGAGCAGCAAAAGGTCATTAAGTTCCTTGCGGACTTCCGGACGAGATCCGGTCCAAGTTCGTAATGTTTGTGTTTCACAGTTTCTAGCAGGATACCAGGAATGGCGGTATACATGAGGCAGAGGGAGGCGGTGGTGAGGGCGAAACCGAACGCGAGGGTGTAGTTCCCAGTTTCCTGGAGGATCACGCCGACGAATACCTTCCCGAGCGCCCAACCCGCGTGGGAACACAGCTCAAACACGGCCATCTTAATCGCGCGCGTCTCCGCAACGGTTGAGTCGGCGATGTAGGCCAGGGAGACGGCTGAGGGTAAGGGTGTGTCCCCGAAAACGCCCTGCAGGATCTTTGCGATGAGCATAGTCCAGAGAGGGAGCTCAAAGACCACTACGCACACCAGGATGATGGAAGACAGCACGTTGATCAGAGCAGAAACAATCAACAGGGGCTTCCTCCCGACCTGGCATGATGAATATACATTGCGCATGGCTTAGTATTAAACAACGAGGAGTGAATCAGATGGGCGTCCTAAATAGATTTCACTCTAGGGGTAAATTCTAATCATTCACAAGAGACATAAGATATCTTTTTCGCAATCGTGGCAAAGACAATAAGCAGGTTCTTCCTCCCAACATGTGAAGATAACCATACGAGGAGTAAATAAAATGAAATTCCTAAACAAAGGTATCATGAATTAATGAAATTTGAAGTATATAGGTATATCTCAATCATTTCAAAGATATATAGACCCCGCAACCCACGTTTTCAGTTATACCCAATGATGAATAGTAGCTAGGCCCCGTAACATAAAGGTTTGGAATCAATTGCAAAATGACAATGGCCAATCAACGCCATTGTTACATGCGTTCTTTTTTTTTTTCAAACGACTGACTAGTAACCAGAATTCGCTCTCAATTTGCAATTGATCACAAACCTTGATGTAACGATCGAGGCCATGAAGTGCCTATGACTGAGAACATGCGCCGCGTGGTGCATTGTGGGGCGAGTCTTTTTTGTTTTTGTATGCTGACCTCATCCGAGGCGGCAACCAGAAGGGACACGGTCAGGATCGGTATCACCGTGGCGAGCATCGTCATCCACATTGCCCACGTGCTCGTCTCCGACTGAATCCGCAATCCCGTGGGGTCGTTCATGACGTCAGCGGAAGACACTGAGCAGTTGCCGTCGCGCAACTCAACGAGAGAGTAGTTGTATGAATCGGCCAGTCGCTTCTGGACGTACTGGACCCTTGCCGTCGTGATGGCGCCCTGGGTGGCTTCGATAAGGAAGTAGACTACCTGCAATCACGACGAAGTAGAGGGCGGGGGTAAGGGGAATGGGTGGGGGGGGGGGGGATGAGACGTGGAGTGGAATGGGGAGAAAAATGGAGGAGATACAAAGGGGGTTGAGGAGAAAACGAGTTACTGAGGGGGTATTGAGAATGATTAGTAGAAAGAACGATTACAAGCGAAAGAGATAGAGAGAAGAGAGAGATGGAGAGGAGAGAGAGAGAGAGAGAGAGAGAGAAAGAGAAAGAGAGAGAGTGAGAGAGAGAGATCAAACAAAAAGCACGAAAAGGAGAGGGAAAAGGGAAATTAATACCACGATTACTATAATCATCATCATCCTCAATGCTACCAACAGTTATTATCAGAATCACCACTTCCGATAATTAACTTCATGACCACAATTAATACCATCATCCTCATTACTGTCATCTCTATTACCAGCCCCGTCATCTGTAGTCATCACGCTTTTTAATGGGCTCCACCCACATTTTGTAATATATTATTCTCGTCAATGATTCAAATGTTGGAGTAATCTTCGTAATCCATATTAGCTATACGATTTGACCTATCTTGATTACCATCTACATTCATATATGTATGCAATTTTTTTTATTAGCATGTTCGTGTATATTTTATGTAAAATATGTGGAAACGAATACATTGAATTAAGTCATCTTCATCGCTCTTACCTCGACTGAGATGAGCCTCGCCCTAGCGATGCCCGTCTTGGTCTCCTCACAGAGTCCTCTCCTTTCATCATCGGCCATGTTCTTCTGGCCTTTCTTACCCAAGCCAGGTAGAAGTCTTGAGATTTGATCTTCACCATAAGAGGTAAAATGTGGAAATTAGTACATAATGTTAAAAAAAAAAATGAAAGAATAGTCCGCCATGCTCTTCTTTACTATTTACAACAGAAAAAGGCTTGAGATTTACTTTTCTATATAAGAGGTAAAATATAGAAGTACGTAATGTTGAAAGACATGAAAAAATAGATGAGAAATAATTTTTGTTGTCATCATTTATCTAAAAAAGAATGCGTTGGAATATTACTACAACTGCTGTAAACAGGTAGTATTTCTCTTGGTGAAACACATGGAGGAGTGCGCTTTCTAGTAATATCTTTTTAGACAATTCATTGCAATCAGAGTATCCACCAATTTTTTTTTTCTTTCTCTCCCATTGGTATATCAAACGATGATTTCTCTGTCTTTAATCTGGCTCTGCGCATTGTCAGGGTTTGTCAGATGGGGAATTTGTCAGGAGCAAAAACCGTTTTGTCTCTTTCTTCCTTTGTAAAGATATTACTTGGAGCAATGCCGTTATAAGTAATGGCATTATTGCCATTCTCATTGATCTTAAAAAATCGAGAAGTTAGAAAAATCGCGAAGTTAGGGTGAAAGTTGCGTAGCAACCGTACCAAAAGCCGAATGGTCCTATTGTCCCTGTCCCCTAACTTCGCGATTTTTCTAACTTCTCGATTTCTTAAAGCCCAATGAGAATGAACTATTATTGCCTTCTATGAGTGCGTGCTATCGCAGCGGTGTTGTTGAAGGGACTTCATTTCATTTTTTAATTCATTTTTTGTGATATGCGCTATACAATAATTGTTCATTATTATTAGGGTTATCCAGTAAATATCACCTGTTCACGGACAATTTAGCACAGGACAAGGTTACATCAAGCCACGGCAAGGCATTTCTTGGCGACAACTCTGTCTCTTTTCATGCTCGTGCGGTGCCTCATTGACTTAAAACTATTGCTGTTTTCAGCTCTTGGATGCGGGTCACGATCTTAACTTTGCCTGAAGCTCTAAAACAGAGTTCTTTAAAGGTCCCCTGACATCTAAATGTATGTTGACTTCTGTTGATGCAACTTAATTTGTATATAACAAAATCACTAACTGTTCAATTGAAACATGTTTATTGTTAATAATCTGAAAGGACTGCATAAAATCAATAGCTCGCCCAGCAAGTTCTGGGAAGCAGTACGGCCCAATCATGCACGTTGGTAGGAGAATGTGGGATCAGATTTTCTTTTTTTTGTGCAAGGAGTGCATGTTTTAGGTTTTTACTGCTTGCTCGCCCCTCCTATAATTATGTCACTCTCAAAGCATATTGAGTTTGGAAAGCTTAGAAAGCTGGTAATATAAACTAAGTGACTAAGGTAGTCATCTTTACTATCAAAAGACACTGAAAACTAGTTATTTCGGGGAGGATATGATGAAAACACCATGACTTTAATCACATTATTACAGTCATGATCTTTTATTACATTATTACACTATTACACGATCTTAAATCAGATAGATTAAATTAGATACGTATTGTTACACGACATTTACCTCCTTCAAAACAATCCAGTGCAAAACTAGCGCCTGGTTTATGATGCTCCCCGGTCGGGATTATGTGAAATCTCTGCACTCTCAAAATAATGCGGCGCACAGGGTTTTCACAAGTAAAAACGCAAATAGTTACAAATAGGGTATTCAAATGTCATCAAACTTGGGCAGCAACATACGCCGCTGGTTGTAATTTTGGCAATTTGTTTAGCTTGAACATCGTATATAAAGCATCACAGTATACATTTTTTGAGTACTTAATTCAAGTAAATGTTAAACTGATACTTTAATGTATAAAGCTCTCAGTCTTGAAATTTATCGATATCAAGCGTTTCATTATTGAAGATGTGCGTGAAGGTTATGTATATTTGTATTTGATCAGAATAATGTCTTTCACGTTACGTGCATAGTGCACTGTGGAACAACAGCCACGGGATGAAGTATGAGCCTTATTAACCATGGGTAAATGAAATCGGTGTTAGGTTCGTGTCACGTAATGTACTGTTTTATTAGTGCAATGTAGATTATGTAAACGTTACGTGTATTTGTATTTGATAATCAAAATAATTTACTTTGATACATTTTGATATTGGATTGCAAATATTTACACACGATATGTTAAAGATCAGCCACTGGCCACTGCTGGCTGTGATATGTGCTTTGTTTACCATGGGTAAATCGAGTCGGAATTATGTTTGCATCATGTCATTTAGTGTTTTATTTTTGTAATGTAGATTGTGTAAATGTTTCATGTATTTGTATTTAATCAAAATAAGTTATTTCAATGAATACTTATATTGCACTTCAAATGTTTACACTCGATATGTGGAAGGTCAAGCACTTTCTGAGGCATGTCCTTTTTTATCATGGATAAAAAACAGAGTGCAATGCACTTTCTGGGATCCCAGTGCAACCATAGAGAGAGAGAGAGAGAGAGAGAGAGAGGGGGGGGGGGGAGAAAGAGAGTCGCATACATCATCTGCGAGTGACATGTCGTCACGGGTGAAGGATTCAGCATCGTGAAAGGCGATCGTCACACTGGTGAGGCTACTTAAAAAAATATCACCCCGCTTTTGGAAGTTTTGTAACAGACATTGAGTGTGCGAATAAGCCACTTCGTATAGTTGCAATGTGCGCTTGAGTAGATGAATATTGGTACGAATTTTTAAAATGTTATTTATACCTATTGCTTCTTCCTGCATCTGTCTTTAATTTTATTATGCGCTGCAATTTTGATGTGCATACAATCTGATGTTACAGGCTATTAAACTTTCCAAGCGATCGGCTTTCCGGTGATAGGCCTTCCTTGAATTCGTTGTTCATGAGAATTGTTTTGTTTGCATTGAATTGATAAATACAAAA
The DNA here is from genome assembly GCA_963669155.1 of Arbacia lixula. Classification (NCBI taxonomy): domain Eukaryota; kingdom Metazoa; phylum Echinodermata; class Echinoidea; order Arbacioida; family Arbaciidae; genus Arbacia; species Arbacia lixula. The sequence goes on from OZ022592.1 coordinate 5,372,285, forward strand.
TTGAATAGGATTGGGTATGCACTGCTCGCTCCAACGCATCTCTGGGGTGCGGAGAGGGAAAATAAGGAAAATATGTATGACTAAATAAGAAAAAAAAAGAAAAAGGGCACTTTATGAAACACAACATGTGAGAGATAGCAACTCGCATGTGAAGTCACAAAATCCAAACTTAAAAATTCATTTTTCTTATTCTTTGAAGGATTTTCGTCAAACCTTCACTAATGTTATGCTTTTATATTTGTGGTTATGATTAGAACTTCTTTAACTTCAGGGGAGCACTTTCCCTTTGAGCGTTAAGGGTAATTTCCTTTTTTGAGTACGTTGCGTAATTGCTTACACTCCAGTGGAGTGTTTCCCCACTTCTTAAAGGGGAAGTTCACCCTGAAATTATTTTGGTTTCAATAAAAAGAGACAAATGAAAGAAACATATGAGTGAAGGTTTGACGAAAATCGGTCAAAGGAAAAGAAAGTTATGTGATTTTAAAATTTTGATTTTGTGACGTCACATGCGAGGTGCTCTCCCATATTATTAGAAATACGTTTTTACACACATACCTGTACGAAAAAAAATCTTTCCGTTGTCAAAAACAGAAAAAAAAGGATTTTATCGATTTATTTTGTACACAACATATGGGAGAGCACCTCGCACGTGACGTCACAAAATCAAAACTTTAAAATCAAATAACTTTCTTTTCCTTTGACCGATTTTCGTCAAACCTTCACTCATATGTTTCTTTCATTTGTCACTTTTTATTGAAACCAAAATAATTTCAGGGTGAACTTCCCCTTTAAGATACGAACGACCTTACGCACGACTGGTGACCTGCTCTTGTGCTCAATCAGAGTATCAATGATTTTGATGCCCATCAGCTTCAGTTGAAATCTGATCATCATAAATCACAATTCTTGTTGTTCACAAGTAGCTGAAAACAAACATAGTTCATTGTTTGTCAAATTTGATTAGGATTGTTGGAAATTGAATCCTACTATGTCAAAACAGGAAATAAATCATATTTAGCACAAGAAAGCGTCACCAGTCGTACGTAAAGTCGTTCTTAGCTAACGAATAGCTTGGTGAAATATCCCCCAACGATTCTTGCTGTTAACAAAGTTTATTGTTTGTCAAATTTGATTAGAATTTTTGGAAATTTAATCCTATGTTAAAACAGGAAATAAATTGTATCTGGAGTATCTGGTTTACCACAAGAAAGCGTCACCAGTCGTACGCATAGTCATTCTAAGCTTAAGAAAAGCTTAGAGCTAATCAAATTTGACAAACATTAAACTATGTTTGTTTCCAGCTACTTGTTAACAATAAGAATTGTGAAACACCCCCCCCCCCCCCCCCCCCCAGATGCCATACAAATACCATACATTGGCAGCGGGTCATGCCAGACACTCCTGCTCAACAAAATATCAATCTAACGGTTCAATCTTCTTTTAGTAATGATTCCTTAATGTGATTTTTTCTGGGTTGGTAGTGAACGAGATAACTGCAACTCAGAAATTACCAAACAGCTTACTTACACCTCAACTGGAAATAATCTACAAAATAGATATATAATTCCTCTGCACCATAAATGCATACAAATTATAATACCTTCATCTTTTTTCCTGGTTGGGTGTTAATTGAGTTAACAAAGCGGCTTACTCGCACCTCAACTTGAAAAAAATACAAACAAATATACAATTATATCGAGATTTCACCCTTCACTTAATACATTTTAATGGATTTTCCGAATGCAAACAGATTATTCCTGAAACTAAGAAAGAATACGAATCACTAACTGAATCTAACGACCACTACACGCATGATAGAATGCACCGTGTGTTTACACAACACTAAGCCTTACTAGATATATCAGCGCTGTGTACTACGGCATTGTCATTTCAAGTTTTTAACCCTTTGCGTACAAGACAAAACTCTGCTGTTGTATATTTTTGTGTATTAATGGTGAAATAATTCACAAGGGGAACGATACTGGTTAATAGTCCCGGTGATGCAGCTTTACCTTGAATGTGTGTACGCATGGTGGTTCAATAATTCGAAAAAATGTCATGTTAGCATAGGTTACTCGATTTAAAAAAAAAAAAAGTCTAATGACGTGAATCATTGAAAGGTAGAGTTTGGTTGTGTCCTTGAACTGTTATTTAAGTTAAAGTATACTTGAAATAGCAAAAAATAGGGCTATATTGTGGGTTACTTTTTTTTTACTCAGTTGTTTCTATGTAAGAACGCGTTGAACCGTTGCTGAAAATGAAACAGGGCCCGTGTGTGTATTTGTGTTTGCGAGTGTGCGCGCGCGCGCGCGTGTGTGTGTGTGTGTGTTTCCATACAGCAGAATCATGCGTTACGCCTTAGAATATGAAATGAAACCACAAGTACAAAAAGAGAGGGCCTATTACCAGGGATGTGGAGTTGATTCTGACATTCATGAAAATACCTCCATACCATATATATCGCATTACGATACAACACGAGGTGATCCACCCACTGGTTTAGGTATAGAGCCATCATTTTTGTTCGAACACTGAAGACAAAATTATGGCATGATATTGTGCTTCATTCTTCTTTTTGCAGATCTAGACTAAACAAACATACCCTTGGATGCTCACGACCCTTTTCCGTGCCAACCATTGCTCAAGGGCCCTTTTTAGGGCATAAAAGAAATAGTACACAGATCTCACACAAAATCGCACACACAGAATAATACACAGAGGACGAAAATGTGCCTTCAGGTTTATTCATATTTCTCATTAAAAGAAAACATGATAAAATAGTATTTATATATAGATAGCACATAAAAATAAGATGTATGCATATCATACATAAGCAACAAATTATGTTGCAGCATGAAGGTTACATAGTGCAGAACATATACATGCTCAAAATCAAAATGGCCGCCGACCTGTCTATAGTGACCACCTGTCTATAGTGGTCACTTTTGTGTTTTCCCTTGAGCGGCCGCTATAGACAGGTTTGACTGTATATACGGTACACAGTTTGGCCAACTCGGTTCCATTCGGTTAAAACATGGCGCATAATCTTTTGTTATTTGCTTACCCAACAAAGCAACACGCGCCATCGTGTGTCCTGTTGAAACCAAGTTGGCCAATCTCTGTTTATAGATGGCTCTGTTTAGGTATACATTAACCTAGCTTCCAGACGTTTGTGACATGTTTAGTCCAAACAATAGTGTGTCGTGAATGAGTCTAGCTGCGGTAGACTAATCATTCCTTCTCCGTATCGCCCAAAGATTTTGGACTACGGACGGGGAAAAGAGGAAAATAGAATAACGACTAGTCTTGTGAGTTTTTAGCTTAGACTCTATTCTTCAGCTTTATTTAGATTATGTTAAAAAGCACGGAAACTTGGGAGACGTTTCACCCAGCTGTTCTTCAGCTAGGAACGACTTTACGCTCCTTCTTCTGATAAATGAGATTCTTAAAGGCTTTCACGCGTCGATTTTGTGGGGAGACGTCACTATTTAGTTGCTACGCTTACTTGCGAACTTAACGCACGTATGCGGCACGCAGCGAAATGGCTAGCCACGATCAGGGCCGAAGGTTTAGCTTTGATAAGGATCGTGCATGCTAACCAGGCGGGTAACTGCGTAAGTGCCCGAGAAACAATACACATAGGTAAGTGCGCGTTTTGCACGAACCGCACGGCGTACGCAATATGGCTGCGCGGTAGGGATGTATCCACAGAAATAGAAAGACGTTTAGTTCGTTGGATGTATCCTGCGTATCCTGTGAAAGCCTTTAATTGTTTTGATTCCCATCAGCTCAAGTTGAGGATGTAAATTAAAATTCTTGTTGTTAATAAGCCTCTGAATACAAAGTTTATGGTTTGCCAAATTTGATTAGGATTGTTGGAAATTAACTTCCACTAAAATAAGACAGGAGCAAATTGGGGTATGTCATTAGGCACAGGAAGGGATCACCATTGTCGTGCGTAAAGTCGATCTTAGCTGAAAGCACTGATCTCTACACTAACTATAAGATCAGTGGCTGAAAGGGGTAGCGAACTGTGTGTGGTCGCTTCGTTGAATGTGTGTTATAACTACGTAGTCTTAAAATATACATTTTCAGATGGCTATACTAGTAATGCAGAGAATAAGCTACCTATAATTGCATTTGTATCGAAAAACTAGGATATTTTGAGAGGAAAATTAGTTATTATGCTATTAAGTAACATGATTATTGCGATATAAATGTATTAGGCACTTAATTAGCATGTTATCATTCAAGCGGGTCTGTATTACTAGACTACAAATTGCATTATGGGTAAGGAAACTGTCCAGGTATGAATACTTTAGGACTCGAGATGGCGCTATTAGTTCGTATCTGCTTTGAGAACAGCTTGGTGAAACACCCCCAGCTAGGCTGGCTAGGTATAGGTCTATACCTTAGCTAGAGCAAAGATAGAACCGTTTCTGGACTAATCTAGGTTCTAGACGTGTTGTATTACAGTGGATTCAAGAAACCTATCGCGCTACGAAACTGAGTCCCCGTGCTTCCTTGTTAACATTATGGGAGAGCGCCTCGCACGTGGCGTCACAAAATCAAAACTTTGACGGATTTTCATAAAACTATTTCTAATAGGCCTATGTTTTTTTCATGTGTCTCCTTTTATTGAGACCAACTTAATTCCAGGGTGGACTATCCCTTCAATAAGTTGATGTGGGATGCTTACCTTACATATCAGACTGACGAGTGTCACCCAGTTTTGTAGCGCGCTTAGCCTTAGGCCTATATACATTATGTAGGCTTTTGCGCTGTGCATGAACACAATTGAGTACAGTAGCGGCCAGCTACTATTCATGTATTGGCGAGCAATTCGCCCCCGGCCCGCGCGGCAGGCTAGCTAGCTAAGCTAGATGTTCGGTGTGATGCTTCGTCTAGCTCGGTGAGGAGTCCAGCACGCACGAATCCAGCGATAGCGCTAGCGCAGCCTGCGAATAATTATTTTCCGAACGTGTAGCCTCTAACTTCGGCCTTCGTGTCACTTTCAGACGTTTTCGGACACACTCGGAGATTGCTGGACTAGTCCGACGAACACGCATGACGTACGAAGTTTGTGTATGATTGAATGGGGCTTACAGAATCGCACACTTGACAGTATCTCCCAGTTGCCTGTGCCTTTAACAACTATATGGTGGCAAAGACAACGCCCTCTTCCTACTTGTGTGAGGAGATGTCTTTGGAGAGATGATGTAGTCTGTTAATAATAGATATATTTGTTCGCAGACTCGGTTGCGTTTATCCTCTTCATCTTCTAGAACCTAGACTATAGCGCACTATGTACTAAAATTCATGACGATGAAATGCGACTGGAACTTAGACTACGCCTGGAATAAAACTAAAACTAGCCGTTAACTTACAATGCCCAGATTACCATCGAAATGAAAGTTATTATCAGTATTGATTTTTTTATACTGCATGGAGGTAGATACTATTCTACCTCTATGGATATGTTACAAACAAACTGTATCATTCACTTACCGTTCAATTTCTCGCGTACTACGTTGCACGTGAAGGGACGCGTTGGTCTTTGCTGATTTTGCTGCCGACTATAATCCTACAAATGCATTTATTATTAAGATTTTGTGCAGATAATTGATCCTGCTCTGTAAACGAATCTCATACCCCCCCCCCCCCCCCTACACCACACGCACTACAGGTTTCTTCACGCGAGTCGGACGTATTTTGCATTCATTTATTGAATACACCATACGCATGACTGATTCAATGATAAATTGTACAATAAATTTGAAAACGTGTCCTGTTTACAATTCCTGAAATCCTTTTTTTCGAGTGCTTGAAACGATTAAAAAGATATTGCAGTTTAAACCAAGTACAGGCCCCTGTCTTGTAAAAAATTGACTTACGATTTATATCAATTAACTGTACACTAGAACTAGGGAATTGGACTTGCGATCGGTTCAGATCAATCGCAACTCTTTATAAGGCGGGTCCCATGTCTGTCTAAGTAAGGAATATGTTAAGTGATACAAGATTAAGCGTAATTCTATCCGAACATGATTTACCTCAGCCATGTCAACTAAAACAATATCGTTAGCTGACTAAGGTATCTACATATCGGCCAAAATATGAAACGTAACGTGCATTTTAAAGCTTTGTTTTCCTCGTACCAAAACACACCCGGTAAGCCCTCGCATTTTATTGTCATTATAGTTATTGTTGTATGTATGTTCTGTTTTTGTTTTCTTATGCAAAATAAATTTGAATTTGAATTTGACGATGAGTGACACGGAGTGTCCCGAAAATCCCTTACGTCATCCGTGTCAGTCCGATTAAGTTTCACGGACGTCCTTTTGCCTTCCGGCATGTACCCCGCCCGCGGAAGTTTTGAAATGTGTAATGCGTATGGGTGTTTGTTTATTGTACAGATATGGCTCTGCTCATGCGCAGAATACATTTACAGAGTCAGATGCTGTATGCAGGTGATTGGTTGATTGTTCTGCTCGACAGGGAAGGGTCTGACAAACAATGTACGTTTCATCCAATCAGGGATGGGTAGTAGACTTTGACAGACATGTAGGCGGGGCTAGTGGCTGATCTGGTTCCTATATAACCGCATCTTATGCAGGGTGAAGTTATAATTCCACCACAATCTACGGGTAACGAACCTCTTAGCTTCAGCGCTTCGGAAACAGTCAAGTTAGAATCCCGTACTTCTTTAGTCTGCGCAGACGACCCCGCGTCCAAAATCGTCATGAAAAAGGCCTTTGCAGCCATTTTCGTTGTCATGATGCTCGTGTCGGTCTTCACAACCGGTGCGGGTAAGTGTCTGCATTTATACCTCAGAAGAAGTAGTAGATATTACATTGGGGATGGTTTCCACGTTAAAGTAGTGACAGGATTGTGAATATTGTGGTATCTTTGGGGATATCATTCGTGGATTTTATAATATTCATTTTAATCAACCTGCTCATATAGGTTCAAAAGAGAAATGGGAAATCGAACTAAAAGTATGGGCATGGCTCCGTGTGTTTTTATAGGGGTAATTGCATGCCTGATATGGGTCTTGAAAGTAACTTTTGTTTTTATTTTGTTTGTGTTGTTCTCTATTTCAGGTTTGTTGTTTTTATATGTTTTCCTTTTGTGAAAAGACCCTATTTTGGTACCCAGACTATCGATCAGTATGTTGTCTTATTATAAACACAACAAAAAAGTAAGTCCCCCCCCCCCCATCCCTAAGCAAATTGGCATAGCTTTTTATCGAAGAGGTTTGGGGCAACATAATTTGGCAGGATTATTCCTTAACCCATTGACTAACTTCTGTGTGAGAATCACATCAATCCAATTAGTCATGCATGAGTGGGTATATTCTAAAGGCAAAAATGCCACTTTTCAAAAGTAACAAAGGTAATTGTTAATGCAATTTTAACAATACATTTTGGCATTTCTTGTGCGAGTTTTGAAGTGTTTTCACTCAACTTTGACACGAAAATGACTTCTTATGCTTACATAACAAGTCATGTCACTTCCTTTTCAAAACATGCAGAGTTTTAATTTTTTTCACCAAAATACAGTTTTTTTTTAAAGGTTTAAATTCAAGAATGATGAGCATTTGTTAAACGGTTCTCACTCAACTAGAACAATGTGTTAAGTGACGGGATAGGTGTTAGTGCATCGAGAGATGGTTGATAAACATTAAAAGGACATAAATTATGCACAAGAAATGGATTTCATCAAAAATTCATATGACAGAATACCAAAATGACCAGAATACCAAAATAGGTTAATCAATACGTTAAGGAACAATCCTGCCAAATTATTTTGCTCAAAACCGCTTCGATAAAAAGTGATGCTATTTTGCTTAGGGGGGACTTACTTTTTTGTTGTGTTTATTTAAGATATATCGTATTGAATTGAATGGAATTGAATTGAATCTATGTCGACAAAAGTCTCTGTCTCTCACTCTGCGTGTATCTTTTATCACTCTCTCTCATAATGTCTGTCTAACCGTCTCTCTCACTCTGTCTCTCCCTCACTCTGTCCTTTACATATCTCTGTCATTCTGTGTCTCTGTTTGTCTGTCTGTATCTTTTCCTCTTTCTCTCTTTCTCTCTCTCTCTCTCTCTCTCTCTCACACACACACACACACCTTTTCTCCCTTTGTATATATATATATATATCACACACACACACACACACCCAAACACACACTCGTTCTCCCTTTCTCTGTGTCTGTCTGTCTGTCTGTCTGTCTGTCTCTCTGTCTGTCTCTCTCTCTTTCACACTCTTTCTCTGTAAATAGATGCTCGCCGTTCTCGCGATCGTGATCGAGAACGTGGCCGCATGTCGAGGCGAGGTATGTAAAAAAAAACCCGTAATCCAATGTCATAATCTAAAGGTCACCTCAGAAGAACGACACTGCCACAACTCAGCAGTCAAAGCGGTCCTCGACTAAAAATATGACGTCAGCTTCGTGCACAGATCCAGTGAACGGGTCCTGCGATTCAGCCAGTCGCAGAGTCATAGGACTGATCGGATCGGTTCGTCTGAGGTGGCCTTACTGTGTATATTACGCCTGAACAATTCTTCAGTGTCGTGTTTACATTAACATGCATTGAAACCGTGATAATACACTCGTGATGATCAGGGTACTATCTTGTTCATGCATGGTTCACGTCCAGGATGATGTTTTACATTTCACGGTCGATTGGAGCACAGGCGCAAGCCTCAATGCCTATATTTTATTCTATTCATCATTTTCCGAGAATCATACGCATGAGAATGCAATACACACTGTTTTTTTTCTTTAATCAGATACCATGGCAGCGGACAATGGAATGGAAAATGAGATCAAAGTCAGGCGAGGTAAGGAAAAACAAACATTTCAGCTTTTCACGTTTACATGAAAATGTGTAGGCTACTGTATTATTTTCAGATTTGCGAACTGCATGTGTCTTTTTGTATTTAAAGGGAATACACTGTACTGGGGAGACGGAAAAGCCTTCAAAAGATAATCGTGAGCAATCTTCTTGCAAATGGTCTTAAATTCACGTATTGTCCATTTTAGAAACTTGCTGAAAGTTATTTGCCCTCAAATGATCAACATGTGGAGAAATTAGATTACAGATCCTGATATTGTTCGGCCCGAACATTTTGATAATTTTGAGAATAATCACTACATTCTCCACATGTGGATCATTTGAGGGCAAATGACTTTCAGCAAGTTTCTAAATTGGACAATACACTCATTTAAGGCCATTTGTGATTTGCAAGAAGATTGCGCACGATCACCTTTTGAAGGTATTTTGTCTTCCCAGTACAGTTTATGCCCTTAATGCGTGTTACTATGTGGTCAAAAGGCACCAGCCAGGCGCATCATGACCGGTTAAAGGGATAGTTCACCCTGAAAATAATTTGGTTTCAGTAAAAGCATAAACCTGAAATAAACGTATTAGTGAAAGCTTGACAAAAATCAGTCAAAGAATAGGAAAGTTGTAATCGTTTATAATTGCAATTTTGTGACGTCACGTGCGATGTGCTATCCCATATATCGTGTACAGAGTAATTCTATAAATTGCTCTTTTTGTGGTGTTGACAACGGAATAATGTTTTTCCAGACAGTTATGTTTTTAAAAACGAATTTTTTTAATGACGTATCAATTTCACAGCAAAAAGGATACAAATCTTTTTTTTCTTTTTTGAGAAAATGCACATTTTGGAAAAAAAATGTTATGGGAGGGCACCTTACACATGGCGTCACAAAAATCAAAACGTCAAAATACATGTGTCATAGCTTTCTTATCCTTTGACGTAATACGTAGACCTGCAGTGATGGGTTTCTTTCATGTGTCTCCTTTTACTGAAGCCAAATTAATTCAGGATAAAATATCCCTTTAAGACCTGATTGGTTGGATATAGGTTCGTGAGCCCAGTCTAACTGGTTACAGTTCGATATTCCGAAGGTTCGTTTATTCTGAAGGTTCGTCATTTCGAAGGTTCCTAATTCCGAAACACGGAAATTTCCTATACCTCAATGCTCGTTAATCCAAAAACGAAAAAGGGTTCGTTAATCCGAACATTTGTCGCGTAGCGTTCGAAATAACGAAGCTTCGGAATAACGAGTGCTTCCTGTCTATTAGCCCATTTTGCGCCTTGGATCGAATTTTGCACAAGATTTTTGCTTGATTTTGTCTGGCGTACAGAGGATTTTAATGGTTCCAAATGTTTCTTTTTCTCTTTGTAGAGGTCCACGACGCCCCGGTTCTGTCGGAGATGGCACGTGACGGTCAGTGACCATGGTAACGAGGGTGAGTATTGGTAACGCCCTCTTTTTCGACTACCGACATAACGGTCGGGACGAATATGTAGACTTACACAAAAAGAGTTTATTTACAAGAGGATTTAAATCCACTTAGAAAACTTTATAGAAAATTAAGTTTTTAGTCCAAACTTTGTAGTGGCGCCTTTGGGAAAACGTATCTTGAACTTGACAATAATTTTTATGCCATTCCATAAGTCTTAAATTCTTTCTCCACCGAAAGATTAAACGCTACTCATTGTGCTGATACTCATTTTTTTTTAAGAAAATAGATTCAAACTTTTGTGGAAACAAGCTGTTCATATAGTAAAAGATGGATGGAAAGATAAATTACTAGATAGCTAGCCAGATAGATATGTTACGTGAAAATGGTTGTGTACATATTTACAATTTGCAACCCTGACTTACACAAATGCACATGAATATGTTGTTTTCTTATTTCATTCATTGATGTATTTTGTTTGTTTATGCATGCAGATTGATGCCTGGCTCGACTAGCAGTTTGACCACGGCGCTTCTTCCTTCTGTCAATCATTCATGACATGATTCCATCGCTCGTTGTCTTTCAGTTCTTCTTTTGTATTCATTTATTCTTTAGTGGCTTCTAATCTATTTGATATAGTTTCGATTACATAAGATAAGCGTCTATTCTAAAATGTCCCCATACATCATTTTCTACCCCCATTTGGCCATCCAACCTGTCTAGCTGCTACACCAACAATTAGGTTAGATAAGTTAAATACGATTGTGTGCCTTGAACTATTGGTTAACCTCTCAGTACCATAGATGGATGCAGTATATGATAGCTCATTTTTGTCTGGTTTAGTACTAAGAAGGTTAAAGTTTATATTCCACAGACGCACTTGATGTGAACATCTACATTGATTGATCACTAGCCAACGAAATATGATGATGATAAGATATGATTTGTTATCGTTTTACCAATGTACTCGTTAGTACCACTCGCAGTATTGGAAATCGATAACAAGAAATGCCCCATATTCATGACATTCGGACAGTTCATTCACTATCATAAATACAGATAAAAAACAACACACATTAGAAATTGAATTATATTTGCCAAGGATATCAATAAATAGGTATCAATAAAACTATGAATACTTCAAATTAAAGTCAATTTGTGTTTGTTTAGTCATTAATTGCAGTTGGTTGAGCACAGATTAAGTCAGATTGTATGCATGTTTTTATTGTCACACGTTGACCAGACGCTTGGACCAGCAAAATAGCTTACGGTTTTGTGAGAACACTAAGTGGAGAACATCTTTGTTCCTGCATGACATAGATCCTATGACCTATAACATGACCCCATAACGGCAAACTTTCACGGAAATTGCTTGTTAGAACACCATTTTCATTTAGATCATACTCCCGTCAGTTGGTAGAGGTAGTAAGTCCTTTAATAGGTTTTTAAACGCTCAGTCAAATCGTCTTTCTTTCAAGGAATAGTTCACGCTGGTTTTGTTTTGTGTGAATAAAAGTAGACATATGAAAGACATATTTGTTAGTGAAGGTTTGACGATAATCCCTCAAAGGAAAAGAAAGTTATTTGATCTTACAATTTTGATTTTGTGACGCCACGTGCGCAGTGCGCTCCCATATAATAATAAATAATTTCAGGGTTAACTGTCCGTTTCATTTCACTTCGTAAATTTACTTCGCAATTTATATGTTTCTTGTGTGTGTGTGTGTGTGTGTTTGTATCCTGTGCGAAGATGTGCGTGGGTGGATATGTGTGTGCGTATGCGTGTGTGCGTGTGGCTGGGTATTTGTGTGTGGTGTGTTCGTGGGTATGTGTATGTCTGAAGGAAGAACTACATGCCTTTTGATGTTTGAGTAAGTTAATATCGTCCAAGTTAATCATTATCATCTGTAATCTTATTACCTTATCCATCACCACATTCATCATTTCACAGCAGGTGTTGACTTCTCTTTTCTACATAATTTACGTCAAAAAGCACAAAACTAAGCTTCAATAGTAAGTGAGCGGTGCAAATTTTAATAAAATCAAGTTAAAAAGAAATGTGTGCTAAAAGGACGCTCTGATGCCTTGCCCGAGCAGTGCTATCTTTGTTCTTTATAAAGACAAAATAAATATCCATGCGTTTTAAAAACAAATTTAATTATTTCAACAGATCACTTCCTGGGTCAGTAATTTAGTATCGAAAAGTTACATTTGGTACGCTTTCAGCGAGCTTTCTGACCTACTTAATAGAGATGGGCAAACTGGAACATGCCAAGAGATGGTTGTATTTAATTTACCTTTAATCACTTCCATAGGCTTGAAATATATAACTCTTCCATTTTGCAGGCATAAATTATAAAAGTGTGTTAATACAAACGCTAAGTTAAGAAAACAATTTCATCATAACAGATAATCACATAAATATATACTTAGATATACCGTCATGACAGTCCAAGCGACTCGATGAGATTAATGTGTGCATGACATGTGTTCTCAGCTTGCCATACGATATGATTGTGTAGAGAAACGGAAATATTTGAACTATTTAACTATTTTAACTCCAATGTCTATTTGATTTCAAAGTGGCCAATACTAAAAAACCAACCAAAGTCTAATACTTGTTTGTTCATCCAATACCATAGCATTAGTTTCTGTTATATCCCACATACTAAGAATGTTGCTATATAATTGGTCAAGAGTTGATCACGTGATGACGCGTAGTTTTTCCTATCAGATCACCTGAGAATAAAAGTTCGCCACACTCTAGGTGGTAGTACTTTTTGCTTTCCCTGATCTCATCACTCCTCACAGTCCTAATGCGTGATTAACATTTTAAGTACGCGCGAAATAAAAGTGCGTTACACTCGGACTATCAGTTTTAGCTCGAAGCAGACGACGCCGCGGTGCGCGGTAATAACAAATTTGTGGTTGTAAATACCGCGCTACACCGGGCGCTGGTGCGCATACGCACACGTACGTATGTAGCCTATGTACAGTTCTTGTTTGCCATAGACATAGTCGCGTTTCAATCAAAATGGCCCATGCCAATGGAATTAGATTTGAACTACTCAACAAAACTGAACTGGAACATTTGCTGCAAGAAAGTGAAAGTAAAAATACAAAGAGACGTCGAGTTTGACCAGCTAGCGGATATCGACTTGAAATCGTTGCCATTTGATCAACTGCTTGTTAAATTCTACGCAGGAGCGAAATCACAAAGTGGCGAGTCGTACAGTAAAAAATCTATGCAAGCTTTGCGGTATGGTTTGCAGAAATATTTTTTGAATTTGCGGGACATACACATTGTTAAGGATGCTAATTTTGCAAGGTCAGGTCGTGTGTTTAAAACTGTTAGTGCTTCTGTTGAGAATAGAAATATCCAAGTTCAGAACAAGAACAGAAATGCGACGTTTCAGTTTAAAAACTGCGTTGTGAACATTTACAACTAACGTTACTAGCGTTAGAGTAAACGTTATACCAGGCCTAGCAATGTTAGCCTATAATGCTAAGCCTGTGCGGAATTGTTTTGCTTGTGAACTTGTCAACTATGATTGACGTCTCTTCACGGCATTTGCATGCATCATCAGCAACATGATTCAGGTGAAATACCGTAATGTTGTTTTTTGTAGCCTCCTCCCCCCTCCAATAACCAGAATATGGTCTAAAAGTTAGATTCAACGATAGGCCTAACGTTAGATTCTCGGAAGTAGCACCGATCCGAACGCTTTTGTACGTCAAATTGTCATTTTTTTGTGTAGATAGTTGGTTTCAGATATTGCTCTAAGCTGTGAACGTAGGAGCGCGATTCATTTTTTGAATTTCCTGCGGCTTGGGCAAATCAACGGAAATTTAAGTTGCGCCTGGCCGCAACACCGCGAGAGCTCCCCTAGGGCGCTCAATGACTATACGCTCAAACGCAAAACAGCAGCTGGAAAGAAATGTATCGCGTACTGCAACAAAGTTTGTCACCAGGTAGAGAGCATGCGCAGTAGTTCCAAGCATGGGCGGAAATCCCGGGGGGGGGGGGGGGACACAATATCAAATGTCCCCCCCACTATTTTCGGTCCTGTACCCCTAAAATATCATCATCACCCCCCCCCACCCAACCCCCCCCCCCCCCCCCCCCGCTCAGCGACTTCTTGATGAAAAACATGTCCCCCCCCCCCCCCCCCCCCCCCACACACACACACACCTTCGGGGAGCGATTTCCGCCCAAGGAAGAAACGAAAAAGGACGATCACGTATCCGCACCAACCCGAACGCTTCTGTACGTTAAATTGTCGGGGTTTTTTTGCATAGATTGTTGATATCAGATGTGGAATACAAAGCAAATAATCAACTTTTGGTTTCAGGCAATGAGACGAACTATCACATCCCATCACCTTCGCCAACGTTGATTATTTCCTTAATATCATTGCTGCGTTTCAGTTCCTTTCCATCATTGGAACTATTACGATGTTTTTGTGATTTGTGCAATAATATGTATTCGTGAAAGTTTCTTTTTTTTAAAAGATATGATAAGATGCGAAAGGCGGTCTTTAGCATTACTTGTGCTGTAAATGAATAATGTCAGTATAATTGTATGCCGTGTACAGCACCGTCCTTTGGTACTCTGTCTTTCAAGCTACAAGGCGATTTAAATCTTAACTCTAAAAGAACAGTTATGGGTTGGCGTACCAACCATGCCAACTTGTCTGGCTGTAGTATTTGACTTTCCGCCAACTTCTTCTCCACTTCCGCCTGCGAGCAGAGAAGATTTGACCTCCAAAGTGTTAAATCCTGAGATGAATGTTTGTGAAGTTCTGGATTTAACATTAACAGCATGTAAGGTAGGCTAAGTAATAAGATCAAACCCTGTTTCCACTAGACAGTCTTGGTGATATTATGTTTGGTTTCTGGATTAACACGACCAGGAGCACAGAAAAACTAGGCCATGTTGCATAAAACTTACCATTGATGGTAACTTTGCTATCAGTGGCAACTTCTATGGAAACCTTGAATTTGTTTGGCTGTCCAGCGATGCTACCATGGTGGTTACCATTGATTGTAGAGTTACCATTAATGGTATGTGTTATGCAACGGGGCCCTGGCTTCTGTATAAGCAGTATTTGAACTTAAATACAAGCTAACCCTTTTACAGAAGTCATGGGACTCGGCATGGATCAATGATACAAAATAACATGTGCATATATACATACATATACCATATAACATGTTTGCAATTTCACAGTCATAGCCTCACGAATGTTTCCAGGAAAAGTGAAAAAAAACTATCCTCGTTTACGTTTGAAACGCAACAACCACAGTCTACATTCCGCGATGTGCAGTCTCGGTCTCTAGGCTACACTGCCCTGCTCTGACAAAAGGAAGCAACTAACAAAAGAGACTTTTCTTGTAAATGAGCAAAATGTGTCTGTCACTTGGATTGTCATCAGTACAACACCACATCATGTTAAATGGAATATCTTGCAGCAAGATGAATATTTCTTGTCCAGACTTTGTCCGCATGTAGGGAATGCTGGGTACAATCTAAGAATACAAATAACCCAGATTTGAGTGAATTGTCACTTGCTTAATTTTGTCAGAGTAGGGCAGTACATGAAGCGCGGGTTTATTAGAAAATCCGCCCCAAACCTAATCGAAATCTAAAGATCAGTAGAATTACGCCTAAATTGAGTTTCTTTCTATATTGTGAGGGAAGTTCTTTTACATTTCCTTCCATTTCCCGTGGTTGTTACAGTAATTACTTTTTTAACCTGCAAAAGGGATACTTTGCCTTAACTCTGTATGCGCCATTGAGGCATTTTTGCACTGGTAATACACAACAGTTCCATTTGACAGTATGGAGTCTGGCAGAAAAGGAGTCAATGTATGTGTGGTAATTTGAATCTATTTTTTAAAGAATAGGTGCTAGACTAAGCAGCAAGTGCAACCAGACAACTAGCCCTGTTTTCACTAGATGTCAGAATTGGTAATGGAAATGCTATGGTTGGTTTCTTTCTTGACATGACTCAGGTCTTCATCTTGGGTCGGATGGGGGCTGTTTCGTGTCTTGCTCTGCCCGTCCTCCTTTTGCTTGCGATCACAGAGCAATGGGAACGTGTAGAGAAACGGGTTGATGGACGAGTTGATCGGAACGACGAGGATGACGAGCCAGGCGTAGACGGTGGACGGGAGAGTCACCGATCCCGACTGCGAAAGAATCCCCAGGATGATCACTGGCATCCAGCAGACGAAGTCGGTGATGATGATAAACGCCATACGTCTAGCTACTTTGATCTCTCGCTCACGTCCGGCCGTGTTCCGAACCGACGCCGTGGATCGCACGATCTTGATGAAGATGACGACATAGGCGGTGAGGATGAAGATGAAGGAGGTAAAGTTGACGACGAGGAAGATGACGAGGGAGAAGAGCCAGGGGGGACGCGTCTCGACAGCCAATGGTACGAACCTGACGCCGACGGGATTGAAGGACTCGTCTCGAAGAACCTCCAGGGTGCCGGAGCTAACGGACTCGACATGCAGTGGCAGTCCGATGCAGACATCGGGCAGGCCGTAGATGTCGGGTCTAACTGGAATCAACACGAGCGGGACAACGCTCAGTCCAATGGTGAAGACCCATATAGCAGTGATGAACAGAAGGGATACCCGGGCAGTAATCTTAAACCTGGCGAACGGGAACATAATCGATATCAACCGATCAACCGTGATCATGGTCAGGGTGAACACTGAAGCCTCGCTGGAGAGGAAGCCCAGGAACGCGGCCAAGAGACAGACGTAAGACTCCCGCCACTGTGGGGCGCTCAGGTAGTACTGATCCCCAAAGTATAGGTCAGCTGCCACAATGATGACCATGTACGCGCCCATGATTGAGTCGGCCACGGCGAGGCTGTTGATCATGTGGTTTTGAACCTGTGTTGTCTGGACACCTCGCCTGCTCAGACGGAAGTACAGCACTAATCCGTTGCCGAGGAGCGCCGAGAGACTGAGGGCCCAGCCAGCCACTCTCAGCGCGATGGACGGGAAGATACTACCGCACGTGTCCAACGCGCTTGATTGTGTGGTTCGGGAGCAGTTGGCCGTGGATGTCCCATGGTCCTGCTCCAATAAACAGCAGAGTCGCTCGTCTGATGTTGATCTAAAGAGAAAGAGGAGGGAGAGCGGGAGGCGAGAGTGACGAAATAGGGAGGGGTGAAAATAATAAAAGACACAGGGCATTGACAGAGTAATAGGGGGAAAAGACGAACGAGAGAGAAAAAGATAAATAAATCGTCGATGAATCCACGAACCGGCACAAGCGGTCAGCCGGTGCGCGATGTACATTCTGAGTAAATCGCATTTAAAGTTTCTGGGTGTTTCAAACTAATAGTATAATATGTTAATGAAATTGAAATTCAACAAATTTACATGTTACATACAAGGAATATCTGTTTTTTCTTGCTGCACGTGAAAATGCTCCGAATGATGTCAAATGACCACACAGTCATGTTGACAGTCGGGCTGTAAACTCGTGTGTGGTTTCGTGAAAACTCTAGTCTTGGTCTAATAAAAATCCACGAAGCGGCACAAAAGCACGCGCCGCTGAGTTTTTTTTGTACAGAACTGAATTGCACGTAACGGTGCGCGCGCGCTTGTGCCGGTTCGTGGATTTTTTTACTGGTGATTTTCAGAATAGTGTCGTTTTTTGCAATTTAATTATCTCTTTAATGAGGAAGAATTTGGCCCTAAAATTTTGTGAAATGAAAGATCATGGACAGAGAATGAAAAAATTGAGAAAAACTCAAATTCGACTTCAGACGCAATATTTGGGGTTTGTGCCGGTTCATGGATTCAGCGAC
This sequence comes from Arbacia lixula, assembly GCA_963669155.1. Lineage (NCBI taxonomy): Eukaryota > Metazoa > Echinodermata > Echinoidea > Arbacioida > Arbaciidae > Arbacia > Arbacia lixula. The sequence continues at coordinate 5,390,412 of OZ022592.1, forward strand.
GAAATGTAGAATGAACGAACCAGAGAACAAGGAGGTAGACAGAAAAAAAATTGTGTAAGACATGCACCAGCTTTTTGCAGATTCGTCCAGTCCCTTTAAGCAACTCCACGATCTCATGATGGTCCAATTTTCCAAACGTTTATTCATCAAAAAGGCTCCAGGTACTTTGAAAATTATTCAAACCAAACTTTTATGAATGTTGAATTCATTTTAAAAGGAGAGGATGACAGTTAAAGAAATGACTTACAGAGCCTGAAGTGAGGTTAGTCCAGAAAGCGTCTCGCGATGAACGGAACCTAGCTCGGTTCCTATAAGAAAACTGAGGAAAAGGTATGATTTGATAAATTATCAATCATTGCTCCTAATACATGTAAGAATTTTTTTTTTACTTGATTGTGAGAGAGCGTAAATAATACAAATCCGAAAAAATGAATAAACTTTAATCCATCTATACAAATTCTTTAACATTTTCGTTAACAGTTATAGGACTAGTAATATAGACAGAATTACATAAACCTCAAATTATACATTTTTTTGCATTTACGGTAGCATTTTCATTATTATTTTTTAAAGTAGAGTCGTACTGCAAGAGTGACCTCTACGACAAGAGGTACGCCAGCTATTTCCTCATTGTTGTGATAAAGCTAACGAAAACAAACCTTGACCTTTTAAGTACCGGATAGACTGCTACTCTATATGGACTTTGTATTACTTTTAAAAAGGCACTTGTGGCACAAAAAAAAAACAGGCAAATGTACCGATTTTCTACGAAGTTCATTTTCCGTATCTTATTTTTTCAGTGAGATAAATCTTGTCAGCAAATTAATACTCACAGATACAGCAGATTAGTGACGTTGTTGAAAGTCCCGACTTCAATATGATGTATGGGGTTATAGCTCAGGTCTCTGTATTAAATTAATTCATGAGAACAAACTACTACAGTGAAACTGGCTCCAGCAAACTCCGTTAGTCCCGACTTCAATATGACGTATGGGGTAATAGCTGAGGTTCCTTTATTAGACTAATTCATGAGAACAACTAACTACAGTGAAACTGGCTCCGGCAAACACCGTTAGTCCCGAGTTCAATATAACGTATGGGGTTGTAGCTGAAGTCCCTTTATTTAATCAATTCATGAGAACAAACAAATACAGTGGAACTGGCTTTAGAAAACACCGTTACAGCAACACCACCCGTCTATAAAGACATAATTTGATGTTTCCCTGGAAAATCGTTTTTGAATGAAACTAGGAGGTGATGTCCTTGCAGGAATATTCGTAACAATCTTGAGATCAAAGATATAATTTAGATATTTTCAGGATGCTGCGGATGTAAAGATTTTGTTATATCTTTAAAGGGGAAGTTCATCCTGAAATTATTTTGGTTTCAATAAAAAGAGGCAAATGAAAGAAACATATGAGTGAAGGTTTGACGAAAATCGGTCAAAGGAAAGGAAGGTTATTTGATTTTAAAATTTTGAGTTTGTGACGTCACATGCGAGGTGCTCTTCCATATGTTGTGTACAATTTTTTTTTCTCGAAAATGTGCATTTTCTCACAAAGATATGCATCCTTTTACTCGTGCGTTTGATACATTATCAGAAATACGTTTTTACACACATACCTGTACGAAAAAAAAAAATCATTCCGTTGTCAAAAACAGGGAAAAAGCAATTTATCGACTTATTTTATACACAACATATGGGAGAGCACCTCGCACGTGACGTCACAAAATCAAAACTTTAAAATCAAATAACTTTCTTTTCCTTTGACCGATTTTCGTCAAACCTTCACTCATATGTTTCTTTCATTTGTCTCTTTTTATTGAAACCAAAATAATGTCAGGGTGAACTTCCCCTTTAACTCGCATGGAAAACAAAGTTACAAACGTGATACATATTGCTGAACAAAAGAAATATATTCAATCATGTGCAAATATCTATACTACTTTATTAAAGGCCTATTATGTTATCTTAAATAATCAACATCAAAATAGGTAAACCTTTCATCATGTTCATATGCCAGACATAAACATAACAAAAAGAGTAAGACCCCCCCCCCCCTTCCCTTTAAGCGATATAGCATAACTTTTTATCGAAAAGGTTTTGGGCAAAATAATTTGGCAGGATTGTTTCTTAACTCATTGACTAACTTATGTGTGAAAATCACATTAATCCAATTAGTCATGCGTGAGTGGGCAAAATTCAGAGGAAAAAATGTCACTTTTCAAAAGTCACAAGGGTCATTTTTGGATTCTCTCGTATGAATTTTTGATGAATTCCATTTCTGGTGCATAATTTATGTCCTTTCAATGTTTCTCGATGCACTAACACCTAGCCCAACACTTAACCCAATGTTCTGGTTGAGTGAGCACCGTTTAACAAATACTCACCCCTCTTGAGTTTGAAACTTTTAAAAACCCTTTATTTTGGTGAAAAATTAAGATTCTGGATATGTTGACTAAGATATAACATGACCTGTTATGTAAACATAAGAAGTCATTTTCGTGTCATGATTGAGAAAAAACACTTTAAAAATCGCACAAGAAATGCCAAAATGTATTGTTAAAATGGCATAAACAATTACCTTTGTGACTTTTGAAGAGTGATATGTTTGCCTTTAAAATTTGCCCACTCATGTATGATTAATTGGATTAATGTGATTTTCTCACAGAAGCTAGTCAATAAGTTAAGGAATTATCCTGCCAAATTGTTTTGCCAAAAACTTCTAAGATAAAAAGTTATGCTATTTTGCTTGGGGGGGGGGGGGACTTACTTTTTTGGTGTGTTTAGATAAAGTTGTGTGTAAAATTTGACCGTTGACGTCTAAAGGGTTAATACGTACAGTAGCTGAAGACTCCACAGACCAGAGAATGACCCGGAGAGAAGTTGTTCAATCGCGTTTGATGATAAATTTCTGACATAATGAAATAAATGAAAATAGTTTCATTACTTTATGTAATCAATAATGTCCTTATTTGTTTAGGACCTCTTGGATAATGCGCATGTCAAACGCATTAACCCTAATAATCCGGGGGGGGGGATTATACCCCCCCCCCCCCAGTCTAATTTTTGTTGGTACTTCCGAAGGAAATTTAATGACTTTTTTCTCTAATCCTTCTCGCACATTTTGATACTAAACATACGGCGAGCGGACCTACCGTGCGGGTGTCAGATTACGTTTACCGAACACATGTCACTGAAATTTCCCTATTGCTCTATATGACTGTGTATAACCCTATGGACAAAATCAGGCTTTTCCATTTTATGTAAACACTTTTCTAGTATCATTGTTTCAAATAGTGTCATTGATAACCACACACACACACACGTTAACACACACCCACACCCAAATAGCGAAAAGGGCTTTAAGAAAAACAAAGAAATACATAAGAAAATTGAAAAACAATAAAATAATTTCCACAACCTATCTCTTTCTTTCAGGAATTGATGAGGGAGTTATGACAAACATTTGTACCCAAAATTGATATGCCTGAGGCTCTATTTAGTGAGAACTACCGAAATGTATGATTTTTTGCATAAATTAGCATGAATTAATTAATAACACATAACATAAAAGGATTTTTGTAAATTTAGCTTTACAAGTTGTAGGTAACATAATTCTCGACTTAGGCTTGTGCAAAATTTCGAGGCAATCGAGCGACCCGTGGCCGAGATCTCAGGTTGGAAGGGGGGGGGGCATAATTCCGCCCCCCCCCCCCCCCCCCCTCGGTGATAACAATCTTTGAAATACCCCGGAGGGTTAACAAAATATTTAAAATATTTACAGCTCTTGTAGCTCGCTCAATCCAACGAAGACTCCGCGCTGAATTTGTCGAACTTTGTTGTCCCCGAGTCTTCTGTCAATTGAAAGAATTGGAAAAAGAACCTTAACAAAGTATTTTTTTGGACACTTTAATCATATATGATTCAGTTCAACTCAGTTGTTTAAATTTAGTTTAAATAACACTACAAGCATCTTAAAACAGCTGAAACAGTAGTATTCATCGTGTGATCATCATTTAATCCAATAAAGAAAATATAATAACAAATAACAATATTTAAGAAACATTTAGAATTGCGTTGAGACCGTTTATAGGTCATGTAGTACTCCGAGTAGACCGTACTGAGCCTCTAAAATTGAATATTTAAAGAAGTAGTTAAGTGAGCGATTCATATGGGTTGTTGCTGATTCATATTGTTGTATATAATGCAGTTTACAATATCATTAAAGGCAATTTGCTCTCCTGGTAAAATAATGTGTCCCGTTTAATGTTTGATGGTATGCCCTTAGATGAACTCTACAGTACTGGAATATAGGGTTACTGAGTGGTATGTAAATTACTCAATTATCAAACATTTCATTACTTACAGATATTTCAAGGCCTTTGATGAGGAAAACAGTCCCACGGGCAGAGACTCAATTTGGTTGCTCGATAAGTTACTGCATGCCAAGAGAATATCGACGGAAAGTATAATACACTTCAAGTCAAATAATATTGGGAACAATAAATTTGTACTCTCAATTTTTAGACATGATATACTTAGTACCAGTGGCTTGTTCAACGAATTGAAAGAAAAATGTCTTTGGGCCACTGTGTATATTTATTTATTTATTTAATTATTTCACGTTTCATTTAGACAGGGTAGTCCTTTCAGTCACGAGGACTGCTTTCCAAAGAAGCCCCTGTGATACAAATCACGTGAACATAACAAAGTATGTAACATTTCAATACAATTAATACAAAGATCAAAGATAATAACAAAGACTAACAAAAAACACACATTTGAAAAAAAAAAAAGAGATATAAAGAAGTCACGCAAGTGTGTAACTAAGTGATCCCCCCCCCCCCATTTCTCATTCCGTGCAATCCTAATTTCGTTGACTAGCAGAATATGATTTATTCGCAAAAGTGGTATAGGTAATTGGTATGGGTAAGACATGTAAGAGGTAAGTTAATATGGTGAGGGTTTTGCAATTGATTGGTTTGAGCTTAACCTGCGATTGATGTCATCCTTAACTCTGTACGTTAAAGATGAATCAATAAATGATACAATCAATTCAACTCAATCACAACTTTTTAAAACACTGTGGCTGGTGAGTTGTAAGGGCGGCGTGCACCATCATAAGGGAAAAATGCGAGATGACAACGATTTAAGTTTTATCCATTTTTTAGCATTACTTACACATTGGTCAAGGAAGCCAAATTTTCAAAAAGATGTGGATCCATAGAAGATATCTCATTGTTCCCTAGATTCCTGCGTGTATACAAAAAATAGTTAAAGAAATCAATCCATTTGAATCTTGCAATACTATGCTTAATCAAAGCATGAGTATTCTATATGTTTTGTGCAGCCAAATTAGCCGCACTTCATACGTTAAACAATATTTTCTGTCATATAATGCGTAATATTAAGATTTTACATCAAAGCAAAAATAATATTGTAACTTAGAATGATTGGTTGTGACAAATATAATTAATCATGCTCAAAAACCCGATCAATATGCATAGGACATACCTAGACAATATAAAAGTAAAATAGACATGTGATATCTCCTTGAGAGAACTTACAGTATTTCCAACCTCTTCAAGTTAGTGAAGGTCTCCGGTTCGAAGTGGGTAATAGGGTTGTTCGTTATCAATCTAAAACATATGAAAATATAAATCCGATGGAAAAGATGTGTCACTGTGTACTTCTCCGCAGCATACAAAATATTATATACAAAAATGTTATGATCCTGCTATATCACAACATTGCATGTGTAACCGGTTAATGCAAAACGATTGATTGATAGCATTTTACGAAATTGACGTTACATTGTTCATGACATATTTCAGCTTTGTAATGCCTTGATTTCAGCTTGATTACATAAAATGAAAATAAAATTTTAAAAAATGTTACAGAAAGAAATGTGAGAGAGACCTCTCCCTTTGAAAATCTTCTGTCTCAGAGAACTTTTTTTTACACTTTATGTACCGTGGCGAACGTTCGCTCACAATGCACTCAACTGCATTTTACCTAGCACACAAATAGTTAAAGAAGTACTAAAAATGCGCAAACGCCAAATGGTATTCACTAGGCTCTCTTTCAACCTCTCACAAAGACGAGAGGGGAAAGATCAATACATAAAAATTCATAGTTATAAGACTATTTTTTTCTATTGTCAGGAAGAACGAAAATAGAATCAAACATTTAAAAGGGAAACGAGTGCCTTTCACTGGTGTCTAGAAAAAAAAAGGCATTTAGGAGTGAAGAGATGAATATGCGGTTGCTCTCATCGATCGAGGAAACTTTTAATGAAAGTGTGGTATAAAAAAAAATCAAAGCAAGAAATATATTATTACGTAAAAGAAGCGTTTTACTAAAAGTAAATTCTAAGACTGATATTACATCTCTTATTCATCTCTCTTTCTCTCTCTCTCTCTGTACGTCTTCATTCTTTTGTATTATTCAATCAATACTTCATACGATAGGGTAGACCTAATGAATTGCAAAAGAAGCATCGAAGACAGAAATAAATCCGCACACAAGTTTTCTATAACCAATCTTGTACATGCGGTCAAAAAGGCCACTGCTACTACTTAAATGCAGAGAAAATGGTTTCGTAGATGTCGTTGGAAGAACATTGTGCAATCAATCCAAAGGAGAAAAAGGGAACACTTAACTGTAATGACAGTTTCCTCCTCGACAGTTTTCCTCCTTAGAAAGCTATATGAAACTAATTTAATAACGTCGCTGTTACATAGTTGGAAATTCTATTTCTATTCTGTTTGGCTTATTTCTCTCCACTGCTGGAGGAAGGCCTCATCATTTTTCCATTTTGATCTATCTTGTGCCATTCGTTTCCATGGTATACTACATTCTCTAATATCGTCAATCCACCTCCTACATTACCTGCATCTTCTTCTGGTGTTAGCTCTTGGGGTCCAAACAGTTAATTTATGTGTCCATCTATCATCTTTCCTCCTGGCCAGATGACCAGCCCACATCCATTTCTGCGATTTAATTTTCTGTTCTTTGCCCCGTACTTTGGTTCTCCTTCGCAAGTCCTGGTTCCAACTTTGTCCCTCTTTGTAACACCAATCATAATTCTTTCCATAGCCCTTTCGATTACCCTAGGTTTTCTCTCCAGCCTCTTAGTTGATGTTAAGTATTGAATGAAGACTACAGGCTGTAGCTTCAAGGCACCTTGTACGCATGCGCGAGAGAGTTCAAACATGGCGTTTATTAAACCAGACACTACTTAAGATCTCTGTGCAGATTATCTCATTATTATGTTGTCCACACAAGAACTCATAACATAAGAACATAACATTTTGGCGACGAGGATGGGATACATCAAAATGAGATTAATTAGGAATTTCTGTCCAGTGACTAAACTGCACTTCGGACAACTTTGGAAGTTGACCGCGGACATTGGATCATCAGCCGCTGAGCAGCCATAGCTTAGCACACACGGTCAACACCACAGCCCGCACAGAGAACGCAATGCAATGGTAAACACACTGCAAGCCAGCAGTATTACGCACGTCCACTGTGGATGGAGCACTCGCAGCCGCAAGCCCAGTCACGGAGATCTGGTATAAACAGCACAGTGCCAGAACCAAGCCTCAGCCATTGCATCGATAGTTCGCACGTTTACGAAATGGACGCTATGCCGTACGTGCATGAGTAAGTGAATAACGCCAGTTAAAGTCACTCAAATTCAAAAGACGCTTAGCTGTAAAAGAAAAGGGCTAATTATCATACTTGTGAAGTGAGAGAGGCTCGTTTTAATATGAACGCTTTGCTGTAGCCTCCCACTGACATATCGATGGTAATCGATGCATAGTTTCTAGACTAAGCCAAGTCTAGACCAGCCTAAAAGGGGCCTAAGTTTAAGGACGCTTCGCTGATACCTCGAAGTTAATGATTTTCACGCCAACAAAATTATGACGGGTGAGAGAAGCTAAATCATTAAATGGACGCTTCGCAGAAGCCTCACGCCGTTCATGCCTAGCCCTTGTTCATGTTGTTGAGACCTAGACTAGAAAGTCTAAGACGCGTCTGCAGCTCATGAATAGCCCCGCCTGTCGTTGATGTTCTACATCTTTACTTTATTGGAGCCGACTTCACGCCGAAGTCTTCACGCCAGCAAACCGAGCAGCAAGTGACAGTGTGAATTTTGTACACAAGCCTAGGATCAAGCGGAGGATCCAGCATCGGGTTTCAGCCAAGCCCAGCCAAGCAACAAGTCCAGTTCCAAGTCGACAAGAAAGGACGAAGTTGTAGCGCCCAGCCTATCAGCAAGCCCAAGCCCAAGCCCAATGAAATAAATAAAGACACAAACATATGGACAAAGACTTTAATCATTTGGACTTATGAACTGTACTCTAAGTTGATGAATGCAAGAAGGACTAAAGTTAGTCCAGGTCCAGTTTGCGAAATTTATTAATGTTGTAGATGTGTGTGGTCTATATAAATAGCAGACCTAAAGTACAGGTGAATTTATGCATGATACTCATTATGTTCTAACCTTAATAGGTCCAGGTCTTGATAGTCTAAGACTAAGTAATGGTCCCAGACTATCGAGAGTTCCAAGCCACGGATCAATGTCATTGTAAGTAATGTGCCATATGATTATACATTACTCGCTTCGTTGATTGCTGCAGTGTAACAGCATACACTGTTCTTGTATTGGTTCAAGTAGGTCGTTTAGATAGCCCTAGACCCTTCACAGGACCAGGCCCGAGATAAACTAAGCCAAGTTTAAGCCAGTAGGACCAGGTCTAAGCAGTTATAAGACCACATAGCTGGTCCAAGCCTAAGCCAGTAGGACCAGGTCTAAGCAGTTATAAGACCACATAGCTGGTCCAAGCCTAACCAAGTAGGACTAGGTCTAAGCAATTACAGGACCATATGCAAGTCCAAGCCTAAGCAGGTATAAGACCAGCTCAAGGAGTTACAGGTGTAAGCCTAGCAAGTAAATAGGACCAAATTGCAGGTCCAGGTCCAAGCAGTTCTAGGATAAGATAGGTCTGAGTTGGTCCAAGACTTCGTAATTAGGAACAGATCTATACAGGTAGGACCAAACCCCTTTTGTTGCTATTCTGTTGAATAGTTACAGCCTTACACTGTACTATCGTTTAGTGTAGCCCCTCATGAAGAGTTTTCATTGTTGATACAGTATTGGACTACAGCTAGTCCAAGCTACATGTACTTTGTGTGTACACATGCAGTTGATGCTTGTATATCTAGCTTTGAGTGTACTGACGCCCATTGTACTTTATGAGCAAATAAGCTTTGTTCTTTATATGCACAGTCACAGTCAAGTAGTTTGAATTTGTACAATACCAAAACTCAGAAGTATGGCAAGCCATCATATTGGTAATGTTCCCAAATTGGGAGATGGGTACAATTTTGATGAGTGGCTAGAACTGTTAGAAGCATGGTTTGACGCTAACAGTATACAGGATGAGGGAAAAAAGAGAGCAATATTTTTGACGAATTTAGGGAGCAAGAGCTACCACACCCTGCGCGCTCTCTTGCAGCCAAATAAACCTACAGATCAAACATACACAGTATGTAAAGACACGCTGAAATCACACTTCGCACCGAAGCCTACAGAGATAGTGCAGCGATACAGATTTTACATGTGCATCCAAAAACAAGATCAGTCCATACCGCAATTTGTTGCAAATTTGCGCCAGTTAAGTGAAGGATGCAACTTTAAAGAATTGGACAACATGATCAGGGATCGCTTGGTTGTAGGTTGCCGAGATGTCACAATTCAACGAAAACTGTTAAGTGACCCATCACTAACTTTCAAGCATGCACTGGAAACCGCCACAGCCATGGAGGTTGCAAACCAGGATGTTGAAAAGCTCAAAGTATTGAGCAAAGGGACCGAGTCACCTACAGTTCAGAAACTGCAAGGCAGAAGCCAGCATAAACCAAACGTGTCTTCTTCATCGCATCAGAAAATGCATCACAAACAGAAGCAGGACACGAAAGGAAAGCCCAGCTTTAAGAAACAAGATAAACAAGGAGTCCCTGCCTCAAGATGTTGGAGATGTGGTTCCGGTGACCACGCCCCGTCAGCATGCAGATTCAAGAATGAAAAATGCTTTCTATGTTCCGCCATGGGTCATACTCGAAGCCAGTGTGAGAAGATCAAGCAGTACAGATCTAGGAAGAAAGCGGCACACCACCTGGATGGTGATGAGAACGAAGATCTGCCAGATAGTGAACTCAGACACATCAGGGATGGAACTGTAAATAAGATGGCAAGGTACAGTGAACCATTTCAAGCAAGCCTAAAGTTAAATGGAATCCAAGTTGACTTAGAAATTGACACAGGAAGCCCCTGGACGATGATGTCGCAGCAAGAATTCAAGAAACTGGGACACCATGCTGATATGAAGCAAACCAACGTTTCCTTGAGAACATACACAGGCTCTACAGTACCAGTCGTTGGGGAAGCAAGGGTAGAAGTCCAGTTCGTTGACAACCAACCACCAAAGAAGTTGCCCCTTCTGGTTGTCGAGAAAGGCGTTGCATTACTTGGCAGAGACTGGATGCAAGCAGCACCTGATGGATTCTTGCAGAATCGCCTTAACCTTTCATTGGATGTTTCCAACGCCACAGAAGCTGTACACAAGGTACAAGCTACCTTACAAGATGTGCTAACACAACACAAGCAAGTGTTTGACTGTACAAGAGTTGGTAAACTGGAAGGTTATAAAGCAAAGGTGCATCCTCAGGAAGATGGAGACAAAGCGCCGTTCTTCAAAGCTGCACCAGTCCCTTATGCAATGCGTCAGAAAATCGACGAAGCCATTGATGAGCTGTTGGACCAAGGTGTACTTGAACCGGTCAAGTATGCTGATTACGCCTGTCCGATAGTGGTGGTGAAGAAGCCAAACGGGAAAGTCCGCATCTGTGGCAATTACAAACTGACGGCCAATAAGGCACTTCAAGTCGAACACTATCCAATCCCTTCGCTCCAGGATATGCTCCAGGACTTGGGTGGAGGTAAGCGATTTAGCAAGCTCGACTTGTCGCATGCTTATCATCAGATAGAGTTGGATGAAATGGCAAGGAGGTACACCACGATCAATACGCATAGAGGTCTTTTTCAGTATACCAGGTTGCCCTTTGGCATCGCAACAGCCCCAGCCCTCTTTCAGAGAGTTATGGAATCTCTTCTAGCTGACATACCAATGTGTCGCCCCTACCTTGACGATATTATCGTAAGCGGGAAGACAGATGATGAGCACATAGCCAACTTGCAAGCTATACTACATCGTCTTGAGAGTAATGGACTTCGACTGAAAAGGGAAAAGTGTGAGTTCATGATGGACTCAGTGGAGTTCCTGGGCCACAAGCTGGACCATCAAGGAATCAGCCCGCTCGCAGACAAGATCGAAGCCATAAAGAAGACACCAAGACCCCAGAACCAGAGTCAGCTACAAGCATATCTAGGTCTTCTTGGCTACTACAGGAAATTCATACCAAATCTGACAAAGGAGATTGCCCCACTCACAACACTGTTGAAGGCAGAGTACGCTTCAGAGCCAAAGAAGCGTGGAGGTCGGAACAAGCCAGATCCAAAGCTTAGGTGGGGAAGAGACCAAGAACGAGCCTTCCAGAGATCGAAGGAACTTGTCCAGAGCGACACAGTTTTGACGCACTATGACCCAAGCAAGCCGTTATTGTTGCAATGTGATGCAAGCCCCTACGGTCTAGGTGTAGTCATCAGCCATGTTGGACCAGACGGTCTAGAGCAGCCCATTTCCTTCGCCTCGCGTACCCTTTCCAAGAGTGAAGCAAATTATGCTCAATATGAAAAGGAAGGACTCTCAATCATTTTCGGTCTCAAGAAATTTCATAAGTACTTGTACGGACGACGATTTACGATCGTAACAGACCACAAGCCGCTGTTAGGAATATTCGGTGACAGTAAGCCCGCAAGTCCAATGGCCTCTGCACGGTTAGCCAGATGGCACATGATCCTATCAGCATACGAGTACGACATCATACACAAGGAAGGTAAACAGCACCAGAATGCTGACGCCCTGTCACGCCTACCCTTGACAGATGATCAAACAGTGTGGTCGCACCAGAGCCTTTCAGACTTGGATGAGCAGCTTCCAGTTCAAATCAATATGCTTGATATTGACACTAGACCCGTAGAAGCAGATGAGGTCAAGAGATGTACCAAAAGAGATCATGTTCTCTCAAGAGTGATGGCAAACATCATGAATGGATGGCCAAACCCCAAGAACGTTCCACCAGAGCTCAAAGTCTATGCTCAAAAGAAAGAAGAACTGTCAATTGAGGACGACATAGTACTTTGGGGACATAGAGTGGTCATTCCAGACAACCAGGAAATGAGACAAAGGATCATTGATGAGCTTCATGGGACTCATCCAGGCATTGTCAAGATGAAAGCACTAGCAAGATCCTATGTATGGTGGCCAGGCATTGACAAGAATTTGGAGGAGAAGGTGAAGACCTGCCCAACCTGTCAGGAGCACCAACGCAGCCCACCGCCTGCACCAATACACCCATGGGAATTCCCAGAACGACCCTGGAGTAGGATTCACATCGATTATGCCTACATCGATAACCAGAACGTGCTGATTGTTGTTGACGCCTATACCAAGTGGATAGAAGCTGTCAGAGTAGCCAATGCCACTGCAGCTGCCACAGTCACTGCCATGCGACGCCTCTTCGCAACATATGGTATTCCAGAGACGGTCGTAAGTGACAACGGCACCCAGTTTGTCTCGGAAGAATTCACAAGCTTCCTGTTCAGCAACAATGTCGAGCATGTTCAGACAGCTCCCAAACACCCTGCCAGCAATGGCCTGGCTGAGAGAGCTGTACAAACTGTGAAATGTGGAGTGAAGAAAACCAGTGGAACATCTTTGGAGATGCGCATCCAGGTTTTTCTGATGACCTATCGGATAACTCCTCAAGGAACTACCATGAAAACCCCAAGTGAACTGATGTTCAAAAGGAGGATCAGAAGTAGAATGGACCATGTCCGTCCAAACCTGCACAAGTCTGTTCAGAAACAACAATCTGCAATGAAACGATCAGCAGACAAGCACTCGAAGATGAGACAGTTCAGGTTAAATGACACTGTCCTGGTAAAGAACTTTGCAGCAGGACCTACATGGCTCAGAGGGAAAGTGACCGAAACACTCAATGAGGTCATGTACATAATAGAGCTACAGGATGGTAGAGAGGTACGCCGCCACGTGGATCACATACGACATTACACTCCATCGGGTGAAGATGATCGTTCCAGACAAGAAATGCTGCATCAGGATACCAATCCACAACCAGAGATTTTGACTCGACAGGCACGGTATCCAAGCCAAATAGAAAATCCTATAGCGGTACCTACAACTAGTGAACCCCTGAGCTCAAATACTGAACAATCTAGCACTGATACTGCAATAATATCAGAACCTGCCCAATCAGAGTCATTGAATGACTCTAGAGGAGCTGTTGCTCCAGACATAGTAAATCCTGAGAATGTCATGTCAGGGAGGAGAGTGTCAACTCGGAAGTCAACGACACCCTCAAAGTTCAAGGATTTCATTGTGTATCATTAAAATGCAAACACATAAACAACTACCTATTGATAGTTATATAGGAAAACATGAGATTTTAGGCAAAAGTCATAATTGGTTGATAGTGTTATATTGGATACACAGCCAAGTTAAAGGCTGTATGGTTTAAAGAAAAAAGTGATTACGTAAGCAGTGTTACAAGTATACAATGGTAACTGAATTAAGATTAACAATTATGAGTTGTAAGTGAATTACTACATGACTGAATAGTAATTCATGTTCATTGGTATACATGTATTTAGTTTTAAAAAAAAAAAAAAAAAAAAGAAGAAAGAAGGAAATACATTAGGTATGCATTTAACAGATTAGACAAGTGTCTTTAAGTAAAACTTACAATTGAGTGGAAGATAGAAAATAGGATTAAGTTTTACACAGGCAGATAGAAATACAGTTTAATCGGTTGAGAAGGACACTAAGAATGACACATTCACAAAGTGTTATATTGTTGAAGCTTGTTTATTAGAGTTAAATGAATAGGAAACAACTGTTGCACTGAATTATACATAAGTCTGAGATTGGTTACAATTGTCAGTCAAGGTATAGAATTACAGCCACATTATATGAGTTGTGATCACTATTAATTGAAGAAGTGTATACTCATTTGATGAAGGTACAATAATTAGGCAAATTCATTTTATAGCATGATAAAGTGCATATTAACGGTTTAATTTGCTACAGCTGAATTAAGGTTTTGTAAGAATTGCTCAGCTTGAAACTTCAATATAAGTGTGAAGCTTGCAATTGAATTTAAAGTGGTTACAGAATAGTTGTGTTAGAGGATAACATTACAATTACAGCCATATGAGAAAACAGAATATGTAAACTCCAGCCAATTGATAGTTTACCGGTGTAACAAAATGAGAAGTTATTTGTAAATAGCCACAAGGTTAAAATGGTTTTGATGATTTAACCAAATAAATTGTTATGTAAGGTTTTGCCTATTACAATAGCTACATAAGGATAATTGTAATTTGCATGCAGTGTTCTTGTTTTAACATGCATTACTTTGGTAGTGTAAATGGCTAATTTTAGAGCAGTATAATTTAGCAGAGCGTGCTCCCAATTAAAGGGGGAGGAATGTTAAGTATTGAATGAAGACTACAGGCTGTAGCTTCAAGGCACCTTGTACGCATGCGCGAGAGAGTTCAAACATGGCGTTTATTAAACCAGACACTACTTAAGATCTCTGTGCAGATTATCTCATTATTATGTTGTCCACACAAGAACTCATAACATAAGAACATAACAGTTGAGGTCCATGTTTCTGCTCCATAAGATAGCACAGGTAAGATGCACTGGTAGAAAGTATGTTTCTTGTGAGAAAGAGGGAGCTTCTCATCACGAAAGATAAAGTTGAGATTGCCAAATTCTTCCCAAGCCAACTGGATCCTTCTATCACTTCCCCCGCTGTTTCATTTTGTATGGACATATTTTTGCCCAAGTATATGTAGTTGTCCACCTTTTCTATGGTCTTTCTCCGAACTGTGATAGTATGTTCTTTTAATCTACTGCTCATCATTACATTTGTCTCAAAATATATCAATCGACATGATAAAAGAATTGTTTATCTACCCTCTTTTCACCCTGTCCTTTCCCTTTTTCACCCCATACGTGGGTCAAATAATGAAAGAATGCATCCGCATATTGTTACCAAAAGCTGTCATATTTTCTAAAAAAAAAGATTAATAACTACACCGTCAACATCAAAATATTCAAAGGACATACAAGTCAACACGTTTCCTAACTTATCTTAAATTCAATGGCAATAACGTATCCACAGGGGCATACCAGTATGCTTTCATCTTTTCCATGTTTCACTTAAAGGTGATATTCATAGAAAATCCCCGAATATGAAGATATTTATCTACAGAAAGCTCATGACCTATACAATGAGCTTGGAGGACATTCAAACAATATATCACTTCCGAAAAAGCGAAATTAGGGTGAAAACAATCACCCTATTTTCTGGGACAAATTTGCCCTACTATCATCCGAAACGGCCTTAAGGTTTGACACATGTTTGACGTAAGATAAGGGAGGCGTTATTGTGCATCACACATGCCAATCTGCAGCTTCCTTCCCGCCAGAAGCATTATGCATTATCAATGAAACTACGATGGCAGTTGCTAGAAGATTAACAGGTGTGATACACGATGGTCATTGTGAACAATTGTGTGTAGACTGCAGTTAATCTTTATAGCTGCGTGAAGTATATCCCGGCTGTGACGTACACACAAAGCCACTTTCCCTTTAATAGGCGATTTCGTAGGGCAGGAGAGAGTCAATTTAGTGAAACTTGATTTTCATAAACCACAAAACTGAACACGTTCATGGCATGTTAGCTGCGTGAATTGCTTTAATAACTCATTCGATTATAAAATATATTTTATTTCATACAAGTCTCACCCTTAGCCCCTTCTGTGACAGTTGAAACGCTGCTATATGTCATCTGCGTGTATTAACGTGATTAATGGTGACAAATCTGGCATTGCCACGTTAAGAGTTGAGAGCAATAATACTTACAGTAACTCCAGGCTTGAGAGATCCAAAAAGGCCGCCGGGTCTACCTGGAATATATTGCAATTGTCCAAATACCTGTAAGGAAAATAAAAAAACAACTTTCAAATTCAAGTCGAATTGAAACGTTATTTGTATACATGTTCGAAATGATACATACAAACAAACATAGAGCATGTGTGACACGAACAAAGTGAGAGGAATTCGAACGAGAATAGAGGTAATGATAAAATTTTCGAAAAGTTTTAGTGAGACACATTCTTAAAGAGAAAAAGATACTGTGGTCTTTATATGGGTGTATTCTTTCTATACAGGTTATCGGTATATATAATAATGGTTTACTGTATTTTAAAGTTGTAGTAGTGGTAGAAGATGTACTGCTAACAATACACAAAAAGCCTTACTTACACATTTAGCAAATTGGTTAGGTTGTGAAAAGCGCCTTTTCCTATATGTGTGATGTTGCTATCGGAAAGCCCTCTGAAAATAGATAATCATGATTAAACACATTAAAGGCGAGATAGTTTAATCCTCCCATTTCCATGGGCGCAGTAGTGTGTAAGAACTTAACGATCACTGTGTAGGCTTGGCATTGGAGAGGTTAACGGTTAGCAGCCAAAGCCAAAAGGATTACCTTTTAACCCGCCTATGTATCAATTGTTTGATGCTCGTCTTAAAGGTAGCGCGTCCCTTTTGCAGACCTAATTCTGAAAGTTTCCTGACTTTGTCATCATTCGAGAGAGAGAGTGGTTATATAACCTTTCCCTGGAATCGACAAAGCGTAATGTTCGGTATTGAGGAAATAATCTTCGATAATTGATCGAGCATTCTTTTTTCGTACCACGAAAATAGTCAAATCTCAGTGAAAACTAGTTAGATTTTCATTAATTCTACAAGAGTTATAGTACCTCTGACCTTAAAATTTCACAGTTGTTATTCCAAAGATACGCGGTAAATATGTGCAGACTTTCATAAAGTTTGCAGATTTTTTTTTAAAGGATCGGGCCATCTTTAAGAATTATTGATGTACATGACAAATGATTTACGAATGAAAACGTAACTGAAGAACAACACACAATAATTTTAGAAGATATATGAGGCATAAATCTAGAAGTTAAATGAATGAAACATAGCAGATGCAATACATGTTATGCTAAACCCTCTCGGTCCAAGGCTTTTTCTTCTGATCTTTTTGCACTGATTTATAGGATTAGAACTCTTTGCTTACTACTCAAACGATTTCAATTTGAGATGACCCCAGGTAAACCTTTCACTGCATTACAAAACTAACAATAATTTGTGGGAAATGAAGAAATATTACACACAAAAAAGACGATGCAAGGCATTGATTTCGACGAAATTATGATAAAATAACATCATATTTTATGGAAAGAAGTTAACTTACAGTGTAATGGTCCAGCTTGGGAAGTAGTTTAGGATTCCTATATCAGTCATTAAGCTGTGTCTCAGGAACCTAGACACAAATTAAATAGGATTTGCATCTCCATATAAATGTTTTGATTAAACGGCGGTGCATCAATGCTATGTCAATATGGTAAACAAGAACACCATTTCAGATATAGGACCATGAATGAAAGTTTATATTAGTAGTCAAAGTTGAAATATATTTTGATAAACTGAAGAGGGAAATGTCACATAAAAGTTCAATATGTTTTGAATAGGATTATCAACAAAATCAACACAACTAGATTGTAACAACGCAAACATGCTTATCAAAGTTAGAGCGAATTTATGATATCATTGATTGAGTTTAGTCTTGCTTTAAAGGGAAATGTTACTGAGCCTGAGAATTGCAGTAAAATTACGGTATATTTCCATGCAATGTCATTATAAATGGCAAATATGCCGGGGATTGTTCGGGGTATCAAATACCATACGCCAATAAAAGCCATTCTTTCAAAGTATTCACAACTGTATCACACGGTATTACAATCACCTGTATCCAATGATTCAGTTTCAATGGGCGGAATGCGCCCTCAATCTATAAGTTGTTGCTACTCGCACATAACTCGCCCAAGCTTTGGGGTTACAAGTAGAAATGTACTGTTTGAACGACGGGAATAGCATTTGCATGCATAACGAAAATGGTATATTATAAAATGCCGTCAAGTGCGAGTACTCACACGGCTACGAGACTCTGATAATCCCTGAAAGCCCCCTCTTCCACACGGCTTATGAGGTTATACTCCAGGTGTCTGTAACCAGATTGAAACAAAATACATCAATATCTGGTATTGTGAAAGGAAAACCATACAATACAGAATCCTGTCTTTATTTTCTTTCATGAGCAGGGACCTGAGCTCGATTCCCACACAATTCCTTGCTATTATAGCGCACGTCCATCGCGTCATTCAGATATATAATAGTCATACCGTGAATTTTTTCATACATCCTCCCCCTCCCCCCCCCCCCCCCCCCCACCCCATTATATTCTTTTGGATGGTTTTCTGGACAAAGGACTTTAATAAGTTTTGACTTGAATCAAATCTACTGGCGTAGTTCTTGCCTTAAGTCAGTTTTTAGATTACCAACTGACTTAACTAATAGCTTTGGGCTTAAATTTCTTTTTGAAGTACTTACTACAATTTGTACAAACAGGCGGCGCCAATTATTGACAATGGAACAAAAAAAAAACAACTTACAAATGTGTAACTTTCCTCTGTCGGTCTAATATGGTAGCTGTGTCGATCTTTTTCGAAGTATAATTTTCCAGTGTTTTCTCCCAATCGCTGAATCTTTCAGGGGTGTAAAACGTCTGAATAAGGGACAAAATGTCATCTTTGGCCATGTCATTTTGTTGATATTCATCCATCGACCTGCAAAACGAAATTTAAAAAAAAAGAGAATGGCAAGATTTATTCACATATATTTTCACGAATCACTTTTGTTTTCAATGAACCATATAATTGCCGAAAAATACAAAAACATAATATGTATAAAAAGTAATTTCATAGTACAAATCAAGTTAATATGTTGCCGAAAAAGGGAGAGAAAATATTTGTTACAATACTCACATGCATCTTATAGTTGTGTTTTGTCGATTGATACTCGGAATAAGCGAACAAATTGCCCAATCTGTGTGGAAAATTGCGAGTAAAGTCATGATGTCGATATGCCACAGGTACATTATTTGGTGTTTTGCATAATAATGGTACAAATGATTTTTTTACCTGAGATTTATAAGCGTTATGCTGTTTTTTATGTGGGCGTGGGCAAATCAACTGCAGACGCTCACAAACACATACACACATAAACATGATTATGATTATCAATGCGTAATTACAGATCATGCACACCGTTTCAAGGACCCTGACTTTATTGTTTAAAGCTACAAGCTGTCGGTTCTAAGCGAGCACTGAGTATTTGGCGACTTGTAATATAAAACTTTGTGATTGCCATGGTTACACTAATTATAAGTTTTAAACTCCGACTGCACCGCGTGAAAGTGTATAATGTAATATCGTTCTGTTTCCTATGTCAGTGTTCGTTTAATATGTATCTTTTTGGCGACCGGGCGAAGCAAGCTAAAACTCCAGCAAAATATCAATGCTAGAGGTGCCAAATCGGAGCTGCTTCATATTGAGTGTCGGCACATATTTTACTTGTGGAAGGACACGTACTAGCATGCAAATGCCACTGAGACTATAGCCTGATCCGTATAGGTCATGTTGTCACTGCTCCGTATGACTTCTACAACTCAATAAAATTTAAGTTTCAGGGATGCGATAATTGAATCTTTTTCATCTCAAGTGGAGGTGCGCATCATTAAAATGATGTGAGTGGCACGTTCAGGCACATAAAAAGCACTTTACATGTTTTAAAAATAGCTTCATCCGTGCTGCTTTTGCGCCCGTTGTTGGTTTTGATTTGGAAAACTTTTTGCGACCTTATCGTGCTTAGCCAGCGAGCAACTAAAAGTCTTCAATAGGGCTGTGACAATCAAATTATGTTTAACTTGAGTAAGAGCAACACAGTATTACAATTGCGATAGGGGCGTGCTCAAGCATACAAACGTCACGAAGAATATTGCCTAAAGTCAGCACCATTTGTACTTCAAATGATAAGCCGTGTACATTGTGTGAAAGAGAAGCTAACGTACAACTTAGCATTTCTTTAGGTGCGGAATCATCTACGAAAATTAAGCTCAAGTAAAGGCAAAAATGATTAAAAATGTGAGTATGTACTAGCATACACATGCCGCAGAAACGTTGCCTTAATCCTTACATTCCCGGCCTTGAAAAGCCCATTGGCTTTCCACAACTCGTTATGCCAAAGGTAATCATGGTAATGAGAGAGTTAATGATAATATTTTTGTGCTTTGGCTTTCCGTCACTCTGGCGTTTTTCTATCACGTTTCGTGAGCTAGTGAACATTTTCAAATCGACATCATTTAGTCAAAGGGTGCGAAATGTGTTAATGCTTTAAACGAGTGCTTTAAACGCTATAACATTGAAGACGCTAGCGAGGCACCTTTCTCCTTAAGGAATTGTTTCCATCTCGAGAGAGAGAGAGATAGAAGGTGCATTTCAAATGCACAAATTGGCAATTGTGCTTTAAGCGAGCGGTCTTCCATATCGGCAGATGGGAGGGTACATTTTGTTATGTACTGTTGGTTTTAAATTTCGAGACCCGGTACATAACGATTTGTTGTAACAACGGGGCACTATGCCTTTGAATGTTCGTGGAAGATCTCGAGGGGACGGTTGCATACCAAGAATAATTTTGCAGTTTATGATAATAAAGCAGGAACTTACCCGGTTCATCAATACATATTTCCACTATGGGACTGCACGTCGACACTAAAATAGACATGATTGGACGAATGTAAGAATGGTTGTGATTGAAAGCATGAGTTAATGAATGAATGGCAGATGGATGAAATAAGAAATGAAGTAGCTAATGCGTGTATTCAAAATAAAAAAATAAATTTAAGAAATTATTTACTGACTGAATAATCAAATAAACGAAGCTTTATAGCTGATATCAGTTGCTCTTAACCATGTTAACTCGTTTGCTGAACTATGTTATACTATGTTATACTATATTGAATTATTTTATTAATGAGATATAATGTTTCGTATAAAGTTTTGTTGAATATTTTTTAAGATACTTTGTTCTTTATTTACATGATTTTGAGATAAAACGGAATAAGAAAACAATATTCAAATTGTGGGATCAGTTTCTTTTTATCATCAGTGCACACGAATTGGTACAGCAAGATTCAGTAGAAATATTAGTGCAAAGATGCAAACGGAGCTCATAAAAATGGAATTAACATTCAATATGAACATTGACATGATGAAAGAAAAGTACCGCCCTAAAAGGTATATGGGAACTAAAATATGAAGTTGCGAGAAGGATTGTAAAAAGGATTTCAATAAACTTACCGTTTTGAGCAATCGAATGCTCACATACTCCCGCAATGCATGTTTCATTTAACAGGCTTACTGCCGATGAAAAAGTGACAAACAATAATAATGTGTTATGATCGTAATCATGATAAATATTGATAAGACAAAAATCCAAAAATGTAACACGATAGAAAAATTATTAGTTTTCAAAATTTCAGAATCATTATAACATTATATATATATATATATATATATATATATATATATATATATATTCCGAAGTGACATAGATATTACAAATAGTACTGAACGTTTCTCAGTTTAATTCTTATTGTACCAGGCTGTCAAACTCACATTGGCTTACTGCACCCTTTTTCAGCCAATGGTAATAAGAGACTTAATGAACATCGAGAGACTTACTGCTTGTGTCACAGTCGTCTTCGTCCGACCCGTCAGGGCAGTCCGGGTCTTGATCACACCGGTACGAGGCGGGGATGCAGCGGGTATCTTGCTCGTTGTTGCAGGAGAAATAGTCCTGGGCACACTCCGTCACAGCTTGAAATACAAGGTCATAAGTTGGCAAACAGTGATGATCTCATATGTCAAATATGTTTTGCCAACAGTTATGTACACACTAATAGTTTTAAGTAGCGTATTTTTTTCACAGAAAGTCTTTCACCGAACAGAAATTTATTATTTATCGAACTAGACAACGGGAAAATGTACACTAATTATAGACAGCAAATGAAGATGTCGGATAACAAATTTGAAAGATTAAAATCGAATACCATACAATATAAACCAAAAAAAAAATAACTCTTGATTTTCTCATTCTCTCTCATTCTCTTTCCTCACATGCCTTAGTTTCTTGGAAAAAGTTACTTACGACAATTTTCTTCGTCTGAATCGTCATCGCAGTCGTTCTCCGTGTCGCATCGCCATTCAGCCGGGACGCATCGACCAGATTGACCACATCGAAAGTCAGTGGCCTCACAGAGACCGCCTGGCCGATCAGGAAGTTATCTTGTCAGTGGACGTGACTTAAATATTCAGGATACTCCTTAATATATCCTTTGCTACAAAAATCTGTTCAAAAGGCACACTATAGTTATTTTTGGAATTATTTGGGGATTTTTTTTTTTTTTTTTTTTTTTTTTTTGGGGGGGAGGGGATTGGAATTGCAAAGTTCTTTATGTATAGATGCATCTCAACATCTATTTATATATCTCTAACTCTATCCATCTTTTTTATTCAATCCCCCCCCCCCCATTCCCTTTCTCTTTCTATTTCTCCCTCTATCCATTTCCCTCTCTCTGTACAATTATATACATAATGTCTGTGTCATTATACATCAATATTTATAAATGTATAATTATATATCGTTCAAAAACATAAGCAATCGTTTGTCACATATGTAGTGTTACCTAAATCTACACAGTCATATTTTTCGCATTATCTATACCCCCCCCCCCCCTCTCTCTCTCTCTTTCTCTCTGCACGGTCATCTATCAGAGCCCTTCAAACTCACTTGACTTCTCGCAGATGTAGGGAGTGGTACGGTAGCAGTAGTTGTCGTTCCAGCCGCCGTGGAGGTGCGCACGAGTGCTAGACAACAGACATGCGCAGTCCTGGCCCGGCGACCGATCGTCAGGTTGGGCGGGCACCCAGCCCTGATAACTACAAAATAGTATATTGTATAGATAATTTATTAACCCTTTGTATGCCAGGGGGGTGTTTCACCAAACTGTTCGAACGACTTTACGAACGACTGGTTATCCCTTCTTGTGCTAAATCAGATTCTCAATGAACAAAGTGTGGTATCGCATTTAGCACAAGAAGGGATCACCAATTGTTCGTAAAGTCGTTCGTAACTTATGAGCAGCTTGGTGAAACACCCTCAAGTAAACTACAGCTGTATGGTATTTGTGTGTATTACACATGTCAAAATAATTACCGATGGTGCAACATCAAACTGAATGGAGTTATTAGATTCGATGATAATTTGCAATGGGGGAACGGAGAATCAGAAAAATGTCATTTAGAGGAAATGAAAATAGGTAATATTTTCATTAAGTATTACTCGTTTGAAAATGAAGGTAATCGAGATGATTAAAGCCTAACCTATCCTCTTTCTCGAATTTTACCTAATATAGGTTTTACATTTTGACGTTAGACTTTATGTTTGCTCTGTATTCATGCTCGTCTTATTTGCATCAAATGCAATTGCGTTCGTCGTCACCGTATTTAGAACATCATCTGCCCCTCTTTATATCAGTTCTCACCCATCCTCTACCCCGAAGTCTGGCTTAAATGTATACAGCAAGGTTTGTGTTTGCCCTGAATTAATATTCATTGTAGTTCCATCTGACACGTAAAATTTAATTTCGTATCTTGACACATCTGGCATGTCTGGGCACGCCCCTCTCACCCCCTAGTACCCATTACCCATCCGCACCCCCTACCCCCCCCCCCCACCTCACCCTTCCATTTTCCCCAAACCTTACCCTAGAGGGGTCCCATCGATCCACTCAAAGCGCCCCTCTTCTTCCTGGTCCGTTAGCCCCATCCAGAAGCAGCGAGTCTCGGGCAAGGGGGGCGAGATGAAACCCGTCAGAAAGAGCTATAAGATTAGGCATATTTTTAAAATCACAATTATGTACCGCAATGAACTGCGTATTGTTCGTTTCTGTTTGTTTTAAAGGTAGTCCGTCCCTTTTGAAAACCTAATTCCGGAATTACCCTGACTTTGACATCATTTGAGCGAGAGTGGCTATACAACCTTCCCCTTGAATCGACAAAGCGTAATATTCGGTTTTGAGGAAATAATCTTCGATAATTGATCGAGCTTCCTTTTTCCTTACGACGAGAAATAGTCAAATCTCAGTGAAAACTAGTTAGATTTTAATTTATTA
Organism: Arbacia lixula; assembly: GCA_963669155.1. Taxonomy (NCBI): domain Eukaryota; kingdom Metazoa; phylum Echinodermata; class Echinoidea; order Arbacioida; family Arbaciidae; genus Arbacia; species Arbacia lixula. The sequence continues at coordinate 5,414,839 of OZ022592.1, forward strand.
TACGGTAGTTATAGCACCTCTGACCTTAAAATGTCACAGTTGGTACCCCAAAGATACGTGTTAAATATGTCCAAACTTTCATGAAGTTTGGAGATGTTTGTAAAAGGGACGGGCCATCTTTAATGGCTTAGATGGATCTGTCCCATTTTGCAGTCAATTCTCCATATCGCATGTATATCGGAAAAAATCGTCTCCGGCATGAAGCACCGTGTAGCAATTATTCGAATTAGGACTAAACTTTTAACAACATCAGACTCGCTGACGGTACTGCACGTGGCCTGTGTGATTGACAGTTCTCTCCCACCCTATAGGTAGGAAGAAGTGGAACTACCAGGAGAAGAAAGTTAACAATGCATGACTAATGTATCATCCGCGGCATGTGTAGCCATATTCGGATTGTTTTGCCATCATTTTGTGCTACAGGTCTCAAACTGCCAATGTATGAAGCCTAAAATTCGAGAGTTATTCTCCAGTCACACTACAGGCGGAATAAGCCGGAATGCCGTCGGAAAGAAAATTCTTGGCACATTCCTGGATATTCGAAGTGCATTCTAAAAATTCGGACTGCATTCCAAATATTCAGGTCCATTCTTGTGTCCGGCCCGAATATTTTGCTCATGCTCAAAACTTTTGAAATGCATTCGAACTGGAAAAATATCGAACGACACGGCTACCTGTTGCTGCAACGTCAGTTAGCATTAAGGAGTCACTGAGGAGCATTGAGTTCATGCCGCCAAGAAAGAAGGTAGGCCGCCTTATTAGATCAATTCGAAATTTCCTCCCGAGTGTGGCTCGAATTTTGAAAAATTTTCATGTCGGCTGGTTCTGCTTGATTCCTGCTAATTCCGAATAAGTGTGACGGGGGCTTAAGGAAAGCTCGAGGCTAACAACACCCAGCATATTGGCAATGCTTAAATGATCATACTCACAGTAATTTTCTTGGTCTTGATAAGAACAAGTTCAGCCCCGAAACTCTGGCAGGCGGTCTTTGCGTCATCGAAGGTGATTTTTGCCTCATAATCCAGGTAGTACATCTTCCTACCTAGCTGGTTCCATTCCGAACTCTCATTTTGCTGACCCAGGACTCAAAGGAAATAATCACCAGCAATATATCATCATGCCACTTTTGTTTTGCACGTACATTCTCAATCATAACTCTCATTTTGCTGACCCAGAACTCAAAGGAAATAATCACCAGCAAAATATCATCATGCCACTTTTGTTTTGCACGTACATTCTCAATCATAACTCTCAATATGCTGACCTAGAACTCAAAGGAAATAATCACCAGCTATATATCATGCCACTTTGGTGTTGCATGTACATTCTCAATCATGATATGAATTACGTACAGCATGATTAACATGTTGAAGACCACCGCATACGCGCGATCTGATCAGACGTGCGACTCTGCGACTGGCTGAATCGCAGGACCCGGTCACAGGACTTGTATAAGTGGGTGACGTCACATTTTCAGTCGTAGGGAGTTACGGTTACAGATCCGTGGTAAAGTCGTGTGGTCTGCCGTGGTCTTTATTTACTGGTAATTAATCATGTTAGTACGGAGGCAAAAACATTTCCCCAGAAGACAAGTTTATTCAGGACAAGAAGGGTAACATTCATGACATTTGCGATATCTCGTCTTCTCGTAATCGCGCAGTCGACGATACGAGATCCAATACTCCGGCTTCTCATTTTCCTTTTCTTAAGAAGTCGACTTTGCAAGATGCACCATCTCAACTGTTATAGTGAAGTAGATTTAACGAGATCCAATGTCTAGACTTTTTTTATCTTCCCGTCCAAATCAATAAAGCCGGCTTGACAAAATGCATTCTAATTATATTTGTAGTCTCATCATGCCGATTTGACAAGATGCACTATATCGTATGCTTATCCTCAGCAAGTCGTCTTAAGTAGCTCCAATATCTCGTTGTCTTGTCTACGCATCCTTATCAAGTCGAGATCCCGTATCATCTGGTCTCCGTGGTCTGTTTATCTTCTTGTCCTGATTTTTCTCGTGTTCTGGAACACTTTAAAGTTTTCAAACACATGACTGCGGCGCCTAACGAAAATCGACTACTCGCTACCATAATCACAATAATACTTCCTGCACCAGATAAAATGCAGCTCAAAGCGATTTGTGTGCATTAAAGGTGAGAACATGGACCCATGGCACGCAAAGATTTGAATAATTATGTAACTCATTCATGAAGAAGGTAGGTTTTAGAGCAATACATTACTTGGTTTTGAAATTAACAACATTATTTTGGGTTAATTACATTGTTTCATCGTAAATAAAAATATTGAGGCACTACAACTTAGAGCAATAATTATTAAGATTTGAAGAGCGAACATGTAATTTAAACATATCCAGCGCTTTTCAAATTTTAAAATGTAGTGATTATTTCACTTTTATAACCATGACAAAGGTATCCAGGCAACAACAGTGTCATATAGGTAACCTAAATACCCTGAAAGCGTAAAAAAAAAAACCCGACATTAAGATCCTTACCCAAGTACGCCGTGACAGCAGTTATGTGTCTGTCTGTTTCCCTCTATGCCTATTATGTTTTGATTTTACTAGATTTTGGTTTTATTTACCGGGAGCCATCGAACAGCCAATAAAAGTCTATTTTTTAGAAATGCCGTGACTTTAAAAACAATGCCTATAAAAACACATCATGCTAAATATGTTACTCATCGCGGATAAATCGCTAGTGATAATAATTTATCTCGCAATGTATGGTTATCAAGGAATCTAAAAGGATCACGACATTTCGTGCGCCGCTGATAAATGATAAACCCCTACTCACTTCAATTTCTTATCACACCTGAAGTGTTGCAGCGGCGCACGAAACGTCGTGATCATTTTAGATTCCTTGATGACCATACATTGCGAGACAAACGATTATCACTAGCGAAAAGCACATACATTTAGATTTTATAATCAATATCAATGCAAAACCAACACAAACATTATGAAAAACAATGAAGATAAACATCTTAGGTTATTTCGAACAAGAAAAAACAGAAGTCACACATAATGTAACAGTGTCAAACAGATGGGTGAATCCTGAGCAAAACAAAATAACTGCATGTGTAAGAATGCCACCAAGTTTTAAACTAAATTTAGATTATCTTTATCCGCTTAGAGCTTACCCATGTGTGTTTTGTGCAGAAGAAAACAAGCAAGGATGGGTAGAAAGACCAAGTGTGAACACGACATCTGAAAACCAATCAGAACATTTCCATTTCTATAATGTCAACGTGCCACAACGAATCAAGAGTAGGTCCACGCTTCATCAAATATTCCCACGGAAACACGGATCTAATTTTAGCATTAGTGATTTCAGATCGATTGGTAATGGTATATCCATTACTTTCGTTAAAGTGGAATTAATGTACATGTCACGGGGCCACAGTCCATATATATTGTAGAAGCTTGCGTCTTTTTTTCCTGAACTATTTGCTGTCAACACCACAATCATGTAGACAATATCCACACTAATACTATTATCAAATAAGGATCAATCTTAAAACTTTCAATTATTATTTCGTTTTGAAGAAATTGCTTACCTAAAGTGTTCAAAATGTATCGTATCAAATTTTTTTTACTAAGACTCTTTGTGGCGCATGTACCTTTCTTTCACAATCATGACATTGAATAAAAACAAATCCATTGGATTAGTGGTTTATATGGCACACAAGAGTTTAACAAAATGATAAATCTAATACCTTGATTCAACAGGGGGCATCATACCATTTTTAAAGCCATTTTACCATTAGATACCAGTTCATCATCTATATTTTATACAAATCGATTTCAAGGAATTAGTAGCGTTGGATGATAAATTGACACCAGGAACGGTAAACCTATTAAAAAGATTTGTAATTAATATAGGAAATATCGGCATTACATAACTTTATGATATGGTAACAAATATTGAATAGCGATAATATTTTAAAAGTAAATTTTAGCCGTTACTTCAGGATTCTCGTAATCGAAATCGTGCATCTTGTAGCTACATTTAAAATTGAGCTGTTGGTATGACATATTTAGCTCTGTTAAGCTTTTGCGTGCAATTCAACTGAATGCTTTATTGAATTTGTGTGTATAAAATCGAGCAAAACTCCGTCAAAGGCGGAGGAAGAATTAAAGAGCTCTTTTAACTGATCCTATATCTCTGCATCGTTGATACATTTCCAATGCCTAGGACATAATAAAAGCAGACCTACATTTTTAAAGCCTTACGGAAATCACTATTTTGAAAATATTTCGAAGAGAAAGGCGCAGAAAAAGTGATTTCGTGGTTAATTCCCCTCCTTTTAGACTTAACTACATGCATTGCACGAATCAGTCTGGATTAGGCGGGTCTTAGATATTTATGTCTATTTGCAAGGATGGTTGGGATGTCTGTTCCGAGGATTATATTGATATTGATATTACTGGTGTTGACCATAACGATAATTTATACATAATGCTTCCATCAATTAATTTGGTGTCCATGACAGTCGTTAATGGACATTTCCATTAGCAAGCCTTCGATCGTTTCCAAATAATGTTCTCTGGCAAGAAAAAGCTTCAACGAAAAACTAATGGGCCGAGTAATTTGACACTGAAATGATATGGCGTACATTTCAATACAAATATGTCGAACACTTAGCTGATAGTATTACACAAGATACACAAGTTCCCAACGAGTTAGTTTAAATAAGATTGATGTTTCGGAATTATTTACACATAGTTGATTCCGAAAATGTTCTGTTTTAGCAAATATGTGTTTAAAAATGACTATTTCATATAAAAATTCAATTCATTTTATTAACGGAAAGCGGATGTTTAAGTGATTCACGCACAAAATTGATACATTCGTAATATCTTTAACGTCAAAGAACCAAATCACTCTTACCTTCATACCGTCGTGGGTTTCTCCGCGTGATCTTTTATCGTGAGGGTGGAATTGGTGTTAAGCTGCTTATAAAAGTAGCGAGGTTCTCTTGCCAATCGTCAGGATTCCTTTTCCAGATAGAATATTCGTCAACCAAATATAGCGTTTAAATAGTATGAGCACTGGCGCAAAGTGTTGTCCAATATTGTGTGGTAGAGCTAAGCCTGAAGATCGTTACATCTCCACTGACTGGTAGGCTTCTACAAACTGAATAACTATGTTGCTTTGCCGAATCATGAAGGCTTCATCTTTACATTCCAGCTTTGTTGCATATCAGTTATTATGACGTACTGCGCATGCGTCAAACGAATACAACCCACGTCCACGCAAAGGGTGTGTTGTCAAAAACTTTATTAGCCTACTGTACATTATGCGAATTATGTGTGCAAGCATAAATCAACTAGTACTCATGCACATTTCCAGCTTTATGAAAATGTATTATTTTTTATAAAACCCTTATATTATTTGGCCGCAGAACAAGAACGAATAGACAACTTAATCATACGAAATTGGAAACCGCAGTTATAGGAGCATTAGGAAAGGTATGGTATTTTCCAGAATTTGTTACAATTGACAGTTAATAGCCTAGCTTTATTAAGTTGGTCATTTTGCCAAGTGCTGGGGCGTTGCGCATGCGCCATGCATCGAAAGAAACATGGAACTAGATAGACAGATGGACCGGTGTGATAAAAATGTATCTAATTGCATTATGTGGAACCTCAGAAATTCCCGGCAGAATTGATCAAAGCCTTGTTTGATATTCACGTTTCCAATTACGTTAACCTAACAATTTGAAAAAATGAGAAACCTCACAATGGAACCCACACACTGAAAACCACGTAATGCAAACCACAGTAGTCAGTGCGTTATTATCAACGCCATTACATTATGTGAGCCTTCAAAAAAGGAAATCAGAAAGAAGCTCAGAAATCATGCTTTTCCCAAGATATTTCCATAAAAGTAAAATTATAGATTTGGAAGATGTGGGCATTATAGTATCATAGTGGTAATGGTACAATGAGGAATGTTTGCATGATACGATTGTTAGTAATATATAATCATTTATAATAATCTTAGTCTCATATAATAAGTAAAATCTTCACTTTCACTCACCACTACTTACATGACTTTTATATTGGACTTTAACTTGGAATCATGAATGACATAATATTACTAAGCGGGAATCTTCCTCTTATATGCCTTGTACCGAAGTGGTGTCAGTATATCCATTCTGCAGGTTGCTGGATCTAAACAACTTCGCTCAAGTGAGAGTTTTATCGGTCCGATATTGTCTAGCGGGCTAGTGTCGGGCACTCCCAATGCGAGTTCCCGCTATGACAACCGACGTTTGCTCTACTCACATAGTTTAGAGCCAGTTGTCTTGACAACGTGCTCATATGACGTCACACTTCGGTGCTCTATTACAATGTACTCAATGGCGATGGAGCATCTTCTTTGTCTCTGGTCTGCGTCGGATCTGGCAGAAATTCACAAGATTTTTGTACAGGAACTTCGGACACGCAGGAGGAGGCAGAAGGTTATTTAACATGTCCAAGTAGCGTTTTCGTAATGTATTCACAAATCCCCCCCCCCCCCTCAACTGCGTAGTAAACGACTTGTTACATTAACCTGTATTTCGTAATTCAGTTTCGATGGGTGGAACGCCCTCTGACTGTTGTTGCTACTCGGACAACTCTCCGATAAGTGTTGGGGCGACCATTGGTGTATTGTTTGACCGACTACCATAAATTTCTTTGCCATTGGTAATGTATTGTTTGATCGACGTAAATAAAATTTGAATACATATCAAAAATAGTTTATTACCGCAGATTAGACGTGCATCAATTGTTTTCTACAAGACGGCTTTGTACTCCTCGCTACACCCATTACGAAGCGCAAGGATTCGAAGGAGTTGACCACAAGCTGAGCACAAACACATGCACGACTATGCACGACAGCAGCTTGTGACCAGCATGGCGGTATAGATTATAAACGAAACATGTGATATCATGATATCAAGTACAGAAGTGTGACGTCATATGAATATGTTGCCAAGACAACTGGTTCTTCACTATGTGGGTAGAGAAAGCGGCGGTTTGATGCGCATCGTTCAAAGAAAGCGTTACGAATGGTGACCGCAAAACTTGTTCGAGTAGTAACAACTAATAGATTCAGTTTGCGTTCCAGCCATTGAAACTGAATCACGAAATACAGGTGAAGGTAATGCTAGTAACGCGTTAACGCAGTTCGTGGGTAAGTCGTGAATACATCTCGAAAACGTCGACGTGGCATGGAATAGACCATTGTTTTTCGTTATGTATCCAATTGTATTCGCGCCATTCAAACAAAACGTTGCTTATGGTAACCCCAAAGCTTGTCCGAGGTTTGTTCGAGTAGCAACAAATACAGTTCAAATTGTGTTCCATCCATTGAAACTGAATCACGTAATACAGGTGAATGTAATAACGCGTCACCAGGCAGTTGGGGGAAACTTGTGAACGTAATTGCGAAAATGGTTTATTGAAAGGACGCGTGGCGGACGTGCCGAGTCATAGCATAACGTAGTGTGACGTCATTATGAACATGTTGTCAAGACAACTGGCTCTTAACTCTGTGGTTAGAGCAAGCAGCGGTGATCACAGCGGGGACTTTCATTAGGAGTGCCCGAGACTTACCCGCTAGGTAATGTCATACCAGTAAATCTCTCTCTTGAGGAATGTTGTTTCGGACCAGAGGCCTGCATAACAATGGTGTGATGACACCACTTTTGTACTGCATAGCAGATCGTTCAACCAGGGATGTGTTAGGAAGGAGGAGCAACTCTAGCATAATATATTCAAACATCTGTATGGATACTAAAGCGTGCTAAAAATGTCAAAAACATTCCACAATCACTACAATGCTTTGATGTCCCATGCGCGGCACCGACATTTGGCTGCTGTTAACTTGGAAAGCAATATCTTTAATTCACTGTTTTGTCTCTGGAAGCTATGTTTCTTATCACATTTTTGTGCAATTTTCAAGAAAGTTACGGGCAACACCACTAAAGATCCTGTACTCAGTTTTCTTCTAAATATTTGTTGAATGATGCACAAACGGAGATATAAAATAATATTCTTACTTACACAATTAACAAATTTCTTCAATTTCCGCAGATTTCCGCAAATGTGGGATTCAATCATTATCAAAATTATATCTTAAGCTATTTATTTTCCTTAACAGTGTTTGCGTGTATTTGCGTGCAACTGAGATATTTTAGTAGAAAAAAATGTTTATTTTTGTTCGCTGATATCCCTTTTCCTCACAAAAGTATTGATGCAATCCAACAGAACTGGAAAAGCGAAATAAGACTCTACATTTCTTTTGTTCTATCTGAGAAACCGTTGCTGCGCAATCCTGTTCGTTATTATTAAAGCACCTGAAAAGCACATGCTGAGAAGACATTTTTTTCTTCGGCGGTGCCACGCATGGGTTCAAAGAAAGAAAGTTGTTTCATATCCTTCCATAACACATCCCTGGTTCAACTGAGGTTGCGTTCATACGACATTTTTCCCCCTAGAATCATAATTAGAATCATGATTCAAAACGCGTTTCTGCAGAATCACGATTGCGTTCAGACAAAATTAAATATAAACGTGGTTTATATTTACAAACATGAAACGCGGAAAAAGGGGCGTTTGGAAACGCGTTTCTGCAGAATCACGTTCGGAAAAGGTCGCTTGAAAGCACGTAGAAGTCAGATAACGGCAGCGTAAAACTTGACTTAATACTTCCTGGATCAAACTACGCACTGCGATGCACACTGGATCGGCCCGAATCCGAGTAGTAACGTAATTAGAGAGATTCATGATTCATGTTTGCGTTTTGAATCATGATTAGAATCATGATTCAAATCATGATTCTGGCGATGGTCGTATAAACGCAACCTCAGTCTACTAACCATCAAGTCGAGTAAAGATCTTTATTGAAACAAGTTACCAATATGCCACACGCATACCCAAAACAAACACCTCACCAGTGACAATCTGGGAGCAATTTAATCGTGCATCAGTGCAATTTGACCGAGATTGAGTGAAAAGCGACGTGAAAAATATCATCGTCACCTACACAGACGCATAGATACAGTTGATTAGCCTCTTCATATTGGAGATTATAGTAAGAATTAGTATTCATGAATTAAGCCGATCGAGGGGCAATTCATAACAGCGTCCGTTGGGACTCCATGTGGGCCTATTAGCCTACATTTTCTAATGGAATCATGAAAAACATTCATAGTTTAAAAAGATTTTGCTACGTTAGAAATGCTATGCGCAGAAAATGATTACGGTAACGCGTGGAGTCACAATGGTGGTTGCGACTCTGACGTCAAAACTGCGCGTTCTTGTAACATCAAGTTGAACGTAACGCCATCGCGAATTCATGAGTCATTTTGCTGAGAGCAGCTTTTGAGTCAGGGTGAATTTGTGCCGTCTTTAACGGGCAAATGTTCCTTTAAGAACAATCATACAAGTTTAACGTAATATTATGTAATGACAGCTATTTATCTGATATGTATACATTTATTGCGCTCATTACACATATGTGTCCTGGTGTGACTTCATACAAAATGTAAATTTATGTTGTGCTCTGCCAAAAGTATCTATCAAAGTGCGCGAGAGGAGGTTGAAAGTAGATGGACACTGTGTGAGACACCCAGAACTATCTGCGAACCCCCTCACACTCTGGGAGCCTAAACAGTGTACTGCAAGAAGAGGGAGAAGTCGGGCCACTTACATGAGTGTACTAAAGAATGACACTGACCTTGATAGCGTTATTGAGCTGAGGACAGCCATGCTGGATAGACAGGTCTGGAGGTGCTAGCCCTCGAATTAGTAGTAGTAGATTTAATCTCCGCCATACTGCGATGGGACTGACCCGAAATACATTCACAAACAATCACAAAGTGCATGCATAGTATTTGTATAATCACTAGCTGGATCAGGAAGAAGGTCTGCGATTTTGTCCTGAAACAAATACTCCGTTCCAAAAATATAATATTGACCAGAATTATACGTAGGCTCTTATCATGATTAAATATGTGAAAAGCGCCAAATTCAATGTGTTCTCGTAATTTTCCATCACATCCTCCGAGACTCGTAAAGGCCACATCAGACGACACGATTTGGTCACGATTCTTCAGTCGTATGGGCCTGCGACTGAAAATGTGACGTCACCTTCTTGCACAAATGCAATGACCGATTCCCGCAATTCAGCCAGTCGAAGAATCGTACGGCTGATCGGATCGTGTCGTCTTCGGTGGGCTAAACGGTTGTGTTTTTAGGTGCGCCAAAATATAAATACATCACACAAGTCATATTCAAGTTTGAAGATAAATTTAGGAGGTCAATATATTATGTGTGTAATGTGCTACATAAAATGTATGAATAAGTTATAAATCATAGTCGGTCGATTACAGCTAGTTTGTACTTTTAAAGATAAAGAACAATGGACAATTAGAAGGCATACTGGACGTAACGAATTTAGGGACATGCATACTTTTATACAGGTTTGAACAGAAAATGTTGGCCAAGGGAAGTGAGAAATGTGGTCTTCATAAGCAGCTGGTCGTTTAAGCAGGTTTCACTGTGTTGCGTAATAGTATTGTCTCAATTGTGTTTGTACATTTATACTACCCTCCTAACTTGCTACAGTACTTACATCATTACATTATTACATCATTACACCAAGGAGGTTTAAGTACATGGATATCCATCCATTAGAAAAAAAAGTTTGATTCCGCCACTTAATATTCATGACTAGCAGCTGCTCTCAACAATATGATGCATACGCGGTTGCGTCACGTTCATCTGGATTTTATAGGTCATACACATTCCTATACATGCATACATTTCAGCTTTCGCTGCTGAATTTTTAATTTTGTCACTAAGTGCTTGTTATGTACTTAATAAGGACACGCGAATACACAATTTGATACTTTTGAGATGAAAATACTAGCCTGGGCGCGGCTGTGCACGTTTTTCATGTTACTTGTGCGAAAGAAAAATATCTGAGAGTAACGTTTCATGTAAATTTTTCATGGAATATGATGCTGAACATTGTGAAATATTTAGACTTTTGTACTGCAAGTTGATATTACGTTTAGAGCCTTTTTGCCATATTGTAACAATATTCCTCGATTGAATCTTTATCGATGTATTGTAGGTATTACATGTCACAACTGTGCAAGTATATGGGGGGCATATTCCCCCCAATTTTTCTGCGCATCCGATTTTGTTTATACGCAAATCCAGGCAAAAATCATCCAGAGAATCGGCGGATTCGAACATGGGAGATCAAAGAGAAAATCTTTGTAAAGCGTTCTTTTGTGACTAGAAGCAGAGTACAATGAATCTGAATTATTTAAATGGCCGCTGGCTCTCCATGTGCTTTAACATCCTTGGGTACACGGCATGTTTAATCTGCACCACGGTATTTGCAAACGTGGGCAAAGTTCATTGACAGATGCAATTGTGGCGATTGAAAATGCGTTGTGTTGTGTTGTCCATTTGTCCATTCCAAAACGACAATACGATTAAGTTATCAATAGCTTTATACGATAACACGCCCAAGTCAGTGTGCATGGCTTATATTGCACTGGCATCGTTTTTAATGCATTTTAAAACGTAGACCGTAATTGGATGATGTTTGTTTCGGCTAGTACCAGAGTTCTGTTGTGTATACCAATATTACAGTGATCGACGGTTCTGTCAGTTCTACGGTGACTACATGGTCATTACATGATTAATACCGGAAGCTACAAATACGTTACACCGGTATCACCTTTGATCGGAAAACAGTCGTTACATTGATGTTATGTTTAAGGTTTGGTAAGGTTCATTGTAAATAACAGTTCGTACCTGTCAGCGCAATCGAAGTCGCTGAACGCTGCGTTCGATACGCTCTTAGAAATAACGAAACTGCATTTGGAGCTATCATTTTCACCGCGTTTCTGGATTTGCGGATACCAGTTTATAATTATTATAAAAACACAGTTCGACGGTAGCATCATCGACCACCGATAAAAGCCAGCTCTCGTGTGATTTGCATTCTAAAAACGGTAAGTTTCTGATCGTGTCTTCTAAGTTGTATATTGTGAAACCTGGTGTGGCACCCACCGGTACATATACATGATATATACCACCTGTTCACGAAGAAAACAGTCAGTAATATTAATAGTAGTTCGTGAAAGTAGTAGTAGTAGTAGTAGTAGTAGTAGTAGTAGTAGTAGTAGTAGAAGTAGTAGTAGTAGTAGTAGTAGTAGTAGTAGTAGTAGTAGTAGTACTTATATCAGGAATATTAATATTCATACTAGAGGTATATGGAGTATTAGAAGTGATATAAGTAGTAGCAGTAGTAATTGAAGTAGTAGCAGTATAGAGCAATAACTGCACATGTAGTATTCTGCCCTACTCTGCCAAAAGTAAGCAAGTGAAAAATCATTCAAATCTGGGTTATTGGTATTCTTAGATTGTTCCTAGCATTCCCTACATACGGCCAAAATCTGGACAAGAAATATAAACCTTGCTGCAAGATATTTAATCCAACATGATGTGGTGTTGCACTGATGCCAATGCAAATGACAAACACATTTTGCTCATTTACAATGACAGTCTCTTTTGATTCTTGCTTTCTTTCTTTTTCAGATTAGGGCAGTATTAGTCATATCAAAATCAAACTTATCAGTTGTATATACAAAACATCATGACATACACGGTATAGGCCTACTCTTCTGTCCTACCCGTAGTTCCGGTGACAATAAACATGCATATCACAAAACAAAAAACAAGTAAACATAGAAATCAAGTACGATATTTTGGAAAAGGATTTAAGAGCTGATTGGGTGTCCCTGTTTGACTAACAAAAGTACCCTTCCCCCACTCTCACCCCCCCCCCTTACCCCTCACTCTCGCCCCCCCACACCCTCCCACCACCACACACCCTCCCCCCTCCCCCACCCTCACTCTCGCACCCCCACCCCCTCCCACCCCTACACACCCTCTCTCTCCCCCCTTTCCCCCCTCCCTCTCGCACCCCCGCCTCACTCTCGCACCCCCTCACTCTCGCCCCCCCCCCCACAGCCTCCCACCTCCACACACCCTCCCCCCTCCCCCACCATCACTCTCGCACCCCCACCCCCTCCCACCCCTACACACCCTCTCTCTCCCCCTTTTCCCCCTCCCTCTCGCACCCCGCCTCACTCTCGCACCCCCTCACTCCCTCCCACCTACATACACCCGCTTTCTCCCTCCCCCCCCCCCCTCCCCTCTATCTCTTTCTCTTCCTCTCT